>JAUJYP020001242.1:0-610790 GCA_030674075.2 Linum usitatissimum | reverse complement strand
GGACTACTACATATGATGCATATGACTGAGTTTCTAACCATCGGAGTGCGTCCATAACCTCCAAGCACTTATGCCACCCGAGATAACAAGAGGAAGTAACAAATAACCGCTCATCTTCGGTCCGACTTTCTCTTTCAAACCTACAGTGGGAAGGTGCTTTACAATGGTTTTCATACAAATCAACGCCTTTGAAGAAATGCTAGCACCCTTCTCTAATTTGCATGCTTGATTATACTACTATCTATAATCTACTATATACAACTTGCTTAAAACATGTTTATGCTTTTCATCTTCTTTTTTTCTTTTCATTCATTTTTCTTGTTTTTGGCTTTTTTATATATTGCTACTTTTTCCAATGGGGATGGTCACAACCTTCATGGACTCGGAGCTAACTAGTCTCCAACCCATGCCCCAAGCCTCATCACTGTAGGGAAGAAGGTATACCTCGCGGGTCGTCACACGTGTATAGGGTTCTAACCAAATCCCATGCCTTAGTAACCTCCTTGAATTCTGTATTAGCTTCTTTTAAGGATTGGAGTTTAGTGCCAAGTAGCACTCCTTAGAGAGGTATGGAGGAGCCGAACCGATGGTGCGCGTGAACTCTTTCCTTGTTGTGGCTTCCTCGTGAATTTGTATGCTTCGAGGAGGTCATAGGTAGGTATTTGAGTGAACGCCAAGCTCCATGGTGATCCCAAGGCTAATGGTGGTACTTGGGCGCTCCTTGAGGTCGGCCAAGGGTGGTCCCGAAATGGAGGAGTCTCCGGGTTTCTGGATCAGTTTGGCGAGTACTCATTGTGATTTTCCTCACATAAGTACATCAAAACCAAATACTGAGTCTAGAAAGGTCTCGTTTAGTCTCCATTCGAACCAGGACTCAAGTAAAACACCAAATGATGGGTTGCTCAATGGGAGGTGCAACGTCAAACTTGGGATGCCCCATATCTTCATGAGCTTCTACCTTAAACTCTCCATCATCCTCCGGCTTCGACTCTTCTACGCAATCATCAAAGAGAGGTAGCTTATCGTCAAGGAAAAATTGATGCTTTCACTTCTTCTTAACACCATCTACCATAGACTTCCAATATAAGAAATAATCGAAGTAGATAGTCTTTAATGGAAGGGACTTAACTTCCCTTTCTCAACTCCTCTCCCTCCACCAATCATGATCCGTGTTTTTTCCTTTGGGATTGAGAAGTCTTCAAGATAGATTGTTGATTTACCTTCTTCCCCACCGACTCGTGTGTACATATCCAATCCGAAATACCATTCAAGTAGGTGGCCTTCATAGCAGTAAGCTTCCTACTCTTAGAACCCCTCTACTGTCATCATGTGTCGTGTGGTTGGTCTTTAGTGATTGAAGGTGCTTCAACTTACCCATCCATTGCTTTGGATGTCACACCCAAATCATGATTATCCTCTCAACCTTCTCCAATAGTGGTAGTGGAAGTTCATCCACAAGTTGTGTCGAAAGGCGAAAGCCGTTCCTCTAATAATTCCTCAATTAAAGTGATCATTCTTCTTTAGATCTACAGTGGTTTGCTCATACGCAAGGAGTTGGTTGATGTCAACAATCGCCTATTGGAGTATTGATCATTAATAGGGGCATGATCTTCATTATAGCCTTGTTAGAAGTAGATTGAAGGTGAGTCTTGATAAAAAGGTAGAGATTGGTGTCCTTCCCACTTGGCATCGCTACTTGCCTAAAGTCCCCTATTGTTGTTCCTCTCCCCTATAGCAAGGTTGGTAGTAGCTTGGGAGACCTTGATGCTCCTAATGTTGGTGTTGGTTTGTAGGCAAGAGCTCCAAACTTCATCTCCATTAATTGTACCATAGGTTCCTTGCCTGTATCCATTCGAATTATAACCTTGCATTACGCTCAAACATCAACACCAAGTAATATCAAGGTGGAGAGGAAAGACAAAAGCAAACTAAAACTATACACAAACAAATTAAGTTGAATTCATTTGGAGATTTGAGGTGATATTTAACGAATATCAAATTTGACTTCGTGGATAATACTTCTTCCGCATACTCGACGAAAAAATATCGAATTTTATCTCGAGTAAATGATACTTTTCTCAGACTTAATCGAAAAATATCGGATTGAATTTTGGTGGATGAGTGGACTCGAATAATTTTCGATTGTCCCGACACCGTATCTCGGGATCAAAGTCCGCGTAGTTCAAATTGGAAGCCTCGATTTTGGTTTTTCGTGTTTGACTCGAGTTTTCCGTGTTTATCAACGCGACTTGCGAGGAATTGACACTTCTTATTTTTGGATACTTTTGGGAAAGAGGTATTATCCTTAATCATCAACTTCGAATATTAATTATTTAGGGATAATTAGGCTAGCTTTTATTTTTAGAGATTTTTTAATGTTCTATTCTTTATTCATTTTTCCGTACTTTTTAATTCTATGAACAAATATTCAAAAGTAGCTAACTCTCGTGGTGTTAACTATTTTGCGGTAATCACAAGAAGGATATTAGGAATCTCCTATACTTATTTCTGCTTTGAGAAGTGATTTAGGGGTTTGAGTAATCTAACCTTATACTTTCGAAAGAAAAAGTAATCTAACCATATAAAATGCATTTATATTTTTTTATATTGCCACATAAGTTGTTCCCTACTTTACTTGCTACTCCTTAAATTTAAGAAGGACAAAATCTGTGTCTTTCATTCTTTTATTGCCCACTCCCACGTAAAGAGATAAACCCATCATATATTTGTTGATAGTTTCCTCGAGGTTGATAGTTTTCTCGTATCTTTTGCGTATCTGGTGCGTTATGGGGCGTAATTTCGTGATAAACAGGATCGATTTTGGGACTAGGGCATTAGAGCTGTATTCCAAAGAAAGAATAGGATTTTAGGGTCCATCTTCATTTTCCAGAGATATTTCCACATTGTTGGGATGCTAGGGATGTACTCGGAGATCTTGGAATTGAGACGGAAAAGCTGCGTACCGTTGGAACTTCCACCACTAGCTATCCGTATAGTCGAGTGCCTATCCCATTACTATTTGCCATGGTAAGAGAGGGATAAGATTAGTAACCGACGGCTCGGAGATTCCATTCTCTTGTTTCCTCATTTCTCTAGCCGCAGCCTCATATGTATCACTCCCGATCGTCATTTAACCACGGAAGACTCCAAGGATCGAAGTTAAGGTTGATAGTTTCTTTGCTTCCCATAATCTTGAAAGCTCTCGATTCTAGAGCTCGCCGCCCAAGTAACAAGTAGGAAGTCCATTTTGGGGAAGTATTTTGCCCGTATTCCTTGGTGATCCCTACAATTGTGTCGGCTTCTTCCACTATCGCTTTACCAAAGATAATGGTGTCATCCGCAAACAAAAGGGGTTAATGTAGGCCCCGCCTTGAGAGATAGGTAGATCTCATGCAAGTGTTGCACCACTATTCTTTCTCGATCATAGATTGGGCATTAGACATAATTAGAAAGAGGAAAGGAGAGAGGGGGTCTCTAGCGGATGCCTTTGAAGGGGAGAAAATTCATGTGGGTTGCCCGTTGAAGATGACATCGAAGCATATCGTACGAACACAAGCATTAATCAAACATCTCTAGGTTGGGAAGAAACCATAATGTTGCAAGATCTAGTCAAGGTTGTCCCAATCAACCATGTCGTATGCCTTCCTAATGTCAAGCTTAAGGCACATATATTTATGATTTCTTGTTTTCCAATTTTTGAATTATCCAAAGATTTTGTGGACTAGCATAATATTATCTGTATTAATCTCGCCGCGAAGGCTTCTTGCATTTTGTCGGTGAGCGTAGGCATCCATCTCTTGACTGGATACCGTGATTTTGGAGATAACTTTGTATCCGAAGTTCCATCGACTAATTGGCCGAAAATCATTCACAGCTTTTGGGCTTGGAGGTTATTGGAATCGAAATAAGGTGAGTTTCATTCCATCCTTCGGCATTACCCCATTGATGAAAAAGCGTTTGACGTATGAGACACTGCTCTTTGATGACGTGCTCTAACTTGGAAATTCCCTAGTGAAGCCATCAGACCCCAGAGATTTACTTCTGGTTTGAGGTTGAATGTTGTCGTTATAATTTCCTCCTCCGAAGGAGTTATGGAGAGGGCCGTCATTCATATTTTTGGTAACCGCACTTGGGAGGATGGAAAAGTCCATTCGGTGCACTGCCACTTGTCTTGCCCTCGGAATAGTGTTATGGTAATACCATTGCATGAGCCAACAAGAGGCACATGTCTACTATTTCAACGCCCACCTATGGTCAGAGACTTGAAATATGGTTCCGCAGCTTGTGGTGGATGTTGATGGCATGAAAGTAGGAATTGTATTTTGATCTCCTTCACGACCCTATTGAACACGAGCAAGCCTGTCATACACAAATCGTTCTCATTGGTCCAAATATCTTCTAGCTCACATTTTAGAATTCTTTCTTCCATGCTGATGGCTTGGTTGTGCAACAACTCAACGGTATGTCGCATTCGATTCTTAATAACATTTTCACTGAGCTCTTTGGTAGAAAGTAGCGATAGGGCCCATCTAGATATTTCATGTTGATAATTAGAGAGGTTTATGTGGGTGGAGTTACCCGGAACCCAATTGGGTGATATTATGTTTAGGCCAAGGCCCTATCGAGTTAGCATTGGATACGTGACGTACCCTCGTGGTAGTTTGACCAAGTGAATGGTATGCCTTGGAATCCAATGTCGAGGAACGCATTGGACGATATGAATTAGCGTAAAAGGCTCGATGTGGGAAGATGAAATCACATTGCCTCCTTCCTTCTCATATCCATAACATATGGAGTTAAAATCACCTAATACAATCCAGGGACTATCTTCTCTATGAAGACGAGTAACTTTTGTCCCGTAACGAACGTCTTTCAGTAGGAACGCTCGAACCATGAAGAAAAGAAAAAAAATAACCCATCGTCGTAGTTGGCGAAGGTATGGTATTATTATAATCGATAATCTAAAGGTCCAACAAAGGGCTAATCCACCGAATGTTCTGATAGGATTAACATAGCAAAAGTTGGCAAAGTCCAAAGAGAGTCTCTTCTCTTCCTTGAAGTCCAGAGAGTGCTTAGTTCTATGCGGATGGTCCGAATCAAATTTCGGAGATGGCTGATTGTAAGGATTGCACCATTCCCCCTACAATTCCAACCGATAAGCTTCATTTCGGAGGAGGTGGGATACGTATGGCCACAAACTCCTTAGGTACCGCATCTTGGACAATAGTATTAGTATTAGCTTCATTCAACGTTGCTACAACAATATTACCTCCTCCTTTGGTTGCTTGGTGTTTGAGCTTTGACTTCCCGGTAAACTTGAGCTTGTCAACAAGGGGAGAGATAGAGAGGTTACCGAGTTCAAGACATCTGATGTATTCCTTTGACCGAAGCTTCCTTTTTTGTGCATAGTTCTCGCAGATCCTTATGCCGGTTCATCACTATGATGGTTGTGTGTATGAGTTCCTATAATTTGCCGTATATCTCTCGCCATGTTGGCTAGTTGGGCTGAGGAATGGGTGTGGGCCAAGGCATAGGCAAAAATAGTTTTAAAGGTTCGTTTAAAGCCAAAAACAATTAAATTTGTTTAACATCCAAATACACGACAAAAATCTTTTGTGATGATTTTACGTGCTTAGACTTAGGCGAAAATAATTTTAAAGGTTCGTTAAAGCCTGAACACAATCGAATTTGTTTAACGTCCGAATACACGAAGAAATTATTTCGAGATAAATTTTCATGATCGTTTATAGCCCAGAAATCATTTTCGGTGATAAGTTTATAGCCCAGAAAAAAAATAAAAATTCTTTGACATGATTTTTTATCATCCATTTTATTGCCATTCTTGAAATGATTGTTGGTAATCCGTTTATAGCGTAAGGCAGATATTCTACAAATTAGTTTGGCAACTGCTTATAGCCAAGAAAAAATGGCCCAAATTCTTTTAAATGATTTTTGATAATCCGTTTATAGCCCAGAAAACGACCAAAATCCATATAACGATAGGAGACAAGACGAAAAATTCTTTTTCGTACAATTGTATCCTAGAGTTAGACATAAAATTTTTACAATTAATTCTAACTATGTCACGATATGAATCATAAGAAACATATGCATGATATGGGGTGTTAAAAATTTTACTACAATTTTTTTAAAGTAGGGGGAAACTTCCTTGAGAATTTTAAGCGAATGTGCCGAACGTAGGCCGCACGACTCAACCCCGTTGATAAATAGTGGTGGGGCCTTGGCTTCCAAGAGAAGTTTGACTCTTTTTGTTTGAGATGTAGGAGCGACCATTGTTTCGATCACTCGTGTTGATTGGCTAGTCCTTCCGTCCTTTTTAGATACCGTTACTAACAACTCATTTGAGATATTGGCTTATGTGAGAATCCTTTCTTTAAAGTGATTGGTCAAGAACCTCGCAGACATCCATGGCTGAAGCAAACCCCAACTAGGACTAGCAATTGCAAAGTTCCACAAGTTGAGTGATAGCTCTTGGCTCGTGAATTGATGTATTTTCCCGGAGTGCCGTGAATGGGAGGTAGATCCTTGTTCTTTTCCTCTTTATTTTTCCCTGGTTCTTTTATTAGTATCTCATATTGATAACCTCTTATGTTAACATGTCCCCAACAAGAAGGTGAGGGTTGTCAATTCTATGAGTGGGTCCAAACTCCATGATGGGGACAGTTCGACAGGGGCTCTCTTAAATCAGGTACCTTTCTCAAAGTCACATAATTGGTGCTAAGGCTCAAAGTGTGAAGATAACCATGGTTGTTGACAAGCTCCATAAGAGGATGGAAGATAAAGTCTGTGTCATGAGGATAGCCGATATTCGTGCAGTTGCTGCAACTTTGGGTCATCCTCGACCCTCCTTGGATTGTCGCAATGCCCCCAAATGACTAACTATGAGTTAGACTTGGGAAATTATCACCATATGACACTAGATGTCGCCATCCATATTGGACACCCGCCTTCATCCGTTTCCCCGTAATTGTAGGTTCTAGTTGTTGGTGTGCCCCAACACTTCGTTGTCGCCTTTCTTTTGTAGTCGGTGTGAAACTTCTCCGAGAAGCTACATCTTATAGCTTCTCGGGGATGTTTATCTACCGTTTTGTCCTCTAAAATGACCATAGGGTCCTCGCCCTTTGCTTCTTTAAACACATGTCATTCCTCAACAATTTTCTCCTCAACCAAATTCATCTTATCAACTCAATTATTCTCCATCAAGCGGTCATCCGTTTTCTCAACTAAATTCATGACCGAACCGAGCAAAAGTCACACCGTTAGAGGTTCTAACGGTGTGACCGTGAAAGACTTGTATGTCTAAGAGAAAATTCATTAGTCCCCTATTATTCAATCAACCTAGTATCACTAAGGTGACTATGTTCCTTCTTTCGCATCACATATAATTTTATGTTATTTGGATAACCATATGGGGTGAGTGAAACGCATTTCCCGCCCTTAGTCCTGAAATGATAATAGGGTTATGTTGTATTGACAGAGCTATCAATTTTCGTCTTGTACAATTTTTTTCTTCATTTGTTGAACCTCTTTTCGCCGACACTTTCCTATATAAACCCTTCCCCTCTTTTTCTTCTCTTTCATTCCTTCAATTTATTCCTTCTGCTTCTTTTTCATTTGAAACTTGTTTACACCGAAACTGTAGTGTCTCGACGACCGTCACTTTTTTGTTTCTGATGATGTCTGATTATTCAATATAGATGTTGATGGGGTCATCATCCACATGGGCCTTTTTTCTTGTTCTACTACATGTGCCTCCTTTCTAAAAGGTTTGATGAAGTAATAAAGAGGATCGGCGAATCATCTACTTTTCACCGCCGTGATAAAGGAATGGTTGTGGTAGTGACGGTCAGTGTGTCGATTGCCTTTATGCTCTTTTATATTTTTCTTTTGTTTCATATATATTCCTTATGTTCTATTTGGAAGTTAGGTAGTATCCAACTGTTTCCTTTTACCGTCTATTGTTGAAATACCCGAAAATTTTCTATTTATTAAATAACCAAATTTTCCTGTAGGGATGACTTGACTCAAAAGAATTTCCAAAACATTTATAAAATAACTTTAATTATGCACCAAAACTTTTTCCGAAATCGAAGAACGGTAGCACAATAATTTTCCATCCATTGCCAAATTACTGAACCGGTCCCCGAACAATTCACCGATTGCACGTCACTCAACTTTTCCCAAGTTATAAAAAGTCACCGAATTTAACCCGAATTGCATTCAATTTACTCAACTTACGTAACTTTGACGTTTGGTCACCAAAATTTTCCAAAGTTGTGGTAAGGTCACCGAAGTTTTCAAAGATTGCCGGCCATTCACTCTTCTTCTCGACAAAATCGGTCGTCGGCGGCGAGCGTTTTCCGTAATCCGGCAAGCACCCAAAATTCTTGGAATGCCGCTCACTAAGAGGGAAACTCGAATGGGTATCTAGGATAGATTCGTAGTTGCATCTCGAGGCCGGGGAGGTGACTTTGAGGCGTAGGGTCGACCCGGAAGTTCCACAACGCTTCCAACTCGGCGACCTTCACCACTCTCCGGCGACACCTCCACATTAAAAAAATCCTCAAAAAACGAAATTGAAACACTAGGGAATGGTTACCGGTTTTCAAACAACGCTAATGGGCACACTTGGTAGCCATGAATCGACCTAGAAGTCGATCGATTGGAGATCGCCGCGCCGTCCACTTCTATCGTCTCCGTGTCCGTCTCTCTCATCCATAGAATAAAAAGTTAACGGACATAGCAGTGAAACTCATCTCTAATGTGGATGATGTCCCCAAAGTCAAAGTTAATTGCTAAACAAACCAACTGGATGAACAAGACGTTGGGTGTGGTATAATATAGTATAAGATAATTCCGAGTTGAGGTGCTAGTTTTCGTCTTGTTCAGTTTGGTGTGTAATGTTTGATGCATATTAGAGTTCACTAGGTGTCTGGAGCTTGTTTGTTATGTACATTCGATCTAAAGTCATTTAATCTTGCTTTAACACCTCTATCTCGACATACCAACTCACATGAGGTATTCTAAAAGACCTCCAAATCGGATTTTATTATTCTTAGTCATTGGTTTGAGCTTGAATAATCTAGTTATGATTTCCAACTTTTACTTTGTCTAGCTAGCTTAAATCCGTACTAAAGTTCGTTTATCCGAGCTAGCCATTTTGATTTTATGATTTGAAAGGTTATTTGAATACAAGCATCTCAACATGTCAAACCGATTTTAAAAAGAGTTAGGGTCTGGGGATAGTAGTATTTTAACACCAACTAATCTATCCTTAATGATATGTCATGTAATTATGCTTGTAAAGTAGGTGCTTTTTAGTTCTTTTTCCATTTATAAACCTTTCACCTTTACATGTCTAGAATGTCTTTGGGATAATCTCTAATGTTATGACTTCTTTTTATTGCAAGGTGATTAATCCGATTCGAGGTTTGACATGGAGATGATAGCCTTAGTGCTAGGTGAGCTCGACCATGTGACTAGGATGAGTAGGTTCGGGGTGGAGTTTCGAGTGAGATTTAAGGAGAGCGGAAAGGGGCTTAGTGAGGAGTGATTACTTTTGAATTGTTTGAGTGAGGGTTTGAGGGTGATTTGAGGGTTTTAGGAGTGTGATTTTGGAACTAATTAGGTCGCTCTTTTGTTATTTTCACTTGATGATTTTTTCGATTGGTGTTTGTGATGCTAAAATATGTGATTATCTCTCTCAATTTTCATAGAGTTTTCCTCCTCTTTCTCCTCTATGAATTTCAAAATTGAACCCGTTATATAAGCCTGAAAGTAGTTGTAGAGGAATAGTGGATTTCTGAAAATATCCCCTACCGCATCTACACCTATCTCACCCTAGGATCGCCACCTACCCTAGGTTGTCCCCAGTGGGCATGATTTGCCTGGTTTGTCCTGCTGTTCGGGGAAAACCATACCGGTTACTATTTTCGCATCACAAATCATGACTAATCTTGATTTGAAATTAATTTGGATCCTCTTAAATCTTTCTAAATAAATTTACTGATCGTAGGTGAATTTGAACCGCCGCATAATCCTTGTATTTAAGGAGGAATTGTTTTTAAAGGACTCGAAATGATCGCCTAACCACACTTGGTTTGTTCCCAAACCAAACCGAATTTCACCATTCAACCGGACAATTGATGCTCCAGGTAAAACAATCTTTTTCCACCGAATGACACCTACATCAAACAGTTTAATCAAAATCCGACCCGGAATTGACTTATGGTATTCGTAATTAAATCAAGACTCTCCTCCTTAAATATTTATGAGCATACTAGGTGATTAAGCTATTAAAATCCCATATTATACCCAAGAATTTCGTTGGTTTACCTAACCATATTAAATTTAAATGAGAGAATCAAACCGAACGAGTTATCCGGTCGATCAAACTTGTCGAATTAGCTAAAATTATACTCAAATTCTTGGATTTAATTCCATTATTCCTACCCCAATTTTAAGTACCCAAGTTCAACTTTGCCATTCTGTCTAACAATATATCAAATCATAGGGCGAGACCTAGCCGTAAACAAATAATAATATTTAATTTACACCAAGCTCGGATGAAAACCTGTAGCCACACTTTCTTTTCAAACACCTTCATTGAAAATTCCTAACTCTTCAAAAATAGTTACAAGGATTGACTCACCATATCATTGACACCACTTAGACCCTCAAATACTATCCCCCTATGAAAGTCTAGTACCGTTACGTGCAAACACTCACCTTGTGAGATTCGCGATGCCTCCAAGGAGCTAGTAGCACACATATGATAGTAGAAGACAACCAGGCTCTGATACCAAATGTAAACCTAACCCTAGAAGACCATGTCGAACCACTGATTTATCCCATGCATTCTAACTTAGGTTCCACTAGACTCGACTCAAACCAACATTGACTAACATTCTCATAAACCAGGCATTGAAGACTAAGCTGAAACCTTTATTAAACCTTTAAATAGACAAGGCATGTATCCCAAATCCAAAAATACAACACAACAAAAAACATGAGATATAACTCCATGTTCAAAAGTAGATAACAATTGATACAAAAACCCGACCACCTCTACTTACCATCCAGCTGTTGTATCTGTGACTGAACACACATATACAATAGAAAGAAAATATCCCAATGGGGTCAGTTTAACCACCAATTCGAAGGTAGAAATATGTTTGATTAAAGAAAATGAAAAAATTATCATAGAAGATATGACATAAACTACACAAGTCTATACTAGTAATGTGATCATACTGGTCAACTAGTAGGATACTAACATCAACCACCCCTATATGTACGGATAGCCTGATAGTGGATCAAACTATGAAACCACCCTAACCATGTCACTGGAATCTATAGGAACACTTGACATGTCCTAAACCATCCCTTTATCAATAGGGATTGCACAATCTGGTGTGAGTGATCAATGCAACACATCAACGTGATCTAGTCTAGCTAGGCCAATCTAATCCTATTCTCGAAAAGTGAATCGCACGCCAATCGTTCAGTCCTTAGAGCATCATGATGAACGTCATTTCATCTTCTCGTATAGTAGTTCACATGCTCATTTATAGCCTTAGGTGCCATCGCTCCAAATCATCACCATCTCAACAAATCCATTCATAGGATTCTTCAAGATAGTAAAAAAACATAAACCCCACCTCTAAGAAGAGCTAACACTCTTATTCTGACTTGATATAACTCCCCTTGCTGCCATGAATGCGTAGTTCTCACCAAGCATCATTTGAAGCTCCAATGATCGACTTATGCTCCAGTCCTCCAATGCTCTATGATACACTGACTAATCCGAAACTGCCAGACACTGACACAATTGACCCAAGTCCTTAACTGTAAACAATCAAAAAGTTCAGAACCACAAAAGCTAGACTTAAGATGAACCAATTACAAAATAGCCACTTATGTTTCAAGGCTTTCCAGATCGGGTCACCGAATTCCTCCAAGATTGGGGGAGGTCACTCTTCTTCTCCGACTAGGCTTTTCTCCGCCTACAACCTTTGCCTAGAATCCGGCGAGGCTCGACCGACCTCCATGACTAGCTAAACTCTTCGTGTATTTTGGATTAGATAAAAGCTTTAGCTTAGCTTCTATATGGATATTGGGGTTGTAGCCATTTGATTTTGTTATCGAGGTTATTCGGACTTATGATGTGTTCTTGCTAAAACCTAAATTCAGATTCTTTCTCGTCTAGGCCTCTTTATTGAATCATTGTCATTGATTTGTGGTTTCGAGAGGAACGTAGGTCAAAAGGATGCTTAGGAACAAGATTCCCCGTTAGCTCGAGAGAGGACTCGGTTCGTCTAGGATTTTTCCATTATTTATCGTTGTGGCATTTGATTGAATAACTTTAGTGCGTTCGCTTTTGGTGTAGATTAGCTTGAGAGAGTAAGTCTCCCGGTCAACCACAATAGATCCTTAGAGTTGTGAGAGCGATCTAAGATTGTTGTAGGAAATTGTCAAGCCATTATAACCGATTAATTGAGATTGCATATCGTTCGTCCACACATTGCTAGCTTTTGTGGCTTGGAGTCCGAACAATCTTATTTCCCATATTTGGAACTTGATTAACCACATTTGCTTTCTTTTAATTTGACTTCTTAGTTCATAATTAGATACCGCAACACAAAGACAACCAATCCTTGACCGTTACTTGGTCTAGTTAGCATATTTGAATTGAGTAATAACATTAGAAAGGTCCTAGGAAAAATATGATTCCATCATTTTATTCTAGTAGAAACTAAAAGGCGGCGTAAGATCTACTCATCGCTTAAGCTCTAACCAACAGCTTCGAAATAACTTGTAGCTCATCTTTTACTCCTTCTTAGTAACAAATTATCCTAACATGTCATCCTCCTCAAAGGACCCAACCGATCCACACCTCGGGGATGACCTAAATTGAACCACACCTCAGATAGCTCATTCTTGCCCCTTCGCTTCTCCTCTCCAAACCCTTGGCAGATCATCTAGGATCAAGAGGAAACTTGGAGCACTTGGTGGTCCATTGGAAGGAGGAACTCATGGAGATTGAATATTAAAAACCATCTTCCATAAATATGTGATTCTCTTATTCTTCCTCTTAGGCTTTTATTACCTTTGTAGCCTAAGTCCCTTGTTAGTTATCAAGGTTGTTTGAGATGTAGTTTCTATGATTTTCTCCTAAAAGCATTTGGTTTGATACATGTTGATGCTTAATGATATCTATTTATGGCTTTGTTGTGCTTAGACTATGGTGCTTGCAATCTTGAATCGGTTATGGCTTTTATGAGATCAAATTCTCATGTTCCTATTCATTAATAGTAGTAGGAATGTGTTTGTGTTTAGTATAGGATAAATGAGGGTGTTGGTTCTCATTAACAAGCCCCAATTCTACCTTTAGAGGCAGGATTTCTTTGTGGGAATTTCATAAAACACTTGGTGGGCGACCCTAAACAAAGACGACCTATTGACACGATTGGAGTCGGATACTAGGGATGTCTATAAGTGACTTAGGAATCCTCACCTTGGGTTCGTAATACTCCCAAACCGATCCGAACTCCTAGACATTTTGTGGCCGGATTGGACCGCTTCAAATGTGGTGAGGCCACCAATTGAGAACCAGAATTTCAAGCTAAAGTTCCAATATATCCAGATGGTTCAACATAGTCAATATAGCGGTCTCGACTTTGAGTGCCCAACATGACATCTCAAGGGTTTCCTTGAGATAGTTGAATTGATGTGGTTAAACAATGTCCCACAAGATGTTATCCTACTTCCCTTTTCTCTCTCAGGACAGCAAAGTATTGGCTTGACACTCAACCGTAGAGCTCCTTTTGGTAATAGGCTCTACCACCTTCTCTAGCTCAGAAACTCAAGGGTCATGTGACCTAGATCTTTTTGTGTGAAGCATGCAGTAATGAATGACATGATGTTTCCACTTACCAAGATATCGGTCTACCTTTTGTCCCGAAAGAATGAATGGTTAAAAAAGTTGACTACACGGCAATGTCGTAAGAGGTTAACAAGGTAGTCAAAACTATTGCGTTTAGAACAATCAAGGAAATTAAGGGAACTTCCAAAGATCGAATCAAGGTTTCCAAGGTGGATTTCAATGCTGTAACAATCAAGGACTACCTTGAGGAGGATACCTACAATAATTCCAACGCTATAACATTAAAGGGCATCATGGAAACCCGAATTAGAACAAAAGAGGATACTAATGAAGCTATCCAAGCAACAATCAACATCGAGTTTTCAAGATAGGGGACTATCAAGCACCAAACATGCTCGCTTTGCGGCCACCACCTGGTTCCCATAATAGTGCACCCTGGAGCGATAACTCCTTCCTAATCAAGATACTTAAAGAGCAAACAACATTCCTCCAAGCACAATCGAAGATTCTTTAAGAGTATCGAGCGTACCTAGATACGTTCAACACCACTACACGAGCGAACATGATGGAACTCCAAAGCCAACTAGGGAATCTCACTAAGATTCTCTCGAACTGGCAAGACGGTACTTTTCGAGTAATACTAAGGTCAACCCTAAGTCTAAAAAGCATGTGTTAGTTGTGGATATGGAGATCATAAGACCTTCTAGATCAAAGATTGAATGCATTGCTAAGTTCACCAAGGTCTCGTTGGTTCAAGAGAAAAATCCACTCTACGTTTCTTCCTCAACCCTCGCAATCGAGCTTTCTCACCGAAGTCGAAGAAGACCCAAAGGAAGGCTTCAATGATGAAATGCTAGATCATATTGTTGAGAATAAGCTAATGGAGCTCTATAGTACTTCTAAGTACTACCTTTACCAAGATCGATGACCCGTAGGTTAACCCTTCCTTGCAAAGTCGGCTCACTTACGATTGGTGAAACTCTCGTAAGCCTTGGGGCCAACATCAACCTTATACCCTCCTTTATCTATAAGAAATTATGTGATCAAGACCTCAAACCAACACAATTGAGCCTTCAACTCGTCGACCGGTTTCAAGTACATCGCGGGAAATTACAGAGGACATCTCAGTCAAAATAGAAGCTTCGACTACATGGCCGACTTTGGCATGGTAGATACCAACATTACTCGGAAAATGCCTTATCTTAGGACGAGCTTTCCTCACGATGCAATAACATTGATCGATACCTCCCGAAGGGAAGATGATCTTGCGGTGTCGGTAAAAAATTCAAAGTGTTTGCTTGTTCCCATGGTAACACTTTTGAGCACACTATTAATAGTGCCCATCAACTTGATCCCTTTTGCAACTATGCTTCGGCTATCTCTGAGACCAACAATGCTTAAAACATGTCTTCCCTAGTTATTTGTGACAAGCCGTATCTAGACACTCGAGGACAATGGAGATACGAAGAGAGAGAGAGACCACCCACCAAGGCGCATAAGAAAATGTCGAAGTCAAGCCAAAAGTGTAGTCTTGCCACGCTCATTAAGAAGCATAAGCACGAGATTGCTTGGACAAGGACTCCGTATCAAGGGGATCGACCACCTACTAAAAGCATCGATCTATCATGAAGAAGGCAAAAAACCAATTTGCCAACCTCAGAGACATCTTAACTCACTTTTGAGGGAGGTAGTTCAAAAATATAATTTCTAACTTCTAGATGCAGGAATTATTTGCCCAGCTCAGACAGCAAATCGGTTGCTCTAGTGCATTGTGTACCATAGAAGAATGGAATAACTATAGTTCCTAATGGTGCGGGGGAAGTGGTTGCTTCTAGAATAGTTAGTGGTTGGATAGCGTGCATTGACTATAGATAGTTAAATGAGGCTACTAGGAAGGACCACTTCACTTTTCCCTTCATTGATAAGATGCTTGAGCGCTTGCCAGGTCATGAATATTATTGCTTTCTCGGATTGGATGTCGTGATACTTCCGGATTCCTATTGCACCAAAGTATCAAGAGAAAACAAGGTTTACATGTCCTTTTGATACATTTTCCCGTAGAAGGATCCCTTTTGGTCTCGACAATGCGCCAATAACATTTCGACGATGCTTGATGGCCATCTTTAAAGATCTAATCGACGAAATCATGGAGGTATTCATTGATATTTTTCTCGTGTATGTAGATTCTTTTGATCATGGCTTGAAGTACTTGGAGAGAGTACTTGTGACATGTGAAGAGACAAATCTAGCTCTTAGCCGGGAGAAGAGCTACTTCATGGTGAGAGAGGGAATTTTGCTTGGACACAAGATTTCAAAGAAAAGGGTTTCGGTTGATCCCGCCAAGATTGATACCATAGCTCAACTTCCTCCTCCTACATTAGTGAAGTCGGTTAGAAGTTGTCCGGGAAATTCATGGTTCTATGGGAGGTTCATCAAGGATTTGTCCAAGATTTCACTACCAATGAATCGCCCGCTCGAGAAGGACGTTCCCTTCCATTTTAATGATGCGTGTCACCTAGCATTTGGGGCTCTCAACTTTAAAATCACCATCGCTACTATCCTTATAACACCCCAATGGATGATGCAAGTGATTTTGCAGTCGGGGTAGTACAAGGATAGAGAATTGAGAAGCGCGTTGACCCATCTATTATGCCAGCAGAACTCTAAATGAGACTTAAAGGAATTACGCCACTACATGAAAAAGAGTTATTAGCTATGGTTTATGCTTTTGACAAATTTAGATCATATCTCTTGTTATCACATATGGTTGTTTTCACTAATCATGCAGCCATTAGGTACCTCGTGAGCAAACAAGATACCAAACCGAGACTGATCTGTTGGGTGCTTCTGCTTGCAGAGTTTGACATTGAAATCAAGGATAAAAAGGGCATAGAGAATTTTGGTGTTGATCATATCTCTCGCCCTGGAGGGGCCTGAGCCTAGACTAGAGACGTGTTTTGAAATTCAGGAAACGTTTCCTGAACAACAACTAAATGCCATCATGATCACCAAAGCCGAAGGACCTTGGTTTGTTGACTTCACCAACTTCCATACTAGTGGGAAGAGTAGGAACGACCTTTCTCAACACGAGCGAAGGAAATTTCTTCATGACATCAGGAAGTATTATTGGGAAGATCCACATCTTTTCCGAATCGGCTCTCACAACATCATTCGCCGGTGTGTCACCCTCGCAAAGCTCATGACATCATGACTCATTATCATTCGGGACCGACTAGTGGTCATCATGGCACAAATCCAACAGCTTGGGAAATTCTCATTGCCAGCTTTTGGCCTACCATATTTTAAGACCGTAAGAATTTCATGCATGCGATCAATGCCTCTATCCGTAAATGTGCCTCTAGAGATTTATTATATATGGCGCTTTGATTTTATGGGACCTTTCCCTACATATTATAAGAACATAAGCTCTCTCCACTAACGATGCTAGGGTAGGTTGAAAGTTCTTATAGAAGCTGCTTTATAGATTCCGTATGCCTAAAACGATTATAAGTGACCAAGGAACTTATTTTCTTTGTCAATTTGATAGGGTGTGTGTAAAGGATGCTGTTACCCATCATGTAGCCATGGCTTACCACCCTCGGATGAGTGGCCAAGTGTAGGTGACAAATATGGAGTTAACACAGATCTTAGAAAAGGTGATACACAATTAATTGTCCATTAGATTAGATGACGCCTTGTGGGCATATAGAACTGCTTTTAAAACCCCTATTGGCACTTCCCCTTACATTCTTGTGTATGAGATAGCCTACCATTTTCCTATATAACGCAAACACTATGCTTGGTGGGCCTTGAGAACACTTAACTTGGATCATAGTGTTCCAGATCAGGAAAGAAAAATCTAGGTACTCAAATTGGAGGAGTAATGAGATCGGGCTTATGAAAGCTCTAAGCTGCACAAGGAACGTACCAAATGGTTCCATGATTCAAACCCGAAAGGTGTCAAGGAATTCAAGGTTGGCAAGGAAATGCTCCTTTATAATTCTCGGCTTCATCTCTTTCCGGGGAAGCCGAGATCCTGCTAGTCCGGATCGTGCACTATCACACAAGTTTTTCCTCATGGGGTTGTGGAAAATCTCGCCTCGATGCGGATCCTTTCAAGTTAAATGGGCATCGTCCGAAGCCGTATGTTATCGGTGAATTCCTCGGAGTGGTCAAATGAATGAAACTAGCCCCTCAACTGATCAGGGGTAAACCTAGCCGCGCCGAAGAGTTGAGGGGTCTAGTTCATGACGTAAAATGAGCACTTCTCAGGAGGCAACCCAAGTTTAAGTATTTCTTTTATGTAATTTTCAAATTTTTAGTCTAGTGGTGTGTCTAGTGTTGAGTCGATTAAGTTTGGATGTTCAAATCGTGTTTCGAACGTTTGGGGTGACATGGTGTTGTTAAGTGTGTGCAGGATGAAGAATCCGCCAACAGAAGAAAACAATGTTGTGTATTGATAACACACGATATGTGTTATATCATCTCTAAGTCAAGCATCCTAACACAGGGTCCTCTTTTGTCAACATAGGCCTTATATTGGTAACACACGCCTTGTGTTACTAATACATGACCGTGTGTTGTATCATCCGTAACGGCTGCTTCCTAACACACAGTCGTGTTTTGTTACCGCACGCCGTGTGTTACGTCCAGGTCAGTAACTATTTCTTTTTTCTTATTTTCTTCGAATTTTCCCATCTTCTCCCCCCTCTCCTTCACGCAAGCACAACCTATCCTCCCACCACCACCATCAACGTTTCCTCCTTCTCCTCTTCATCTCCATAACCCACCATCAATCATCAACGCACATCTTATCTTTCTCAAACCACCACCCTCATCTACCCCAAAACCTTTCCCATCATCATCTCCTATATTTCGCATAAGAAGCTTCTACCATTGAAGGCCAAACTCGAGCCCCATCCTCAATCTCTCAATGTCGTCACTTTCTTATCGATTACAAGCATCCCTCCTAGGCCATTCAACAAGCAACAAAGGGATAGCAATGGTTCTTCTTCAGGCACTACCGCACTAGCCCTATGCTCTTTCTCTCTATACTTGAAGTGGACGCAAGAGGAGATATTATGACATGAAAGCAGAATAGGGATAATGTTATGTCTCCACATGGTACCTTGATTAGCGATATATGATAACCATATAGTGGAAGGATTGATTTGAAGCATATCTTGGTGGAGGCAGAGTGCTTCCTCTATTCCAAGTTCAAAGGGAAGCTAATGTGTTAGCTATAAAGGAAGTTATCAATCTATCACTTTCAAGCCTAGCCAAAACATGAAGAAGGAAGGTTTCATCAAGTTGCAACTTGGTGGTCTTCATCAGAGTTGTTCTATCGATGATTTTGGGGTACCCCTTGGACTTTACAAGGAGGAGGACTTGGCCGGGAGTCATAATTTGGAAATATTGAAAGATTGGACAATGGATGAAGCTCGATCATTCTGGAGAAGCATATTACCTCCTGATTCGGCTTATAAGTCGAATCAATCTAAGGCAGCCATGATTGATGTATTGATTCTCTGGTTCTTACATGTGCTCCTTCGACATACAATATGTCAGATGGTGCAGTCTGACTGGGTCATTGGTGCGAAGGACCTCTTTATATTTTACCACCTTTAGAAGGGCCTGACGATGCATATGGTTCCGGTTGTAGCTTTCCTACTTAAGAACCAACAGACAAGGGAACGAGTGAAGAATGGGCAGCTTTTTTGTGACACCCAGATTTTGTTCGGTTTCTGTGAGTCTCTAAGAACCGACTGTCAGATGGAACATCATGGACGTGACTGACAGTCTCATGGGCGTGATCATCAGGTAGATCACAGTTGTGGACAATAACGGTCATGATCGTGACAGATAGAAGAATCACGGACATGGTTTCTAGTCAACCACGTGTATGTTGATAAGTAGACCATGGACAGAGGGGAGGACCTTATTGATCGATTCCAGACCGGAAGAGAGGCTTAAAGATTGTTAAGGTAGATTTAGAAGGTAATATATCTTCTTCCTCTTTTCATAATCCTTTGTTTTGAATCCTAGATAGGAAAATATTGTTAGGTTAGGATATGGGGATTTTGGGATTTCAATTCTATGTTTGATCACAATAGGTCATTCGGATTGAGCAACCGAGCTTTAGGGAGGTGGCTTCAAATTTGACTCTTCGCAGGAAATCTTTTTAGAGGTAGGGGTTATGATTACTTTCTACTTTACGCGAAGAATTGTAATTAGTTCTCAAGAATCATTGCTTGTATTTTCAGGAATGTACAGTAGCATGCGATCTTCTATACAAGTGGTTGTGATTTGTAGTTGAGTATTTCAGTTTGTGCAGTAGATCACCCTATTGCACTGACAGTTGCTATTTTCGAGCATAAGTTCACAGCGATGAACTATTCGTGTGATTCACAATTCATGTTTCGGAAAAGAATCAGGACTAGTTAGATTAGCTCCCATTATACGTTGGACGCCCACTCTTTGGATTGCACAATCCCCCAGGATTTATTAAGGTTTAGACAGGACACGTCGGTAGGCTTGGCACCAAGATAGCTCTTGAGACGGTGACTGTTGACCTTGAATGTTCCTTGGTCCGGATGTCTGATCTCTACGATCCCATAGGGGAAAGATTATGTGACTTCATAAGGTCCTCACCATCTAGATTCGAGTATTGAAAGCGGTTCGATAAGCCCATAGAGCTTCATGCCAAATCATCCAATCTTAGCGAGACTGGTCAACTGTCTTCCCAAGAATCCGCTTTAGTTCACGATTCGTCACTTCCGCTTGACCACTTGCCTGCGGATGGTAAGTGGTGGTCAATTAATAAGTTACGCCAAATTTTTGGCAAACTTGGTCGAATTGACCTTGGAAGTGAGTACCCCCCATGTCACTAATGATAGTTTGAAGGGTACCAAAAAGCATGAAAAGGCGAGTGATAAAGTTTCCCACTATCGTAGCATCATTAGTAGGCAGCACTTGTGCCTCTGTCCACTTTGACACATAATCCACAACAACAAGAATGTACTTATGACTATGGGACTATGGAAAAGGATGCATAAAATCTATCCCCCATACATAAAAAATCTCTATAGACATCAATGTTGTCATTGGCATTTCATTCCTATTTTATAAGCCGGTCATGATATAAGCCAACCCATATATTGCGTGATCTCCTTCGTTACATTTAGTTTTAGGCAGGACGTGAGGAGTATGGCTTCAATTGCTTGCTCTCACGGTATTTCGGGGTGGTTTCATGGTCCAATCCACATTAAGGTCGACCACTCATAGCTAGGGGTAGCTAATGTTAGGATGATGTCGACGGAACCACAAGCTCACATTACTAGATACTAGTTCGCGTTCTTCATGTTTAGGCTCGGCTACTCGGTGCTTATCACCGACCCCTTTACATTTCTTCATCGTGACCAACCTTGGGACTTCGGCGGCCAATGCCGTCCTAAAAATGGAGCACGAGCAGCGACACCACCTCGCACTGACTCTGGGAGTCGCAGATAGAAGTACCATGGAGGACCTCAGCTACCACTATAAGTGTTTTTTGGGATTTCAGACAGTCTTTCACATTTTCAATTGTTTATCAGACTTATTTTTTAGTTGTTATTTTCCCCGGGTTGGGATGTTTTTCAGTGATGTTAGTTGTCCGCGTCGAGCCTTTACTCTCTTTTTCTTTCCGCTGTCGTCTTACTTAAGTATTGAGGATTTATTAGTTTAGTGAATGTATGTCAGTTATCATCATTTATATATTGAGTGAACCCGTGAGCCATGCATGGATCGAACTGTGTTGTTCGATCGAGTCGTCCGAGGGCGGGTTGCACAATTTTCGTACACTTTGTTTCTACGTTTGTAGCTTGGTAAACTAGATGGGAAATATAAGGCTTGGAGAAGCTTATCAGATAAGAGATCCATACGGTTTAGGATACACCAACCTTGTTCTGTAAGAAGGGCAAGGTAAAAAGTTAGGAAATCTTTGAAACTTAAGCTTCCCTACGTTTTCAGTCTCGGGCTCTTGCTTCCTTTCACCCAATGAGTGCATCTTTTATTAGTCCAATCTTTGAAACCTAAGCTTCCCTATGCTTTAGGTGTCATGCTCTAGCTTCCTTTCACCCAATGAGTGCATCTTTATTAGTCGACCCAACAAGAAGAAAGCTCTAAATTAAGCATTCATGGTTTTTTTCATAATCTTTGGAAGGAGAAAGAATGACATCACATATGTGGGGATACTTTGATACACCACCTTAAGAATGGTCTGTTTTCCACCATGAGAGAGCAAGAGATGTTTCCATGATTGTCCATGGTTCTCCATCCCAGTATGGAGGAAAGAAAACACTTTGTTCTTGGATCCTTCCCTTTTAGTAGGAATACCTAAATATTTATCATTGATTGTTGAGGAAGGAAAACAAAGTCTGTCTCTCACCCGATTTATTAGAGCCACAAGGGTATTTTTACTAACTGATGCTTGTCCAAAGATTATAGTATCATCCAGAAAAAGCACACGATTGAGGGGTGAGCACCATCTAATACCGTTTAAAGCTCCATCTGCCAACCTCCTAAGGAACTAGAGACAATTTCAACAGAGAGGATCAAGAGAGGACAAACACTTAAATATTGTTAGATTGATTATTTGTCTAGATTTGATGAAAACTTGATTATGTGTTAATTCTACATTACTTTGATTATGTTTATGCGAAACTATCATTGATTTTGTTCTTGTCTTTCTCTTGCATAAAGCTATTGCCATATCGTGCAATTCTCAAATTCTAATTGTAAGATTATCGTTAGGATTTGGTTTGCATGCAAAAGCATGACTAAATCCCTAAAGGCAAAGAGTTGGAATCACCATTTCCGATATGCTCGAGAGAGGGTCAGAATGTTGGTAACGTTTGATTTCTCACGTTGATCGCCCTCTTTTATGCAACATTTCATAATTGAGATTGGCGATTCCCGTTCTTCAAAGATATTCGGTGAAATTAGGTTTTTCGAAATTTTTCTTATAACCCTAATTTCAATGTTTTCTTTCGATAGTTATGATTTGTTAATAAAAGTAATGATTAGCTAAACTCCTTGTTCTTAGATGAGATGAACCCTAGGTGAATTCCTTATGAGAAAATGATTTGTAGACTGATGGTTTATGTGAGTTCGATGGATGATTGTTTATGTTTAATTTCAATTTTGTTTTTGTTCTTGCCTGATCAACTTGAATAGGATCTTGTTAAATTTTTTTTTCTAGAAAGAGCTTGCATATCTATAACATCGAGCTTGCATTGATCTAGGAGAGAATAAATTAGTCCATCTTGTGAGCAGTTCTCGTTTGTTTTATCGCCTATCGGATTTCAGCCTTTGTCTCGAATGAGCGGACTGGATATTAGACAGGTTGCTGATTAGGAGACATGAAATGGCGTTATTTAATAAGTGAAGAATAGGGATGGTGAACTCAATTTATCTTGTTTTGCATAAATTGTTGACGTTGATTATCTTTTGTGAATTAGGATAGCCTAGGTGGATTCAATGTCTAAGCAGTTTTCTCCCATTAGTAAAAAACCCTCAATCGTGCAGTCTTGCTATCTTGTTTTATTTTTTTGTTATTTACAATTTTAATCGATAAATTGATAGTCGTGGAACCCAAACTACAAACTTGTTAAATGGATTAGCACTTTTCACAATTTCGAGTAGAATACAATGAAGAGACCTATGGAAATTTGACCCTGATTACTTCGATAATTTTTTAATGCATACTAAAAGCGTATCCAACGTCTATTTGCTTTGGAATTATTTGTCTAATCAATAACGATTCTATATCAATACAATTGGTAATTAACTCTAGTTATTCTTTAGAGCGGTTAGATTATTACCGTGTAGGAAATCTAGATTACAAAAGTGCATAGATTCTAGTTTTGGATTAATAGCGGTAATTATTTCTTAGCGTTTAGTTAATCATTACACTTCCAGAATAATTTCCTATTTCCTTTGGACTAGGAAGTTTGATGGTGAGAGCAACCAAGATAGTGCACCGACCTAGGGTAGACTCAAAACAAAAAAAAAAAGAAAAAGAGGGAGAAGGGAGGCTGAGGGGGATAGAGGATAGACAAGGGAAAAGGAAATCATAGCCCAACTATGAAAGCTAATATATAGGGGCTCGGAGTGAGGGTGGAATGAAAGTGCATAGAGAGCAAGTGAATGTGTTGAATTATTTAATCTACGGGATATGGGAAAGAACTTGATGTGAGGGAATTGTTGAGTAGACAAAGTTCCCGTATAACTCGCCCATCGGTTCGTGATAGGATGCGTTCTTCATCATCTTCTATATCCTCAAACATGAGTTCTTTCGCAAAACACTAGATGATTACATCCCAAAGAACTAAAGCTTCAATAGAATAGGCATCAGAGATTCCTTCAAACCCTTTCCCGCCATGAAAGCGTACTTCCCCGAAGTGAGTGAAAGTAGCAAATCCAATGGCTTGCCGTATGGGATGTTTAGTAGCCTCATCTACCATGATTTCGACACTTCCAACAATCATTGGTGGTCACGACGGCAAGGTCGATGGGATCAGTGTGTAGTTTTGAGTCATGGTTGACACGATCGCATCCATATGTTGGATAAATTCTCTATAATGAGTGAAAATTTGGACTTTCAGGCTTCAAGGTTGGTCTTGAATGGCATGGAACACCACTTTATTATGAGATTTCCATAATCACCACCAGAAGAAAATAATCTTTTCATGAAGCACTTGAGGCTTCAACGCTATTAGGCGCCAAGTTATGATAAACTTAATTAGATGTGCACATTCCAAGGGTAAACCTAAATCTCACAAAGTAATTGCACCAACGGGCATCATAACAATAAGTGTTCCACATTTCCAATTTCATTTATGCCAACAGGGTATGCTGGATTGATGTTGATTCCAATTGAAAGTATAAGTTCCATGGTCAGTAGCGTATCTCCAAGGATTTTCCAAATCAAAATTTATTTGGGAAGAATGTCAACTTCCTAAATGGTTAGCCAGTTATCTTTAAGCATAAATGTATCAGGTGCAAAGTAAAGGCTAGTTGATATCTGGAATGGATTGAGTATTCGCCAGATGGGAAAATGGCCAAATCAATCAATCTGGAATTGAAGTAACCTGGAGGTCCATTCAATGATGACGATATCCACTACGACAAAAGTTTCCTATAGCCAAAGGGAATTCCATGTGCCCTATTCAAAAAAGTCACAAACTCGGTAATATCTAGCATTTCGATCAACGTGGTTAAGTAACAATGGAGGCAAGGCGAAAATGCATGTAACCAACAATCTTTAACAACATTAATGAGCTGCCCATTGCCAAGTTGCCACCATAAGCCTTGAAGGAGTAATTTTCAGCCATGGAGAATGATACGCCATCGCCATGATGGTCTCGAGCCCAAGACAGATGTGAGTAAGTAGGAAGTATCGAATTATTTGGCTCGACAAAGACGAGAGATACGGAGTTTGTGTTGGTTTAAAATTGTCCATACCTATCATATGCTTTCTCATATCAAGTTTGAGGGTCGTGTATAAGATATCACAGTGGTAGCGCCCTGATAAGTAATGTATGATTTCATGGCAAATAAGGATGATGTCACCAATCCATCGACCAGCAACGAAACCATTTTCCATAGGACTAATTATAGAGGTAAGGTCCTTGCTTAGTCGAGAAGTTAGTATTTTAAAAATGAATTTGTACCAGTATTGTATAGACTCACCTGAAATATGTGAAAGAATACGAATTGAAAGCAATGTCACCCATTTCTTGGAGATTAGTTTGGACATGACTAGCAGTATCAAGGAGAGATGAAATTTTCTTATGATGTCGACATTGGGCAACCAAATAGTATTTTGGTCTCCGACGGAGAGCGAAGATGCTTGATATCTATGTTTATAGTACAGTTTTTCTTAATACGCAACATATGCAATTTCAGATTGAAGGGAAAGAATTCATTCCCAATCAACCAGCGCTGCTGATTTGATATCTTTAATATCATGCTCGATAGCCTTCATTCATTGAGCACTATTAGTGAAGCCTGGTCAAGCCCATGTCAAAGTCTTTTTAATGAGACCACTTTAAACATTTTGTTACCAAGGGTAGGCTTTAGCCTTTTTCAACCATTACGAGTTGCCAGCATTCAGGTAATTTAAGCCTACGTTGATCAAATCATAACATTTTAGACAAGGGTGAATCTCAAGGAACGCGTTCGAAGAAGATTGGTTGGTGATCAGAACCTTGAGATGTGCAATGGGTGAATGTGTTTCTGGCCAAGCTGTGATCCAAGCAGAAGATTCTAAAAATGGGCCTAACCGCTCCAAGATTAGGTAAAAAATGGGTCTAATCGCTCTCAATCAAAACAAAGTTTGACCATGTAAATTGTTTCCCCAAAAAATTGATGTTTAGGAGTTGAAGGCTTTGATTAAGGGAATTGCTATCTGTTAACCGGCATCACATTAAAGTTACCACAGATTACAACCGGTTCGGTAAAATCAAGAATTGAGTCACGTAGTTATGCTAATTGAGAGAAAAAGTGCCCCATAGATGAACCAAAAGTGCGCCGCACACTTTTGGTTGTCGACAATGGAGCAAGCGGCGGTGGTGGTTGGAAAATTTAGTTGAAGGGGATGAAGTGAAATGTCGAGCTACTACTAAAAAGGTCATGATAATAGACAAAAAGTGCGTTATAGATGAACCTAAAGTGCACCGCACACTTTTGGTTTTTCTATAGCGGATTTTTTGTATAATTTCCAAAGACTGGTTTCAAAATTGGACCAAAAGTGCGCTATAGAGGACCAAAATACTGACTCTAGAAATGGGATGCCTCCCACGAAGTTCTCTTTCTTTAACGTCTTTCAGCTAGACAATACATGGCCTTTTATTGAGCATCCTATAAGTAATGAACTTTAGGGTGGTTTCATGATCTGATCCAGGGGATGCTGACATTAGGATGATACCTACAACATCACAAGGTCACTTTACTAGATACTAGTTCAGTTCTTTACACTCAAGCTTCGTTACTTAGTGCTTATCGCTGACCCCCGTCTGGTTTCTTCTTGTATGATCAACCTTGGGACATCAGGAGAAAATGAAGCCTAAGAGAGTAGCACGAGTAGCAACGTCTCCATGGAATGACTCTGGGAGTTGGAAAGAGAGGTACCTTGGAGGACGTCCGTTATCCCTTTCATCATTTTCATGTTTTCACATGTTTCCATGTTTTTAGACATTTATTTGTGTCAGTTTTTTTATCAGACTTATCTCTAGATGTTGAAACTTTTTCTTATGTTTTGATACTAGATTTGAGCCATAGTCACTCGGTTTAGTCTTCAGCAATTTTACTTATGTTATGAGGTCTTTCAGTACACTTGTTTTCATATGTATCTTTAGTAATCATGTGATGGAGTGAACATACGAGTATTGCATGAACTGAACCGTATGGTTCGATTGAGTCGTCTAGGGGCAGTTTTCACAACGGATATCAGAGCTTGGTTATTCTCTACTATGTGATCGAAAAAATCTAGTACCGAGGCGTCATGAACCTCAAAGCGACCAGTAATGTCGGAACCTCAGTACTGAATAACCGGGGAGATGTTCTTATATGTGTAGGTGTTTGTAAATTTCTATGTTTTCTCTATAATTTGAAAACGGGGAGTCAGTGACGGGAGTGGGAGAAAGTAAGTCACGGGCGTGAGGAACTGACCACCACGGACATGGCTAGTTGTGGGAAAGAGTCGTGGCTGGATGACGACCATGAGCATGGTTAGTCAGTAGGTCACGGGAGTAGTGTGAAAGAGATTGCATGCATGGTCATGTGTATACCATGGGCGTGTTGATGTTGGTCACGGGCGTGGCAAGATGTTAGCCATAGATGTCAGCCTTGGATAGAAAACAGAAAATAAATGACTGACATGTTTTAGGAAGCTGCAAATAGATTTCACACTATTTAGAGGAAGAAGTTGGGAGATGGTTTCGAGCTTAGTTCGATCCACTCAATACTTCCTTTGGACACCTTATGGCCTAGGACAATTCCCTCCTCCATCATGAAATGGCACTTCTCTCAACTCCAAACTGAATGAGTTTCTTCACACCTCGCCAAGACTTTTTCCAAGTTTTCTAAACATTTGGAGAAGTAATCTCCATAGAATCAGCAATCAACCATGAAGGCTTCGACAACATCTTCTAGTAGGTTCCCAAAGATCATTGCCATACACCGTTGAAAGGTTGCTGATGCATTGCAAAGACCAAATGGAACTCGTAGGTCTGGGAATTGACTGAAGGAGCATATGAAGGTAGTCCTCTCTTGATCTTCTGGTTCCATCAGAATCTGAAAGTACTCTGACATCCCATCCAAAAAATAGTACAACTTGTCCCTTCGATACATTCCAACATTGATCAATGAACGGTAGTGGAAGGTGATCCTTCTTAGTAGTGTCGTTCAAATGCATGTAATTGATGCAGAGCCTCCATCAAATAGTACTTGGGGCTCTTCTATTCAATCTTGATCCTGAAACTCACGCCATACAAAAAATGCCTCCAAAGTTTTGATGCAAAACCCACTGCTGCTAACTCAAATCATGGACTAGGTATTTCACTTCATGAAATTTGAACAGGCATGATGCATAAGCCACCACTTTGTCATTCTGTATCAAAATGCATCCTAACCATGAGTACAAAACCTCACTATAAACTACATAATCACCACCAGTCACTTGCAAAGGGAGTACTGGCACGGTGGTGAGCCTCCTTTTCTGCTACTCAAAGCTCTCATGACAGGCTTTACTCCAAATAAAAGGCGTGTCCTTCCTGGTCAACTCTAGGAGTGGTTCTGCTATCTTAGAAAACCTCTCTAAAAACTTCCTGTATTACCCTTCCATGTCTAGGAAACTTCTCAGCTCTGTGACACTGCTAGGCGGGCACCAATCTACTATCGCCTCCACCTTCTTTGGGTCTACCTCCATGTCTCAACCACTAATCAAACGTCTAAGGACCCTTAGAAAACATTCGTACTTAGAGAACTTAGCATACAACCGTATCCTCCTCAGAGTAGCCAACACTACCCTCATGTGCTCTACATGCTCCTTCTCCGTCTTGGAGTAAATCAAGATGTCATCAATAAATACTATGACAAACTTGTCCAAATATCGATTGAACACCTTGTTCATCATCGCCATAAAAGCTGCAGGGGCATTAGTCAAACCGAAAGGCATCACTAGGAATTAATAGTTATTGTAAGTGGTTCAAAACGTCATCTTAGGAACAACTTCCACTTCAACCTTCAACAAGTGATACCCCAACCTCATATTGATCTCAGAGAACACTACTGCTCCTTGAATTTGATCAAACATGTCATCTACGAAAGAGGGTACTTGTTCTTCATTGTCACTTTATTCAACCTCCAATAATCTATGCACATTCGCATAGACCCATGCATCTTCTTCACAAAAAGCATCGACGCACCCTAGGGTGACACAGTCGGGCGGATGAATCCCTTCTCTAAAAACTGTTGCAATATTTCCTTGAGCTCCTTGAGCACTACTGGCGCCAAACAGTAGGGTGCTATGGCACCAGCTCTATATCGAAAGCCACCTCCCTCTCAAATGGTACCTCCGGTACATCCTTTGGGAAAACATCTCGGAAACTCTCGAATAATTGGTACATCCCCAATCTGTTCCTCTACATCAATGGTGACATGAGCAAGGTTTTATGTTTTATTACCTAATGCATTTAATTTTATGTCATGACTCCATGATTAAGTGTTTATTCTATGTTAATGTTATTAATGTTATGATTAAGATTCTATGATATGTTTATGTTATTCCAAAATGATGCAAGTTGTGCCCTTAAATGATGACAATGCTAGACTAACATCAACATTAGACCGTTAAGGTTAGAATTATGACAAGGTTAGATGATGAGTGAGCAGTGAGCAAGAACACTATACCTATATGATTAATAGGTGGATAAAAAGCATGAACTCACTATCTAGACTATCACCTACAAGATCTGTTGTGTGATGGATATGTTCTCCTAGACATCCACGGTTTACACGATATGTTGTCTAATAGCTATGTTCTCCCAGACATTCAGGATTTACATGATGTGTTTTCAGATGGATACGTTCTCCCAGACATCCACGATTTTCACAATTTGGGCGGTAGGGATAGTTAGTTGAATTGGGGGACATCCCATAAGAATTAAGATACCTTACATAAGGCGAAGAACAAGTACAAGAATTAATGTCATATAATTAACTTGTACGAACATGATGATTAGGATATAACAAGCTAGAAGAACCATGATACTCACAAATGCATAATACACCTAACATGATCGATTTGAGGTTCAATCTTCGATGTTGATTTTTTGTAATGATTACATGTTGTGTTAAGCTTACTTATAAGTTATGATTACATAAAGATGACTGTTTTATGTGATGTGTTTATTTAGAAAATAGAATTGATTATTATGAAATTACATAACTTGTATTCTGATGTTTACTTAGATTTTTATATGGTATGAGGAGGAAAGACTGACCCCAAACCACCCACCATGGTGTTGATTATTTTGTAGGAGTAGAGTGCAGCTGATTCTGGATGTAGGATGGTGGACTTTAATTTGAACAGTGTTTACGGATGTTTTATGAGACTTGTTTTCATAAACTTTGTCATTTAATTGTAGTAGTTGTTAATCAAGCTTTTATTTTATTAGTTCTCTTTCTTATTTAATTTTATTTTAAACTACCGTGGTCGGGCATTTTGATAAATAGTATGGATGTTGTTAAAGACCCTAAATCCCTCATGTGATTTTGAGTTTTCCGCAACTTTTAGGACATTTTACTCATTTAATAAATCGTAAAACATAAGGGTGTTATATGAATTAAACTTGGACAATTGGAAATTGTGCTCTCCAAACTTGGTTTCAATTCAAAATCGATTGGTTGGGTTCGTGAATGCCAATCCATGGCTTCTTTCTCTGTCCTTGTCAATGGACGTCCATCCCCAACTTTGTCAATGTACTGAGGGTCTTGTTACCCTCATCTCTGCTGCCATCTCCTCTTATTAGCTCGCTCGTATCTGCCTTAACCATTTGTGCCCTATACTCTCGCACATTCTTGTTGCTAGCGATACTTTTCTCTTCTTAGAAGCCTCTACTAGTGGCTACTCTAGCTTGATACATATTCTTGGCCGTTTTGAGGCCCTTAATGGCCAACTGGTAAATCTCACAAAAAATGTTGTTTATTTCAGCTAAAATACACCCATTTCTTTACAGCAGCTGCACGTTTCAAACATTGGCTTATGTGATCAATATAATGTCTCTCTGCCCATATTTCATGTTCACGTGCTTTTAGTTTTTGTTACATTAAAGACCGCATCACTGAAAGGCTGCAAGGGTGGAAGGCGAAGTGTTTATCACCTACTGGAACGGATGTTCTATTGAATTCGGTTTTTGTCTGACCTTTGCCATCATCTAAATAAGCAGGTGGCTTGATTCCGGTGGGGAGGTATTAAATCCACTCGTCGCATGCATTAGAAATCATGAGCGTCCTTCTGTCAACTAAAATTGGAAAGGGGTCTAGGTTTCTCAGATTTTGCCTCCATCAATCAGTTGCTTCTTGCGTCAATTTGTTGGCGGCTAATGCGCTCCATTGACAGTCTTTTCTCTCAAATCCTTAAAGGTACATATTTTTTTATTGGTAACTTTCTCACAACCACAACAGTGTCGTCTCATAGTTGGTGTTGGACTGGGATTCTTTTATGGCCAAGAAATTATTTCTTGTTGGCGATTGTTGGCTAATTTGTTCGGGCACCTCGAGTCCCAACTCTTGATTCTCCTTGGCTAGTTTCCTCGCCTCTGTCGGCTTCGTGTCTGGTCCCAACGACTCTTAATGATTCTAGAATATTTCAATGACTTAATCATCCATGGCAGATGGAATCTTCCACTTCTGCAATCCCTTTTTATGCCGAAATCTGCTTGTCATATTTTATCCATTGCTCTTTCTATTACTCTGGTTTGCAATTGTTGGATTTCAGCATTATCTCAATCCACAGACTACTCTGTCTCAGCCCTACTTTTGTCTTAACGTCGCCCATTCAGTGACACGCGAGGCTCTTAATTACCTGGTCATCTCTAATTCCATCCCTTGGTTGTCTTGTATTCCCCCCTTAGGGATTATCACTTGTTATTTTAGTTTTTCTCTTGAATATCATGACCTGATATGTTTGACTAAAAAAACTATACCTATTGTCATTATATAAAAAGACTGCTCCTATATTGACGACAAAATCCTATGCAGCGGCACATTCACTTAAGAAGTAACAGGTGCAAGCTATCAATAACTAGGCCTATGAGATTTCAAGAATTCATCATTAACAAGTGCATCTGAAATTTTCAAAACTAGACTAAGAAAAGATAGCCATCATTCCATGGAACATTATTCTTTCCACTTTCTAGTCATTTGACCTAATGTCACATTTCCTCTTTGCTTTCAAAAAGAAGCAAACATGTAGGACTAAGGAGATGGCAAGGTTAGAGATTGAGAAGAAGAAATAAAATGCAACGAATGAAAAAAAGAGAGAGCAAAGTCTTTAAGCTAGTATCTACTCATCATCCTCATTACAGCCGGAGGTCATAGGGCGGCATACTTTCTATCCATGGTCTTGCAGTTTACTCCACCATCACATCAACTGAATCTATAAATGGTGTTGGCTTAGACTTGCTTTTCTTTTTACCTGTTGATTAGTAAGTAAATGTTAGTCTTGAGTTTTGTATTGGATATGGCTTCAATCTACATTGCATCTTCTCTATTATAGCTAGAGTAAGCAATAAATTGGAAATTTTACTACTATCTTTAAATGTGCCTTCACCTGTAAAAGAACATGTACGAAGCTCATTAGGCCTTTTTTCTAAAGAAGCAAAAAACCATTATGGGGAGAATCGATTAACTTTCTCTTGTTTTCCAATTTCACTATATCAATCATGAGCCAAGGAGAGAGGATTTTATTTTATATGTTAGGTTTGGCAACCAAATTCAAGATTCCTAGTTAATTTGAGGTTGGATGTGTTGTAAAAGAATGTTAAATCAAGAGATATAAGGGTTTCCTAAATAAGTTTATAATCCATTTGATTTGATTGGGAAACACAATTACATTTGGAATCTTTGTATTCCATTATCCAAAGTTTCCTTCCACAATTCCTCTTTATTCAAAATCAACTTTTTGACACCAGTCTCAACTCAACATTCCTAGAAATCATAATTCTTGTGCTAAACCTAGCCGGTAAAGTTTCAACCTAATAAAAAATATGGTAAAGAAAAGAAGGTTAAAAATCATACTAACAAATACAAAACCTAGATATACCAGCAATCTCACACTCCTAGTCATGGATAAACCAAGTCTTATCGCAAACCAAGAACTATGACAATACATTTGGACGGAGGGTACAAATGTTCATCCAAGTATGTATGACTTAATTAGGCCCTGCAGGCGATGACAGGCTTAGGCTGGCTCATTATGCATCCAAAAAAAGTAGATGCATTATTATACATATTCTAAATATATCCTAAGAGTCCAAAATCCTGTCCAAAGCGTGTGAATGGCGAAATGGGCGATCACCGGCGATAAACAAATAACCATGTAAAGGACTAAAAGACATAAACCAAAAAAAGATAAAACTACCATCAACAACCGCCATCTCTACATAATCCACCTACAAATACTATTTGCTTATGTATTAGGGAAAGAAAAAGGTTCAAGTTACAGCACAAAACAACTCACAACAATAAAACAATTTGACGAACATACTTTGCACCATTTTTTTCAACAGCTTGCACTTGCGTTGGCACAGACGGATTGATTTTATAGTTTAGCCTTCAATTTCGCGGTAAGAGGATCACCATGAGCGATTCTCTTTTTTTTTTCTGCTATCGCTAGTCTCTTCCTCTTGAGCACTTCATTGAACTTCGCCATTGTTTTCTTTGTCCGTTTCTCTCAAGAGTCATAAAACCTTGAACGAAAGTAAATGGTAATTATCTGGTTTTTGTATGTGAGCATACCAAATTTAGGCGCAGTGTTCAAATATTGTTGGGTTACTTAGCCTCCAATCTGGAAGTTATAGCTTAAACCCAATGTTCTGAAAATCGAATTAGAGATTGAGCTAGTAGGTTAAAGGTTCAAGGTTTGAAGGTTTGACTAGGGTCGGATAGTTGTAATTATTAATTAAACATGTAAATACGATTAACCTAGATCGAATAATTTTTTCATTTAAACGGATCAAACTAGTAGTATAGATAAACTTGAAATAGGACCATGGGTTTCGGGTACCCACTGAAGCCTGCAAAAAAATAAGTGGCCCAAAACCCAGGCGAATATTTAACGAGCTCGAGGTATAAATATTATGTTTTAGCTAGTGTTTAGGGTATCGAAATTTTTCGTCGCCAGTTTCATTTCATCTCTAGACTTGAGGAAACCCTAAAACTATTTCCTCTCAATTTGATTTCAATTCCAACCTCCAAAATTCTGAAATTGCTTCGATTCCCACTTAATTTCCTCAACTTTAAGCTATTGTCTCTCAATAATGTACTAATAAATTAAAATCCTCATTAGTTTTTACTCAAAATTGACATGCATCCATGGAAAATGCCTCAATCAACACAAATCTGCTTCGAATCAGGCATGCATCCGCATATCTAAATTTTTACCCACACTCAAAAACAATAATCTACTATATTTTATTGGGATTTCACCCTTCCCAGTAAGTATCTAAACTTGTTTTAAGTATTTATTTCTTCATCTTGTCAAATCTACAATGGTTTGCTTATATTGTATAAACATCTAAGTCTAACTAATGAGTAACGAGTTATTTTACAGATATTATCTTTATTTTACAGTTTTGTACCCGTCAACCTTAATGGACCGGGCACGGGTAAAACCCTGAGGTGTGAAACGCGGGTAGTAGATAAGAGGTATCTGCCACATATCCAACCCATTGTGAAGATTAAGTATAGAGAATAAAATGTCATAATTTTATAAATAATTGGAAGTTTCTTATTACTCACATGCTTGAGATACAATTTACTTAATTTATAGTAAGATACAATTATTATAATGTTAAATAGTGTTACACCCTAATCTTAGGGATTTAAATCTAAGTTAGAAATCCCTAAGTTACCCTTACGGAAGTCCAAGAGAAATTTGATTATAATGCTATTGTTTTTTTTAAATAATGGTCTACTCATGTATTAATGATCAATTTAAAAACACACATCGTGCAAAGAACTTAACGGAAATGATGGAGGAGTCACCCCTATATAATTAAGGAGACTCAAATAACCTAGATTGCCTAGCCAACACATGAGCAACTTTGTTACACTCCCTCCGAACAAAACAAACTGTATAATTTGGTTTCGAGGTAAGAATGTCCCGACAACGCCTAATGATATCACCAACATCTAACCCATCCTATAGCATACTTGCATTAATAGCTGCTCACGAAACTGACTCTAAAATAATGCTCTAAAGGTTAAGATCAACACACCATCGCAAACCCTCCAACATCGCTAGAGCCTCACACTCCTTGCTGCTATTTCCTCCATTCTACGTTTCATTTGATACGAAAGCATCATACCCAGCACATCCCACAAACACATACTTGCGCCAATCTCTGCCTGCTCCGGAAACAAAACAACACCAATATTACATTTGACATCACGATCTTCGTGTGGATGCTATTTTTGACAAAGGTTGTTGCTTGTACTTGGCTTGACCACTCCTCAACGTTGTTGCATCGTGTCCCAAGATTCTACAATCTCGATAGCTACACCCACTATCCGTCTCACAGTTTGCGATGAAGCATTCCACACCCTCTCATTATAATGCGACTGTTGCTATTAGAATAAGTATGATTATAATTATAGGGTTACGACTCTTATTCTTCTATGTTTGAATTAGCATTAGCATCCGAATTTCAGGTTAATTAGAGTAGATTCAAAACTATTAGTATCGATTAACCATCTAACCCCTAATAGATTTAGTGAGGTAATTCAGTCGCCAAGTCAAGACTTAAATGCACTAAGAGAACTTGAATCATGAAATTTATTGTGGCCGACCTACAAAGTACTCGGACCCATGACTTAGAGATTAGGAGTTTAAATTTCAACAATAACCTTATCTTTTATATTTTTTTCCTCCCTTCACTGCATATGTTGACGTGAAGAGAAGGATTTCACTCTTCACGAGCCCGTCGATGACGTATTTTGAATCCGTATCCATCGTAAGTCTAACTCGTTCTCAAGATAAAGGGCTTCCTGATGCATTCCTTTACAATCTGCTTGGTCTCGTGGCCGTCTCTGAAACCATTCGGTTGAAGCATTGTTGGAAATAATCATCTCAACTCCAGATATTAAAATCCAACCAACTCGCATGAATTGTCAAATTTATCAAATCATTAGTTCATAAGAATTAACCTAGGGTTCATCTAATCTAAGATAGAGGAGTTTAGCTGCCCATAGTTTTGGAAGACAAATCAAAATTAGAAGAAGAAGTCATTGTATCTAGGTTTACAAAAGAAACTATGAAGAACCTAATTCTGCTAATCCTCCCGAAAACTTGATTCGCGGTCTTAATCCTTGTGTAGATTACAAGCTCCTTGAAGTTGCCTTTTCATCACTCTCCATGGTTGCCAAACCTAACATTTAAAATAAATTCATCGCGCCATGGTTCATAATTGAAGGTGCAATGCAGGCTGAAGCCATCTCTAATATAAAACTCCAAGACTGAAATTTACTTGCGAATCAATAGGTAAAAACAAAAGCAAGTCTAAGCTAACAACACCTACAGATTTAGTTGATGTGATGGTGGAGTAAAGTGCGAGATCATGGATAGAAAATATGCCGCCCTATGACCTTATGACATTACGAAAAATGAGGATGATGGACAGATACTAGCTTAAGGACTTTGCTCTCTCTTTTTCTCATTAGTTGCAGTTTCTTGCTTCTTCTCAATCTCTAACCTTGCTATCTCATTGGTCCTACGTGTTTGCTTCTTTTCGAAAGCAAAGAGAAAATGTGATATTAGGTCAAATGACTCGAAAGTGGAAAACTATGTTCCATGGAATGATGGTTATCTTTCCTTAGCCTGGTTTTGAAAATTTCAGATGCACTTCTTAATGATGCATTCTTGAAATCTCACAAGCCTAGTTATTGACAGCTTGCATCTGTTACTTCTTAAGTGAATGTGCAAGCTACTAGGATTTTGTGTCAATATAGGAGCTGTCTTTTTATATAATGACAATAGGTATAGTTTTTTTAGTCAAAGATATCAGTTCCTGATATTCAACTGAAAAACAAGAATAATTAGAGTTAACTCCTAATGGGGGAATACAATACAACAAAGGGGGTGGAATAAGAGATGATCGGGTAATTAAGAGCCTCACGTGTCATTAAATGGGCCGCGCAATTACCCGAATGAGAGATAAAATGTAGGGAACTAGAGGGAGGGAAAGAAGGAGGATTTGACGTTCAGAAAAAAGTTTTCCGACACTAGCATCATTGACCGAGGATTTGATGATATGCAAGTCATGAGGGGTCCACAATATGTTTGACGATGAGCCCTATAACTAAAATTGTAAATCCACATCGTCTTAGTAGCATCACCCCAATCGACCCATAGCGAAGACTGCCGGAAGGTGTACAGACAACAACAACAACGTAAAATTGTCAAGTCAGATTCGGTGAACAACGTCGAGGTGGGTGAGAGACTTGAGTCGAGGGAATAGTTGTTGAAGTAACTTCACATCATCCTCCTTCTAGCCAATGTAAAAGTAACTATCATGGTAGCGCCTAGATTGAGTGTTGCAAGTGCTCGAAACACTCAAGTTCCTTAATTTCCTAACCCGCCATGACCAATAAACCATCTTGATAGCAGTCGCTTTATTCATAAAGTAGTAGGATCTCCATAGCGCCACCAGATGACTGTTATCGACCAGAAAACAAGAGCGGTCCACTTCCCTAGCAAAAGACAATCGTTACTTGACATGAAAAGAGAAAGTGACGTAGGGTCTAATCCTCTAAACCACACACCTAACATAAATGTGGAATCTCAACATTGGGACTGATTAAACCATCGGCCAAAAGGTAGGACATCATGAAACAGTTTCCAAGCAAATGCCCAAATTAAGGGTGGCATTTCTATTTTGATTAAACCAATTAACCGACCAAGTCGGTTAAAGGGTGGTTTTACCGAACAAGAGGTCGGCCGTGGTACGGTTGAAGGTAATGGCTGAATTTGGTTAAACGGTGAATAAGTTAATCATCGGTTAACTAACCGGTAACAAACAAAATTACCCCAACACCTAAATGGTTTCATCACGCGTCAGCCGACACTACTAACCAGTACCCCAATTTTAGGTAAGAAAATTAAAATTAATATCAAAGTTCCCAATCATTTCACAATTCCCCAGTTGCTCCCCAAGATTTCAAGATAGCGGAGAATAGCCTCTAATACTCTTAGTCTCCTTTCCCATTTCCAACTGCAACCGCCGAGCTACTCGTGTACGACAGGGTTTGCGAGTAGAAACAGGCGTTAGGCAAATCTATAAGCACTCGCAGTGACATGCAAGTTGGCGCAAGGCATCAATCTTCTTCCACTCACAATCACAGTCGGTGAGCTACTCCCACTCTATAGTCTAGTCTCTGTCTTTACTCTCCTCTCCCAACCAATAGCTACTCTGTAGCACTAATTGTTAAGCTTATGGGGAAAACTGTCGATAGCCAGTACATGTAAGATTGTCATAAAAGTCTATGCAGACTAGAAGGCAAGATGAGAATGATTGACCTTGATAACGATGTCTTCTTAGTTTATTTCAATAATCCACAGGATTATGACTTTGCTCTTACTACAGTACGATGGATGATTTTGAATCACTACCTGGTTTGTCATGGATGAGATCCTTCCTTTTGTCTTACTCTCATTCTTCCACCTAAAATGGTAGTATGTGTTCGCCTTCCTAAGTTACCAATCCAATACTATCACAAAGAGATCATATGGGGATTGGGCGACCTTATTAGACGTAAAGTTTGCATACATTGACAAATGCTTACACACTTTGCTAGTGAATGGTGGTGAGTATGTAGTTTATAGTGATGCTTTGTACTCAGGATTAGGTTGCATTCTGATGCAGAATGACTGAGTAGTGGCTTATGCATCACGCCCGTTGAAAGTTCAAGTGAACGATAGAGTGGAGCTAGCAGCAGTGGTTTTCGCGCTGAAACTCAGGAGGCATTATTTGTATGGGGAGACTTTCAGGATCAAGACTACTCACAAGAGTCTCAAGTACTATTTGATGGAGCTGAAGCAGCTGAACAATGAGAGAGGCACTGGGTAGAGTTTTTTAAGGACTATGACTGTGTGGTAGACTATCACCCAGTAAAGGCCAATGTAGTGGCTGATGCTTTGAGCATGAAGGAGTGGTTGAACGAGCTAGTCAAGTTGAGGAGCATGGGTATAGAGTTGGAGGTAGATGCAATCAAAGGGTTGCGGCGGATTAGTACTTTGACCCTTGTTGTTGGATCGAACTATAGAGGGTCAGGCGATAGATGAGTTGGTAGTGGAAGCTCAACAGCGGGTAACGGCCGGTAAGGTTACACCCTACACTTGGAAGGATGGCTTGATGCTATTCCAAGATAGAGTGTATGTACCTTCGGGGTTGAAACTGAGAGTGGATATTTTGGATGAGGCACATTTGTTCACTTATGCCATACACCCAGGTGAGACAATGTACAGAAAACTTCATTCACATTACTGGTGACCTAGTATGAACAAGCACGTAATTCCGCATGTGGCTTGTTGCTTAATGTGCTAGAAAGCAAAGTTGGATCATCGGGCACCAGGAGGGTTGCTTCATCCCCGGCTTATACGAGTGTGGAAGTTTGAGGAGATCGTTATGGACTTCGTTAGTGGTTTTCCCTTGGTCAATGGGAAGGATGTAATATGGGTTATAGTATACCGATTGACCAAGGTAGCACATTTCATACCCATTCGGTTCAAGCCAGATGTCGAGGATTTGGCAAGTTTATATGTAGAGCATATTGTGAGGTTCCACGGTGTGCCTAGGACGATTGTAAAAGATTGGGATCCCAGTTTTACCTCTAACTTCTGGGAGGGTTTGCATGTAGGCATCGGGGACCAAGCTGAACTTCTCTATAGCTTACCATCCTCAGAAAGAGCGGACTATCCTGACCTTGGAGGAGCTGTCACGCTCATGTGTGTTGGAGTTTGATGAACCGTGGTTGAAGGTTCTATTCATGGTGGAGTACGCTTATAATAATACATATCATCACAATAGGAGTAGCTCCTTTCGAGGCACTGTATGGCAGAAAGAGCATGACCCTTCTATTTTGGGATTGGGAGGGTGAAAGGTTGTTAACTAGACCCCAGATAGTCCTGGGGACTGCCTCACGAGTCAGAGTGATTCAAGCTCAGATGGGAGTAGCTCAGAATCGGAAGAAGCAGTATGATGATGGGAAGGCTCGTGAGGTTAGTTTCAAGGAAGGGGATAAGGTTTTCCTTCAAGTTTCCTCTTGGAAAGGAGTGATGCGGTTTGGCAGGAAGGGGAAGTTAGCTCCCTGATTCATTGGTCCTTACCATATCATTCGAAGGATAGGACCACTGTTTATGCCTTACTAGCCGAGTTGGACTTGATACATAATGTATTCCATTTGAGTGTCCTTCGGTCCTATATTGACAAGCCGAACCAAGTGATTTAGCCAGATAAGATTAAGTTGGAGAGAGACTTAACTTTTGTGGAGCAACCAGCCAAGATTATGGACGGAAAGGTCCATCATTTGAGAAGCAAAGAAACACCTATGCTTAAGGTGATTTGAAAAAATCAGGATGTCGAGGCAGCGACATTGGAGACCGAGGCTAGCATGAAAGAATGCTATCTACAGCTCGTGGAAGACTACCTAACTGGTACCATGTTAAGTTTTTCACATTCAGGTTTCAAGACGAAACCTTTTATAGGAGGGGAGAGTAATCACTCTACTTAATTCCAACCAATGTCACATCTTAATTTAACATATAGATACTAGTACATCATTGTCATGGCAGAGGTTTTTTTTCTTTTTGGTGAATTTTCCCCCCCAATCTTACAATTGGCTTTCCCAAAATCATCAAAGCCCTTTCTTTTCATGTTGATTTCACCATATATGCCATAAATGGTATCTTAATTTCATGTTGATTTCCAGTTTCCGCATCTTGTCTTGCCGGAGGTTCAACCACCTGATCCGGCTCCTAATTTAATGATGTCCGATCTCAAGGCACCAGTTACTCATAGTCCGACTTGTGCTAAGCCGAATACTCCTCCAGCCAGGGCTCCTACATCCTATGCTGCCATTATCTTGATTTCCCTATATTCAACTCATCTTGCCAATGCTTCTTTGATTGTCATCAAGGAAAATGACGTCTCCCTCACTCGGAAGAATGGTCACGGATATCTCTATACCTCTAGTGAATTACATGTGAGAATCTACGCCCCTCTCCAGAAAGTGGTAATTGTTATGCTTATGGGGAAAACTTTCAATATCCACTACATATATGATTGTCTTAAAAGTCAATGGAGACCAAAAGGAAAGATGAGAATGTCTAACCTTGATAATGATGCCTTATTGGTTTATTTTGACAATCCACAGGATTATGGTATTGCTCTCACTGCCTTGGATGATTTTGAATCAGTACCTTGTTCATCATGGATGGGATCCTTCCATTCGCGTTAGTCCCGTTCTTCCACCTAAAATGGTTGTTTGGGTTTGCCTTGCCAGGTTACCAATCCAATACTATCACAAAGAGATCATACGGGGATTGCACATTAGCTGGTTCTAGGAAAGGGAAATTGATTAAATCTACCCTTGGTATCTCAAAGGCGAAATCAGGGGAGAGCTCAGTTATTGATGCTTCAACAACCAAAGGGGAGGCTCCCATTATTTTAACAAAGAGGGCCTGTAGGATCCCTTCCAAGCTAAAGTCCATGTGATCCCAACAAATTTTAAATTTGGGTCGGGCCTTATCACTAACCTGATTGCCCCTCGGGCTTTGCCTGATGATACTCATGAGGAGTCAAAGCCTCTTCCTAAGAATCATCAGCAAGTCCAACGGTCAAGAACTTCCTATAGCTCCCTTATCTCAAACTACTCAGACCAAGATGGAACAATAGTTGGTGCCTACTCTAAAGTCAATTTCAAGTTCAACCTCTTCAATGTAGATTGCTATTGTTGCTGCTGGCAAACACATGGTCTCACAAGTGGCAAACTCTTCTCTCAAAAAGCTGGAGATTGTGACCATTGACACGCCTGAGTTTTCCAAATCGCTTATGTGATGGGGAAAGTTTTTGCAAATTTTAAACCTACTTCTCCAACGACGATAGCTTCTCCTCATACATGTGGAAAGCCGTAGATTCTGCACCGTGTTAAACCAAGTGTCAACAAACTTAGCATTTGGGCCCCCGTGAATGAAGATTGGAAGGTGGACAAACTCAGTAACAAACCCCAAAACAAAATTGGAGAAGAAGCACATGGTTCGGAAATTGTCAAGTAATTTTCAATTGGAAGGCTTTGAGTTTGGAATGCTAGATCAAAAAATCAAAAGCAATGGCAAAATTCCAACTGAAAGCTTCCTCCCTTTCGGAGTTACTGAACATCCCTCTGAATCAATTTGATCTTAATAAGGCACAGGCTGAAACTCTGCCTTCGAAGTTATGGAGGATCGCGCTTGAACGTAGTGTACGATGGATCGGCACCTCTATTTCACCATAATGTTTCAGGTATTTTTCTATTCCCCTTATATCATATGTTAATGATTAGTTTTTTGTCTTGGAATTACCGAGGTGTTGGCCACTAAAGTTTTGTTACTGTTGTGTTTTATTATGTGCAGATGCATCATCCCACTGTCATTGTTATTTTGGATCCAAAAATTAGTAGCAATAATGTGCCTGCTCTCATCCAGAAATTACCCTCTTCGAATAGTATTGTGGTGGATGCTACGGGGCGTGCAGGTGATATTATAGTGTTGTGGAATAACCAGAAAATCCAACTTAATGTGTTTCGAAACTGTACTCAAGCTGCTCATTGTTAGATTGGTTGGGAAGGCGAGGATCAGTGTTGCGTCTCTTTTGTTTACATGGCTCCTCGTCTCTATGATCATTTGGCACTCTGGGAGGACTTGATTCGTGTTCAATACCGTTTTGAGCTTTCTTGGTTGGTGATGAGGGATTTTAATGCCTCTATTTCAGCCATGGATAAACAAGGGGGTGCTGAATTTTCAATTCCACAGGCTAAAGATTTTAAAAATTGCTTGGATATATGCGAGTCATTATTTAGGGTTCATGGACCCTTGCTTTACATGGAGCCGGAGATCACTCTTTGTTTGCTTGGATCGTGCCCTTATCAATGAGGACTGGCTCCTTAAGTTCCCTAAGTCCACCAACTTGCACCTTACCAAAATCATGTCGGATCATTGACTTATCTAGGTTTTCCTTGATAACCCTAACTCCCAGATTCGCTTAACTAAACCCTTTCGCTTTAATGCAGCTTGGGTTAGCCATGAGGACTTCCATCATCTCATTTCTGAGGAATGGAACTCTGGGGGAGCTATTGTTGTTTCTTTGCAGGACTTCAAGGAGGAAAAGGAAGTTGGAACGCGAACTTGATAAATTGGAAGCTAAAGCCGAGAGTAATCCTTCAAGTCCACTTAATTTCAAGCATTAATGAGACGCTTATTTTCCCAATCTATGAAGAAGCTCAATGGTCCAACCCAAATCAGTTTTATTTCAGGTATTCAAATTTCTAAAAATATCATCATTTTACTGGAAGTGGTCCACTCTCGCAGGCTCAAAACTGGCAAAAAGGGGATTTTATTATAAAGCTTGATCTTTCAAAAGCTTATGATCGCTTGGAATGGAGTTTTGTGGAGGACACTCTACGCAAAGCCAACCTTCCGAAGAGTGTCATTGGTGTTACCATGGCATGTATTTTGACTCCTTCTGCTCAGATTCAATGGAACGGTGGCCTTTCCGAGCCTTTCAAACCAGGGCGCGATCTGTAGCAGGGATGTCCTCTTTCTCCTTATCTTTTTACTTTCTGCGTTGAGCGTCTGAGTAATTTGATCATTGATAAAATCGACGATTGGGGCTTGGAATCCTCTCTCCCTTCGTAGAGGAGGGCCCCTTTGTCCCAATTATTCTTTGCTAATGACTTGGTATTGTTTGGTAATGCTAATATGGCCCAATGTCTTGCTATTAGAGATTTTCGTAAGAATTTTTGCATGGCTTCAGACCAAGAGGTTAGTAATGAGAAATCTACAATTTTATTTTCTAGGAATGTTTCTCCTGGTTTGAGGTGCACTATTTGTGGAACTCTTAACTTTCAAGAGAGTTTATATTTGGGGACGTATCTTAGTGTGCTTATTTTGCATGGTTGTACTAGGAAGAATAATTACCAATATATCCTTGATAGTATTGATTCTAAATTGGAGGGTTGGAACTGTAAGTCTCTCTCTTTAGCGCGCAGAGTGACTATTGTTGTTTCTATTCTTAATGCTATTTCTTCCTATGCCATGCAACTGTTGTCCTCCCTTTTCATATTTGTAACAAAATAGATATGTGCATTCATAAATTTGTGTGGGGATATTGTGTGTAGGCCAAAAGAAGAAGGTGAGCTTGGACTTCGGAACCCAAAGGAAATGAATGAAGCCTTCTTGATGAAACTGGTTTGGAACATTCTTTCACATCCTGACGAGCTTTCACAAACAGGTCAAAGTTCTCGTTTCAAAATATACAAAGGATGGGCTAGATGGAGCCATTCCAGTATGAGGGGTTTGCGTAAGGTCTAGGAGGTAGTGCTTCATGGTATTCATATCATTTTCTAGGGAGGTGGGGACACGAACTTTTGGCATGATGTGTGGATGGATAATGGGTTAAAGTTGGCTGTGTGGATCTCCCCTACTCAACTCCAATAGTTTTGCCACCTCACGGTACGCGATTTGGGTATGGAAGGTGGCACTTGGGACTAGGAAATCCTGGATTTGCTTCTTCCAAACTCGATTAAAGGCCTGGTTCAAGGAATGCCAACACCTTAGGGAGAAGCGAACGATTCTTTTGTAATCAAGAGTGCTTATCAGGTGTTGGCAGGTATCGGAAATGGTACTACCCATTCGAGTTGGAAAATTTTGTGGATATGGAAGGGCTCGAATAGGGTAATGCATTTTCCTTGGTTAGCCTATTATGATAGGCCGATGACTAATGCATAATGGTATCGGCGACATATTTCCCATGCGGCTATGTGGTATTCGCGAGGAAGAACTGGAAACTCTTTTCCATGCTCTTTGAGATTGTCCAGGGGCAAAACAGCTGTTGATAAGCATCCTGGGAACGCAACTTCCAAGCATTTTTTCACTTCAATTTAATTGACTAGATTAACAGGGACCACTATTTCCAAACATCGTAATGAGTTTATTTTTAGAAAACTTTCAAGCTCCTCTGACCAGTTCCACCTATAAGTCCTTCATTGGATCGTCGGGGTTTAGGAGACAATGAAAATGCGAGAGTTGACGCATTCTAAGAATAAATCAGAGCAACAGATGAGCCTGGGGGTTGGTCGGTTTATAACGATGTAGAGATTATCCTCAACACAGACGAATCACTCTTACAATCTTTGAAGAGCTCGACAAGGGGGCGGTATTTTGCGTGATTCGAGAGTGGCTTGTCAGTCAGGGTGCCTTTGTAGCGATTTTTTAGGAATGTACCATCACACCAGCTGAAATAAGAGCTGCTATTCTTGGCTTAAAATTTCCATGGAATCTAGAGTATAGCAAAGTGCATCTAGAAAATTGATTATGGCATTGTCAATGCATATGCTCGTAACTCCAATGCTACGGATTTAGGGCACTATATAACAGAGCTGCATCAACTTCTCCATCGTGATGGGATGGTGATTGTGACTCACATCTATCGAGAAGGAAACTGTGTGACGGGCCTTTTGCTGATTTTGGGCATTCCCTCCCTTTCAGAATGCATATTATTAGTTCTTTCTCTCATAATATTATTGACTGTATTCATGCTAATATGATTGTGGTTTCCTTTCCATGATCCATTCATATTAATAATTAGGACATTGAGTCCAACCTTTCTACCAAACAAAATAATGGATGGCAAAACGATTGTTGGTGTTGGTAGGAACTGTTCTACCATCTATTACCCAAATCTTTCACTGAAAACATGTTTCCAATTCAAGTACTTATTCTAGAAAACTTAATGACTGATGGTATAATATAAGTTCAATTAGTTTTAAGAACTTCAAAGATGAATCTAAAACAATAAGATCTAGGTTTTTTATGTCGACTGTTCGACAATTTTCCAATGACTTTTCCAGAAAATAATCATCTATAACATATTACACGTGTAACATATTGTATTCATTTATAACACCGGTACCACTTATCTCATTAGTCGATTTCACCAACTAACACTAAGCTAAAATATTTAACTGAAATTTAATGTGGAATGAAAGGAAGTTGATAAGTCAGAATCTGACATGGCAGCCACACCTTCTAGTGCTAGTATGGAGGCAAGATCAAAGTATTTTCATGTCAATCTTTCCTCTTCTTTCCCATTGTAGTGGAAGGCCACAACTACCGCTAATGAGAGTGCACCTAAGTGTCCTAAATCCAACAGGTTTCGCTCGATCTATCTTTGATTACTTCATTAATAGCTGTAAGTGCCCCATTGTATCATTACATGCTTCGATTTGTACTTGTATTACTTTTTAAGTGTTCTATTGGTTATTTTGTTTTATGGCAGGCTACACGAAAGAAGAATCAAATCATAGCTTTGAATGCATCAAAGTTTTGACAGGTAACTTTCATCAATTGAAAGGCATATTATAAATTGAAACTACACTTCAAGAGAATCAGCTTTGTCATTTCACCTTACTAGTGATGTTAATTTGGATATACTTAATCTCTATACATATCGTTTGAACCGTTCTAGCATTGTGGATGGGAGAGTCAAGTGATGGATTTTTTAAGAGGCTTTTGTAATAAGCACATTAATATGTGCTTGATTTTTTTTGTTTCTTAGTAATGTACGTAAATTATTCGTTATTTTTTGTAGAAGTATATGTTTGGTGATTTCATGGCAACACCTTGCCCAATTGAACTTGCGTCGCAGATAGTCCAACATATTATACCTGTTTGGGCCCAACCACTTGACTTTAATGAAGGTGACTTTGTATGTTGATGTTTATTATTTTCTACCCAGTTTAGTGCATTGTACTTGGTTTTGTTTTAATGTACCTAATTTCCCTAAATTAATTAACATGGTATGTGTGTATCTGTGGTTTTGTGTGTGCAGAGGTTCGTACCATTTTAGTTATGGGGGCATTACATTCTTTTGTTCTCAAGAACATCAGCAAAAAGAATGAGTTCTTTGCTCTATAAAGTCCAGACAACTATGATGTTACTCATGGAGTATTTAGGAAACGTTTGATGCATTATTTGCATCATATGCCATCCATAATGGTTCTAGGAGGAGGTACAAGTTAATGGATTTGAGCTCCTACAAATAGAGGATGAAGGCACACTACCTTTCTTTTACTGGCCTATATGTGCTTAACATTTGCAAAGGTGGGGAAGGCAAGTATAGGCCATACATGAGCACGGAATGGAACAAGACATAAGTGTTGGAAAAAATCAGGAAACACATTCTCCACGATTATATCCAAGGTTCTTGACCATGTGTAATAGTTTGGTTAACGTTGTTATGTACTTGTTTTAAGTGGATATTCCCTGAATTGTATAGATTTGACGACGTGTACAAATTTTGTGGGTTTCTTGGTTTCTTATTTTATGTACTTTTTCATATTCATACAAGTTCTAAATCTACAAGCACCAATTACAAGAAAAAGAGCGTGTACAAAAAAACCATGTACATATCAGAAGAGTACGAAAACCCCCAAGTACATAAGAACAAATATCAATCTAGTGCAAAGTTTTTATAGTTGTGGGGATTTCTTAAGTCACTTATAGACATCCCTAGCATCCTGACTCCAACCGTGTCAATAGGTCGTCTTTGTTTCGGGTCGCCCACCAAGTGTTTGATTAAATACCCACAAAGAAATCCTGCCTCTAAAGGTAGAATTGGGGCTTGTTAATGAGAACCAACATCCTCATCTATCCTATACTAAACACAAACACATTCCTACTACTATTAATGAATAGGAACATGAGAATTTGATCTCATAAAAGCCATAACCGATACAAGATTGCAAGCGCCATGGTCTAAGCACAAAAAAACCATAAATAGATATCATTAAGCATCCACTTGTATCCACCCAAATGCTTTTTCGGTGAAAATCATAGAAACTATATCTCAAACAACCCAATAACGAAAAGGGACTTGGGCTACCAAGGTAATAAAAGCCTAGGAGGAAGAATAAGAGAATCACATCTTCATGGAAGATGGTTTTTAACATTCAATCTCCTTGAGTTCCTCCTTCCAATGGACCACCAAATGCTCCAAGTTTCCTCTTGATCCTAGATGGTCTTCCTAGGGTTTAGAGAGGAGAAGTGAAGAGGCAAGAGCGAGCTATCTGCGGTGTGGTTTAATTTAGGTCATCCTCGAGGTGTTGATCAGGCATTCACGTAATCATACACACACAATTTCAATCTAAGGCATTTTTTTCAAAAGTTAGGGCGACGAATAACAACTCTCTAATTCTAATATTAATTCATGTATCGGGTTTCATATTAAAAGTTGTCTGTTTAATTTAATTTATATAACTTGTCGATCAAAATGTCAACATAGAGTGTTATCATGGTTATACAAATCGATTAAATAAGGTAAAATTTGAGTTGATTTAATAGTTTTAGAGAATTTGAAAATTATAACATTAGTATACAGGTAGGGTAAAGTTTTATTGAACCCAAACTGGTGAATTATGATGAGATTTTTTATGTTTATATTAAGTAGTTGTTTTACTTTTTATAGTAACAATAACATAATGTTCAGTGAAACAAATTGATAGTGTGTATTAGTAATATTTTTATCATAATAGAGACCTTTCAATCAGTACAAGATAGAAAGCAATAAACAAATGAGCTATACTTACACTAACCTCATTGCTATGTATGCACAAACTTTTTATTTTATTTTATGAAACTAAGTAATGAGAAGACGATACGAGATAAAGGAAGGAGAATAGTTCTTATTCTGGTATATCTCAAACATATATGGAAAATACTATTAATAGGATAATGATATCATAACCTACAAATTATAAGATTAATACAAACCAATTAGTGTAATTGAGTATATTGATTCACATGATCAATGGATGATGAGAGCTACAATGGACATTCAAATGATATAAGTAATATACTCATAACACTGTTTGTTAAATTTGTTGGTTAAAGATATCATTCGTCGAATATGCTTTTGATACTGCCTCGTTAAAACCCTTACTAGGAAAACTTACTGGGAAAACCATGGTTAAGTGAAAAAGAGTGCACTTGCGTATTGACTCCCCCTAATGACCATAACAGTTGAGATCCTTTAAATGGCCAAACTCCAAATTTGTGGACAAGCTTCCCAAAAGTTGATGTAGATAGAGCATTGGATTCTTTGTGAATAAATCAGGCAAGTTATCACTTCAGTGCACCTTGAATATTTCAGCTCATTTTGTGCATATAATGTATGCATCAATATGATTGATGGGCATCCATAATATTCACATGACACTTTCCCTTGGATGATCATTAGATGAGAATATACCTTATTAAAACCTTATTAGGAAAACCCTATGGGATAAAAACCTAATGAAGAAAAAAAAGTACATATAATCATCACATTACGTTACACCATTTTCTTTCAGATCGGATTATTCCATGCATTATATTTAGCCACTCGAAAGTAATGGTGGTATGGCTTTATTAGCCGGTTTCACAAACCAGAGAATAGTGGCATTATCATATTCAACAAATTCATGGCTCACCAAGTGCTCTAAATGCACTGAGATGCAATAATGTGGAACCGAGTAGTTCTCATTTCATTATGAAGATCAATTACAATCGCCATAAAATCTCATATAGTGATCTTACCACAAGCAAGGCAATTATAGCTATGATATATCCTTATAAATTTTGTAGGACATTGTTAGTATGTCATTGATGATATATGAGAATCATGTTCGAGAGAGATGCACAAATGTGCAAGTTAGTGGTAAAATTTATTCTTCCATATAGTTCAAACTTTATTATCCACTAGATTTCAAAAAGATAAATGATCCATTAACAAGTGTTGATAATTCACACAACGCGATAAATAGCTACAAAAGACCTTTCTTTCCATAAGGGAGAGATCAAACTACTGATCATATGATCAAATTTGCAAGGTGATTAACCACTAGGCCACAATCTTGTGCTAAATTCATTAATTAAGTAGATGATTTCTTTGAGTTACTCTTCAAGAGTCTTAATAATGTGTATTATCTATATAATCAAAGAATCACCACATCTAATGATATTGAAACAAAAGAAAGACATTTTAAATATAATAAAACTAATAAAATGTTAGTAATAGTTTTGAAATCATAAATATGATAAAGATGATTTTTCATCAATCGAAATTCACCTGAAGTAGAAAGAAAATCAAACTATTTGCATAGACAAATATATGATACACTAAATGAGTAAATGTACTACTTATTTCTAAAATATTCAATCCATATGACGTCAATTAGATATAATTGAATATTTTTCAAGTGGACGTGAATAGTTTGCTTATAGCAAAATGAATCCTCAAGGGAACTTCATAGCACATGTGTATGCTTACTTTACAAACCATACATATTATGTTTTATTTGCTTTACATCTCTATTTATAAAGACTTTATGTCTTCAAACTTTTCATTTCTCTTCGGAATTTGGTTTTTCCTTAAATTGAAAATTTTCAACCAATGATTTGTTCTTTGCATGCATTTTGGCTCATGGTCCTCATTTTCAACTATCATATTTAGCGTTGCATTATCCGCAAAAAATATATTGACGTTGACTTTATTGCAGTTCCATTATTTTCCATCCAAGATATAGATAAATGAGATATCTAGCTATGTTCATATCGCTTAGGTACCTAAGGCTCTTCTTGAGCTCATTATTTGTTTCTCTTGGTGGTTTTTATGAAATAATCTTAACCTCAATTTGACCATCTTGATTTATAGCTCCATTTCGCTTTGAGGATTTTTCTTCTTTCAAACCGAGTGGTCTACCACGCTTTATGCTAGTTTTAGACTCAATTTTTTGGTCAGACTTCCCAATATCGAAACCTTTTTGTACATGAGCATTTCGAGTTAGCACATGAGAGCTTTACTAAATTTGGGTTTGTAAAGTGTCCGACAGTTGATGAATTACACTTCGGAACTTCAAGTTCATATTGTTTAGTGCGAGGATCAAAATAATATAATGATAATTTATCTAATCTCTTGGCAAATTTTTGTTTTCTCCTCCTAATTTTGAGAAGGTTGAAGGAAACCTTCCAAACGAGTCATAAATAAATCTCCTGACAATGATGTAACTATTTTACTAGTGATGAACTCGTAATCGTTGTTGACAGCCTATCATAGATTGTGGTGGAGCAATTCAGATGTGTATATACATATATGCATAGATGGGCAATATGTATGTGGTTTTAACCGAAAAACCAAATATAATGAGGAATTCATAATAATTGCTTGGCATAATGCAAATTTGTATTGTTCATGTAAATAACATGTGCACAATAATATTAATTGAAAATATTTGTTCTAAAATGACATATATTCTTTATTGGATAATCATGAAAATATGCTCATGACCAAAATGATTGAGCTATTAATCCCATAAACTCTTGGTGGCTAAAAACATGTGACCATCTAGTGGATAAAGTAATTAAAATAATTGGTATAGATGTTAGGTGTATGGATCGACAAATATCATCCTTATTTATTTATGTGTAAGAGATATTTTTTTATACTTTAGTTGATGATTATCCCACAATCAACTTTAGTTCAGAACAATCAACCCATGAATGGGTTTCATCTTTTGATAACTATGAAATATTCAAAATGGACCATATCGGTTCTCAATTCGCATTATTACTCAACCGAGATGGTCTAGCCGGTTACGCAAATAAAATTTGTCAAGATGAGTAAATATATATGTGTAGCATACGTATTAGATGATAGAATTATTGATCTAATATTTTGATGGTCATAGACCACATTATTTTTCATCCCTTGTGATCATCACTTTATTGGAATAACGATCTTGTTTATTTGGTGAACAACACAAAAACTCTTTTAGAGTTTAAGATTGATTTTGTACTACTGAATATATGGTGCACTATCGATGAGATTTATATCACCGTGTATTATGTTGATTCTCATCGTAGAGTTTGCTCATTTTTGGCATGAGAATGGTGCATAGTTTAAATGATAAATCTAGATAGTTCCAATCAGTAATGCCATCAATTAAGGGATCAATTCTTGCACAATCTATAAACATTCAACCATCTATGTTAGATCCATATGAATGAAAAGATGATAATATCTTGCTACATTCACTTTCTAAAATAATGTAACATATGTGGCTTTGAACATTCACTTGAAGTGCTAAAATATCATTCGAATTATGATCATCAAAATAAAGTTGATGCTTGTATCGCCCTTCATATGATTGGAAATTTTCATCAATTGAGAACTCTCTTTCATAGGAAAATATATATTCCTCAAATTTCATTCTAATGGCCAAAATAATAGATCTTTTCTTCCACAAGGTCATACTGTGGGAATATATATTGTCGCTATTAACATATATATATAATAATCATCCACTTCTAGGAATGATTTTGTATATCTTCAACGATCAGAATTTGAGACATATTAGCTAGATGGCCTTTGATAAGTCGTCTCTCTTTGTGGACTTATGATTATAATCATTAACTTCTAGGAATAATGATTTTGTGTCTCATTGGACCATCAACATTGGAGATCTAAACGATAGCTTATGTTGCTCGTAATATGTGTGTCTGGATACCTCCATAATACCACACGGTGAGAAAAATCGCTAACAAGTTAAAAATGATAATAGCTAAGAATAGTACCTAATCAAATAATATCAATTAAGCAATACTGAAAAGAAACAAAATGACCATATGAGCTGATCCTAGAGCTATGAAATTAAACAAAATGAATTGAGCAATAAAAACGTCTATCTGGAAGCCATATAAATGGAAACATTATGGACATTTAATATATAAAAAATGGAAACATAATAATGTAGTCCCATAATATGAAACCACAATTAATATATAGGCTCAGTATAATATTACAGTTTCACAAAATACTCAAAATCAATTGTTCACGAGTAAAGGATACAAATCTATACCAAAATGTATGATTAAATCTTCTTCTCCAAAACATACTTCAAACTAAATAAAAAACTCTTTTAAGAATGAACGAGTAATAAAATATTAATTTTTAATGTACCATAACCTTAAAAGGCTAGAACAAAGCATAATCCACACTAAGAAAATGCCAATCACAAATTTGAGTATTCCACCACTCAGAAGAAATGAAGAAATATAACGATGAAAAACAACACCAGTGATAGAAAAATGGGTGTCAAATATAACGAGAAGACGATACGAGAGAAAGGGAAGAGAATAGTTCTTATTCAGATGTATCTCAAACATACGTGAAGAGTATTATTTATAGGCTAATGATATCACAACCTACACATTATAAGATTAATACAAATTAACAAAAATAAATAAGTATATTGATTCACAATGATTATTGGATGATGGGAGTTATAATCAGATATAACAAATGTAACATTTTATATTTATTAATAAAAAATATTCTCATCAATTTATCTCAGAAACACAATAACATATTTCATTTTCAACTTTCCAGATTTCACAAATCATTAACTAAACAAGTTTTTGTTTGCAGCCTTTACTTTGATTTTAATTTTTGTTTCATTCCAAATTGAATATGTTTTTGAATCAAACTAAACTGGTTACTAATCGGGGGCGTGGAGATTTATCCATAAAATGATTATTGTCCATGTAAGCATTACTAAATGGTGGCGAGTAAGTGTTTTGTTAAAAGATCTGGTTCATATGCCATACATGTCGGCTTGCAAAATCAGCTTAATAGTGACTAACATCGTGATATTATTTGAATACTATATATGATGACATAAAAAATAATTCAAGGGTGTTTCTATTTGTGGTTCATATTTTATTTTGCGCGGTTGATATTTGACATGACCAAACTGATACACCTCAAATAAAAAACAATTTTGCATGGATTGTATTAGTAAAATACTAATTTTCCGGAAAAAATCAACTTTATATTCGTCAAGTTGGGGATCAACATGCATCATCTACGGTCGCGACTTGGTCCTAGCTAGTGGTCGTTGGCTAGTCGGATCTGGGACGTCAATCCTAACCTTCTCGCTACCTTGATTATGACTGCCCACCCTAGTTCCCCAACTGACTACTAATGAGATCCCTACAACAATCAATGCTTTAATTTCAAACGACTAATGGAATGTAACCCTCCTATCATTAATTTTCATGTCACCTTCGGTATCTCAAATGTTAGCAATTCCATTGCCCCTCTCTGAAGTACCTGACCATTGAATCTAGTCTGCTTGCTGGAATTGCGGCTATTCAGTCTCCTTAGGTTGTCGATTAAGCCACGAGCTGCATCACCCACCAACCAACTGCACTCAAGAACGGACCTCAATTGGTTGATTACCACCTGCTGCCCGGGGGGGGGGGGGGAACTTTGGTCACACTCCCAATTCAACCTAAATTTCATTTTTTCTTACAGAAGATTTTTCAGGTAATTCTATGGAAAATGTTATGTTCAGTAGAAATCCAAACATCCCTTCAATTCTACATTCAATTGAGGGTCGTTCCTAACATATATACAACATGTGGTGACGTTACAGAGACACGTTCATTGAAGTGATACAACATATGCAATTTTTCCTTCTGGTGCTGGTTATGGAAATCAAGAAATACGGCCATCTTTGATATGTACTAGCATATCATCACTTCTCTGGCGCGTCAATTCCATCTTCACTAGGCGAAGGCTGCTAGTTTTCCTGCTGCTCAAAGTGATGGATCCAGTCTCCTTCCCGAGCTCTGAGTGGTTTCCTCTCACGTCGCCTCCAAGACTCGACTTGGACTACATACGTTAATGCAGTTGTAAGATAGAGAAATGTCTTTGGGGTTTTGGTGATATTGGTTTCGCGGTACACCATAGCTATAGAACGTTGGTTTCCTTAATTGGACAGTTTCATCAAATTATGGACCACCTAACCCTTGAATGCATGGCCATCAGACATGCTCTATACGTGGCGTCGTGTCGCTATCTTGATTCTTTCTTCATCTTCTTGGGTTGTGCTAAGTGCGTCCGCCTTATTACTTCTTCAGACAATGATATTCAAGTTTGCCAACGTCTTTTGGAATGCTGGCATCTTTTCAAACTCTACCATTAGTGTCTCCCTCATGTCCCGGGCATCGATAACTACATCGCCTATTTAGTGGCACACAATGCTCTTTGTTATCCAAACACAAGTCATCTCCTAAATCTATTATTGGGTCGTTTGGTATGGTGATATTAAAGTGATATTGCAAATACCATGATGTTGCTGTGTATTGGCTTACGAATATAGCAATATTGGAGATATAAAAAAAAACCTTCAGAAAGGAGGATATTCAATACCATCCCCAAATATCATTTCGGCAAAACGAATTTAACCTTACTATTGACTGAAATTACATGGCATTTGTGGGCCACCTAGAAACTTCTCTCTCATAATCATTACTCCCTATACCAATTTATCTCTCCTTCTCATCTATCTGATTTTCCGGGGAGAGAAATCCACCAATCTTCACTCACCTTCTCCATCTATAGTCACCGCGGATTTGCATAAGAAATCAATGAGAGGGCTTGTATCCTCTTGGATCCAGCCATATCGAGAGGTCACTGAGGTTGGATTTCTAGTGCGCCGGAGGTTGAAAGATTCATCGGGTGGGAAGCAGAGGAAAGAGATGGAAGGGACGACTATTGAGATTGATTTGAAGTAGGTGCTTCATCGGTCGTTGTTGACAGCGATGGGTGTCTAGCGAGGCAGTGAGATTAAGATGATGGTGATTGTGACAGAGGGGAAATAGCAGAGTAGGAGGGGTTCCACTTTGTTCAGTTGTTTGCTGCATTTCTAATTTATGCAGGGTTGTCGGGCATAGGTTCTTTTTCTTTAGAGTGTATGGAAATTGGATGTGTATCCGCACTGTCCAAGGGATGAGTTTATTATGTACTGGTTTAATGTTTAGGTTTCAAGCACTTAAACTGATATGATTGTACAAGAAAGTTGAGTCTCTTGACTCCAATTTGTAATTGATCCTTTATCTCAAAATAGGATTAATTTAAACTATCATTAAAATATGAAATTTGATCTCCTAAAGTGTTGATTTGCCATCAACTACCACAAACCCAGTTCCCCAATAATTTTATAAATGGGGCAAGTGCAAATTCATTGAAGATAAAGTGAGGATATATTTGTAATTGTAGTTTAATATAAATCTCACCTTACCAAACAAGAATTTCGCCATTCTCCCCTATCAATATCAATAACACCCAATATCGCGATATCTTAAATATTATGATATTTGAGATAACGCATACCAACTGACCCCTATATTATTCCTTGTTCTCTATAATTTGAGTGCCAAGATCTGTTACCTTTGATCAAAAAGAGAAGGAAAAAATGTACTCTACTGGTCAAATCAACCATAAATCATAAATAAAAAAACTTACAAATTTCTAATCAACCCAACAAAATCATGTTCATTGGTCCAAGGATTAAATTATGTTATAATTGATTAAGTTCTTTGATCCAACAATTAAATTATGTTATAATTGATTATGTTCTTCATCCCCGGTAAATCAATTTAGAAAACAATTTCATTATTTTTTAATTTACGAGTTTCTCTTCAACTAGTTTTGCACCGATAAGTTTAGAGAAGGAGGAGATGGGATGGAAGTATGTGAAGGAGATAAATGACCCAATGTATTGGAAACCTTAAACTACACTAGGCTGTTTTAATCAATGTACGTGACAGACGACAAACTCTCAACTCAGCGTACAACCCTAAATCGAGTTTGTTACATCACTCATGTCAAAGTGACTAGATGGAGAAAACAATTGTTTTGATTACGAAGCCAATATGGACCTACGACCTTATGGGAACTATACGATTATTGTGATGGCAATGGCGTTGATTTTTCCTTCCTTCATGCAGCAACCAGCGACACGAGGATGGCTGGAAATGGGAATCGGGTCAAAATTGGGAAACGATTTGGTAGATTGATTTTGGAGGTATGTAGTCATGTGGTATGTAGTTATTTTAGTTTTTTTTGGACAAATTATATTTTGGTTTAAACATACAAATAATTGGGTAATTGGGAACATAAATATTCATTTTTTAGAATTTTTGGGTGTTAATAATTCCTTTTTATCTAGGCACATATTAATTTATTTTGTTAAAATATGGACTGCAAATTGCAATTGGCTAATCGAACAGATTATGTATATTTTAGAAATAAGCTGAAAAGTTGTAATATACAGGGTTATAGCATTGTTTTGAAAACTTCAATATATTTTGGAATAATGATTATATGCGGAGGCTCAACTTATTCTGCCTTTGCCGGAAATAGCCCAACCTATTGAAAATGCTTTTTGTGGCAGAATTTGGAATTTTTTCAACTCCGTCAACTTAAAACTGACGGTCAATTAACCAAAGTTCGTGCAACTAACAGAATGATCATGACCAGCTGGAGATCATGATCGTGACCAGCTAGAGATCACGACCGTGACCATCAGTAGGGCATGGGCGTGGTTGCCAGGCACTCACGGGCGGGGTGGCAAGTCGGCCACAGGCGTGGAAGATTTATTATGAAAGCAGAGTCGCGACCTGCAACTCAGATTATCGAAACCCAAAACTCACAATCCTCTCTACGAACGGCGATTGATTTTAGGAAGAATAAGACCAAGTTGATTGATCCCATATCAGTAGGAGAGGCTTAGAGATTGTTGATGAGGCTTCAAAAGGTAATCTATCTTCTTCCTCCTTTCTCAATCCCTTGATTCAAATCCTATGTAGGAAAATACTAACAGGTTAGGATTTGGGGTTTTGGGATTTCAATCTTACAATTTATATATGCATGTTGGATGGAATAGGAGATTGAGCTCTAGGGTGCTGCTTAGATAAGACTCTACCAGGAAAGTGTATTTAGGGTGGGGGATTATGATTTATTTCTGCTTAGAACGTAGAACTGAAATTAGGATTGTCTGAATCCGATGATCAGATTCTCAAAACTATACAAAAGCGTGTGATCTACTATACAGGTGTTATCGAGCTGGGGTCCATGGACTGTGTAGTATACTGTACGGTTCTTGTGATTATAGAGCCAGGCTCTAAGTACTGTTCAGTAGCGTGTGATATATATACCAAGGGATGTTAAATATAGCCATGCTTTTAGACTGTATAGTAGTGTATGATCTACTGTATATGTTGTTGCATAAGTTTGAGCATAAGCTCATCATGCTTGAACTATATTTCATAGTTCATGTTTAGGACATGATTCAAATTTAGCTAGATTAGATCTCGATATGTGTTGATCACGCACCTATGGATTGCACACTCCCCCAGGTCATGTCCATGCACATGCTTATGCAGGTTGTGTCAAGTATGCCTACAAATGCTTCTCACATGGTTTAGGGTGGTTTCATGGTCTGATCCACCACGAGGCTATGTACCACTATCTAAGGGTGGCTGATGTTAGGATGATGCCTATAGGACCACATGGTCACGTTACTAGAAGTCAAGCTTAGTTGTAAGTGAGTCTAGTTTAGCCACTCACTATTTATCAGTGACCCCATCTCTAGTTTATGTGCATGATCAACAGTGGAACCTCAGGAGAATATGGAGCCTAAGAGAGCTATCCGACCAGACACCTTGACCAAGTGGCTCTAGGAGTCGTAGAGAGAGGTACCTTGGCGGACCTCGATTATCCCTTTTCTTGTTTTCAGATGCTTTGATGTTTTCGGTTGATCGGATGGTTTTCACTTGTTTTGATAGACTTATCTCTGGATGTTGATTCCCCTATTTTGGGATGTTTTCATATTGTTGTTAGAATGATTTGAGCCATAGTTGCTCTGTTATCTTTTCGCTGTCATTTTACTTAAGTTATGAGGTATTTCAATTTTTAGAATTGATGGACGTTTATAGGCGTTGTCAAAAAAATCCAGCTAATGAATTTACCAGACACGAATCTCCCCAGGGTCTATTTTACTATCTTACTCAAAGTTGTAATTACTATCAATTGAGGTATCAATAAATGTGGTTTATGTGCTACGAGGATCAATCAAAGCAAAAATCAAATTTTCTTTAAAGTAAATGGTTTGCAAGTCTACACAATAAGAGTTTAGAGAATCAAAGATGAAACTGCTTAGATGTTGAATCCCCCTCGGCAATTCTAATTCACAAATGATAGACAAATTCCACAATTTACACGAAATAGGACAGAAGCAATACACCGTCGCAATTCTTCTCTAACCAAATCATGCCCACTTAGGACCACTAATTTCCTACCTATCTTATATTCTAGTCCGCTCTTTCAAGAGAAAGATCTAAAACCCACTTTGCAACTTACTGATTTAAAATTGCTCACACGACAGACTAGTTCATCGCTCCCGGATGAGGCTTAACGTCCAACCTAGTTATTTGATTTCGGCATTATAGAAATGCAAGCTCTCACCAATCTAGAAAAACCCAACAGAGATTCATTCAAGTTGATCAGGCAAGAACAAATCCAAAACGAAATCAAATATGCAATGAAATCCATCCAACTCACATAAATCGTCAAACATATCAAATCATTCGTTCATGGGAACTAACCTAGGGTTTATCTAATCTATGTAAGAGAAGTTTAGCTGCTCATGATTTCGGAAGACAAATCAAAATCAGAAAATAATGCAAGAGATGGTTTAGACATGAAGTTATGAATAACCTAATTTTGCCAATCTTCCCGAGAAGTTGATTCGTCGTCTTAATCCTTTCGCCAATTCCGAACTCCTTGAAGTTGCCTTCTCATCGCTCTCAAATCTCTCACTAATGCTCTAAATTTTGTGTGGAAAAATTTGTCTGAGAATGGGATCCAATTGGGATTTTGTAGAGACTCTTCCTAAGGTCTATCGGATACAAAAATTGCACCGCGAATTTTAGTTTTTCTATACCGCATTATTGGTGTAAATGTCAGAGACCTGAACTTCGAAAAATTACCAAAAGTGCGCTATAACCAACCAAAAGTGCGTCGCACACTTTTCGTTCAACGCTTGAACTTCGTGATATTTCCATTCTTTGATGCATTTAGCTCCTCCTTGCACATCATATAGTTCCAAATAATGCCCCGATGTTATTGTGTGGCTGAAATTGATAAAAACACTATGAAACAAATTCAAATGGACCCCGAATGGGTCCAAGACATTAAATCAAGGCATGAGTTAGAAATACGCTTAACATCCTAATCTTCTACCCAAAACTAGACGAATATGCGTGAAATGTCGCTTAAACGAGGATCATGAACACGAAAATTCAAGTTTCATCAAACACGCCCACACTTAAGCTTTGCTTGTCCTCAAGTAAAAGGCTGATAAAAGCCATGGAACACATCTACTATCAAATCAACTACTAATTAACAAAGCAAAGAAAATCCATAATACTCAATGCATCCCTAAATTATTTAAAAAAATGTGAACCTTTAAATGAAACCGAAATATGAAGTAAAGGCCTGAAGAAGTTCTCCAATTGGCCACACATCATTATACACGTTACACCAACCATCTAGGTTTACTCTCAAGGCGAATCGCCTTAAAGATGAAGCCAATAATGAATTCACTTACAGTGTTTTATGGAGAGTGTCTATGCGCTCATCAACTCTAATGTTTGCTTCCAACACATGCATATCAACCTACTCCTACTCATCACATCAAGGCACTTTAAACACTAATATAGAGGTCTTTTATTTGGCTTTGGAATGTGGACATCGAAGAGAAGAGAAGGTGAAATGACTTTTGGTGGTGATTGTACTTATCGGCGAACGACTCGCTCTACTCGAATATGGAGCTAAGTTACTAATTACAAACAATGTTATGCAAGGATCTAAAAACTGCCAAGAGCTCAAACTAGCTAGTCTAACGCTTGCGCACAACTACTACTTTGAGCTTTTGTACTTGTTATTTTATCTAACTCTATACCTTTTGACCTTCTTTTCGACTTTTCTATTTTTCTACAATTTTTTAGATTCTACATTCTTCAATACATATCAACTTTGACTTCTAGACTCGACCCGGTTACATGTCACTAATGTACACATGATTAAATGAAAGCTTGAAAGAAAAGGGATACATTATTATAGGGGGTATGAAATGGCTGTTTGGCTATGATTGGGTTACCAAGGCAAAAATATAAGGAGGAGATGGATATTTTTTGGTGGAGCTTTTCTAAGTGCTTCTATCATTTTGGTGCATCAATGCCAAGTAGATTTAGAGCGGTATCATGCAAGTTTCGGATTAATAACAAACAGAGAAGACCGCTCAAAATAATTTAAGAACTAATCTACTAATGAAGCCAATTATCTATACTACAAAATGGTCTTTTAAGCCTCATAATGGTTTGCTACATGGTAATTTAGTGACATGCATGCATGGTCACATCAAGTTGGAGAGTCTGTGCTACTTTAAACACATCAAAGGAACTCTAAACAAATCAATAGACTTTGATCAATGCCAATACTCTTATCAAATCTAGGTTCACAAGTAAATCAACAATTCAAGTGCACAAATCACTGAGGAAATTTTTTGAGCATGTCAAGTAATCAATTCAAAGATGGTTCCAACAAGCTTGAGATTTGGACTAATATGCCAAACGACTACCCAACAAGACTAGCATACACAAATCTCTATGCAAACCCACCCCCACATTTAGTTCAGACAGTGTCCTCACTGAATGAAATGAAAAAGTGGCTTAGGAAAACCTAGATACTAATAGAAATCTAAGACTCTCGATACATGATCCATAAAGTTCAAATTTAGTGGCTGACTCTCTCTTGAAACACACTCGCACACACAAAAACTAAAAAATAAAAGTAAAATGAGACCGAGACTAGTGTCTAAGTCCCACACATAATAAAGTGGATACATCATCCAAATAGAAAGAAAGAAATAGTACAAGATAGAACAATGTTACTCAATCACTGGTCCTCTGGAGGAGGGGAGGGCGGAAGGTAGTATGATCTGGTCTAGTGGTAGCATAAATGCATAAGATAGTGCATCTGCTCCTCATGGTGCTGTTGCTCCATCCATCAAAGAAGAGTCTATGGGCCTCTTGTTCTGCAACCAACTCAACCAACTGACTGTCCTGATGAGCCTACCAAGGCAGAGCGCCCTCAGAAAATGAGAACTGCAAGCTGTCTGCTTCTGCTGCCAAGGCAGACTTCCCTCCTCAAAAGATGTCAGCCACTGATCAATCAACTCCAAAGTCGCCTCTAAAGGTCGTTGAAATAGAGTGGGCTGTAGAATGGGGGGACGCTGCTGAAAAATTGGTGCCTTGTACATCTCCTTATATGTACCCTCCGACTGCTCTCCCTGCTGAGCATCTCCACAACTATGGCTCGACCACGTCCAAGCATCAGAGCTCTCTATTTTGCTGCATGGCCCCATCAAAGATGATGAGATGGATCTTAGTCGGATCCAAGGAAATAACATCGAGATCAATGTTCATGGACTCCAAATTTTCCACCACAACATACATCGTCGGAGGAGCACGTTGCATAGACACTCCATCCCAAGCATGGTCCAACCCCTTTTGGTGCATAATCTTACGATCAAAATGTCTGTCGGGCAAGGCGGCCATCTTCTTACTCTATTGAGAATGAAAGAACTTGGCGACCAACCATCCCAAGTGAAGTGGCCGGCTAGTACACATGGCACAAAAGAAAATGAGCTCGTCCTTAAGGAAATGGTGGGATCCCTCTCTTGCCTATCCCTATAGGCGAGAATGTAGCGAAAGAACAGATGGAACATGTTGGTGAATGGGTTGCCAATTTTAGTGTAAGAGGATATGGAGGTCCTCATTCAATGTTATAGCCCCCCGAATCACATCAAGGTAGTTGCACACCATGGTACGGTCGTCGTCTTCTCGGTAAGGTCGAGAGAGTTTATTTGGGTTTTCGAAGTAGAAACCCAATGAATCTTGGAACTCATCAAGTGTCTCGGTATATGATCTCCCCCCAAGGAAATATGAACCCTCGAATCTTTGTATTGCGCCCGAGACTTGAATTTAAAAGAACACCAAACTCATGAAGAGTGAGGAGATGCGGGCCGAGCTTCAATCGACATTGCTCAAGAAGTCCTCCTTGGGTGAGTTCTTCTACGATTTCATCCACCCAATCATGATTCCTTGTTCTTGTGCTGTCGATGTTGATGACAACATTCGGTGCAACTGGTAGTGTATGATGCTCCCAATACCTGAACTATGCCCTGGTGTCCATAGAAGTGAAGAAACAGTGCACATTTTGCTGTGTTCTCGGAGCCGGAACATGTGCAAGACACTCTTGTTCTCCCTTCGAAGATGATGATGATGAGGGAGGTGAACATGCTCAATTAGTGGAAGCTCGATTATTAGAAACACATCCACGCCTACTGCAAAAGGATAAAACTACATAACAAAACATTCGAGAGCCACCCCCACACTTATCTCATTAAAACATAGGAACTCCAAGCTGTTCCCTCTTCACGTCACATTTAAATTATATTAACAATTGATCACATCACAATAATCAATATAATCTCAGAGCCGCTTTCAACATCCATAATCCAACAATCAAGAGCAATCTAATTCAATCGGGCAATATCCCAAAACACCCTAATATTTTTTATCGAAATCAAAATTTTCGTCAAGCAAAACTCATCCAATCATGGAGCAAATCAAATCAACAAAATCATATCATACCCAATTTCATCACGACACAATCAATTTTCAAAATCCCCAAATTTGAAAATTAGGGTTCTTCACAAAATTCATCTGAAGCTCAATCCGAGCACAATATGAGGAATCCAACGAATAATAACAAGGGAGAAGCAAACGCATGTACTTACTTCCTATTAGCCATGGAGAATCGACCAAAGAAACACACAAATCCGGAAAATTTGAAGTTGGGTGAAAAAACAGATTAAAAAAGCTCAAACGTGATGAAAACTTGATGGATTTAAATGTGATCAGAAAAGGAGCAGCGGCGGTGGCGGCGAGGTCTGGCGACGACGACAGATCGAGCGGCGGTGGTGGTCGGTGATTTTGGTCGAAGGGGATGAAGTGAAATTTTTCAAAATTTTTGTGACATAGTGCTAAAAAGGTGATAATAATAGACCAAAAGTGTCAAAATTGCACCAAAAGTGCGTTATAGAAGACCAAAATATTGAGTCCAGACATGGGCTACCTCCCATGAAGTGCTCTTTCTTTAACGTCTTTCAGCTAGACGATACATGACCTTTTATTGAGCATCCTTGAAGTAATGAACTTTGACTCCGTTGGTAGGCTTGACACCAAGATAGGGATTGAGACGGTGGCCGTTGACCTTGAATGGTCCTTGGTCCAGATGTGTGATCTATGCAGTCCAATAGGGGAAAGATTGCATGACTTCATAAGGTCCCGACCATCTTGATTGGAATTTTCCGGGCAACAGTCTGAGCTGGGAGTTATAAATTAGCACTTTGTTTCAAATTCTTAACACTTTGCTACTTTGCATCATGGATGCGTTTCATCTTCTCCTTGTACAACCCTGAGCTCTCATAAGTGTGAAACCAGTACTCCTATAGCTCAAGGATTTGATATTTCCTTTCAGAGGCTGCGAGACTAGTACCCATGTTCAGTAACTTCATGGCCCATCATGCCTTATGCTCAAAATTTCAAAGTGCTGATAGGAGTCTTGAAAGCGATTTGATAAGCCCATAGAGCTTCATCGAGCCAAATCGACCAATCCTTGTGAGAGTGATCGACTGTCTTCTCAAGAATCTGCTTTTGTTCACGATTTATCACATTCGCTTGACCGCTTGCTTGTGGATGGTAAGAGGTGGTCAATTAATAAGTTATGCCAAAATTTTGGCAAACTCAATCGAATTGACCCTAGAAGTGAGTACCCCCATGTCACTAATCATAGTGCGAAGGGTGCCGAAAAGCATGAAAAGGTGAGTGATAAACTTTCCCACTGTCCTAGCATCATTAGTAGGCAACGCTTGCGCCTCTACCCACATGGACAGATAATCCACAACAACAAGAATGTACTTATTACTATGGGACTGTGGGGAAGGATACATAAAATCAATCCCCCATACATAAAATATCTCTCCATACATGGATATTGTCATTGGCATTGCATTCCTATTTTAAATTTTACCTAAAAGTTGACATGGATCGCAGTTCTTCATGATATGTCCACAGTCCTTCCAAATTGTCCTCCATTAGAAACCTGCAACCAAAATATTCCAAGCGATGCGGTTTCCTCTTTGATGTCCCCCAATGGAACCGGTGTGGACGCAAAGCATGATTTTGAGCGACTCTTGCGTGGTGATACATCGCCTGATCACTCCATCAGACCCAAAATGGAAGAGGTATGGATCATCCCAGATGTAATGCTTGGCATCAAAAATCAATTTCCTCCATTGCTGATGAGTGTAATCCTCTAAAAATGTCCCGACACCAAGGAAGTTAGCTATCTCGGCATACCATGGGTGTTTTTTAAGGTGATGGTCCGAGACTTTTTCTACTTCTTCAAAGAGAAACATATGTTTATCCGGGAAGAGCTCAATGATCTCTGATTAAGAAAATCGACCGGAAGAGCGCCCTCAAGGCGCAAACACGATGGTATGGTATAACATTTTTGTGCTCTTTGATAGATATGTCAAACTCTTAAAGGAGTTGGACCCATCGATTTAATCTCGGTTTTGCATCTCATTTAGCTAGAAGATACTTAAGAGCATAATGGTCAGTGAAAACTGTAGTATGAGACAACACTAGATAGAACCTGAACTTCTCAAATGCGAAGAGAATTACCAAGAGCTCCTTCTCCGTAGTTGTGTAGTTCCTCTGTGTATCATTAAGTATCTTTCTAGAAATAAAACTAATGACCGGTAAGGCGCTCCAACATCAATGAAAGGCGGTGCAAAGAGGTCTTTCTTTGTAGCATCGTTGAGGCGTCTGTAATCAATACACACTCTCCATCCACTAACTGTCAGAGTAGGAATGAGCTTTCCCTTACGTTAGGAACAGTGGGAGTCCACCCTTGTTTGGCACAACATGTGTAGGACTAACCCAATGAGTGTCAGAAATTGGATAAATGATACATGCATCTAGTAGTTTGAGTGACTCCTTCTTCACGAATTCCTTCATAGTTGGATTGAAACGACATTTTTGTTGCGCTATAGATTTGACATAATCTTCGAAGTTGATTTTATGGGTGCAAAATAAGGGACTGATTCTCTTAATATTAGCAAGCATCCATGCTATGGCTTATTCATACTTCTTCAAGAAAGCTAGAAGCTCCTCCTTCTGTTGAGGTTCAAGATTTGACCTGATGATTACTGGTAATTTCGAACCATACATGTGAAATGAATACTCGAGATGTTACGGTAGTAGCTTCAGATCTAACTCCATTGGCTATTCATAAGATGTGGGTATCTTTGGGATCTTTGGAAGTTCCATCACTGGTGACGCACCAGAGTAGGTCTCGAGTTGTTCAAGGGCTTTTGCATGTGCCCTCTGCTCCATATCATTCATCCAGTCTCAATAAACACCTATAATAGTATAGACATCTCCAACAAGGATATGAGACAATTCAAATATTTTAGAGGCATCTTGATAGTTGTCAGAAATATTATCATCATCCTGAGCCTTAGAGTATTTCATGCCAACTTTTAAGTGAAAAGGGACCTCGTCATGTCCTAATTTCAAAGTTAGACACCCTTTGCACACACCTATCACAACTTCAGTAGTAGCCAAGGATGGACGTTCTAACAAAATATTGCCATCATTTTCATGAGTATCTAGACAAAATATTAGCCAGAAATTTAAATGGTCCTATACAAATTGGAACATCCTCTATGAATCCCCTTGGTTTTACCAAAGCCCTATCAGCAAGTTGAAGAACCATCTCAGTCTGTCTAAGTTCACCTATATCTAGTTTCTCACACAAACTATGTGGCATCACATTTATACTAGCACATAGATCAACAAGGCTTCTACCAACTTTAATATTCTTAATAGTGCAAGGTAAAGTAACGCTCCACAGGTATTTTTTCTTTGTCAATCTGACTTGGATAGCTGCTCCTTCTTCATATAGGGAGACCTTTGTTGCATCACTAAGATTGATCTTCTTGTTTAGCACATCCTTCAAGAACTTGGGATATGCTAGAATGTTTGTGAAAGTCTCTAGGATGGTTATCTAACCTCTTGCTTCTTCATGATTTCAAGAAATCTCTCAAAATTCTATGTAGGCCCTTCTTCTTGACTGCTAATGGGTATGCAATCCTAGCATGCTTCTTAATTTCTTCTGGGGTGAGCATAAAATTTTTGTTTGTAGGTTTTTGAGCTTTTGGAGAAGGACTCGATGGCACCATATGTGTCTCCTCGTCCTCCTTTGGAATGTCAATAGCAATATCATTTGACACCATCTCTGGTTCTTTAACGGATTTGGGATTTCCCTGAACCATCTTTCTGCTCCTCAATGAAATTTGCTTAGCATCCTTATGTCCTTTTTGTCTTTTGTTGGGGTTTTGTTCAGTCTTCCCCATGAGTCGTCCAGAAGGTCTCTGATAAACCTTTTGAGCCAAAAATGTGTAGGATGCCTCCAAAATAATGTTCAGTCTTCCCCAGGAGCCATCCAGAAGGTCTTTCATATGCAAAGAAAAACAATAAACATCATAAAAAGTAAATGTGAATGCAAAAATTTAAAGCGCGAGTGAAGGCTAATACTAATCAAACTACTTTCAGATACTAGAAAGAAATCCTCGGCAACGGTGCCAATTCGATGGACGTTTTTAGGTGTTATCAAAATAATCCGGCTACTGAATTTACCAGAGTCAAATCTCCGTAGGTTCTCTTTTAGTATCTTACTCAAAGTTGTAATTAATATCAATTGAGGTATCAATGAATGTGTTTTAGGTGTGATAAAAAAATTATTCATCGCCGATTAGACTAGATCTTGATTGCTTGTTGACCTTATTTGACCTAGTTTCTACCCTCCTTTGTGATTGGTTGGAAGAAATAAGGGTTTGTTGTTTCGTTTTCTCGAATGGACCATTTTGGTCCTTTTAACTTGCTTTCTAATTCTATATGTGAGGTTTCATGTATCCGATGGATTGAGGACAACGAGACGATTCCAACGATACCAAGGTGCCACTAGGATCAATCAATCAATCATAGCAAAAATTAAATTTGCTTTCAAGTACATGGTTTGCAAGACTGCACAGTAAGAGTTTAAACAATCAATGAAAATGCTTATATGTCGAATCCTCCTTAGGAAATTCTAATTCACAAATAACAGACGAATTCCATGATTTACACGAAACAGGATTGAAGCAATAAACTGTCGCAATTCTTCTCTAATCAAATCACGACCTTTCTGGACCACTAATTGGCTACCTATCTATCTAGTTTTCGAGTCTGCTCTTTTGAGATAAAGATCTAAACCCACTAGGCGATTAACCAATTTAGAATTGCTCACACGATAGACTAGTTCATTCGTTTCCGGATGAGGGTTAACGTCTAACCTAGTTATTTGATTATGGCGTTCTAGAAATGGAAGCTCTCACGAGTCTAGAAAAAATCTAAAAGAAATTCATAATCATATTAAAATACCACTAAAACATATTATCCGTTTATAATCATATTAATCATAGTCGGAGTCTATTCTCATTGTCTAATTTATATCCAACTAAATTACTTATATACTAATTCTTCTAATTAATTAAAAATTATGTTCATACAAATATCTACTTAATCATGGTAATACTCAATTCTTAATTCACTACCATCTAAAGATGATTAGAATCGATTCTAATTACAAACTAATTAATTAGTTATGATCGTAGTCATCATGTTATAAGTATAATATAGATATGGGGTGGCTCTATGATGTTCTGAATCAAAGATGGAGTAGCTGTCAACGTAACTTGATCTCTGGGAACAAAAAGAAGTTGATGCTTGTTGGAAAATAGTAAGCCCAGTATTTTATTGGGCTGATTAATCTCCAAGGTCTTGTTTCATTGTCTTAATCCATACTCATAGTTGTTAGGCTAAGAGTAAAATAAGGGTTTAATAGTAGTTGAGAGTTGGTTGTCGAATGATACTCCACTTCTTTCTCCTTAATCTTAGTGATGATGCTAGATTTGTCACATATATCGCCCTCATTTAAATGATATTTCCTGCATAATTGTAGTTTTTTGGTAGACATTTATGATGTTTTATGCATTTTAAGATATTATCTCGATTTAGTGTCTAGGACCCGATCCATTTGATATCGTTTAGGATTTTTTTATAGATTTCAGGTACATGACGACATCAAGGTATTAATCGAAGTGATACGACATGCATGATTGATCTAGGACAAGCAATGAGAAGCATTTCGACATCTTCAAGGAGCTTGGATATCGACTTGGTCGGAAAACGTCGCAATTTCATAATTTTGACACATCTCCTAGCTTAGAAGTTCGATTGATGCAAGGCCTGGGGCCTTAGAAAGCTAATTCAATTGTTTACAAGTTTGTGTAAATATGAACAAAAGTGCACTATGAAATCAACCAGGCTTAAGGAATCATTGTCTTTAAAAGCCCATGTCTCGCTCTTCATTCAGAGACTTTTTGGATGAAATTGAGAGCATTAGTGGGAGATTTGAGGGCGACGACACGGAAACTTCACAGAGCTCGTAATCGGCACAAGGATTAAGACCACGAATCAAGTTTTTAGGAAGATCGGCAAAATTAGGTTCTTCATAGTTTCAATTGTTATGAATATAATTACTATAGTGAATGCACCATTGTGTAACTCCTTATTCCATTCTTCAATGTATTTCATTGTATTTATTTTCCCACCTTTATGTGTAATAATATTAGAGAGTATAGGTTATGATCTATGAGCCTATAAATAGAGCTCTCATTTGTAGCATTCGATACACCTCAATAAGAAACTCTCTCCCTCTCCATATTTCTCTTGTTCTTGTCTTTCTTTGAGTTTAATTTTATAACACGTTATCAGCACGAAGTTCTGCCGTCGAGCAACTTCTTGTAATCATGAGCGAAGTGCATACAAACAATACATATGGCTAGTGAGTTCATGCTTATGCTCTTGATGCCCGTTTTTGCAATTTTATTATTGCGCACGAGTGCTCGATTCTCAAAAGTTTACAAAGATTGATATTTGATTGCTATTTACTCGATTCTCTTATTCTTCTACCTACTTTCTTTTTGTTTCAAAACTAGATTTAGTTTGCGATTTCAAATGTTATTACATTGATTTACTCGATTCCTTACATTTTAGCTTATTATATCATCACATCAATTTTTTTTTCTCCTATAATATAATTGGTTATGCAAGTTGTTCTTGCTATTGACAATTCTCAGATTTATTATATCTGCTACGTGTTTTTTTTCTTTGAGTATATGTATATTGCCATATTTTAAATTAAGTATTTACCCATTTGAATATTACGTACTTTTTCTTTTATCTTATGTTTTGAATACATATACTAAGAAAAATTTGTGATTCTCATTTTCATTTCTTACTTTTTCATAACGCTATTGTTACTATTTAAAAATAGGTCATTAAGGTGGGCTATTAGCTAATTCATATGTTTACTTCTTCAATCTTCATTTTTGTTTGTTTTCTACTAATACCCCACCGAAGATATATAGTAACAAATTGTTTATATGAATATTCACCGAGTAACAATATTATTTATTTATTTTGTGTTCATATATGTCTATGACTTAATTCTAATATTTGATAGCTTATCTTTACTGCTCAATTATTATTGATCACAAAAATAGTAATAGACATCTTATGCATATACATACGTATTTTTTTCCTTTGTTTTTATCGATTTTACTTAATATTAAAGCATATTTGTCAAAAGGAAACAGATCGGTGGTTATCTGATTATTATCATAACCATTATTTTTGTAACATTGGTCATCACATTATTACATTACATTTACATTAATATTTTTCAATCATCATCAACGATTGTCATTAAATATTTAAATGGCTAATGATCATGTCATTATTAATGGAATCGTAAGTTACGTTTAGGGATTAAATAAATGTATTGTATATGTTGCTAATTACAGTTTTAATAGTATATTCATGTCATTATTAATTCATTCATAATGTGATCTAATTTATTTATTTTGATAATTACGTCAAACTTTTTTTAAATTTGAGTATGTGGTTTTTGATGTTTCGGGCAAGAATTACTCTTCATGGGCATTCGAGGCTAAAATCCATATATAATAGTATTGGTGAAACGAGACGATAATGCACGTCTTATCATGACAAAGCTAAAGCTTTGCTATTTACTCGCCATCATCTGAATGATAGGCCGAAACATGAGTACCAAGAGACACAACATATCGAAAGAACAAAGCTATACATATATTTTATATGTCTCGAATATTGAAGGTCGAAGTGACAAAATATCAATCTTTGTAGTGATTGATTATACTCATAAAAGCTCGATATGATTGAATGTCCCACGAGACACATATCTTGAGAAACGGGTTATCTTGTATTTCCAATGTTGATGGTCCAATGAGACAAAATATCAGTCCATGAAGTGAGTGGATATAATCATATGTCCACAAAGTGATTAGACAATATATATTCCCACAAAGTCAATACACTATCGTGGAAGAGAAAGACCTAATCTTTCAAAGGTCATAGTCCATCCAAATTTATTGTGATGAGAAAATCCCATATGACACTATCATATTTCTCGAAGTGCATACACTTATATCATATTATTTTCCGATGAAAATGTCACAATACATGATTACTATTTCATATACGGAATTCAATGTGGATTTGATGGGCATATAGTACCAAGGAAAGTATTTTTCAACCAATAGTTGAACAAAATCTCGAATAATTATATGATGAAATTCACACAACTTCTCAAGTTTGACGGGAAATTGGTCATCTCGTTGGTGATAGAGATGTGGAAAGATTAAGTTGATAATCATGTTGAAAAATTCTAGTGACATGAAAGGTGATACAACCATCAATTTTATTTTGATGATCATATCAAAATGATGTTAATTTAGCACTCAAAGTGATTGTGCAAAGACACATATAATTTGTTACATTGTTCATGAAAGCATAAGTGACAACATATTATCATTGTTCACATAAGGAACCGTTTTATTCGGATGGACATAACAATTATGGTTATACGAGAATTATTGATCTATTAATTGGTGACATAGATGATTGAGAAATATATCTATTTATCATTTAAACTATGTACCAATTCTCATGACAAAAATGAGTATTTTATGATGAGAATCACCATAATTAATTGTGATATATATCACATCGATAGTGCACCAAGATATATGGTGTAGTACAACATTTCTCTCAAGCTCTAGATCGAGCTATTATATTGTTCACGAAGGAACAAAATCCTTATTCCAATTTGTTTAGGATCAAGAGAGGAACAATAATATGGTCTATGGCTATATAATTATTGAATCAATAATATTATCCTCCAATTTGTACTACACATATGTTATTGTGATTGAGATACATATATATAAATGTAAACTATACGTTTACTCGTCCTGACAACTATTATTTGGCATAACCGGTGAGACCATCCCGGTTCAATCATGATGCGAATCGATAAGTACCTCTATGGTCAATTTCGATGATTCCATAATCTAAAGTGTATGTTCTATTGAAGATTGTTGTGCATGATGGTCTCAACTTGGGTATTCTAAAGAAATGATTCCTAAGGTTATAGGGATTTAAGTAGTCCTTGTGACTCCCCTACTTCCTGGGAACACAAACGATTTTCTGTTCTGTCAACAAGGTTTAGTTTCTAGGAAAGCCTTTTCACCTTTCCGTTACCCATTGTTGGGTAAATCTCCAACACAACATAATTCATTTTTGGATTGCTCTTCCTCAAATAGAGTTGATTGTTGGATAATCATCAACTAAAGTAAGATCATTTATCTTACACACAACAAAACAAGGGTGATATTTATGGATCCATACGCCCAACATGTGAGCCAATTATTTTAATTGATGTATCAACTAGAAGGTCACATGTGTATATGAAAGAAAACTAAAATTTGTGAGATTACTAGCTCAACCATTTTGGTTATGAGCATATTTCATGATTATCCAATAACGAAAATGTGTCATTGAAAACCAATATATTATTGTGAACATGTCATTTACATGCACAACACAAATTCGCATTACGCCAAGAAATTATCATGAATTCCTCCATTATGTTTGGTTTTTGGGTCAAAACCTTATACTTCCCATCTATGGATATATGAATGTGATATACACATCTGAATTGCTCCACCACCATTTATTAGGATGGGTTCTCAATGAAGATTGAGAAATTATTTTGATTACGAGTTCATCCATGGTAAAGTATCACATCGTTATCGGGAGTATTTTGATGACTCGTTTGGAGGTTTATATTTAAACTTCCCAACATTAGGGGAGAAAACAAAAGTTGGCCAAGAGATTAGATGAATGATCATATTATTTTGATCCTTGCACTAAGCAATATGAGCTTGAAGTTCAAAAATATATAATTCATTATATGCCAGACACTTTACTGACCCAACGAGAGTAAAGTTTTCATGTGCCAACTGAAAATGCTCCAATAACAATAATGCCAATATTGGGCAATCTGACATCACAAATGAGTCTAAAACCCGCAAAAGCGTGATAGACCACTCGATTCCAAAGAAAAAATTCTCAAAAGTGGAATGGAGCTATATATCAAGATGGTCAAATTGAGGTTAAGATTATTTAAACAAAGCCACCAAGAGAAAAAAATAATGTGCTCAAGAAGAGTATCGAATACTCGAAAGATATGAATATATATCTCAATTATCTATATCCTGGATGGAAAATATTGGAACCCCAATGAAGTCAACGTCGACGAAATATTTCCGTATAGTGCAACGCTAAATATGATAGTTGAAAATGAGGATCATTAGCCAAAATGCATGCACAGATAGAAATGATTGCCTAAAAAAATTTCAATTTGAGGCAAATTCAAATTCCCAAGAGAAATGAAAAGTTTTAAGACATCAAGTCTTTATACATTGAGATGTAAAGTATGAGTATGAGAAGTTATGAAACATCTCATTTTTGAAAGGTTTTGTACAACAAACCTATAACATTTTGATTATGAGAAAATATATTCTCATGTGGTGGATGCAACTACTTTTTATTATTCGATTAGTCTGGCAATTTGTGAAGGGAAAGAGTTTGCCCCTAATGGATGTCCTTGCAACCTATATGTATGGTTTTCATAATTAGAATACACATGTATATGAAATTCCCTTGAGGATTTATTTTGCTATAAGCAAACAATTCAAGTTCACGTGAACAAGTTATATCTAATTGACGTCATATGGATTGAATAATTGAGAGAAGTGGTCCATTTAGCATATCATACATTTCTCTATGCATAAAACTATGATTTCTTTTTCATATTGAGTTGAATTTTGAATGATGAAAAATCATCTTTGTCATATTTTATGATTTTGAAATTCTTATAAAAATTTATATACTTTATTTTATATTTAAAATGTATTTCTTTTGTTTATAAGAGTTTAAGTGTCATCAACATCTTTTGTTATATAGATGACATACACTTTATTGAGACTCCTAAAGAGTTTCTCAAAGCAATCAAATATTGATTAGCTAGAGTTCGAGATGGAAGATGTGGAAGATTACCACTAACTTGCCAACTGTGCATCTCTCTCGAACATGATTTTCGTATATCATCAATGATATACTAATTATATCCAACAAAAAGTTATATGGATATGACATGGCTATCAGTGCCTGGATGGTAGTCACATCACTATGTGACTCTATCTCGAGTTTAATCGACCTTTATTAAGACACAAGATGTACTCGATTTTGAAGTAGTAATCTTGGTCATATTTGTGTTGGTTGACCATAAATTGGTCTCATGTGATAATTTTACCACTTGGTGGGCTGTGAAACCAACTTATAAAGCTACACCACCATTTCAAGATCTGATCCTATAAATCATGCATGATATTTATTTTGCATATATCCTTGAGTTGCAAGAAAATGTTGCAACGTGATGTGATGATTATGTACTCTTTTTCCTTCACTAGGTTTTTATCCCATAGGGTTTTCCTAGTAAGGTTTTAATGAGACATATTCTCATCTAATGGTCATCTAAGGTAAAGTGTCATGTGAATTATGGATGACCATCGATCATGTGATGCATACATTTTATGCACAAACTTCAATGAGTTGAAATATTTATCAACTAAGTGCACCTAAGTGATAACTTGGTTGATTTATTCACCAAAGATCTCTCTGCATCAACTGTTGGAAAGCAAATTTGGAATTGGTGAGTGAATGATCTCAACTGATATAATGATGAGCGAGAGTTGATATCCTCATCAGGGGGAGTCAATATGAAGGATCTCAACTGATATCATCATCAGGGGGAGTCAATACCCAGCTATACTCTTTTTCCCTTAACCATGGTTTTTCCCAATGGTTATTTCATTTTACCATTATTTCTGCTAAAATCGTTCATTTTATGAGTGAATGTGTTTTGAGTTCCGACCATCCATTCTGAGTGTGAAGGAATCTTCATAATGCAATGATTACCGTGTATTTAGTTGCAAAGCACGAGAATGAGAGGGGAATCTTGCTTCAAAGAAAGTGGATTAAGTTCAACGATCACCGTGTATTGAGTTTGATTATTTTGGTTTTGTTTGTTGATCCTTTGAGATTTGTATTTCAGGAGTCGAGATGATTATTTCCAACAATGCTTCAACCGAAGGGTTTCAAAGACAGCCAAGAGAGCAAGAAGATAGCCTCATAGTGAATCATACCATGTAACCAACCTGAAAATAGTGTGAGCAACATCTATAAGCATACTTAACACGTCTTGCCTAAAACATGAATTTCAACTGGGAATTATGCAATCCGAGGGTGGGTGACCGATGTATAATCATCATGAGCTAATCTAGCTAGGCATATTCTGTCCTATCATGAACTGTGGATCACACGCCACAATTCAAACACCAAGAGCTTATATTAGAAATATAATAACTATTTGTATAGTAGGTCACACGCTAATGTACAGCGTCACAACCCTAAGTCATCATCCTGTCACAACATCTGTACAGTAGATCACACGCTACTGTACAAACTGAGAGGCTTCACTCCGTATCACATGGAGGATCCAATCATTGGATTCACCAACATCCTAACACAGTTTTATCCTTTTGATGTTACTTGATTAAACTCGCATCGGCAAATCCGTAGCTTCTGATCCTCCTTTGTTTGGAGCTCAAACGACCAAGTTATGCTACAATTATTTGTTTGCGGAATTTTGAAACTACCAGGGGCAGAATCGTCCTTTCAGTGCCCAACCAGAGAAATTTCAGATTTAGTCCCTAAACATGATACTGATGTCAGATCAGTCATCCAATTTTCAGAATCTATAATCTAGCCCTTGAACTTTACATAAGCTACAGACATATCACTTATCTTTCTGAATTTGCAGCTTGGTCACTAAACTTTCCTGAGTTTGTTGGAATCCGACTCCATCGATGTCCCTCTTTTGAACTAGACGACGTACTGATCTCCGTTGCCAAAGGCTCCATCGACCTTATTTCCATGAACAATCACAAAAACGCAATACATGGAGAAAACCAAAAAACCTAAATCTCTAAAAAGCAAGAGACTTATTTCGAACATCCCACCTTAGTTAATGGCCAACATGAAAGGTTTGACCAATTGGACTCGATAACTATCCTAAGAATTGCAAGCCTTTGACACTTGGTCAACTACTAAGTAAACTCCATAAATTAATTGAATCAATTTGGTTCCCCACTCCAGACTTCTATTCAACGAGTAAGATTTTAATCAAACTGATTTATATCGCTGGCCAAAATTGTGGAGTCAAATTCTCCCCTACTACAAAAGGTTTCGTCGCAAAACCTGAACCTAACCCCACTGATTGCGAAAGATTAGACGCAACAATGTCTGAACCCCGCCGCTTACACCCCTAATTGGTAGCAAACAACCCTTATTAGCGTTTCTCCTCAACGACACAACCGGTCCACTCCTCGGAAATGATCCAAGGTCAAACCACAACCATGTCCTACAAGACCAATAGTGGTCCACACCTCAACTTGCCTAAATCTAGCTCGACCCACTTGAGAAGAAACTCTGGGATCATTTATTGCCCCCACCATACTCCTTCAAGCTCGACCCTAAAAAACCAATCCTGACCGAGCCGAGATTCCATGGGTAGGTTGGGTATCCTTACCAACATAAGCCTATCCACTTTTTTCATAAGCCACCATCAACCATGCTCAACACAAAGCTGACTCCTCAAGCTTGCTCACTATGATCGTTTCGCACTCTAGGAGGACTTGATTCATGTTTAACAAAATTTCGAGCTTTCTTGATCGTGCCCTTATCAACGAGGAGTGGCACCTTAAGTTCCCTGAGTCCACCAACTAGTTTGAAGGTATGTTAATGTAGTAAGAAAATATTCATGGGGTAATGGAAGCTCATCCAAGGAGAAATTGTTGATGGTTAGGGATGAAAGGGGTGATAGTAGCAACTAGGTTCTGGAATCAAGTGTTAGTAATAAGTTGGATGAACAAGGGGTATGAGCAAGAGAGATTAAGAAGAGTGGAGGCAGCGGTTGTTGCCTGACGGACAACCATCGTGGTTATTTGGTAAACCACGTGCGTGATGCTCTGTTGGTCATGGGAGACGTAATCAATGGATCACAAGTGTGGTACGAGGGGAACGGTCGTAGTTAGTATGTCGACCCCACATGTGACAGTGTAAGTCACGAGCATGGCCAGAGAAATTGCACATGCATGGTCTAGTAGATCATGAGCGTGACGTGTGAGGAATCTATCGGTGTGGTAGTCAGTGATGTTACAAACCATGGAGAGCGTGACACTAGGTTTTCGATGGGGAATGGAGACAACCTGAGATATGTGATAGACAAATCATGGATGGTTGGGTAACCACTAGCGTGGCAGGCCTGCTGGTTGCAGGCATGGTGCGCCGAAGGGCTACTCTTGCAGATAGTGATGCAATGAGCTAACCAGAGCACATGATTTGGCATGGAGAAAAGGTGTCATCATTTCAAACCCAGTTTCGTGCACAAAGCGGGAGGATGCACATAGTTAATCCTAGGACGACTCAGAGGTGAGTTGGACGGGGAACAATGGTATTGAGGCTTCGACTTTGGTTGTTTAGTGGTTTCTAAGGAGGCTGCCAGGTAGTGGTGCTTGATGGGTAGCTAGCTTGAGGGGTCGGCTCTGTGTTGAGCATGGTTGACGATGGCTTACTGCAAAAATTGACAGGGTTATGTTGGCAAGGCATAACCAACCTAGCCTTGGAATCTCGGTTCGGCCAGGAGCGGTTTTTGAGAGCGGGGATAAGAAATGAGCCAAAGTCGAATCGCCCTGAGTTTCCTCTCGAGTTGGTTGAGCTAGATTTAGTCGAGCTAAGGTGTGGAGCACTGTCGGATCTCTAGGAGATGGTTTTGGTTTGACCTTGGGTCATTTTCGAGGAGTGGACCGGTTGGGTCGTTGAGGAGGAAGACACGTAAGAGCTGTTTGGTACCAAGTAGGGGAGCAAGCTTCAGGGTTCGAACACTGTTGCATCGAATCTTTCGCACATAGTGGGGTAAGGTTTAGGTTTTGCGACGAAATCTTTTGTAGGAGGAGAGAGTTCTGACACCACAATTTTGGCCAGCGATTTAAATTTTGGTTTGATTAAAATCTTCCTCGTTCACTAGAAGTTCCGAGTTGGAACCAAAATTAATTTAATTAATTTGAGGGGTTGACTCATTAGTTGATCAACTATCAAAGGCTTGCAAAGCTCGGGATAGTTATGGGTTACAACTGGTCACCTTTCATGTAGACCATTAACTCATGTGGGATATTGCAAATAAGTGTCTTGCTTTTCAGAGATTTAGTATAGGGGTTTTCTCCGTGTATTGACGATTTTGTGATTGTTCTTGGCACCAAGGTCGATGGAGCCTTTGGCAATGGAGATAAGTACGTTGTATAGTTTGAGAGAGGGAGATTGATGGAACCGGAATTCAAGAAACTTAGAAGATCATCGGAGAAGATAGCCGTAACTTGGTCGTTTGAGCCCAAAACGACGCATGGTCAGAATAAGAGATGCCAGCTCTCCTCAAAAGGTGGGGGTTTAAGATTACATTATGCTTTATAATCATAGACTTGTATTAGGATGTTGGGGAATCCAATGATTGGATCCTCCATGTAGTTCAGAGTGAAGGCTCTCGCTTTTTTACCGTAGTGTGTGATCTATAGTACATATGTTGTGACAGGATGATGGGTAAGGGCTTTCATGTTGTACATTAGCGTGTGATCTACTATACAAATTTTTATTACATTTTGAATTTAAGTGTTTCGCATTTGACTGTGGCGTGTGATCCACAGTTCATGATAGGATAGGATATGCCTAGCAAGATTAGCTCATGATGATTAGACATATATTGGTAATTATTCTTCCTAGTACAACCATACAAAATAGGCACACTAAGATACGTCCCCAAATATAAAGTCTCTTGAAAGTTAAGATTTCCACAAATAGTGCACCTCAAACCAGGAGAAACATTCCTAGAAAATAAAATTCTAGATTTCTCATTACTAACCTCTTGGTCTGAAGCCATGCAAAAATTCTTACGAAAATCTCTAATAGCAAGACATTGGGCCATATTAGCATGACCAAACAATACCAAGTCATCGTCAAAGAATACGTGGGGCTAAGGGGGCCTCCTCTACTAAGGGGGAGAGGATTCCAAGCTCCACCGTCGATTTTATCAATGATCAAATTACTGAGACGTTCAACACATAAAGTAAAAAGATAGAGAAAAAGAGCAGATCCTTGTCGAAGACCACTCCTAGGTTTGAAAGGCTCGGAAAGGCCACCACTCACATTGAATCTGAGTAGGAGGAGTTGAAATACACACCATGGTAACACCAATGAAACTCTCCGAAAGGTTGGCTTTGAATAGAGTGTCCTCCACAATACTCCATTCTAAGCGATCATAAGCTCTTCAAAGATCAAAACATTGATCCTCACCCTCCCAATTAATCCAAAAGTGAGCAGCTTGAGTAGAGTGTCGAAAGACATTAAGCTGGATTTTCTGGTTATTGCACAACACCCAAATACCACCCGCACGCCCCGTAGTATCCACCACAGAACTATTTGAGGAGGTTAACTTCCGGATGACATTAGGAGCAGTATTGCCACTAGTTTTCGGTTCCAAAATAACAAGGATAGTGGGATGATGCATCTGCACATAATAAAACATAGCAGTAACAAAATTTTGGTGGTCGGCACCCCGGTAATTCTAAGACAGAAAACTAATCATTAACATATGATAGAAGGGGAACAGTAAAATACCTGAAACATTATGGTGTGATGGAGGCTGTTACACCCTAAACTTCTAGAATTTATTAAATGAACAAAATACCCCGGGGCGGACGAAAGACTCAGATTAAATATAAAAAAGTCAACAAAATAAATGATTCAACATCCATAATTTATTTCAAAACAAATAGCCCTAAACACGTGGGAAAAACTTAAATAGGAAAATCAAGTCCAACGTAAATCATAAATAAAGTCTCAAGTCTAGTAACTCTAAAGGAAACATCATAGGTGTCCAAAATCCATCCCAATTACTCACTTTGAGTCTTGGGACATGATTGGCAGCAACTATACCTCTTGCAAGTCGTCTTCGCTCTGGTATCTCTCGTATTACCTGGTGGGTGGCTCGAGGTCAGTCGTCGTGCTCAATTATTATCTTGTAAAGTACATTATAAAATAATCGTGGTATCATGTTATCGTGTAATATTAGTAATTTTCATGAAATTCAAACTATGTGACGTATATTCTTATACTAGCCTTGACATATATTCAAGGTTTCTTAATTCATGTAGGGCGCCCCCTCTTCTCACTAACTAGCCCTACCGCCCATTCATGGAAATTCATGGATGTTTGGGAGCATGTATCCTCAAACAACATATCATGTCAATCGTGGATGTCTGGGAGAACGTATCCGTCAGACAACATATCATATGGGCAATACTGGCCCAATTTGTTTGGGAGTGGGGAATCTAGCTAGTGGGGTTCTTTTTGTATTATTCCACCTAGTAATGGTCTATGTGACATTCATGAATGTAGTACTCATAAAGTAAAGTTAGTACTGTCATGTAATTCATATCTTAATTTTAAAATAATTAGGAATGGTGGAATATACCCCCTTAAACCACACATCTGATAAAAAAATGGTGAGATTTCAATATGAGGAATGAAGATTGAAGTAGGAAGGCTTGATCGTCTTTAAGAACCTAAAGACGAGGATTTCAGATATTAGACTTAATTTGAACATGGGTTGAAATAGTCTGGAACAACGACTTGGCGACTTTATAAGAATGGCTTCACAATTAAACTTAGATTGATCCAAAAGAACTTGTGTTCCACGGATCTGGTGGGCTTAAGTAGTATATTATCATAATGTTTTAATAATTCTAGTTATAAGAGAGAAAGGAAGTCATTAATTTTAATTACAAACAATGGGGATTTATGTATTAATACCTAATCGAATTTTAATTATAAGTTACTAATCTAAATAAATTATTTCAACTACAAAATTAGGAATAAAGTAATGATCCTAATAGTGTCTTGAAAGATTACCATCATCCTAACCCGATTAGAATTGATTCTAGGAATTCATTTTGGGTACATTCTGTCAGAACTGGAAAGTTACAGATTGCGGCAACTACAAGGGAATAGCTGATTACTAAAATGTCAGATTCTAAAAGTTTGTTTACGTCAAGCAATTTACTAAGATTTGGGGTACTCTTTCTAATTTTATGGAAGTTAAGTGACCACATCAGCAACACTAGAAACGGTAAGTACCGACACAGAGATTTAACCGCCATCTTCTCCAGTAATCTTGGAGTAGAAACCCAGAATTCCGGAGAGGGAATCCGAGGCTCCAGCGAACGACTAATCGCCCCAAAACTCGACAAAAACGACAACCAAACATATGAATCAGTTCTTGACCTTTCTTCAAAGCTATCCAAACGAATCCAAAAGCTTCGGTCATATTTATAAGGCCCCGAACAAGTTGGAAACGGCACCGCCGCTAAGGGATTAAAATATGGAAATCGAACTCATAGAAATCAGTGACTAGTTCTATCGGCTAAATGATTGGAACGCAAGGGAGGAGGAACAAACTCCCTTACCTTTACTAAGACCGGATGGAGGTTTAAATTAGCAAACGGAAACAACCACCCCAATCAGAGTCATCAACATTGTGATTGATTAAACCATAGGCAAAAGGTAGGACATTATGAAGCAATTTCCATATAAAAACCCTTAACTTTTGGGATGATTGGTCGTGCCTAGGAGAATGCCAAAATTATGGGTGGCAGTTTTGTCTCGATAAAACCAATTAACTGACCGAGTCGGTTATAGGGCATTTTAACCGAACAAGAGGTTGGTCGGGGAACGGTTGAAGGTAATGGTTGAATTCGGTTAAATGGTTAATTACTTAAATCGTCGATTAACTCAAGTTAACCAACTTTAACCCGTAACAAAAAGAATTACCCCAATACCCAAACCTGTGTCGTCATGCGTCAGCCTACAAAACTACCCAGTACCACAATTTTGGGTAAAAAATTTAAAATTAACATCAAAGTTCCAAATTCATTCCCCATTCCGCAGTTTTTCCGTGACATTTCATGATAGCGGAGTAGAGCCTCTGGTACTCTCATTCTCCTTTCCCATTTCCAATTCCAACCGCCGAGCTACTTATCAGCAACAACGATTTCGAGTAGCAACATGAATCGGGCAAATCTGCAACGACTCACAGTCACATGCAAGTCGGCGCTAGGCATCGATCTTCTTCCACTCACAATCACAGTCATCGTGCTACTCCTTGGCGACTACAAGTCCTCAAGCAGCAACTGACATCACTCATGGTCATGCCCTTTCTCCCACTCGACAGTCTATTCTTGGTCTCTAGTCTGCTCTCCCAACCAAGAGCTACTAGGTAACAACGATTAATCGTTCATTTCTTCCGGGACTGAAAATGAAAATGGTGATTGATGTGAATAGAATAATTCGGTCAGAGTAGGTTCGATGGTTAAACAGTCGATTATGTTGGTTATGAAGGTTAAGTGAAAAGTCTGTCGGTTAAAAAAGATGAATTAACCGTAGGATCTGTTGACGGTCGTTTATTTAATCGTTGAGACTAGTCGGTCATTTATAGAAGTTAACCGATGGTTAATAAACAACTTAACCGACTCTCACCCTTAGTGCAAATTGAGCTATCGAGCAAGGACAAACATACTTTCACAATACTTGTCGGAGAGAGAAAATGATGGTTGAGACCTGAGTAGTCCCCAGATTGTGAGAATGCCCAAATGCACCAATCGTAAACTAGAGTAATCGGAAGAGGAATGGATAAAATATGACTAACAGATTTCGCCATGAAAAGGGAGTACATAAGTGGAAGGTTCCATCTACCATGGATGATTAATCCATTGACAAATTCTAGAATCGTTAAGAGTCGTCGGGAGCATACGCGAAGCAGACAGAGGCGAGGAAACTAGCCAAGGAGAATCAAGTGTTGGAACTCGAGGTGCCAAAACCAATTACCCAACGATCGCGAGCAAGTAATAGTTCTTGGACAAAAAGAATCCCCGCCCAACACCAACTATGAGATGAAACTTTTGTGGCTGTGAGAAATGTACCAGTAGGAAAATATATACCTTTAAGGATTCGAGAGAAAAGACTGTCAATGGATCACATTAGCCGTCAACAAATTGATGCAAGAAGCAACTGATTGATGGAGAAAAGATCTCAGAAGCCTAGACCCCTTTCATATTTTGGTTGACATATAGACGCTCATGATTTCGAATGGATGCAATGAGTGGACTTAATACCTCCCAAAAAGAATCGAGCCACCTCCATATTCAGATGATTGCAAAGGTCGGACGGAAATTTGAAAATCGACATTATATAGTAGGTTAAGGCGGAAGGAACTGACTTCCTCAGAACCTCCATTCCAGTTGGCGATAAAGACTTCGTCTTCCACCCTTGCAGCCTATCAGCAATATGGTCTTTAATGTAACAAGACTAAAATCATGTGAACATGAAATACGGATAGAGAGACCAACATACTGATCACATAATCCAATGTTTGAAACATGTAATTGCTGACCCAGCGATTGTTGTAAGAAATGGGTTTATTTGAGCTGAAATAAACAACGTATTTTGTGAGATTTATCAGTTGGCCACTAAGTGCCTCATAATGGTCAAGATTATGTATCAAGCTAGAGTAGCCACTAGTAGAGGCTTCTAAGAAGAGAAAATTATCGTTGGCAAAAAGAATGTGAGAGAATATAGGGCACAAATGGTTAAGGTGGATACAAGCAAGCTAATTAGAGGAGATGGCAACTGAGATGAGGGAAAAAAGACCCTCAGTACATTGACAAAGTTAACGAAGGAAATCCATTGACAAGGACAGAGAAAGAAGTCATGGATAGGCATTCACGATCCAACCAATCCATTCGAAATTGAAACCAAGTCTGGAGAGCACAATTTCCAATTCCTAGGTTTAATTCATGTAACACTCTCATGTTTTAAGATTTTTTAAATGACTAAAATGCCCTTAAAGTAGCAGAAAAATCAAAATCACATGAGGGATTTAAGGTTTCTAACAATATCTTCACTATTTATCAAAATGCCTGACCAAGGTACTTTAAAAAAAAATTAAATAAGAAAGAGAACTAATAAAATAAAAGCTTGATTAACAACTAGTACAACTTATAAAAGTACAGTCATGATTCCATAATTACAACAACCTAAATCTTATTCCTTCAAATCATCTAACATGCGGGGATTGTTCTAGGTAGAGAAGAGGGACTTGTTGATCAATTCCAGACCAATAAGAGAGCCTTAGAGATCGTCGAGGAAGTTGTAAAAGATAATCTACCTTCTTCCACCTTTCTCAATACATTGATTTGAATCCAATGTAAGAAAATCCTTACAGGTTTGGATTTGGGGTTTTGGGATGTCAATCGTATGATTATTTTCCTTCAAGTTATACGGATCAAGCAAACGAACTCTAGGGAGATGGCTTCGGATCATAACCTTCAGTGGAAAGCTTTCAAAGGTAGGGGTTACAATTACTTTTCTACCTTATGCGAAGAATTGTCATTGGTTTTCAGGAATCCTTTTTGGATTTTAGAACTACATAGTAGCGTGTGATCTAATATACAAACGGTTGTATTATGCAAGTCATAGTTTCAAACTATGTAGTAGAGTGTGATCTAATACACAGACATAACAAGGAACTGTGCATGTTCACACTTCAGTTTTTTGGATTAAGAATCAGGACTAGATAGACTAGCTAACCATATAAGCCGGTCACCCAACCCATGGATTTTGCAATCTCCCAAGTTACATTCAGTTTTAGGCAGGACGTGACGAGTAGGACTTCAGTTGTTGCTCTCACAGTATTTGAGGGTGGTTTCATGGTCTAATCATCCCCGAGGCCATCCACTCATGGCTAGGGGTGGCTAATGGTTGGATGCTGTCTACAGGACCACAAGGTCACATTACTAGATACTAGTTCAGTTCTTCATGTTCAGGCTCAGCTACTCAGTGCTTATCACTGACCCTTTCATTTCTTCTTGCATGACCAACCTTGGGACTTTAGGAGCCAATGCTGCCTAAAAAGGGAGCACAAGCAGCGACACCACCTCGCAATCACTCTGGGAGTCGCAGAGAGAGGTACCATGGAGGACCTCAACTATCTGTATCAGAGTTTTTTGTGGTTTTCAAACAGTCTTTCATGTTTTCAGTCATTTGTCAGACCTATTTTATAGTTGTTGTTTTCCCCGGTTTGGGATGTTTTTCAGTGATGTTAGTTGATGATTTCAAGCCTTGACGCTCTGTTTATTTCCACTGTCGTTTTACTAAAGTATTGAGGATTTTTCAGTTCAGGAATGTATGTCAGTTATCATGATTTATATATTGAGTGAACCCGTGGGCCAAGCATGGATCAAACTGTGTGGTTCGTCCAGGGGCAGGTTTCATAATTTTTGTACACTTTGTTGCTAAATTTGTAGCTCAGTAAACTACATGGGAAGTATAAGGCTTGGAGAAGCTTAACACATAAGAGATCCATATGGTTTAGGATACACCAACCTTGTTCTATAAGAAGGGCAAGGTAAAAAGTTATGAAATTTTTGGGTGGATCTAACACCGTACTCATTCGTCCAAGCTTTCGTGGCTCGGGACAGACACTTTGTGACTATGTCAACAAAATTTTAGAGTTATGGATCTGCAGTCGGTTATTATGTGAATCCTAGTAACGATCTAGAATTAGTACCAATGTCAACTACTCGTGAGTACCGAGCCTATATCAGTAGTTGCATAGACGATAACGAAACTGGAATAGACTATTGTTGAAGGGGCGGCCTTGTTGCGACAGCCAAAGGAAAGGATGGTGATGATGGTATCGAAAAAGGTGCTACGAGACAAGGAGTTAGTACTGATGAAGACAAAGGAGTTGATAACAGGCATGTGTATCAGAATTAGGATGGGAACAAAGTTGCGGTACGGGATGGTGTCATCAATGGTGATTATCGTGACGATGAAGACAATGACAATGCCTTTGATGCTCTTGAGTTTCTAGATTCAAAACTAAAAGAGAAGGATGGTGATGATGATACCGACGGAGGTAGTAAGGGACAAGGTATTGGTGGTGATGAAGAAAAAGGTTGTGATGACACAAATGTGGATCAGCATAAAGATGGAAAAACTAATGAACAAAAAGATGCCGATGAGAAGTCTGTCGATTAGAATCATGATGGGAATCATGTAATGGATGGGGGGTAGGGGTTCTCGACTTATAATGGATACTATTCATAGTATTCAATTTGAGCATCCTGAGATAAAGAGATTGAGAATGTGTTGTCCTCACCCCTTAATTTCGATGGCAGTTCTGTCCCTTTCAAGACCCCAACCCCCTCATGGAAACTTTCGGAACCAAAAAAGTTTAGGTTTGTAGACAGCTCTTCAAGTTTGAATGATCTTCCTGCCAAGTAGGAGCCATCCTCTCAAATCATTGTCTCACCTTAATATGTTTCTTCCTATCAACCAATAGTAGTACCCAACACTCTCAGCGCGAATATTAGAATAACTACTAGGGGTGAACACTATTTGACATGTTGGAGCTCCCATGTTTGATGACGTTGTTAGGGATCATGTGATTAATTAATGCTTGAGTGATGAGCGTGATCAATAAGTTATTCCCTACTCATCCCCCTAAATTTTGTTCATGTCTGCAACCTGTTATTGATGTGTATAACTAGTTACAAACTTATGTAACATGTTAGATAGTCTTCTTTGTTGTTTTTTCCAAGAAGGAGAAGTTGTATAGGATTAGGCTTCAGAGATTGGGTAGCGTGAATGCCTTGAAATGGGCATTGACGGAAACAAAAAAATGGAACAACTTCACTAAGTGGCTAATACGCGAGAACTGTCGTGTTAGTAACCTCTTAAATTCTCACCCGGAGGCCGTTCAAATGGCCCATTCTTGGTATTTTGTCGTGTTGATAGACTCCACGTACAAAACAAACTTCTACAAGAAGGCACCTGTTCAGTTGATCGGTGTGACGCTAGTTAAGAAACAGGTGCGGGTTTTTCTTCGTAGTCGGGTCCCAAATGCCCTTGTTATGGATAAAGAGAGAGGATTGGGGGTTGCATTGATAGAGCTATTCCCTTTTTTGCACCATTTCCTCTATGTATGGCACATGAAGAGGAATATAGAAGTGAAAGTAACAAAGTTGTTGGGATGCAGAGATAAAGCTGAGCCTTTCATATTAGGCCCTTGCAGATAGTGTTGAATGTAAAAACAAGCCAAGGGTTCTTCACCAAATGGCATGATTTAGTAAATACTGGGATAAATAAAGAGTTGTTGGATTATTTTACCGTTGAAGGGCTACTTTGCAACCATAGGTTGGCTCTTTGTTACACTAACCAAGTGTTCGACCTCGGTAACACCAGCACGAATAGGGTGGAATTAGCTCACTCGTCCTCGAAGACGTGGCTTCACACTTCGTTGAACAAATTGAAAGGAATTTTTCTTACATACCATCAAGTTATGGGTGTTCAAGTGCTTGAGTAGAAAAAGTTGTTAGAGGAATCATGACAAAAGACAATTTAAATTTGTGAACCACGTCATGGGATGCTAAACACAGAGGTTAGATTATGGGCAATTCAGTTTTTGGATCAAGATCAAAAATCTGTAACGTTATGTAGGTGTATGTTGCGTCCAACAATTGGTCTTCCTTCTAGACATGAAGTTCAGAGGTTTCTTAACACTGGCAAGTTGCTGCATAAACGGGACTTCCATCACATTCAGTCTACATTAGACTATACTTGTGAAACCAGACCCTAGAAGACCCAGTCGAACCACTGGTTTGACCCATGCAACCTACATGGGTTCCACAGGACTCTACTGAAACCCACAACTACTAAAAATGAATAAAACAATCATTAATACTGAATTGAAATCCTTTATTAAACCTAAAAAATCATGACAGATAAGGATCCTGAATCCCGAAAGACAACACATAAAGAGAGGAGATGAAACTCCCAAGTTCTGAATACATAAAAAACATATATACGATGATATCAAAACTTGGACTAGCTCATCCCAACTCCAGCTCTTGCAGCTGTGACTGTACACACATACAATAGAAACAAACATCTGATAGTGTCAACGCTCAGCACTTAGTGCCTATCTAAACTCGTGTAGAACTTAGACTGAAACTGAGGATAGAACATAGAAGTCATCCTAATCACTACACTAATAAAGTGACCATGTGGTCCCGTAGGCATCAACCTAGCATTAGCCACCCCTAACTGTGTGGATAGTTTTATGGTCGATCAGACCATGAAACCACCTAAAACCTATGCGAGCAGCATCTATAAGCATACTAAATATGTTTTGGCTGAAAGCTGAATGTTAACTAGGGATTGTGCTATCCGAGGGTGGGTGACTGATGTATAATCATCATGAGCTATTCTAGCTAGTCCTATCCTGTCCTATCATGAACTATGGATAACACGTCACAGTTCAAACGCCAAGATCATATACTCCAAATATAATACCTGTTTGTACATTAAATCACATGCTACTGTATAGTGTGACAAGCCTCACTCAACATCCTGTCACAACTTTTATACAGTAGATCACACGGTATTGTACAAACTGAAAGCCTTTACTCTAAATCACATGGAAGATCCAATAATTGGATTCCCAAACATCCTAATATAGTTCTACGCTTATAAAAAACTTAATCTTAAACCCCCACCTTTTGAGAAGAGTTGACACCTCTGATTATGACTTGACATGATTCCTCTCGCTGCCACAAATCCACAGATTCTGACCGTGCATCGTTTGGTGCTCAAACGGCCAAGTTATGCTCCATTTACTTCTTTGCAACATTTTGAAACTTGTAGGGGCAGAATCGTCCTTTCAGTGCCCAACTGGAAAAATTACAGATTTAGTCCCTGAACATTTTACTGATGTCAGATCAGTCATCCAATTTGCCTGAATCTATAATCTAGCCCTTGAACTTTACTTAAGCTACAAAAACGTAATTTATCTTGTTCTGAACATGTAGCTTGGTCATTGAACTTTCCTGACTTTGCAAAAAATGTATCTTCTCCAATGATCTTCCAAGATTCTTGGAATCCATTTCCATCGATCTCCTTCTATCGAACTAGACGACGTACTGATCTCCATTGCCAAAGGCTCAATCGACCCTGGTTCCAAGAAATATCACAAAAACGTTAATACATGGAGAAAACCCCAAAACCGATATCTCTCAAAAGCAAGAAACTTATTTCTAACTTCCCACCTGACTTAATGGCCAACATGAAAGGTCCGACCAGTTGGACCCAATAACTATGCAAAGCCTTGCAAGCTTATGTTACTTGGTCAACTACTGAGTCAAATCCTCGAATTAATTAAATTAATTTTGTTTCCTACTCCCGACATCTACTCAACGAGTAAGATTTTAATCAAAAAAAAGTTTAAACCGCTAGCCAAAATTGCATTGTCAAAACTCTCCCCTCCTACAAAAGGTTTTGTCACAAAACCTGAACCTTACCCCACATGAGCGGGAAAGATTCGACGGAACAGTGTTCGAACCCTGACGCTTGCACCCCTACTTGGTAGCAAACGGCCCTTATATGCCTTCCTCCTCAATGACACAACCGGTTCACTCCTCGGAAATGACCGAAGGTAAAACCACAACCATGTCCTAGAAGACCGACAATGGTCCACACCTCACCTTGCCAAAATCTAGCTCGACCACCGGAGCGGATACAATGGGCTCATTTCTTGCCCCCACCAAACTCCTTCAAGGTCGACCCTTAACAACCGCTCCTGACCAAGCCGGGATTCCAAGGTTAGGTTAAGCAGCTCTACCTAGCATCTTTGTCTGCTATTCAGCTCCTTCTTCTCCATCAAATAGTACTTGGGGCTCTTCTGATCATTCTCACGCCATACAAACAATGCCTCCAAAGTTTCAATGCAAAAATCACTGTTGGTAACTCAAATCATGGACTAGGTATTTCACTTCATGAACTTTTAACAGGCCTGATGCATAAGCCACCACTCTGTCGTTCTGCATGAGAATCCAGCCTAACCATGAGTACAAAGCATCACTATAAACTACATAATCACCACCGAGTCACTTGCAAAGTGAGTACTAGCACGGTAGTGAGCATCCTTTTACTCGCTACTCGAAGCTCTCATGAAAGGCTTTACTCCAAATAAAAGGTGTGTCCTTCCTGGTCAACTTTAGGAGTGGTCTTGCTATCTTAGACAACCCCTCTACAAACTTCCTATATTACCCTTCCATGTCTAGGAAACTTCTCACCTCTGTCACACTGCTAGGCGGGGACCAATCTACTATCGCCTCCACCTTCTTTGGGTCTACCTCAATGTCTTAACCATTGATCAAATGTCTAAGGACCCTTAGCCAAACTTCGTACTTAGAGAACTTAGCATACAACCGTTTCCTCGTCAGAGTAGCCAACAATACCCTCAAGTGCTCTACATGCTCCTCCTCCGTCTTGGAGTAAATCAAGATGTCATCAATAAATACTATGACAAACTTGTCCAAATATCCATGGAACACCTTGTTCATCATCGCCATAAAAGCTGTAGGGGCATTAGTCAAACCGTAAGGCATCACTAGGAATTCATAATTACTGTATGTGGTTCAGAACATCATCTTAGGAAAAGTTCCACTGCAACCTTCAACTAGTGATACTCCAACTTCAGATTGATCTTAGAGAACACTACTACTCCCTGAATTTGATCAAACATGTCATCTATGCACGGAAAAGGGTACTTGTTCTTCATTATCACTTTATTCAACCTCCAATAATCTATGAACATTCGCATACACCCATGCATCTTCTTCACAAAGAGCACCGGCGCACCCTAGGGTGACACACTTGGGCGGATGAATCCCTTCTCTAAAAACTCTTGCAATTGTTCCTTGAGCTCCTTGAGCACTACTGGCGCCAAATAGTAGGGTGTTATGGCACCAGCTCTATATCGAAAGCCACCTCCCTCTCAAATGGTACCTCTGGTACATCCTTTGGGAAAACATCTGGAAACTCCTTAACTACTGGTACATCCCCAATCTGTCCCTGTGCATCAAGGGTGACTTGCGCAAGGTTTTATGTTTTATTATCTTATGCATTTAATTTTATGTCATGACTCCATGCTTAAGTGTTTATTCTATGTTCATGTTATTAATGTTATGATTAAGATTCTATGATATGTTTATGTTATTACAAAATGATGCAAGTTGTGCCCTTGAATGATGACAATGCTAGACTAACATCAACGTCAGACCGTTAAGGTTAGAATTATGACAAGGGTATATGATGAGCGAGCAGTGAGCAAGAACGCTATACCTATATGATTAATAGGTGGATTAAAAGCATGAACTCACTATCTAGACTATCACCCACAAGATATGTTGTTTGACGGATACGTTCTCCCAGCCATCCACGATTTACACGATATGTTATCTAACGGGTATGCTCTCCCAGCCATTCACGATTTACATGATATTTTGTATGATGGATACATTCTCTAGGACATCCACAATTTACACGATATGTTGTCTCTGATGGGTATGTTCTCCCAGACATTTACGATTTATACGATATGTTGTCTGATGGATACGTTCTCCTAGACATCCACGATTTTAATGATTTGGGCGGTAGGGCTAGTTAGTTGTATTGGGGGACATCCCATAAGAGTTAAGATACCTTACATAAGGCGAAGAACAAGTACAAGAATTAATGTCATATAATTGACTTGTACGAACATGATGATTTGGATATATAAAGTTAGAAGAACCATGATACTCACAAATGCATAATACACCTAACATAATCGATTTGAGTTTCAATCTTTGATGTTGATTGTTTTTAATGATTACATGTTGTGTTAAGGTTACTTATAAGTTATGAGTACATAAAGATGGCTGCTTTATGTGATGTGTTTATTTAGAAACTAGAATGATTGTTATGAAATTACATGACTTGTATTCTAATGTTTACTTGGATTTTTTTATGATATGAGCAGGAAAGACTGACCCCAAACCACCCACCTTGGTGTTGATTTTTTTAAAGGAGTAGAGTGCAGTTGATTCTGGATGTAGGATGGTGGACTTTGATTTGAACAGTGTTTACAGATGTTTGATGAGACTTGTTTTCATAAATTTTGTCATTTAATTGTAGTAGTTGTTAATCAAGCTTTTATTTTATTAGTTCTCTTTCTTATTTAATTTTATTATAAAGTACCCTGGTCGGGCATTTTGATAAATAGTATGGATTTTGAGTTTTCCGCTAATTTAAGGGAATTTTACTCATTTATTAAATCGTAAAACATGAGGGTGTTATATGAATTAAACTTGGACAATTGGAAATTGTGCTCTCCAAACTTGGTTTCAATTCGAAATGGATTAGTTGGGTTCATGAATGCCAATCCATGGCTTCTTTCTCTGTCCTTGTCAATGGACGTCCTTCCCCAACTTTGTCAATGTACTGAGGGTCTTGTTACCCTCATCTATGCTGCCATCTCCTCTAACGAGCTCGCTCATATCTGCCTTAACCATTTGTGCCCTATCCTCTCTCACATTTTTTTGCCAACGATACTTTTCTCTTCTTAGAAGCCTCTACTAGTGGCTACTCTAGCTTGATACATATTCTTGACCGTTTTGAGGCCCTTAACGGCCAACTGGTAAATCTCACAAAATATGTTGTTTATTTCAGCTAAAATACATCCATTTCTTTACAGCAATCACTAGGTCAGCAGATGCACGTTTCAAACATTAGCTTATGCAATCAATATCATGTCTCCCTGCCCATATTTCATGTTCATGTGCTTTTAGTTTTTGTTACATTAAAGACCGCATCGATGAAAGGCTGCAAGGGTGGAAGGCGAATTGTTTATCGCCTACTGGAATGGATGTTCTATTGAATTCGGTTTCTGCCCGACCTTTGCCATCATCTGAATAAGAAGGTGGCTTGATTCTGGTGGGGATGTATTGAATCCACTCGTCGCATCCATTGGAAATCATGAGCGTGCTTATGTCAACTAAAATTGGAAAGGGGTATAGGCTTATGAGATTTTGCCTCCATCAATCAGTTGCTTCTTGCGTCAATTTGTTGGTGGCTAATGTGCTCCATTGACAGTCTTGTCTCTCGAATCCTTAAAGGTAGATATTTTCCGATTGGTAAATTTTTCACAGCCATAAAAGTTTCATCTCATAATTGGTGTTGGACTGGGATTCTTTTTTGGCGAAGAACTATTTCTGGTTGGCGATTATTGGCTAATTTGTTCGGGCACATCGAGTCCCAACTCTTAATTCTCCTTGGCTAGTTTCCTTGCCTCTGTCAGCTCTGTGTTTGCTCCCAACGACTCTTAATGATTCTAGAATCTGTCAATGGCTTAATCATCCATGGCAGATGGAACCTTACACTTCTGCAATCCGTTTTTATGCCGAAATCTGCTCGTCATATTTTATCCATTGCTCTTCCGATTACTCTGGTTTGTGATTGTAGGATTTCAGCATTATCTCAATTCGCAGACTACTCCATCTCAGCCATCATTTGCTCTCTCCGGCAGATGTTGTAAAAGCAGGTATGGCCTTGGTCGATAGCTCAATTTGGGCTAAGGATGAGAGTCGGTTAAGTTGGTTATTAACCTCGGTTCACGGTTGGATAAAATGAATTGAACATCCAAATCGGTTAACTTTTTTTAACCTTCCTAGCAGTCTCAATGGTTTAAATAACCGATCATTAACAGATTCTACGGTTAATTCACCAATTTTTAACCTAGATATTTGTCTGTTAACCTTCATAACCAACATAACCGACTGTTTAACCATCAAACCTACTCTAAGAGAATTATTCTATTCAGATTAATCACCATTGTTCATGTTTAGTTCCGGAAGAAATGAACGATTAGTCGCCGTTACCGAGTAGCTCTCGTTTGGGTGTTGGGGTAGTTCTTTTTGTTACCGGTTAAAGTGGGTTAACTCGAGTTAACCGACGATTTAACTAATTCACCGTTTAACCAAATTCAGCCATTACCTTCAACTGTTCCCTAACCAACCTCTTGTTCGGTTAAATTACCCTGTAACCAACTTGGTTGGTTAATCGTTTTTATCGTGACAAACAAGGCCACCCATAATTTGGGGATTCTCCTAGGCACTACCAATCGTTTTTATCTGGAAACTACTTCATAATGTCCTACCTTTTGGATGATGGTTTAATCAGTTGCAATGTTGAGATTCCACATTTATGTTAGGTGTGTGGTCTGGAGGATGACACCCTACATGAGTTACTCTTTTCATGTCAACTAACTATTCTTTTCGCTAGGGAAGTGTACTACTCCTATCTTCTGGTCAATAACTATCATCTGGTGGCACTATGGAGATCCTATTGCTTTACGAACAAAGCAAATGCTATCAAGGTGGTTTATTTTTGTGATGGGTTTGGAAATCAAGGAACTTAAGGGTTTTGAGCACTTGCACCACTCAATCCAGGTGCTATGTCGACAATTTCTCTTACATTGGCTGAAAGGAGAACGATGTGAAGTTGCTTCAACAAATATTCCCTCAACTCAAGTCTTTGATCCACCTCGACACTGTTCACCTAATCCGACTTGGCGATTTAACATTGATATTATTATATATCCACCTTTCGGCAGCCTTCGCTATGGGTCGATTGGGGTGGTGCTACTGACACAATGTAGTTTACAATTTGGGCTATAGAGCTCGTCATCAAGCATATTGTGGACCCCTCCTTCTCAAATTTCAGGCCATCTGATAAGATTTTTATGCTACATGTAGAAAACCTCAGGACTCGACTATTATCTTCTCCGATTTTGCAAAAGTAGTGCATCTCATTAACTCCGCGGTCAATGATGCTAGTGTCAGATAACTTCTGTCTGAACGTCGATTCCTCCTTTGTTGCCGCACTCTAGTTGCCCTAAATTTTATCTCTCATTCAGGTGATTGCGTCGCCCATTCAGTGACACGTGAGGCTCTTAATTACCCAGTCAACTCTTATTCCATCCCTTTGTTGTCTTGTATTCCCCCCTTGGGGATTAACGCTTGTTATTCTAGTTTTTCTCTTGAATATCATGACCTGATATCTTTGACTAAAAAAATTATACCTATTGTTATTATATAAAAAGACTGCTCCTATATTGACGACAAAATCCTATGCAGCGGCACATTCACTTAAGAAGTAACAGGTGCAAGCTATCAATAACTAGGCCTATGAGATTTCAAGAATGCATCATTAAGAAGTGCATCTGAAATAAACAAGATATGGCTTCAATATACATTTCACCTTCTCTATTACAAATGGGACTAAGCAATAAATTGGAAATTTTACTGCTATCTTTAAATGTGCCTTCACCTGGAAAAGAACATGTACGAAGCTCATTAGGCCTTTATTCTAAAGAAGCAAAAAACAGTTGTGGGGAGAATCCATTAACTTTCTCTCATTTTCCAATTTCACTCTATCAATCATGAGCCAAGGAGCGAGGATTTTATTTTATATGTTAGGTTTGGCAACCAAAATCAAGATTCCTAATTAATTTGAGGTTGGAGGTGTTGTAAAAGAATGTTAAATCAAGAGATATAAGGGTTTCTTAAGAAAGTTTATAATCCATTTGATTTGATTGGGAAACACAATTACATTTGGAATCTTTGTATTCCATTATCCAAAGTTTCCTTCCACAACTCCTCTCTATTCAAAATCAACTTTTTGACACCAGTCTCAACTCAACGTTCCTAGAAATCATAATTCTCGTGCTAAACCTAGCCGGTAAAGTTTCAACCTAAGCAAAAGATGGTAGAGAAAGAAGGTTAAAAATCATACTAACAAATACAAAACCTAGATATACCAACAATCTCACACTCCTAGTCATGGATAAACTAAGTCTTATCACAAACCAATAACTATGGCAATACATTTGGATGGAGGGTACAAATGTTCATCCAAGTATGTATGACTTAATTAAGCCCTACATGCGATGACAAGCTTAGGCTGGCTCATTATGTATCCAAAAAAATAGATGCATTATTATACATATTCTAAATATATCCTAAGAGTCCAAAATCCTATCCAAACCGTGTGAATTGCAGAATGGGTAGTCACCAGCAGTAAACAAATAACCATGTAAAGGACTAAAAGACGTAAACCAAGAAAAGATAAAAATACCATCAACAACCGCCATCTCTACATAATCCATGGTAACAAATCCTTTTTCCACAACGTCTTTCTGGTCCTGTAAGTACAGTAGCCAAAATGAATAACCGCAGTATAATTCACCAAAAAATACTATTTGCTTCTGCATTAGGGAAAGAAAAAGGTTCAAGTTACAGCACAAGACAACTCACAACAATAAAACAAATTGACGAACATACTTTGCACCATTTTTTTCAACAGATTGCGCTTGTGTTGGTAGAGACGGATTGATTTTATAATTTAGCCTTCAATTTCGCGGTAAGAGGATCACCGTGAGCGATTCTTTTTTTTTCCAGCTATCGCTACTCTCTTCCTCTTTAGCACTTCATTGAACTTCGCCATTGTTTTCTTTGTCCGTTTCTCTAAAGAGTCCTAAAACCTTGAATGAAAGTAAATGGCAATTATCGGGTTTTTGTATGTGAGCATACCAAATTTGGATGCGTTGTTCAAATTTTGTTGGGTTAATTAGCCTCCAATCTGGAAGTTATAGCTTAAACCCAATGTTCTGAAAATCGAATTAGAGATTGAGCTAGTAGGTTAGAGGTTCAAGGTTTAACGGTTTGACTTGGTTCGGATCGTTTTAATTATTAATTAAACATGTAAATATGACTTGGCTAGATCGAACAATTTTTTCATTTAAACAGATCAAACCAGTAGTGGCCCAAAACCCAGGCGAATATTTAACATGCTCGAGCTGTACCCGAGGCCCGAGAAAAGCGGGTGACGGGCGGTCACAAAAATTGTGGTATCCGCTCCGAATCCGCCTCGATGATAAAACGACTTCATTTTGTAATACTATAAATATTATGTTTTAGTTAGTGGTTAGGGTATCAAAAAATTTTGTCGTCAGTTTCATTTCATCTCCAGACTTGGGGAAACCCTAAAACTATTTCCTCTCAATTTGATTTCAATTCCAACCTCCAAAACTCTGAAATTGCTTCGATTCCCACTTAATTTCCTCAACTTTAACCTATTCACTCTCATAATCTACTAATAAATTAAAATCCTCATCAGTTTTTACTCAAAATCGACATGCATCTTAATTTTTACCCAAACTTAAAAACTATAATCTGCTATATTTTATTGGGATTTCACCCTTCCTAGTAAGTATCTAAACTTGTTTTAGGTATTTACTTCTTCATCTTGTCAAATCTGCAATGTTTTGGTTATATTCTATAAACATCTAAGTCTAACTAATGATATTTTACAAATGTTGTTTTTATTTGAATCTGATGAGTGAAAGAATATGATACATGATGACTGATGAAGAAAGGTTTATGCTTACTTTTCATGATTAGTTGGTTCTAAGATTCATGTTTATGGAATTCCAAGTTCATGTTCTTGAGTTCTAGGTTCATGTTGCTGCATTATGGGTTCTTATTTTTAGGTTCTAGTTTCATATTTTATGGGTTTTGGGATAGTTACTCTGAACATTTAGATAATCAACTATTCAATATTAATGAAATTTTTATATTTGAGTTTAAGTTTTGCTCTCTATGTTCTTGTCGGGTAAAACTGGCAGTCATGAGTTTCCCCGTTATCCGCTACGTAATGGGCGTAGTTGTAGTTTTGTACCCGTCAACCGGGTAAAACCTCGAGGGTGTAGAACGTGGATAGTAGATCAGAGGTATCCGCCCCATATCCAACCCATTGTGAAGATTAAGTATAGAGAATAAAATATCATAATTTAATTTGTCAAAACAATAGGTATTATTGAATTATTTTTTAAGAAGTTTGAAACTATATAAATAATTTGAAGTTTCTTATTACTGACATGCTTGACATTAAATATATAATTTACTTAATTTATAGTAAGATACAATTTTTATAATGTTAATTAGTGTTACACCCTAATCTTATGGATTTAAATCTAAGTTAGAAGTCCCTAAGTTACCCTTATGGAACTCCAAGAGAAATTTCATTATAAAGCTATTGTTTTTTTAAATAAAGGTCTGCTCATGTATTAATTATCAATTTAAAAACACACATCATTCAAATAACTTAACGGAAATGATGGAGGAGTCACCCCTATATAATTAAGGAAACTCAAATAACCTAGATTGCCTAGCCAACACATGAGCAACATTGTTAGACTCCCTCCGCACAAAACAAACCGTATAATTTGGTTTCGAGGCAAGAATGTCCAGACAACGCCTGATGATATCACCAAAACTCTAACCCATCCTGTAGCATACTTGCATTAATAGCTTGGACGATTGCTTGCGAATCTGACTCTAAAATAATGCTCTAAAGGTTAAGATCAACACACCATCGCAGACCCTCCAACACCTCTAGAGCCTCACACTCCTTGCTACTATTGCCTCCATTCTACCTTTCATTTGATATGAAAGCATCATACCCAGCACATCCCACAAACACATACTTGCGCGAATCTGTGCCTGCTCTGAAACAAACAACACTAATATTATATTTGACATCACGATCTTCGTGTGGATGCTATTTTTGACAAAGGTTGTTGCTTGTACTTGGCTTGACCACTCATCGACATTGTTGCACCGTGTCCCATGATTCTACAATCTCGACGGCTGCAGCCACTATCCGTCTCACAGTTTGCGACGGAGCATTCCACACCCTCTCATTATAATGCGACTATTACTATTCGAATAAGCATGATTATAATTATAGGTTTACGACTCCTATTCTTATAAGTTTGAATTAGCATGAGCATATGAATTTCAGGTTAATTAGAGTAGATTCGACACTACTATTATCGATTAATCATCTAAACCCTAATCAATTTAGTGAGGTAATTCAATCGCCAAGTCAGGACTTCAATGCACTAAGAGAACTTGAATCATGAAATTCATTGTGGCCCAGCTACAAAGTACTCGGACCCATGACTTAGAGATTAAGAGTTAAAATTTCAAAAATAACCTTATCTTTTATATATGTTTCCTCCCTTCACTACATATGATGACGTGAAGGAAGGATTTGACTCTTAACAAGCCCGTCGATGGCGTATTTTGAATCCGTATGCATCGTAAGTCTAACTCATTCTCAAGATAAAGGGCTTCCTCATGCATCCCTTTACAATCTGCTTGGTCTCGTGGCCGTCTCTGAAACCATTCGGTTGAAGCATTGTTGGAAATAATCATCTCAACTCCAGATATGGAAATCCATCCAACTCGCATAAATCGTCAAATTTATCAAATCATTCGTTCATAAGAATTAACCTAGGGTTCATCTAATCTAAGACAGAGTAGTTTAGCTGCTCATAGTTTTGGAAGACAAATCAAAATCAGAAGAAGAAGTCATTGAATCTAGGTTTACAAAAGAAACTATGAAGAACCTAATTTTTCTTATCTTCCCGAAAACTTGATTCGAGGTCTTAATCCTTGCGCATTACAAGCTTCTTGAAGTCACCGAATTATGAGCGAGAGCTGGGCTTTTCAAGAGAATGATTCCTTCAGCCTGACGGACTACCAATAGTGCACGACGCATTTTTGGTCATTTCATAGCGCACTTTTGTTCATATTTACAGAAACCTTCGAAGTTGTAGAAAATTTATTTAGATCTTGGTCTCGAAAGAGCAGTTCTAAATTGGTAAATCGCCTAGTAGGTTGTAGATCTTTGCATGGAAGAGTGGACTAGAATACTAGATAAGTATCAAATTAGCGCTCCTAAAAGGGCGTGATTTTAGTAAAGAAGAATTGCGACAATGTATTGCTTTTATCTTGTTTTGTGTAAATCGTGGAATTTGACTGTCATTTGTGAATTACAATTGCCGAGGGGGATTGAGCACCTAAGCAGTTTCATCTTTGCTTGTCTATACTCTTATCGTGCAGTCTTGCAAACCATTTACTTTAAAGCAAATTTGATTTTTACTTTAATTGATTGATTGATCCTCGTGGCACCTAAACCACATTTATGGATACGTTGATTGATATTAATTACAACTTTGAGTAAGATACTAAAATAGACCTTAGCAAGATTTGTGTCCGATAAATTCATTAGCTGGATTATTTTGACAACGCCTAAAAACGTCCATCAATACTAAAAATTGAAATACATCATAACTTAAGTAAACCGATAGTGGAAAGATAACAGAGCAACTATGGCTCAAGTCGATTTCTAACAACAATATGAAAACATCCCAAAATAGGGGAATCAACATCAAGAGATAACTCTATCAAAACAACTGAAAACCATCCGATGAACCGAAAACATCACGGCGTCTGAAAACAAGAAAAGGGATAATCGAGGTCCTCCAAGGTACCTCTTTCTACGACTCCTAGAGCCACTCGAAAAAGGTGTCTTGTCGGATAGCTCTCTTAGGCGGCATTTTCACTTGAGGTTCCACTGTTGACCATGCATAGAAAATAAAGATGGGGTCACTGATAAGTAGTGAGTGGGTAAACTAGACTCACGTAGAACTAAGTAGACTTCTAGTAAAGTGACCATGTTGTCTTATAGGCATCATCCTAACATCAACCACCCTTAGCTAGTGGTGCATAGCCTCGAGGTGGATCAGACCATGAAACCACCCTAAGCCATGGACATGACCTAGGGGATTGTGCAATCCATGGGTGGGTGACCAAAACATGAACTATGACATATAGTTCAAACATGATGAGGTTATGATCAAACTTATACAACAATATATACAGTAGATCATACACTTCTATACAGTCTGAAAGTTGGGTGCTATTTCACATCCCTTGTTATAAAGATCGCATGCTACTGAATAGTACTGAGAGCCCGGCTCTATAATCACAACAACCGTACAGTAGATCACACGCTACTACATAGTCCAGGGACCCCATCTCTACAACACCTGTATAGTAGATCACACGCTTTTGTGTAGTTTTAAGAAGCTGATCACCGGATTCAGACAATCCTAATTTCAGTTCTACGTTCTAAGCAGAAAGAAATACTAATCCCCCACCCTAAATACACTTTCCTTGTAGAGTCTTATCTAAGCAGCATCCTTAGAGCTGAATCTCCTATTCCATCCGACATGTAGAGATCAATTAAAGTATTGAAATCCCACAACTCCAAATCTTAAACTGTCAGGATTTGAATCAATGGATTGAAAAAGGAGGAAGAAGATAGATTACCTTCTGAAGCTTCCTCAACAATCTCTAAGCCTCTCCTACTGATATGGGATTGATCAACTTGGTCTTATTCTTCCTGTAATCAATCTCCGTTTGTTAGAGAGGACTGTGAGTTTTGGGTTTGGATAATCTCAGTTGCAGGTCACGAATCTGCTTTCATAATAAATCTTCCATGCCCGTGGCCGACTTTCCACCCCGCCCGTGAGTGCCTGGCAACCACGCCCATGACCTACTAATGGTCACCGTCATGATCTCCAGCTGGTCACGGTCGTGATCCCCAACGGGTCATGATCGTGACTAATGCTGACCACCTTCTTGGTCTATCTGACAACCACGCCCGTGACAGACTGACAATTAACCTATTTCAAGAATTCACAGAATCCAGATTAAAAACACAGAATTAACAATTGACCCAAAATTGGGGTGTTACCAAATGTCAGGAGGACAGGTAAATGGAGTTTTAGGATACAATGCAAACCACCATTAATGAATAGAGAGACCTATGCGTGAGAAGGGGTTGGTGGGTTTCGGTGGCATTTTAAAGAAGAATGTAACAGAGAAAAGTAATGCCCGGATCTGGCTAGCTAGATTTAGATCAGGGAGCTACAGTTAGATAGGAGAAAAGGAAGAACCGAAGAAGATGAATCTTTGAGGATAATCGTACAAGAAATTAACCCGAAGTAGAAGATATTTTTTTTATTAGCCATTGCTGACTATGTAATAGACCATTGAAATTTTTTCTAGGGATGCTATGTCATCATTATGTTAGTCGCACGAACTTTGGTTAATTAACCGTCAGTTTTAAGTTGACGGAGTTGACAAAATTCCAAAGTTGTGCCACAAAAAGCATTTTCAATAGGATGTGCCATTATTCGAAAATTTATTAAAGTTTTCCAAACAATGCTATAACCCTCTATATTACCACTTTTTAGCTATTGCCAAAATATACATAATCTTTTTGATTAGCCAATTGCAATTTGTAGTCCATATTTTAACAAAATAAATTAATATGTGTCTAGATAAAAAAGAATTATTAACGCCCAAAAATTCTAAAAAATGAATATTTATGTTCCTAATTACCCAATTATTTGTATTTTTAAACAAAAATATAATTTGTCCAAAAAAACTAAAATAAGTAAATCCACATTATGAACCCCAAACCCCATTTACCTACATCGCTGACATCAAATCTTCTGCATCGTACGAAGCTTCCTTTTATCATCCCACATCACTCCATACCGCCAAAATCAATCTACCAAATGGTTTCCCAATTTCGACCCGATTCCCATTTGCAGCCATCCTCGTGTCGCCGGTTGCCGCATGAAGGAAGGACAAATCAACGCCATTGCCGTCACAATAATCGTACAGTTCCCATAAGGTCGCCAGGTCCATGTTGGCTTCGTCATCAAAACAATTTTTTTCTCCATCCAGTTACTTTGACATGAGTGATGTAACTGACTCGATTTAGGGGTTGTATGTTAAGTTGACAGTTTGTCGTCTTTCACGTACATTGATTGAAATAGTCTAGTGTAATTTAAGGCTTCCAATACATTGGGTCATTTACCTCCTTCACATATTTCCATCCCATATCCTCATTCTCTAAAATTGTCGGCGCAAAACTAGTTGAAGAAAAACTCGTAAATTAAAAAATAATGAAACATTTTTCTAAATTGATTTACCAGGGATGAAGAACATAATCAATTATAACATAATTTAATCTTTGGATAAAACAACTTAATCAATTATAACATAATTTAATCGTTGGACCAATGAACATGATTTTGTTGGATTGATTAGAAATTTGCATGTTTTTTATTTATGATTTATGGTTGATTTGACTTGTAGAGTACATTTTTTCCATCTTTTTTTGTTCGAAGGTAACAGATCTTGGCACACAAATTACAGAGAACAAGGAATTATATAGGGGTCATTTGGTATGCGTTATCTCAAATATCATGATATTTAAGATATCGCGATATTGGGTGTAATTGATATTGATAGGAGAGAATGCTGAAATTCTTGTTTGGTAAGGTGAGATTTATATTAAACTACGATTACAAATATATCCTCACTTTATCTTTAATGAATTTGCTGTTGCCCTGTTAATAAAATTATTGGGGAACTGGGTTTGTGATAGTTTGTGGCAAATCAACACTTTGGGAGATCAAATTTCTTATGGAAATCCGCGGTGACTATAGATGGAGTAGGTGAGTGAACATTGGTGGATTTCTCTCCTAAAAAATGAGATAGATGGGAAGGAGAGAGAAATTGGTAAACATCATGATATTTGCAATCTCACTTCAATATCATCATACCAAACGACCCAATAATAGATTCAGGAGATGACTTGTGTTTGGATAACAAAGAGCATTACGGGCCATTATATAGGCGATGTAGTTATCCAAGCCCGGGACATGAGGGAGATACTAACGCTAGAGATTTGAAAAGATGTTAGCATTCCAAAAGAAGTTGGCCAACTTGAATATCATTGTCCGAAGAAGTAATAAGGCGGAAGCACTCAGCGCAACCGAAGAAGATGAAGAAAGAATCAAGATAGCGACACGATGCCACGTAAAGAGCGTGTCTGATGGCCATGAATTCAAGGGTTAGGTGATCCATAATGTGATGAACCTGTCTGATTAAGGAAACCAACGTTCTATAGCTATGGTGTACCACGAAACCAGTATCACCAAAATCCGAGAGTCATTTGTCTATCTTACAACCGCATCAACGTATATAGCCCAAGTCAGGTCTTGGAGGCGACGTGAGAGGAAACCAGCCAGAGCTGGGGAAGGAGACTGGATCCATCACTTTGAGCATCAGCAAAACTAGTAGCCTCCGGCCAGTGAAGATGGAATTGACGCGCCAGAGAAGTGATGATTTGCTAGTACATATCAAAGATGACCGTATTTCTTGATTTCAGGTAATATTTCAAATAGGAATGAAATACCAAAGACAATATCCATGTCTATAGAGATTTTTTATGATGGGGGATTGATTTTAAGGGTCCTATCCCACAGTCCCATAGTAATAAGTACATTCTTGTTATTGTGGAATATGTGTCAAAGTGGGCAGAGGCACAAGCGCTGCTTACTAATGATGCTAGGACAGTGGGAAAGTTTATCACTCAAGCGCTGCTTACTAATGATGCTAGGACAGTGGGAAAGTTTATCACTCGCCTTTTCATGCTTTTCGACATGGGGGTACTCACTTCTAGGGTCAATTCGATCTAGTATGCTAAAAATTTTGCGTAATATATTAATTGACCACCACATACCAGCCACAAGCAAGTAATCAAGCGGAAGTGACAACTCGTGAACTAAATCAGATTCTTAAGAAGACAGTCAATCAATCTTGCAAGGATTGGTCGATTTGGCTCGATGAATCTCTATAGGCTTGTCGAACCACTTTCAAGACTCCTATCAGCACTTCACCATATCGACTGGTTTATGGCAAGGCTTGTCATCTCGCGGTCAAGCGTGAGCATAAAGCGTGATGGACCATGAAGTTATTGAACATGGGTACTAGTCTCGCCGCCTCTAAAAGGAAATATCACCTCCTTGAGCTATAAGAGTACACGTTTCACACTTATGAGTGCTCATGGCTATACACGGAGAAGATGAAACGCATCCATGATGAAAAGTTGAAAAGTGCCATAGACTTCAAAAAGGGAGACAAATTGCTGCTTTACAACTCCCACCTCAGACTGTTTCCAGGAAAATACAAATCAAGATGGTCGGGACCCTTTCAAGGCACGCAATCTTTCCCTTACGTAACCGTAGAGATCACACATCCATACCAAGGAACATTCAAGGTCAACGGTCACCCTCTCAAGGGCTATCTCGGCGCCAAGCCTACCGACGGAGTCGAAGTTCCTTACATCAAGGATGCCCAATAAACGGCCATGTATCTTTTAGCTGGGAGACGTTAAAGAAAGAGTGCTTCATGAGAGGAAGCCCATGTCTGGAGTCAGTATTTTGGAACTTCAGTCTCTAGAAATTATACAAAAAAATGAGTTGTAGAAAAACAAAAAACTGTGCAGCGTAGTTTCAGTTCATCTATAACGCACTTTTGGTCTATTATCAGGACCTTTTAGGCAGTAGCTCAACATTTTTTCAAACATTTCACTTCATCCCCTTCGACCAAAATCAGCAACGAAAATCATCACTCGGTCCTTCGTCGTCACCGGACCTCGCCGCCACCGCCGATAGCCACCGCCACCACTCCCCCTCTGATCACATTCAAATCCATCAAGTTTTCATCCTGTTTGAGGTTTCTCAATTGGTTTTTTCACCCAAATTCGATTTTTTCCAAATATGTGTATTTCTTCGGTCCATTCTCCATGGCTAAGGGGGAAGTAAGTACCTATGTTTGCTTCTCACTTGTTTATTTTTGTTGGATTTCTCAGATTGTGCTGGGATTGATCTTCAGATGAATTTTGTGAAGAACCCTAATTTTTTAATTTGGAGATTTTAAAAATTTCTTGTGCCGTGATGAAATTGTGTACAATATGATTCTATTGATTTGATTTGCTCCATGATTGGATGAGTTTTTCTTAACAAAAATTGTGATTTCGGTCGAAAATTTTAAGTTGTTTTTAAATATTGGTTATTGAATTGCGTTGCTCTTAATTGTTGGATTGTGGATGTTGAAAGTGGCCCGAAGATTATATTGATTATTTGGATGTGTTGAATTGTTAATGAAATGTGAATGCGATGTGAAGAGAGGGTAGTTGGAGTTTGTATGTTTTAATGAGATAAGTGCAGGGGTGGCTCTTGAATGTTTTCTTATGTGGTTTTATCCTTTTTTAGTAAGTGTGGACTCGAGCACCTCCGCCTCCCGCATCATCATCATCTTCAGAGGGAGAACAAGACCGTCCTGCACATGTTCTAGCTCCAAGAACACAACAAAATTTCCACTGTTTCTTCACTTCCTTGGACATTAGGGCATGGTTCAGGTATTGGGAGCATCGTACTGTACTAGCTACACCGACTATGGTCATCAACGGTGACAGCATAAGAGTAAGAAATCCCGATTGGGTGGGTGCAATTGTAGAAGAACTCACCCAAGGAGGACATCTTAAGCAATGTAAGATTGATGCTCGGCCACATCTCCTCACTCTTCAAGAGGTTTGGAGTTCTTTTTAATTCAAGTGTCGGGCACAATACAAAGATTTGAGGTGTGCTTCATATCGCCTTTGGGGGAGATCATATACCGAGACAGTTGATGAATGCCAACAGTCAATGGGTTTCCACTACGAAAACCCAAATAAACTCTCAAGACCTTACCAAGAAGACAACGACCCTACCATGGTGCGCAACTACGTTAATATGATTTATAGGGCTATAACATTGAATGACGACGACACTTCACTCCAATTATAGACCTCCACCTATTCACCAACATGTTCCACCTGTTCATTCATTACGGTCTCACCTACAGGAATAGGCAAGAGAGGGGATCCCATCATGTCCTTAAGGACGAGGTCATTTTCTTCCGTGCTATGTGTACTCGCCGGCCACTTCACTTTGATTGGGTGGTTGCCATGTTCTTTCATTCTCAATATAGTAAGAAGATGGCCGCTTTGCTTGACGGACAGTTTGCTCGTTTTATTACACATGAAAAGGGGTTGGACCATGCTTGGGATGGAGTGCATGTGCCACCTGCTCCTCCGATGATGAATGTTGGAGTGTAAAATTTGGAATCCATGAACATTGATCTTAATGTTATTTCCTTAAATTCGTCTCGTCATCCTCGATGGGGCCATGCAGCAAAATATATAGCTCGGATGTTGGGATGTGGTCCAGGCCACGATCGTGGAGCTGCTCAGCAGGGAGAGCAGTGGGAGGGGACATATCACGAGATGCACGAGGCACTAAAAATATCCATCTCGTCCTTATATTTTCACCTTGGTCACCCAATCATAGCCAAACAATCTTTTTATACCCGCCTATAATATCATATCCCTTTTCTTTCAAGCCTACATTTGATCATGTGTATATTAGTGGCATGTAACTCGGTTGAGGCTAGGAGTCAAAGTTGCTAAGTATTAAAGAATGTAGATTCTCAAAAAATGAGAAAAAGAAATTTTTTTTGAAAAATACAAAAGTCGAAAAGAAGGTCAAACGGTCTAGAGTTAGATAAAATAACAAGCACAAAAGCTCGAAGTAGTAGTTGTGCGTAAGTTTTTTTAGATCCTTGCATAACATTGTTTGTGATTAGTAACTTAGCTCCATATTCTAGTAGACCGAGTGGATCGCCGATAAGTACAATCACCACCAAAAGTCATTTCACCTTCTCTTCTCTTCTCTTCTCTTCTTTGTCCACATTAAAAAGCGAAATAAAAGACCTCTTGATTGGTTTTTAAAGTGCCTTGATGTGATGAGTAGGAGTAGGTTGATATGCAAGTGTTGGAAGCGCACTTCAGAGTTGATGATCACCGCATAGACACTGTCTGTAAAACACTATAAGTGAGTTTATTATTGGCTTCAACACAAAGAGATCATCTATTTGAGTAATGAGTTTACCACAAGATTGTGGTCTAGTGGTAAATCACCTTGCAAATTTGATCATATGATCAGTAGTTCGATCTATCCCTTAGGGAAAGAAAGCTCTTTTGTAGCTATTTATCGTGTTGAGCCCATTATCACCACTTATTAATGGGTAATTTATCTTTTTGAAATCTATTTGATTATAAAGTTCGAAATATGTGGAAGAATAAATCTTACCACTAACTTGCACATTTTGTGCATCTCTCTCGAACATGATTCTCTCAATGAAATACTAACAATGTCCTACAAAATTTAGAAGGATATATGATGGCTATAATTACCTTGCTGATGGTAAGATCACTATAAGAGATTGTAAGTCAATTTTAAGTTATCTTTATAATGAAGTGAGAACTACTCGGTTACAGTAGTCCATCTCAGTGCATTTAGAGCACTTGGTGAGCCATGAATTTGTTGTATATGACAATGCCACGATTCTATGGTTTGTGAAACCGGCTAATACAGCCACACCACCATTATTTTCGAGTGGCTAAATATGATGCATGGACTAATTTTGCATATATACTCGAGCTGAAAGAACATGGCATAACGTAATGTGATTATTAGATATACTCTTTTTCCTTCATTAGGTTTTTATCCCATAGGATTTTCCTAGTAAGGTTTTAATGAGGCGTATTCTTATCTTATAGTCATCCAAGGCAAAGTCTTATGTGGGTATTATGGATGATCATCGATCATATTGATGCATAATTCTATGCACAAAATGAGGTGAAATATTTGAGGTGCGCTCAAGTGATAACTTGGCTGGTTTATTAACAAAGAGTCCAAGGCTCTATCTAAATCAACTTTTGGGAAGCTTGTCCATAAATTTGAAGTTCGAAAATTTAAAGGATCTCAACCGATATAATCATTAGGGGGAGTCAATACGAAAGTGGACTCTCTTTCCCATAACCATGGTTTTCCCACTAGGTTTTCCTGCAAGGGTTTTAACGAGGCAGTATCAAAACCGTATTTGAAGAATGATATCTTTAACCAATGAAAATTGAAGGGGGACTATTATGAGTATATTAGTTATATCATTTGAACTTCCATTGTAACTCATCATCTATTGATCATGTTAATCAACATACTCAATTACTCTCATTGATTTGTATTAAACTTATAATTTGTACGTTATCATATCATTAATCCATAAATAGTACTGTCCATATATGTTTGAGATACCCATGAATAAGAACTATTCTTCTCCCTTACCTCGTATCGTCTTCTCGTAACTAAAATAAAACAAAAACTATGTGCATACATAGCAATAAGGTTGGTGTAAGTATAGCTCATTCATTTATTGCTTTCTATCTTGTACTAATCGAAAGGTCTCTATTTTGATAAAAAAAATTACCAATACCCACTATAAAGTTGCGTCACTCAAACATTTTGTTATTGTAACTATAAAAAGTAAAATAACTACTTAATATAAACATAAAAAATCTCATAATAATTCACAAGTTTGGGTTAAGTACAACTTTACCCTACCTATATACTAATATATAACTTTCAAATTCTCTAAAATTATTAACTCAACTCAAATTTTACATTATTTGACAAATCTGTATCACCATGATAACACTCTAAGTTGTTATCCTTATCGACAAGTTATATAAATTAAATTAAACAGAAAACTTTTAATATGCAAACCTATACATAAATTAATATTAGAATTAGAGATTTGCTATTCGTTGGCCTAACTTTCAGAAAAACGCGAATGCCCTTTGGCCTTGACCATGGGTTTAATAAATTCATAACACCCAATCATATTTCGATTAACTTCTCCGAGTTACGACCACTATGGACACACCACCACCACTGCCATCACCACTTGTGCCACCGCATCGTCACCGCACCACAACTCTCGCCGCTGTCCCACCTCCGGCTCTACGTTCCTCGCTAACTTTGTCCTCCATTGCGTCCAACCAGCCTCACCCATCGTCGTCGACCAGCTCATCCCACCTATAGCTCTTGCCCATGTGACTGTACACATATAGATACAATATGGAAACAGACATCTGACGGGGTCAGTGCTCAACACTGAGTGGCTATCTGAACTCGCGTATAACGTAGACTGAAACTAAGGATAGAACATAGAAGTCATCCTAGTCCCTTCTATAATAAAGTTACCATATGGTCCGGTAGTCAACAACCTAGCATCAGCCACCCCTAACTGTGCGAGCAGCATCTCTAAGCTTACTCAACACGTCTTGCCTGAAACTTGAATGTTAATTGGGGGTTGCACAATCCTAGGGTTTGACCGATGTATAATTATCAGAGCTAATCTAGCTAGGCATATCCTGTCATATCATGAACTGTGGATCACACGCCACAGTCCTAACACCAAGAGCTTATACTCAAAATATAATAACTGTTTGTACAGCAGATCACACGCTAATGTACAGCGTGAGAGCCCTCACTCATTATTTTGTCACAACATCTTTATAGTAGATCACACGCTACTTTATAAACTAAGAGGCTTCACTCTGAATCACATGGATGATCCAATCATTGGATTCTCCTACATCTTGTAAAGCATAACACAATCTTAAACCATCACATTTTTAGGAGAGTTGACATCTCTGATTCTTACTTAACATGATTCCTTATTGCAACAAAAATTTTCTAACATCCCACATGAGTTAATGGCCAACATGAAAGGTCCTTCCAGTTGGACCCGATAACTATCATGAGCCTTGCAAGGCTTTGATACATGGTCAACTACTGAGTGAACTCCTCGAATTAATTAAATTAATTGGATTTCCCACTCTAGACTTCTACTCAATGAGTAAGACTTTAATCAAACCGATGTAAACCGCTGGCAAATTGCGGTGTCAAAATTCTCCGACCTACAAAAGGTTATGTCACAAAACCTGAACCTTACCCCACTGAGCGGGACGAATTCGACGCAACAGTGTTCGAACTCCGGTGCTTACACCGTTACTTTGTAGCAAATGGCCCTTACGTCCCTTCCTCCTCAACGACCTAACTGGTCCACTCCTCGGCAATGATCCAAGGTCAAACAACAACCATGTCCTAGAAGACCTATAGTGGTCCACACCCCAGCTTGCCTAATCTAGCTCAACCCTCCCGAGCGCAAACTCTAGGCTTATTTCTTGCCCCCACGAAACTCCTTCAAGCTCGACCCTAACAACCCGCTCCTGACCGAGCGAAGATTCCAAGGCTAGGTTGGGCATGCCTTGCCAACTTAAGCCTATCCCGTTTTGCCTTAAGCCACCATCAACTATGCTCAACACAGAGCCGACCCCTCAAGCTCGCTACCCATCAAGCACCACTACCTGGCAGCCTCTTAGAAGTCACTAAACAACCAAAGTCGAAGCCTCAATACCACAGTTCCCAGTCCAAGTCACCTCTGAGTCTACCTAGGATCAACTATGTGCATCCTTAAGCTTTTTGCACAAAACCGGGTTTGAAATAAGGATGACACCGTATCCCGATGCCAAATCATGTGCTCTACTTAGCCCATTGTATCACTATCCCCAAGAGTAGCCCCTCGGCGCACCATGTCTGCAACCATCAGGCCCGCCATGCCATTGGTTAGCCATCCATCCACGATTTGTCGGTCACATCTCATGTGGTTTCCATTCCCCATCTACAACGTAGTCTCGTGCTCCCCAATGTCTGTAACATCACTGACTACTACACCCATGGATTCCTCACACGTCAAACTCATGATTTACTAGACCATGCATGTGCTAGTTCTCTGGAAATGCTCATGAATTAAACTGTCACATGCGGGGTCGGCATACTAACCACGACCTTTCCCCTTGCACCACACATGTGATCCATTGATTACCTCTCTCGTGACCAATAGAGCATCACACGCATAGCTTACCAAATAACCGCGATGGTTGCCCGTCATGCGACGCCCGCTACCTCCATTCTTCTTAATGTCTATGGGTCATACACCTTGTTCGTCCAACTTATTACTGACACTGGATTCCAGAACTTAGTTCATACTATCACCCCTTTCATCACCAAGCCATCCACAATTTTTCCTTGGATGAGCTTCCATTACCCCATGAACATTTTCTTACTACATTAAAATACCTTCAAGGCACTTTAAGATCCAACCTTATGTTGAATTTTCACTTAAATCCCTAGAAGCCGACACCCAAAATGAATGAACGTGTTTAGAAAGTAACGCGTTTAAAGCAACGAATTAACCTATGGATAATGCTCATTGTCCCATATACATTTGCTTCCATTCCACTTCTTATTCCCTTACCTCTCCTTCCTTCTGACTCAAGTAGCAGAGGCTCATACATTGCACATGCCCTCTCAGCACTATGCTGCTCAATCCTTTAGGGATTCTGCATCCCCTATGCAATATTGCTAGTTCGTCAACGCGTACTACCATGTTCCAGACATGGAAGTGTGTAGAGCAATCCTTGTAGTGCTACTTCAAAGATGCAGCCAGTTAAGCGAGTAGCTCAACCTCATACCTTCCACCTTGCAACATATACTACCGTTCCCTATTTTCCTATCTGCCCTTGGCGCAATTTCCACTGAGTCGGGTAATACGAACCACATAGTACTGCCGGAACCTTAGTCGAACTCCCTACATCACATCATCCCTTGATATGATAACGATGGTCCTGAAAAGCCTGGTCATTCTCCTTTATTTAGCGTGTACCCTCCTAACACCTCTGTCTCTTATCCTTCTCGTAACCTCATTCCCTACTCTTTTCCCATGGTATGAAATGCCCTAATTCATTTTAGTATTCACAAATATTACGATGAGGTGTTATGTGATGTAGTACCAGTGGAGGTTATGATCTTGCATATGTTCAAGCCCAGGCCTATGTTTCTTGACTCATAGGTTCACCATACGTCCATGGGACTTCTACTATCTGCCATCACGACTACGACCCACTAAGCCCACTTTTGGAGCTTAAGTGCCCCTTTATCTTTTATTCGCTTTGTAGTAGTTTAATTTGGGATTTGTATTCAGACTTTGTAGGTTTAATTAAGGCCAAAGAAGGCCTCCTAAAGAGCTCCTTGGTCAAATAGAGTCTTTGAGGAGCGAGGGTTGACGTAGTAGAAACTTATTCCTTAAGTAACGAGGATTCATTCTTTGCCTTGGGAATCCTTGTCCTTTCTTTCCTTGGTGAACAAGGGTTTAGTTTTCTATAATTTCATGGCCTCCCTCTCTTATATAAAGAGAGTACAACCAATATAGTTAGGCAGAACGCCCATAATAAAGTTTAGGTAAATTTAGGCCTAGAACCGTCTTTTGAATTTGTCTTGTTTGAAGTACATCGTTGCTAGGCTATAGGATTGTGGTTTATCGTAATCGAGTGAGCACCCTATCTTCTTGGCACCATTCACATTTAGACTTGGTCCCTCCCTTTGGCATCGATCGATTGGTCGGCTATGTAACTTTCTATCCGGTTTTTCGGATTTTGTTTGTTGTTTTGAAACCCATTTTTGATAACTTATCTTGGTCGTCTTTTGTGCGTTCCGGCTCATATCAGTTTGATATGAAATCCTCGTTCTTCTTTTAAAAAAGTACGTATCCTTTCAATTTCTGACTTTAGTTTTGATAGTTAAAACAATAAAGAAAACACCCTAAAAAGAGCTGTTCGGCCGAAATCATAGTTTGGTTAGGTCTTTGTGTTTGGTATCTGACATGTTGAAAAGAAAATTAGGTGGAAAAATTCCGACGAAATCTTCAAACAAAAGCTAAAAAAAAATCGGCAAAATGAAGCGGTCATCAAAAGCCTTCAATCCAACCACCTCCACCACGCACGTTTTCAAAGTTTGGGTTAGTATAGTTGATTTCCAGTCTAGGGCCGAGATTTTTTGGTTCATTGCAAGCTTACAATCGAGGTTTCAAACTTTGAAAGTTCATAAACGAATTTTGCCTAGTCATAGATCAGATTAAATATTGTGGTTGATTTGATTGCAATATTATTGTGAACTTTACCTAGCTCTTATTTTCGCATCTTTTGAGGATTTAAATCAATGAGAGAATCTTTTTTACACGAATTCCCTCATCAAAACTTTTGAGTGTAGCTTAGTCATCGATTGAGAGAGTTCTACAAACGTAGCAAGCACAATTTTCATGGATAAAATGGGGATGCCCACCACAAGACATCTGAAACCCTACAAACTTCAAGGGCTTAGCAATGGAGTAGAGTTAAGAGTGTCGAGGCAAGTCCTAATTCGTTTTAGTGTTAAAAATATTGTGATGAGGTGTTATGTGATGTAGTACCAATGGAGGCTACCTAAATTGGCTTCAGTCAACTATGGAAATTAGCATTAGGTGCTTTCCACTACTTGAGGCCAAATCGTTATGTCATCACCCATGGATCGAAGAGATTCACCCGAAAAGCACTTACACCAATTGAGGTTTGTGAAGATATATTGGAGAGACATAGGGCAACAGAAGTTTCAAATCAAGAGGTCAAAACAAGAGAAGTTGAGAGGAGAGGAAAAAAGTCAGATACACCTAGTGAGGATGTCCAAACATCAGTAGATAGGAAATCTCTTGTGGTGCCCCACCACAGGGAGCGTTTAAATTTAACTAACATGACACATCCTCTTCCTAGTGTTGTCTCTTCTAAGTTGCAAGAACTTGAAGGAGATCATTTCGAAGCATCCTCAACTCTTGATATTATTAAGACCGAATGTGTTTCTAGGCCATCCCAACAAGAAGAGAATGAATTGGAGGCAACACAAGAGCTACAACTACACCTGATGAATGAGTCGAAGATGACGATTCAAGTCGAGCTACTAAGAGGAATACCACCAAGCATTTTCTTGGAAATTTCAGCGAACAAAACTTGTTAGGGTTAGGAATAAAGAATCACTTTTGCGTTTGATGGTTATAACTAGCTATGATAGAATTGGTTGGATTATGTCTATCTTAGAGATTGTATTATATTTTGCTCATTTTAATTATAACATCAAATAACTTATGGATAAGAATAAATATTTTGATTTGAATGGTCCCTTAAAGCATGTTATGGAACTTTTTATCTTAAAGATGTGAATCTGATTAGTGAATGTGAAATGCTTGTTTTCACATAGACAATGCCAGGAGTAGCATAAAATTCTTAGATGTGCATTCTCATATCATTTTGGAGGGCATGATTATATGTACGTTTTTTGTGCTTAATGATTATGTGTTGCCTACTAAAATTATGCTCTATAAATTGCTTAGCTGGCTTTGCCTAAATTCTCTATTATGTGACTACTTGACATTATACTATAGTATGCTCTTCATATATATGTGATTTCCAAATAATGTCATTGTAGGTAAAAAAGAAGTTCAGAGAATAGTAATCCCAAAAAGCCATAAAACAACCATGGAATGGAAGATTGCTTGGAGTAATGAAAGCATGGATTTCGTGGTTAAAATGTCCCAAGAGCCATGGGAAGAAGCACGATTGATATATGAGATGCATATTGAACAGCCACACAACGAGCACACCCCACTTATTCAGGGAAGTTCAGTAGTTGATGATGATAAAGGCGGCGTAAGATCTTCTCATCAGTTAAGCTCGGACCAACAGTTATAGCTCATCTGTCCTCCTTCTTAGTAACAAATTATCCTAACATGTCATCCTCCTCAAAGGACCCAACCGATCGACATCTAGGGGATGACCTAAATTAAACCACATCTTAGATAGCTCGTTCTTGCCTCTTCACTTCTCCTCTCCAAACCATAGGGAGACCATCTAGGATCAAGAGAAAACTTGAAGCACTTGGTGGTCCATTGGAAGGAGGAACTCAAGGAGATTGAATATTAAAAACCATCTTCGACGAAGATGCGATTCTCTTATTCTTGCTCTTAGGCTTTTATTAGCTTGGTAGCCTAAGTCCCTTTTTAATTATTGGGTAGTTTGAGATGTAGTTTCTATGATTTTCTCCTAAAAGCATTGGGTTGGATACATGTGGATGCTTAATGATATCTATTTATGGCTTTTTTGTGCTTACACCATGGTGCTTGCAATCTTGTATCGGTTATGGCTTTTATAAGATCAAATTCTCATGTTCCTATTCATTAATAGTAGTAGGAATGTATTTGTGTTTAGTATAGGATAGATGAGGGTGTTGGTTCTCATTAACAAGCCCCAATTCTACCTTTAGAGGCCGGATTTCTTTGTAGGCATTTCATCAAACACTTGGTGGGCGACCCGAAACAAAGATGACCTATTGACACGGTTGGAGTCAGGATGCTAGGGATGTCTATAAGTGACTTAAGAGTCCTCACCTTAGGTTCACAATATTCCCAAACTTATCTGAACTCCTAGGCATTTTGTGGATGGATTGGACCGCTTCAAATGTGGTGAGGCTACCAATTGAGAACCAAAATTTCAAGCTAAAGTTCCAATATATCTAGATGGTTCAACATAGTCAGTATTGCTATCTCGACTTTGAGTGCCCATGTTGACATCTCAAGGGTTTCCTCGAGATAGTTGAATTGATGTGGTTAAACAATGTCCCAAAAGATGTTATCCTACTTCCCTTTTCTCTCTCAGGATAGCGAAGTATTGGCTTGACACTCAACTGTAGAGCTCCTTTGATAATTGGGATGCCTTAGCAAGAAAGTTCCTTGACTTAAGAGGCTCCACCACCTTCTCTTGCTCAGAAACTCAAGGGTCACATGACCTGGATCTTTTGTGTGAAGCATGCGGTGACAAATGACATGATGTTTCCAGTTACCAACATATCGGTCCACCTTTCGTCCCGAAAGAATGAATGGTTGAAAAGTTGACTACACGGCAATGTCGTAGGAGGTTAACAAGGTAGTCAAAACTATCATATTTAGTACAATCAAGGCAATTAAGGGAACTTCCAAAGATCGAATCAAGGTTTCCAAGGTGGATTTCAATGCTATAACAATCAAGGACCAGTAACATCTACAGTGGGCGTAAGACCAGTAACATCTGTGATGGCTAATTGATTAACTAGGATTGTTGTCTCTCTATCGATGCTCCTCATGAAGATTTTTGTAAGTTGGTTGTAGGTTTATCCATGATGTGGGCATTCAACAAGTAGTTCTTGGAATCTGTTCCATAGATCATAAAGACTTTTGTCATCCCTTTGGTAGATTCTTGAAATGGACTCTCAAACTGTTGTTGTCTTTGTGGGTTGATAATATTCTTCTATGAATGCTTAAGCAAGGTTATCCCACAGTTTTATTTGTGGGGAAAAGAACACATACTTCAATCTCATTTCCCTGAAGTTCATTCATCAACGATGAACAAAAGTGACTATCAGACTCAAAGAGTGTGTCAACTTTGTGATATGTAGTATTGTGGTTTGGCAATGATCGATAAGAGGAAGGGAAGACCGATCAATCATATAGGGAGATCAATTGGCGGCCTCACCAAAGGACCTTCCATTGCTAGATGATGTGTCAACTCCATGACATGGTCATCGACATCGAAGTAGAATGCCCAGTCAAGAGCTTATGTTGCATCACCTTAAAAACAAAAAGGAGATGCATGTGTAGTGCATAAATTAGTCGATTACGTCTGGGTATGGAATCAGTAGGCAGAATCAAACATTTGAAGAATTGTGGTTCACTGTAATTAAGATACTCTCTTGACTTTGGCATGCGTTGTTTGTATTATTTTGAGAGCTTAGTGGAGATAGTCCCATATGACATCAAATACTTTGTCATTTCATGGAATCTCAGATCCACTAAGAAATCATGCATGCAAACTTCTTGGAATACCAAACATCATTGGAGAATAAGGTATAGCCACCGACCACACCATTGAGGAAGCCGCTAGTCGCTTTCAACATCAAGTTTGTCACAAGAGTTCAACCTCTGTACATGAACTTTCCCTTCACTAGTTCAAACCCTAAACAAAAAAAATTTATAGATACAAGCAAGAAAGCAACAGAGTAAGGCGGTTAGTGGTTAGCTGTGTTTGACTAATTAATCAGGTGTAAGTTGTAATGTAGCTTTAATTAAGATACTAACTGTATAATTTAGTGGCTTAATTAATCACAGCCAATGAAAATGTGCCATATAGATGGGGTACAAATGTGTTGTCCTTATTTATATAAGATCGAGAAACTAAAGTAAAGAAATAAACCTCAAATGGCTCACTTATTGCCATGCAAACTGCTCGATAATGTCTTGGGTGACAAGTTCATATTAGCCTCGCGACCTCCAATAGAAGGAGGCCCACCTGTAGCCATGTTAGGTGCATCAACATCTGATCCATCACCCAATGCACGATATAAAACTAGAAGTTAGAATGGAGATTCTCGCGAAGGTCTCCAATTCCGAACCGCATTCCGCCCGTGCACTGCCCTTCTGCCTTGGGGAAGGGGGTCAGCTCGCACGCCCAAGCCATTGATCGGAGTAATTTTTGGGTCGATCTAACACCCTACTCATCTTCCCAAGCTGTCGTGGCTCAGGACAGACACTTTGTGACTATGTCAACAAAATTTGAGAATTATGGATCTGCGGTCGGTTATTATGTGAATCCAAGTAAAGGTCCAGAATTAGTACCAATGTCAATTACTGTGAGTACCGAGCCTAAATCAGTAGTTGCATGGACAACAACAAAAAGGCTGACAAAGAACTAGAACAGACTATTATTGAAGAGGCGGCCTTAATGGGACAGCTAAAGGAAAGGATGATGATGATGGTATCGAAAAAGGTGGTACAAGACAAGGAGATAATAGTGATGAAGACAAAGGTGTTGATGACATGCCTATGGATCAGAATTAGGATGGGAAAAAAGTTGCAGAACGGGATGGTAGCAAACGGCCCTTACGTGCCCTTACGTCACTAACTACCACACCAGTGGTCCTTACACGTCACTCCCATGATCTACTAGACCATGCATGTGCTAGTTCTCTAGCCACACTCGTGACTTACATTGTCACATGCGGGGTCGGCATACTGACCACAACCGTTCCCCTCGCACCACACTTGTGATTCATTGATTACCTCCCCCGTGACCAACAGAGCATCATGGATGTGGTTACCAAATAACCTTGATGGTTGTCCGTCATGCCGCACTGCTGCCTCTATTCTTCTTAATCTCTATTGCTCATTCCCCTTGTTCATCCAACTTATTACTAATACTAGATTCCAGAACCTAGATGCTACTATCACCCCTTTCATCCCCAAGCCATCCACAATTTCTCCTTGGATGAGCTTCCATTACCCGCATGAACATTTTCTTACTACATTAAAATACCTTCAAGGCACTTTAAGATCCAACCTTATATTGAATTTTAACTTGAATCCCAGAAGCCGACACCCAAAAAAGAGTGCAGGGATAAACCTTTCAAAAGTGACGCCTTTAACGCAACGAGTTAACCCATGGATAATGGTCATCGTCCCATAGACCTTTGCTTCTATTCCACTTCTTATTTCGTTAACTCTCCTTCCGTCGGACTCAAGCATCAAAGGCTTGTACCTCTCTCATGCCATCTCAGCACTATTCTACTCAATCCTTTACTAGTTTCCCTTGAAATATGAACACACCTTGTCCTTCTCTAATGGTAACTACGCCTTGGCTAAAAGCTGAATGTTAACTAGGGATTGTGCAAACAGCCCGTATGTGCCTTCCTCCTCAACGACACAACCGGTTCACTCCTTGGAAATGACCCAACTTTGAAATGACCCAAGTTCAAACCACAACCATGTCCTAGAAGACCTACAATGGTCCACACCTCACCTTGCCGAAATCTAGCTCGACCACCGGAGCGGATACAATGGGCTCATTTCTTGCCCCTACCAAACTCCTTCAAGGTTGACCCTCAACAACCGCTCCTGACCAAGCCGAGATTCCAAGGTTAGGTTAGGTTTGGCAAGCCTTGACAACATAACCCTATCCCCTTTTTCCATAAGCCATCATTGACCATGCTCAACACAGACCCGACCACTCAAGCTCATTACCCATCGAGCACCACTACCTGGAAGCCTCCTTAGAAACCACTAAACAACCAAAGTCAAGGCCTCAATACCACTGTTCTCGATCCAACTCACCTCTGAGTCCTCCCGGATCAACTATGTGCATCCTCCAACTTTCTACACAAAACAGGGTTTCAAATAAAGATGACACCTTATCTCTATGCCAAAACATGTGCTCTACTTAGAACATTGCATCAATATCCAAAGGCATAACCCCTCGGCGCATGATGGCTGCATCCAGCAGGCCCGCCACACCAGTGGTTAGCCATCCATCCATGATTTTTCAGTCACACATCTCTTATTGTCTTCATTCCCCATCGACAACCTACTCTTGCGCTCCCCATAGTCTGTAATGTCACTGACTACCACATCCATGGATTCCTCACACCACACTCTGGCCACGCTCGTCACTTACACTGCCACATCGCGGATGCGGTTACCAAATAACCTTGATGGTTGTCCGTCATGCAACGTCTGCTGCCTCTATTCTTCTTAATCTCTATTACTCATACCCCTTCTTCATACAACTTATTAATAACACTAGATTCCAGAACCTAGTTGCTACTATCACCCCTTTCATCCCCAAGCCATCCACAAAATTTCCGAGCTTCCATTACCCCCATGAAAATTTTCTTATACATTAAAATACCTTCAAGGTACTTTAAGATCCAACCTTTTGTTGAATTTTCACATAACTCCCTAGAAGCCGACACTCAAAAGGAGTGCAGGGATTTGCCAAAGAAAATGCCACCTTTAAACAAATGAGTTATCCCTAACATGTAGTCTCATAATGTCCCTAACATCGAGCTTAGCCAATTCATCTGGCCTTGGTTTAAACTGGATAGGAATAAAGTGAACTACCTTCGAGAATTGGTCCACAATGACCCATACACCGTCATTCCCACTTGGTGTACTTGGTAATCTGTACAAGAAATCCATAGTTATCTTCTCCCACGTCCACTCAGGTATCTCTAGTAGTAGATGCTCAATAACTGGTACTTGTTGCTCTGCCTTAATCATCTGGCATTCTAAGCAATGGTAGACATGTTTAGCAGTTTCTTTCTTCAAGTTGGGCCACCAAAAATGTTCCTTCAAGGTGCGGTACATCTTAGTTGTGCCTGGATGCATGGCATACATTATAGAGTGTGCTTCATCCAATATATCCTGCCTCAGCTTGTCAACATTGGGTACACATGCTCTACCCTGGTATGTCAGCATACCTTCCATCATTCTGAACTTTGTATCCTTCCCTGCTCGTATGTGTCCCTTATACTTCACTAATTGAAGGTCCTCATTCTGCTTCTCCTTTATCTGATGATTTCTGGCACTTCTTGTCCCATTTGAATATCTTCTCTTCTTGTAACAGCTGTGTCATTGAACTAGCAATTTGAGAAAAGCCTTCCACAAACCTCTACTATTACTCGGCAAGACCCAAAAAACTCCTTACTTCCGCCACACTCTTCGGTGGTACCCAGTTAACCACCGCTTCTATCTTCTTTGGTTCTACTTCCATGCCTTTTCCAGAGATCATATGCCTAAGGAAGCAAATTTCCTTAAGCTAGAACTCACACTTTCAAAACTTGGCGTAAGATTCTTCTTCCTTCAACATCTGTAAGATAACCCTCAGATGCCCTTCATGCTCCTCCAGACTCCTTGCATAAATAAGGATATCATCAATGAATAGAATGAAAACTTTGTTTAAGTATTCATGCAATATCTTATGCATCAATGCCATGAATGCTGCTGGTGCATTCGTCAATCCAAAAGGCATTACCAAGAACTCATAATGGCCATATCGGGTACGAAATGCCGTCTTCCGAATAGATCTTTCTTCCACGCGCAACTGATGGTATCCTGATCTTAGAAAATATTGATGCCCCTTGCAGCTGGTCAAACAGGTCATCTACCCTTAAGCTAGTATCTACCCATCATCCTTATTTTTTGTAATTCCATAACGTCATAGGGCGGCATATTTTCTATCCATGATCTTGCACATTACTCCACCATCACATCAGCTTAATCTATAGATGTTGTTGGCTTAGACTTGCTTTTCTTTTTACCTGTTGATTAGTAAGTAAATGTCAGTCTTGAGTTTTGTATTAGAGATGGCTTCAATCTACATTGCAAACCAAGAACTATGGCAGTACATTTGGAGAGAGGGTACAAAAGTTCATCCAAGTATGACTTGATCAGGCCCCGTAGGCGATGATAGGTTTAGGCTGGCTCATTATTCATAAAAAGGTAGATGCATTATTCTAAACATATGATAAGAATCCAAAATCCTGTCCAAAGCCTATGAATGGCAGAATGGGCTGTCACCGGCAGTACACAAATAACTAAGTAAAGCACTAAAAGAAGTACACCAAGAAATGATAAAAATACCCTCACCAACCACAATCTCTACATCTTCCATGGTGACAAGTCCTTTTTCTACAACTTCTTTCTGGTCTTGTAATTACAGTAGCCAAAATGAATAAAATCAATAAAGATCACCTACAAATACTCTTTGCTTCTGCATTAGAGAAAGAAAAAGGTTCAAGTTAAAGCACAAGGAATCTGAAAACAATAAAACAAATTGACGAACATACTCGGTGCCATTTTTTCAACAGCTTGCGGTTGCATTTGCAGAGACGGATTGATTTTGTAGTTTAGCCTTCAATTTAGCGGTAAGCGGATAACCATGAGCGATTCTCGTTTTTTAGCTATTACTGCTCTCTTCCTCTTGATCAGATCATTGAACTTTGCATTGTTTCTTTCTTCATTACTTTCAAGAGTCATAAAACCCTAGACAAAAGTAAATGGCAGTTATCGAGATTTTGTATGTGACCAAACCAAATTTGGGCCCGGTGTTCAAATTTTGTTAGGCATAATTAGCCTCCAATCTTGAAGTTATAGCTTCAACCCAATGTTCTGAAAATCGAATTAGAGATTGAGCTAGTAGGTTAGAGGTTCAAGGTTTGAAGGTTTGATGGTTTGAAGGTTTGAAGGTTTGAATGTCGAATCATTTTTATTATTAGTTAAATATGTAAATATGATTAAGCTAGACGAATAATGTTTTCATCAAAACGGATCAAACCGGTTGTATAGATAGACTTGAAAATAGGTCCATTGAAGCCTGCCGAAATAAGTGGCCCAAAACCCGTGAGAGGCGGATATTGAATAGGCTCTAGGTGTACCCAAGGCCCTAGAACAGAGGGTGACAGGCGATAACGGATACTGTGGTCATCCCTTGATATGATGATGAAAGTCCTGAAAAGCCTGGTCATTCTCCTCTATTTAGCTTGTACCCTTCTAACACCTCTTTCCCCTATCCTTCTCCTGAATTCCTTTCCTGCTCTTCTCCCATGGTATGCCATGCCCAAATTTATTTTAGTATTGACAAATATTGTGAGGAGGTGTCATGTGATATAGTACCAATGGAGGTTGCAATCTTGCATCTGTTCAAGCCCAAACCTATGTTTCTCGACCCATATGTTCACCATTCGTCCAAGAGTCTTCCTTGGATGTATTCATGGCCCTAGCAAAGGCTTACTATCTTCCATCAAGACTACGATCCACTAAGCCCACTCTTGGAGCTTAAGTGCCCCTGATCGTTTTGCGTGTTTTAGTAGTTTAATTTGGGATTTATATTCCGAGTTTTTAGGTTTAATTAACGCCACATAATCCCTCTAAAGAGTTCCTTGGGTGAATTTAGTCCTTGAGGAGCAAGGGTTGACTTAGTCCAAACTTATTCCTTAAGTAACGAGGATTCATTTCATTGCCTTGGGAATCCTTCTCCTTTCTATTCTTAGTGAACAAGGCTTTATTTTTCTATAAAGTCATGGCATCCCTATCCTATATAAAGAGGGTACAACGACTATAGTTAGAAAAACGACCATAATAAAGTTTAAGTAAATTTCGGCCTAGAACCGTCTTTTGAATTTGTCTTGTTTGAAGCACGTCGTAGCTACGGTATATTATTCCGGTTTATCGTAATCGAGTTAGCACCCTGTCTTCGTCGAACCATTCACGTTTGAGACTTGGTCCCTCCCTTTGGCATCGATCGATTGGTCGGCTAGGTAACTTTTCATCCAGTTTTTTGGATTTCGTTCGTTGTGTTGAAAACCGTTTTCGATAACTTGTCTCGGTCGTTGTCTGTGCGTTCCGACTCATATAATTTTGGTATCAAAGCCTCATTCTTCTTTTAAGAACTCCGTATCCTTTGAATTTCTGACTTTAGTTTTGATAGTTAAAAACATCAACCAAACACCCTAAAACGAGTTGTTTGGTCGAAATCCTAATTTGTTTCGGTATTAGTGATTTTTTGATTTTTGCCTATCGAGGGCTGGGAATCCTTGTGTTTGGTATCTAACCTTAATAGTCTAACGTTGATGTTAGTCTAGCATTGTCGTCATTTAAAAGTAGGCGGAAAAATTCCGACGAAATCTTCAAAGAAAAGGAGAATGATGCATCTGCACATAATAAAACATAGTAGTAACAAAATTTTGGTGGTCGGCACCCCGATAATTCTAAGACAGAAAACTAATCATTAACAAATGATAGAAGGGGAACAGAAAAATACCCAAAACATTATGGTGTGGTGGAGGCTGTTACACCCTAAACTTCTAGAATTTATTAAATGAAAAAATACCCCGGGGCGGACGAAAGACTCATATTAAATATAAAAGTCAAAGTCAACAAAATAAATGATTCAACATCGAGAATTTGTTTCAAAACAAATAGCCCTAAACACGTGGGAAAAACTTAAATAGGAAAATCAAGTCCAACGTAAATCATAAATAAAGTCTCAAGTCTAGTAACTCCAAAGGAAACATCATAGGTGTCCATAATCCATCCCGATTACTCACTCTGAGTCTTGGGACATGATTGGCAGCAACTATAGCTCTTGCAAGTCGTCTTTGCTCTGGTATCTCTCGTATTACCTGGTGGGTGGCTCGAGGTCAGTCGTCCTGCTCAATTATTATATTGTAAAGTATATTATAAAATAATCGTGGTATCATGTTACGTGTAATAGTAGGAATTTTCTTGAAAGTCAAACTATGTGACTTATATTCTTATACTATCCTGGACATTTATTCAAGGTTTCTTAATTTATGTAGGGCGCCCCCTCTTCTCACTAACTAGCCCTACCGCCCATTCGTGGAAATTTATGGATGTTTGGGAGCATGTATCCTCAAACAACATATCATGTAAATCGTGGATGTCCGGGAGAACGTATCCGTCAAACAACATATCATGTGGGCAATACTGGCCCAATTTGTTTGGGAGCGGGTGATCTAGCTAGTGGGGTTCTTTTTGTATTATTCCACCTTGTAATGGTCTATATGAGATTCATGAATGTAGTACTCATAAAGTAAAATAAATACTGTCACGTAATTCATCACTTAATTTTAAAAAAACAACAATGGTAGAATTTACCCCCTTAAACCACACACCTAATAAAGAAATGGTGAGAGTCCAATCCAAGGAATGAAGATTGAAGCAGGAAGGCTTGATCATCTTTATGAACCTAAAGACGAGGATTTCAGATATTAGACTTAATTCGAACATGGGTTGAAATAGACTAGAACGATGACTTGGCGACTTTCGAGGAATGGCTTCCTAATTAAACTAACGTGTCTAAAAAGATTGATCCAAAAGAACTCGTGTTCCACGGATCCGGTGGGCTTAAGTAGTATATTATTATAATGTCTTAATAATTCTAGTTATAAGAGTGAAAGGAATTCAATAATTTTAATTACTAACAATGGGGATTCATGTACTAATACCTAATCAAATTTTAATTATAAGTTACTAATCTAAATAAATTATTTCAACTACAAAATTAGGAATAAAGTAATGATCCTAATAGTGTCTTGAAAGATTAATATCATCCTAACCTGATTAGAATTTATTCTAAGATTTAAAGAGCTATGGAATTCATTTTGGATACATTATGTCAGAACTGGAAAGTTACAGATTGCGGTAGCTACAAGGGAATAGCTCATTACTAAAATGTCAGATTCTAACAGTTTGTTTATGTCAAGCAATTTACTAATATTTGGGGTACTCTTTCTAATTTTATCAAAGTTAAGTGACCACATCAGAAACACTAGAAAAGGTAAGTGCTGCCAAAGAGATTTTCCAGCCATCTTCTTGAGTAATCTTGGAGTAGAAACCTAGAATTCCGGAGAGGGAATCTAAAGCTCCAACGAACGACTGATCGCCCCGAAACTCGACAAGAACGACAACCAAACATACGAATCAGTTCTTGACCTTTCTTCAAAGCTATCCAGATGAATTGATAGGCTTCGATCGTCCTTATAAGGCCCCGAACAAGTCAGAAACGTCACCATCATTGAGGGATTAAAATATGGAAATCGAACTCAAAGAAATCAATGACTAGTTCTATCGGCTAAATGATTTGAATGCAAGGGAGGAGGAACTAACTCCCTTACCTTAACTAAGACCGGATGGAGGTTTAAATTAGCAAAGGAAACAACCGGGAATCCTATTCCTGTAAATTGATAAGGGCCATCGGGATTCGATTAGTGTGACTGAATGGCTCGATCGAATAGTAACGATGAAAAAGGACGATGTATGTATGGTTACCAGCATTCCTCAAGCTCTTGACAATACGTTTTGCCACCGCCGTTCGATCACTAAAATTGGGAGGATGAGCTTTTCTTATAGATTTGTTCTTTTAGGCAAAGGGTGACGAATCGATAGGTTTTAAATCCCAAAACTTCTACGCGGTTTTGATCAATTATCATGTTGATTGGATTTGAGAAAAGGAAAGGAGATGAGCTTTCGGATCGGTGACAGAAAGGTAAGTTACAATTCTGGATTTGGGGAAGGAGATAAGCTGATGTTATTATGATGTCATCAGAACCAAGAACGTGAGTAAAATTAAAATGGGGAGTCAAGGGTCCGAATACTTAGACACTGGGCAACAATCAATTTCATGATCCAAGTCCTATTGGTTCATTTAAGTTATAACTTGGCAGTCGAATCATCACATTAAATCGATTAAAGGTTAGATGGTTAATCGATCTTAATAGTTGCTAACATACTATATTTAACATGCAATCCACATGTTACTTCATCATGGAATAATAATAATAATAACTATCATACTTTTCTTAATGCTACTAATATCATCATCAGTAATAACGATAGAAGTAATTATGAAGCATTATTCTAAGAGCTTCTTTAGGGGTAGTTTCAGAACTTTCGAGCTCAAAATTTTTCTCACCAGGTTCTGGATGTAACAAAGGCCACAGTCACCGTACCCTACGTTCTAGCACAGTCCTCCATAACTTTACAAGGCAAAGTTTCAGCCTAAGGCTTATTAAGATCAAACTGATTCAGATGGATGTTCTCTAACTCAAAGCTTTACAATTTAAGATTACTTGACAAATTATGAAGCATGTGCTTCTTCTCCAATGTTGTGTAGGGGTGCATTCTTGGGTCTCTCCACCGTTCCAATCTTCATTAGTAGGGGCCCAAATGCTGAAGAGTCAACACTTGGTTTAACAAGGTGCCAAATCGGTGGCCTTCCACGTGTATGTGGAGAAGCTATTGTCATTGGAGAAGTAGGTTTAAAAATCGCAAAAGCTCGACCCATCACATAAGCGATTTGGAAACCTCTTGCGTGTCAATGGCCACAATCTCCAGCTTGTCAAGAGAAGAATTTTCCGTTTATCCGACCATGGGTTTGCCAGCACCAACAATACCAATCTCCATTAAAGAGTTCAAACTTGAAATTGACTTTAGAGTAGGCACCAACTATTGTTGCACCTTGGTCTAAGTAGTTTGAGATACAGGAGCTATATGAAGCACTACTTGAAGCACTACTGCACAAAGAGAGGGAGATAGTGTAGGGATAATATGTGGAGCAACCATTATATAAGTTCTTGACTGTTGGACCTGCTAATGATTCTTACAAATAGGTTTTGACTACTCGTGAGTATCATCAGTCAAAGCCCCAGGGGCAATCATGTTAGTGATAAGGCCCGACCCAGATTTAAAATTGGTTAGGCTCAAATGGGACTTGGCCTTGGAATGGATCCCAGAGGCACTCCTGGTTAAAATAATGGGAGGCGCCCTTTTGGATGTTGATGCATCATTAACAAAACTTTCCCCTGATTTCGCCTTTGAGATAACAGGGGTAGATTTAATCAATTTCCCTTTCCCATAACCAGCTAATACCTTTCCATTTTCCCTTTATTGACCGTTGAAGAAGTAGAGATTAGCAGAGAAACACCCTCCTTCCTTTTAGGTTTCCATATCTTTTAGAGGTAAGTCAACCAAAGGCCAAACACCGGTCGTGTTTTGCCGTCAGGAGCTTCAACAGGTCGGCGGGCAGAGGTTGCCGCCAAGCCCTGATGCTAGTTGAGTGCCAGATCTGACTTAAGTACTTGATTCTTGGGACACGCAGAAGCCTCATGAACTATACATCCACAATCAAAGCACTATGAGGGAAGATTTTGGTAAACCACTTCTTGCTGCATCATCCACAAACACACCCGTTTCAACTACCTCTCGAAGATTGACTTCACCGCCAAACGCGTAAACTTACTTATAACAGTAGTAAGCATTTGTTGATCAATGCAAATTGTACGTCCAATAAGGTTGCCAAATCCCCATATGATTTCTTTGTGATAGTATTGGATTGGTAACTTGAGAAGGAAAATGCAAACAACCATTTTAGGAGGAAGAACGGGAGTAACAAGAAAGGAGGAATCTCATCCATGACAAACCAGGTAGTAATTCAAAATCATCCACGGTCCTCTAGTGAAAGCGAAGTCATAATCCTGTGGATTATCAAAATAAACCAATAAGACATCATTATCTAGGTCAGTCATTCTCATCTTGCCTTATGGTCTCCAAAGACTTTTAACATGATCACACATGTATTAGATATCGACAGTTTTCCCCATAAGCTTAACAGTTAGCTCTTTCCGGAGAGGGAGGCTGATTCTCACATGTAATTCACTAGAGGTATAAAGATAACCGTGCCCATTCTGCCGAGTGAGGGAGATGTCATTTTCCTTGATGGCAATCAAAGAAGCATTGGCATGAGGAGTTGATTGCCTTTGGGAATTCAAGACAATGGCAAGATATGATGTCTCAAACGGTGAAGATCAATGATCTCATAATGCTATATAGGATCTTATATTGAAATAAAGATACCAAAAAGAAAAAAAAACTTTGCCATGACAGTGATGTACTAGTATCTATATGTTCAATTAAGACATGACATTGGTTGGAATTAAGTAGAGTGACAACTCTTCCCTCCTACAAAAGGTTTCGTCCTGCAACTAGAATGTGATAAACTTAACATGGTGGAAAGGGATTAACTACTAGGTAGTCCTCCATGAGCTCTAGATAGCATTCTTTCATGCTAGCCTTGCTCTCTCTCAAGTCGCTGCCTCGACATCCTGATTTTTCCAAATCACCTTAAGCATAGGTGTTTCCTTGCTTCTCAACTGAAAAACCATTCTGTCCATGGTTTCTTTCTCTGTCCTTGTCAATGGATATAATCCCTCAACTTTGTCAATGTACTGAGGGTCTTGTTTCCCTCATGTCAGCTGCCATCTCCTCCCATTAGCTTGCTGATATCCGCCTTAACCATTTGTGCCCTATCCTCTCTCACATTCTTTTTTCCATAATTTGGGATGGTTGGTCCATAAAAGTCAAGTCTCTCTCTAGTTTAATCTCATCTGGTTGAATCACATGGTTCGGCTTGCCAATATAGGCCTGAAGTACACTCATGTGGAATACTTTATGTATCCGGTCCAACTCTTCTGGTAGGGCTAGATCATATGCCAATGGTCCTATCTTTCGAATGATATGATAAGGACCAATGAATCGGGGAGCAAATTTCGCCTTCCTGCCAAACCGCATCACTCCTTTCGAAGGGGAAACTCGAAGGAAAACCTTATCCCCTTACTTAAAACTAACCTCTCTAGGCTTCCCATCAGCATACAACTTATGTTGATTATGAGCTCGAATCACTCTAACTCGTGAGGTTGTCTCCTGGACTATCTGGGGTCCAGTTAACAACCTTTCTCCCTCCCTATCCCAGAATAGAGGGGTCCTGCACTTCCTGCCATACAGTGCCTTGAAATGAACTGCACCATGGATAGAACCTTCAACCAAGGTTCATCAAACTCCAACACAAACAAGCATAACATCTCCTCCAAGGTCACGATAGTCCGCTCTGACTGAACATCTAGCTGAGGATGATAAGCTGTAGAGAAGTTCAGCTTGGTAGCCATGGCTGCATGCAAACCCTCCTACAAGTGGGAGGTGAAACTAAGGTACTGATCCGATACAATCGTCCTAGGCACACCGTGCAATCTCAGAATATGCTCTATAAACAAACTTGCCAAATCCTCCACAACTGGCTTGAACCGAATGGGTATGAAATGTGCTACCTTTGTCAATTGGTGTACTATAACCCACACTGCATCCTTCCCATTGACCAAGGGCAAACCACTAAAAAAGTCCATAGTGATGTCCTCGACCTTCCACACTGGTATAAGCAGGGGATGTAGTAACCCTCCTGATGCTCGATGATCAAACTTTTCTGTCTGGCACATTAAGCAATTGGCCACATGCTGAATCACGTCCTTCTTCATATGAGGCAACAAGTAATGCAGACAAAGTGTTATGTACATTATCTGACCTAGGTGTATGGCATAAGCGAACAAATGCACCTGTTCCAAAATATCCTCTCTCAGCTTCAACCCTGAAGGTACATACACTATATCTTGGAATAGCTGTGTTCAGCTTCTTCTGTGTTTAACTCCTTCTGTGCCATCAAATAGTACTTGAGACTCTTGTGATCAGTCTTGATCCCGAACTCTCCATACAAATATTGCCTCGAGAGTTTCAGTGCAAAAACCACTACTGCTAGCTCCAAATCATGGATTGGGTAGTTCACATCATAAACTTTCAATAGGGGTGATGCATAAGGCACCACTCTGTCGTTCTGCATCAGAATGCATCCTAACCCTGAGTATGAAACATCACTATAAACTACATACTCACCACTAGTCACTAGGAAAGTGAGAACTAGCACGGTGGGGAGCCTCCTTATCAAATATCTAAGGAAGAGAACCTTCCTCAGCCAAAATTCGCACTTAGTGAACTTAGCATACAATCATTCCCTCCTCAGAGTAGCCAACACTACCCTCAAGTGCTCTGCATGCTCCTCCTCCATCTTGAAGTAGACCAAGATGTTATCAATGAATACTATTTCAAACAACTGTGGCAACTGTTCCTTGAGCTCCATAACCACTACTGGGTCCATATAGTAGGGTGCTAGCTCCCTCCATGTGATGTGCCTGGCACCAGCTCTATATCGAAAGCCACCTCCCTCTCAAATGGTTCCTCTAGTACGTCCTCTGAGAAAACATATGGAAACCCTAAATTACTGGTACAACCCCAATATGTCCCTCTGCATCAAGGGTGACATGAGCTAGGTTTTGTGTTTTATTACTTGCTGCATTTACATTTATGTCATCACTTATGTTCATGTTATTAATGTTATGATTAAGTACTATGATATGTTTGTGTTATCACAAAAAGATTTAAGTTGTGCCCCTAAATGACGACAATGCTAGACTAACATCAACGTTAGACTATTAAGGTTAGAATTACGACAATTTAGATGACGAGTGAGCAGTGAGCAAGAACACTATACAAATATGATTAATAGGGCTATTAAAAGCATGAACTCACTATCTAGACTATCACCCACAAGATATGTTGTCAGACGGATACGTTCTCCCAAACATCCATGATTTACACTATATGTTGTCTGATGGATACGTTCTCCTAGACATCCATGATTTTCACGATTTGGGCTGTAAGGCTAGTTAGTTGAGTTGAGGGACATCCCATAAGAATTAAGATACCTTAGATAAGGCGAAAAACAAGTACAATAATTAATTTCATATAATTTTCTTGTGCGAAATGATCATTAGGATATAGCAAGTTACAAGAACCCTGATAATCCAAATTCATAATACACCTAACATGATCGATTTGAGTTTTGATCTTTGATGTTGATTGTTTGTTATGATTACATAAAGAACTCGCTTTATGTGATGTGTTTATTTAGAAAAAAGAAATTTTTTTTATGAAGTTACATGACTTGTATTGTAATGTTTACTTGGACTTCTTTTTATGATATGAGCACGAAAGACTAACCCCAAACCACCCACCATGGTGTTGATAGTTGTTGCAGGAGAAGAGGGAAGCTGATTCGGGATGTAGCATGGTGGACTTTAATTTGAGCAGTGTTTATGGATGTTTGACGAGACTTCTTTTCATAAACTGCGTCATTTAATTGTAGTAGTTGTTAATCACGCTTTTATTTTATTAGTTCTCTTTTTAATTTAATTTTATTTTAAAGTACCCTAGTCAGGCATTTTGATAAATAGTCAAGATGTTGTTAAAGACCTTAAATCTCTCATGTGATTTTGATTTTTTTGTTGCTTTAAGGGCATTTTAATCATTTAAGAAATCATAAAACATGAGGGTGATACATGAATTAAACCTAGGGAATTGTAAATTATGCTCTCCAAACTTGGTTTCAATTCCAAATGGATTGCTTGGATTCGTGAATGACTATCCTTCGCTTCTTTCTCTGTTCTTGTCAATGGATGTCCTTCCTCAACTTTGTTAACCGACATAATCGACTGTTTAACCATCAAGCCTACTCTGACCGAATTATTCTATTCATAGTAATCACCGTTGTCATGTTCAGTCCCGGAAGAAATGAACGATTAGTCGCCGTTACCGAGTACCTCTCGGTTAGGAGAGGAGAGTAGAGATCAAGACTAGACTGTCGAGTGGGATAAATGGCGTGACCGTGAGTAATGTCAGTTGCTGCTTGCGGACTCGTCGTTGCCGAGGAGTAGCTCGCCGACTGTGATTTTGAGTAGAAGAAGATCGATTCCCTGTGCCGACTTGCATGTGAATGTGCATGCTTGCATATTTGCCTGATGCATGTTGCTACTCACAATAGCCTTTTCAGACGAGTAGCTCGGCTATTGGAAATGGAAATTGGAAATGAGAATGCGAGTAGTGGAGCTCTGCTATCATGAAATGTTAGGGAAAAACTACAAAATGGGGAAGGGATTGGGAACTTTTATGTTAATTTTAATTTTTTTTTACCTAAAATTGGTGTATTGGTAGTACTGTAGGGTGATGTGTAATGACGCGCGTTTGGGTGTTGGGGTAATTCTTTTTCTAACCGATTAAAGTCGGTTAACTAGAGTTAACTGACGATTTAACTAATTCACCGTTTAATAGAATTCAGCCATTACCTTCAACCGTTCCTCGACCAACCTCTTGTTCGGTTAAGCCGCCCTATAACCGACACGAGCATCATTGACCGAGGAGTTGATGAGATGCACAACTTCTACGAATTGGAGAAGATGATAGTCGAGTCATCAGGTTTTGTACTATCAGCGTAAAAAGCTTATCAGATGGCCTGAAATTCAAAAATGAGGGGTCCGCAATATGCTTGATGATGATCCCTATAACTGAAATTGGAAATCCACATTGTCTTGGTAGCAACTCCCCAATCGAGCCATAACGAAGGCTACCAGAAGGTTGACGGATAACAACATCAACATAAAATCGCCAAGTCAGATTCGGCGAACAGTGTCGAGGAAGATGAAAGAATCAGTCGAGGGAATAGTTATTGAAGCAGCTTCACATCGTCCTCCTTCCAGCCAATTTAAATGGAACTGTTGACGTAGTGCCTGGATTGAGTGTTGTAAGTGCTCGAAACTATCAAGTTCCTTGATTTCCAAACCCGCCACAAAAAATAAACCACCTAGATAGCATTCGCTTTGTTCGTATTCCAATAGGATCTCCATAGCACCACCAGATTACAGTTATCGACCACACACCAGATGAAAAGAGTAAGTAATGTAGGATCTCATTCTCTAAACCACATACCTTACGTAAAGGTGAAATCTCAACATAGCGATTGATTAAACTATAGGCAAAAGGTAGGACATTATGAAGCAATTTCCATATAAAAAAATTTAAGTTTGGGATGATTGGTAGTGCCTAGGAGAATGCCAAAATTATGGGTGGCAGTTCTGTCTCGATAAAACCAATTAACCGACCGAGTCGGTTATAGAGCGGTTTAACCGAACAAGAGGTTGGTCGGGGAACGGTTGCAGGTAATGGCTGAATTAGGTTAAACAGTGAATTAGTTAAATGATTGATTAACTCGAGTTAACCAACTTTAACCCGTAATTGAGAGAATGCCCAAATGCACCAATCGCAAACCAAAGTAATCATAAGAGGTATGGATAAAATATGACGAACAGATTTCGCCATAAAAAGGGATTGCATAAGTGGAACGTTCCATCTGCCATGGACGATTAATCCATTCACAGATTCTAGTATCTTTAAGAGTTGTCGGGAGCAAACGCAAAGCCGACGGAGGCGAGGAAACTAGCCAAGGAGAATCAAGAGTTGGGACTCGAGGTGCCCAAACCAATTAGCCAATGATCGCGAGCAAGTAATAGTTCTTGGCCAAAAACAATCTCGGTCCAACACCAACTATGAGACGAAACTTTTGTGGCCGTGAGAAAGGTACCGGTAGGAAAATATATACCTTTGAGGATTCGAGAGACAAGACTGTCAATGGAGCATAATAGCCATCAACAAAATGACGCAAGAAGCAACTAATTGATGGAGGACAAATCTCAGAAGCGTAGACCCCTTTCATATTTTGGTTGACATACGGACGCTCATGATTTTGAATGGATGCAACGAGTGGTTTTAATACCTCCTAAACAGGAGCCACCTGCATATTTAGATGATTGCAAAGGCCGGAGAGAAATTTGAAAATCGACATTATATTTGTACAGCTTGTCAGCAATGCAGTCTTTAATGTAACGAAAACTAAAAGCACGTGAACATGAAATATGGACAGAGAGACCAACATACTGATCACATAATCCAATGTTTGAAACATGCAGTTGCTGACCTAGTGATTGTTGTAAAGAAGTAGGTGTATTTGAGCTAAAATAAACAGTATATTTTGTGAGATTTATCAGTTGGCCGCTAAGGGCCTCATAAAGGTCAAGAATATGTATCAAGCTAGAGTAGCCACTAGTAGAGGCTTCTAAGACGAGAAAAGTATCGTTGGCAAAAAGAATGTGAGAGAGGACAGGGCAAAAATATTTAAGGTGGATATCAAAGAGCTAATTAGAGGAGATGGTAGCTGAGATGAGGGAAAAAGACCCTCAGTACATTGACAAAGTTGAGGAAGGACATTCATTGACAAGGACAGAGAAAGTAGCTATGGATAGGCATTCACGAATCCAACCAATCCATTTGGAATTGAAACCAAGTCTGGAGAGCACAATTTCCAACTGCCCAGGTTTAATTCATGTAACACCCTCATTTTTTACAAATTAGTAAATGACTAAAATGCCCTTAAAGCAACAGAAAAATCAAAATCACATGAGGGATTTAAGGTCTTTAACAACATCTTGACAATGTATCAAAATGCGTGACCAGTGTACTTTGAAAAAAATTAAATAAGAAAGAGAACTAATAAAATAAAAGCTTGATTAACAACTACTACAATTAAATGACGCAGTTTATGAAAAGAAGTCTCGTCAAACATCCATAAACACTGTTCAAATCACATGTTTGATCAAATTCAGGGAGTAGTAGTGTTCTGTACGATTGATCTGAGGTTGGGGTATCACTAGTTGAAGGTTAAAGAGTGATTTGAGCTCAAATGGGAGTAGCTCAGAATCGGCAGAAGCAATATGCTGATGAGAAGGATTCATAGGTTAGTTTCAAGGAAGGGGATAATGTTTTCCTTCGAGTTTCCGATTGGAAATGAGTGATGCGGTTTGGGAGGAAGGGGAAGTTGGCTCCCCAACTCATTGGTCCTTATAATATCATTTGGAGGATGGGACCACTGGCTTATGAGCTAACCTTACCGGCGAGTTGGACCGGATACATAATGTATTTCATGTGATTTTTTCCTATATTGACAAGACGAACCAAGTGATTCAGCCGGATGAGATTAAGCTAGAGAGAGACTTGACTTTCATGGAGAAACTAACAAAGATTAAGGCCAGACAGGTCTGCCAGTTGAGAAGCAAGGAAATACCTATGCTTAACATGATTTGGAAAAATCAGGATGTCGAGGCACCGACATGGGAGACCAAGGCTAGCATTAAAGAATGCTATCTAGAGATCATGGAGGACTACCTAGCAGGTACGTGGGAGAGGATTGGTCATCTGAAAACAGGAGGATCATGGCCGTGACCATTAGTAGGTCACAGACGTGGTTGCCATGTCATTACGGGTGTGGTAAGAAGTAGGCCAAGGGAGTGGTGGACAGCCTATAAAAGCATAGTTGCTATTCCAGAATTATAACAACCTAACTCGCATTCCTTTAAATCTTCTTACATGCGTCGATTGTTTTAGGTAGAGAAGAGGGACTTGTTGATCGATTCCAGACCAATAGGAGAGCCTTAGAGATCGCCGAGGAAGCTGTAATGGTAATCTACCTTCTTCCTCCTTTCTCAATACTTTGCTTTGAATCCAATGTAAGAAAATCCTAAAAGGTTTGGATTTGGGGTTTTGGGATTTCAATTCTATGATTATTTTCCTCCAAGTTATATAGATCAGGAAAACGAACTCTAGGGAGATGGCTTGGATCATAACCTTCAGTCGAAAGCTTTCAAAGGTAGGGGATAGGATTACTTTTCTACCTTATGCAAAGAATTGTGATTAGTTGTCAGGAATCCTTGTTGGATTTTTAGGACTGCATAGTAGCGTGTGATCTACTATATAAACGGTTGAGTTATGTAATTCATAGTTTTAGGCGATGTAGTAGAGTGTGATCTACTACACAGATAGTTGTTCATTATTCGAGCATAAGCTCACAACGAGGAACTATGCATGTTCACATTTCATTTTTTAGGATTAAGAATGAGGACTAGATAGACTAGCTAACGATATAAGCTGGTCACCCAACACATGGATTGTGCAATCTCCCAAGTTACTTTCAGTTTCAGGCAGGACGTGACGAGTATGCCTTTAGTTGTTGCTCTCACGATATTTCAGGGTGGTTTCATGGTCTAATCCACAATGAGGCTGTCCGCTCATAGCTAGGGGTGGCTATATGGGAAGTATAAGGGTTGGAGAAGCTTAACACATAAGAGATCCATATGGTTTAGGATACACCAACCTTGTTCTATAAGAAGGGCAAGGTAAAAAGTTATGAAATCTTTGGTTGGATCTAACACCCTATTCGTCTGCCCAAGCTGTCGTGGCTCGGGACAGACACTTTGTGACTATGTCAACAAAATTGGACAATGATGGATCCAGAGTCGGTTATTATGTGAATCCTAGTAAAGGTCTAGAATTAGTACCAATTTCAACTACTGCTGAGTACCAAGCCTAAATCAGTAGTTGACTATACGATAACGAAAAGGCTGATAAAGAACTGGAATAGACTATTGTTGAAGGGGCGCCGCTGTTGGGACAGCCAAAGGAAATGATGGTGATGTTGGTATCGAAAAAGGTTCTAGGAGACAAGGAGTTAGTAGTGATGAAGACAAAGGTGTTGATGACAGGCATGTGTATCAGAATTAGGATGGGAACACAGTTGCGGAACGTGATGATGTCATCAATGATGCTTATCGTGACGATGAAGATAATGACAATGCCTTTGATGCTCCTGAGTTTCTAGATGCAAAACTAAAAGAGAAGGATGGTGATGATGATACCGACGGAGGTGGTAAGAGACAAGGTGCTGGTGGTGATGAAGAAAAACGTTATGATGACACAAATGTGGATCGGCATAAAGATGGGAAAACTAATGAACAAAAAGGTGCCGATGAGAAGTCTGTCGATTAGAATCAGGATGGGAATCAAGTAACGGATGGGGCAGGGCCTCTCAACTTATAATGGATACTATTCATAGTATTCAAGTTGAGCATCATGAAGATAAAGAGATTGAGAATGTGTTGTCCTTCCCCCTTAATTTCGATGGTAGTTCTATCCCATTCAAGACCCCACCCCCCTCACGGAAACTTCTGCAAGTGAAAAAGTTTAGGTTTGTAGACGGCTCTTCAAGTTTGAATGATCTTCTTGCTAAGCAGGAACCAGCTTCTCAAATCATTCTCTCACCTTAATATGTTTCTTCCTATCAACCAATAATAGTACATAACACTCTCAACCCGATATTAGAATAACTACTAGGGGTGAACACTATTTGACATGCTGGAGCACTCATGTTGGATGACGTTGTTAGGGATCATGTGATTAATTATTGCTTGAGTGATGAGCGTGATCAACAAGTTATTCCCTACTCATCCCCCTAACTTTTGTTCATGTCTGCAACCTGTTATTGATGTGTATAACTAGTTACAAGCTTATGTAACATGTTAGATAGTCTTCTTTGTTGTTTTTTCCAGGAAGGAGAAGTTGTATAGGATTAGGCTTGGTAACTTTCCATCTAATTTTTTGGATTTCGTTCCTACCTAGAGTTGGGAATCCTTGTGTTTGGTATCTAACATGTTGAAAAGAAAAGTAGGTGAAAATTCCGACGAAATCTTCAAAGAAAAGCAAAGAAAAAATCGGCGAAATAAAGAGGTCATCAAAAGCCTTCGATCCAACCACCTCCACCATAGACGTTTTCAAAGTTTGGGTTAGTATAGTTGATTTCAAGACTAGGACAGAGATTTTTTGGTTCTTTACAAGATTAAAATCGAGTTTCCAAACTTTGAATGTTCAAAACAGAATTTTACCTAGTCATAGATCAAATTATGTTTTATGGTTGCTTTGATTGCAATATTCTTATGAATCCTATGCCTGGATAAATCATTGCTAGTCCTAAGACAGCTCACCAAATTGCTTCACCATATATGTTTCTCTGTTTCAATTGAGTGAAATACTAGTTGCAAAACAACGAGTGTTGAGATTCAAACGTTTATATATTGAGAGATTTTGAGAGGTCTATTCTTTGTGCACTAACCATGTTTTGTGAGGTTCAAAATAAATTGACGGAGATACAACAAAGGCTCAAGGCCACTCAAGCGAGCCATAGAACAAGGCTAAACCACCTAAAGTGGCACCCCTACCAACACTCACACTTGGTGGGCACGGACCTCTAATTGTAGCATCTTTTGAGGATCTACATCGATGAGAGACTCTTACTTCATTCCAATTAACATAACATCCTTTTTTATTTTTATCAAGAGATATCTATAGCAAATAGTTAACCCATAAATCCCTTTATCAAACAAGAGACATATATAGAAAATAGTAGAAACACCAACTGTAATACCCCAAATCTTTTACAAAAATATTAATGTAAAAGTCTCTAACCTTGTCCTTAAGAATTTGGTTTCTACTAGTGTTGTCGAGTATTAATTGTATTTGTAAATTGCATAACTAAATGTTCATCATAAATAAGATTAAAATTAATAGACTTGTGTGAGAGGATTGAATTCTTGGGATATAAATAATTAAACTGGATTGTAAACATAATCAATTATTTAGTTGTAGCTCAAATGGTTTGTGTGCTCACCCTCTTCCTTTTAGACCCGAGTTCGAGTCTTCCTAGAACCAATTTTATTTTTTGTGCTTTCATTTTTGTCCTGCTAGTTAAATGACGTCGTTTTGAGATAAGTGAATCTGGTCATCATCGTTGTCTTCCTCACGTCCTCCGACCAGCACCGTTACCCGACAAAAGAATTTTTGGCGCATCTTGAAAAGTTGAAGGTCGTAATCGGGGTGTCAAGACTTGATGCCACGTTTTAGACCCAAACCCTCCGTTGAGGACAATCATATGGCTATTTAAAGCCATCCTAGAGTCAGTATTGAAGAGGAGCAAGTCTAAAACTATGTTCCCTTCTTCTCCGACAACGACTTGCGTCGGCAAGTTCCAGACCAACCCATGACTTCTAAATACCTTTGTTGATTCGTATTATCGAGATGAAGCCTTACGTGTCCTTCGATTCGAGTTTGCTCAAGTTTTAGTAGTTATTCAAGGCTCTCTCCAAATTTTTGGAAATTTAAGGGGGTAATATCTTCCATTTTAAATGTTTATGTTTTACTTGTGTTATTTATGCTTCTTTGAATTACATGAATAATACTTGGACTTTACATGTTTTAAATGCATTATATGTGATATATTCTAGGTGATATATTTGTGATATGATATGTTACATGTAATTGTTCAGTTGAACAAGTCCTATTGCATGGGTAATATTGATATTGATTGATCACCTATTTAGAGCCCATAGGTTGACGATCGTGCTGAATGCACTATAGCTACGTGGTGGGCTTCCCACACTAACTATCCTCGTGGGCCTTGGTAGGCGCCACTATATGCGGCCCGATTTGGTGCCACTAACATGTATATGGGTCGTCAGCATATGTGAGTCGGGATCCCAATTAAAATATGGAAAGTAGAGTCAGCATGGTCCAACGTGCTTTACATGCTATATGGTTGTCTTTTCCAATGATTTCTAATATTGGCATCTATATGATACCTTCGGAACACTAACCCCGTGCCACCCACCAGTTCTTGATAGGTTATAGTGTATTAGTAGAATTAATAAAGGACCTCGTCATCTGTCGCCATACTGAAGTTGGGATGATGTTGAGACTGTGTATTTCTGGGATTTGATTTAAAGATGGGCCCATTCAATGTTTCACACCAGATTCCGAAAATAAATTGTTTGGCTTAATATTCCAGTTTTTCTGAAAAGGTTACCATTATGGTTATATTTAGTATTTTACTATTTCTAAATTGTATCCAGTGTCCGTCCCGAGACTATTTCTTGTTTATTTTAATATATAAAAACTGGGATGTTACACCAACATTTTTATATACATATATGTATAAGTATTCTTTGACACAAGGTTTAGAGCCTCATCACAAATTGCTTATTTAAAAATATGCACTGTATTGCCCTATCCAAACAATATGCCATTGTTGTTTTGAGCCATATTCAAGGAAGAAAATGAATAGAGAATCAAACAATACAGAGTATAATGAATGAAATTGCTACTATCATGAACTAATGATTTGGATAATTTGATTTTGGTTACGGATTTCGATGAGAGGAAGATTGGTGGGTGTTTCAATTGGATCATCTTTTTTCATAATTAGTCATTTAATTTACTCTTATGTGATATGTTATTTTTCCATGATCGAACTAGTTATAAATGATTATAACTAGTTATTAAGTTATGTAAATAGTTACAAATAATAATAAATAATTACTCATATAACTAGTTATTAAGTCGTGTAAATAGTTACAAATAATTATAAATAGTTACTCGTATAACTAGTTATTACGTCATATAAATTGTCAAAAGTGGCTGGGATGAAAAAAGATGGAATTGAGAGGGAAGGAAGAGAACATGCATTTGATGGAAGTTGGATCTTATTAGGACCATATATTGATAAATGAAGGCTTTTGGTTCCAGGAAGTTTGATGAGGTCTGACGAAGAAGATAATATAAGAAGAAGAGATAGAAGGGGAAGAAAGGACAAATTCAGTATCATGTGGCTCCCATGTCAGATTCTGACTTGACAACTTCCTTTCATCCCACATCAAATTTCAATAAAATATTTTAGCTTAGTGGTAGTTGGTGAAATCAAATAATGAGATTAGTGGTATAAGGTGCATTAAATAAAATTTTAATGGAATTTTTGTGACAATTTTAGAAGTTGAATCATATATGGTGTAATTAAGTATATAACTAGTTATGGGCCATTCACTAGTTACATTTTTTATAGATGCTTATTATATGTTATTATAGACTTAATTATAGACTTAATTAGAAGTTGAATTATAGACTTAATTACACCATATATCATTCAACTTCTAAAATCGTTACCCACATTCCATTAAAAATTTATTTAGTGCACTCGATACCACTAATCTCATTAGTTGATTTCACCAAATACCACCAAGCCAAAATATTTGATTGAAATTTGATGTCGAATGAAAGGAAGTTGTCAAGTCAGAATCTGACATGGCAGCCACATCATACTAAATTTGTCCTTTCTTCCCCTCTCTCTCTTCTTCTTATATTCTTCTTCTTGGTCGGACCTCAGCAAACTTCCCGGAACCAAAAGTCTTCATTCATCAATATCTAGTCCTAACAAGATCCATCTTCCATCAAATGCATGTTCGCTTCCTTCCCTCTCAATTCAATCTCTTTCATCCCCACCACTTTTGGAGATTTATAGGACTTAATAACTAGTTATATGAGTAACTATTTATAATTATTTGCAATTATTTATATGACTTAATAACTAGTTATAGTCATGTTGGTACTTCTACTATTTGCTATATATGTCTCTTGTTTGATAAAGAGATTTAGGGGTTAATTATTAGAATGGAAGATGATAAATGAGTTTGAATGAAAGATGATAACAGAATATTAATGGGGTGGAATTTGGGTTTAGTATGAAAAAGGGAGGATGGAAAAAAAATAAACAACAAAATGGAGAAGTGATTGTTGTTCTATTTTTTTTCTTTGGTGGTAAAGATTTATACTCTGTTATTGTTGGGAGCTTCATAACACATAAATTTTTTATATAAAATAAAAAAAGGACAATATGTTCATTGGAATGAAGTAGAGTAATTATTTCGTTATTTGAATTTTTTTTTTAAAATTCATTATTTAAAATTTAAATTATCTTAAATTTAGAAATTAATTAATTATTGATTGTTGAGATTATTTCTAAAAATTGAAAAGTTCATATGAATTTAAATAGGTAGGAGTACTCAGTACTCCGAGAGTACCGAAGTCCTCACCTTATATTAATGGAATAATATTAAATTGATTGCAAAATCATTTTGAACATGCAATTAAATAGTAGCTTATTGTTAAAAGAAAAATACTAATTAGTAGTTGTTATGTTTTAAATTTCATGCATAATTGATCACGATGTCGGAAGGAGATGGTGGAGGCAGGCGTTTGTTGCCACGATTTGTCAACCATGCTGTTTTTGCTTCAACTCGAAGGCAGGAACCTAGTAAGAAGAAATCACGAAATTAAGAATGTGGGAAGCCAATTGTCATGCAACTAGAGACGCAATTTGATATGAGCCGGAATGCACTAACGAAAATTGAGACAAGCTATCAAAAACGGTTTTCAAAACAACAAAATAAATCCAAAATATCGGATGGAAAGTTACCTAACCGACCACTAGATTGATGCCGAAGTCAGGGGAAGAGTCTCCAATGTGAATACTGCCACGAAGAGGTAGTGAGAACCCGACTATGACAAACCAGAATCCTCTACCCTAGCAACGACGTGCTTTTAACAAAATGAATTCAAAAGACATATCTATGCCAAAATTTACTTAAACTTTATTAAGGTGTTATGCCTAACTATGGTGGTTGTACCCTCTTTATATAGGATTGAGAGGCCATCAAACTACAAGGAAAATAAAGCCTTGTTCACCAATGGGAAGAAAGGAGAAGGATTCCTTGCCTTGCAAGGGAAGGAATCCTCCTTACTTAAGGCCAAGCATTGACTATGTCAATCCTTGCTTCTTGTGTCTCCAATCGATGAAATTCAGTGAAATCAAAACTTTGCATCTTCATTTTTTATTCAGCTATGATTTCTCTCAAACTTGATGGAGGGTCTCCTTGCATCATAATATAACTCTACTCCGAAAATAGGTCGACAACAGTTTACTCCGTCTTGCGTTCTTGAAGAATCTTGATTTTGAAGTGGCTTCGACATTGGTGCCACTCGTTTTGTTTGGAAATCTTCAAGTGCTGCATTATCGTCATGTACCCAAGTTACGAGTGTTCTTTCATCCTCATTTAAGTGCTCCATTTTGATATGGTTAAATCGACTCCATGATTCCCCATAATTGGTGGAGTCTCCATAGAAAATTACCATCATCAACTACGGAACTTCCCTGAATAGTTGGGGTGGGCTCTTTGCGTGGTTGTTCAATATGCATCTCATATGTCAATCGTGGTTGTTCCCATTGTTCTTGGGATCTTTCAACCATGAGATCCATGCTTAATTACTCCAAGCAATCTTCCATTCCATGGTTGTTTCATGGCTCTTTGGGATTACTATTCTCTCATCTTCTTTTATACCTACAATGACGTTATTTGGAAACCACATGTATACGAACAAGATATTATAGTATAATTTCATGTAGTCACATAACAGAGATTTTAGGTTAAAGCCTAGGCTAAGCAATTTATACAGCACGATTTGAGTAGGCAAAACATCAATATTAAGTACAAAAAATGTACATATGCTCATGCCATCCAACATGATATGAGAATGCACATCCAAGAATTTTATGCTACTCCTAAAATTGTCTATATAAAAATCCATGATACTCATGTACAGAAGAAAATCATAGTAGTAAGATCTCATGTAAGTGATGCATTAGCAAGTTCAGAGATTATCATTAACGGTCTAAGTAGTTCATGACTAGTATTAACAAGCATTTCGCATTCACTAATCAGATTCACATCTCTATGATAAAAAATTTCTATAACATGCTTTATGGGACCACTCAAATCAAATGAATTATTCTTATCTTTAGGTTGATTGATAATATAATGCTACTGTTGCTATTAGAGGGGAATCTTGGTTCAAACACAATGGATTAAATTCCCTCTCATTATAATGCTACTGTTGCTATTATAAATAATATCTGCTTGGTCTCGTAGCCATCTTTGAAACCATTTGGTTGAAGCATTGTTGGAAATAATCATCTCGTCTCCTCCAATAGAAATCTCAAAGGCATATCAAATTGGGTTAAAGGATCAGCAAACAAAACCGAAATAATCAAACAAAATAAACTGTGATCATGGAACTTAATCTATTGTGTTTTTACCAAGATTCCCCTCTAACTCTCATGCTTTGCAACTAAAGGTAATCATTTTATTCCAAAGTTTCCTTCGCACTCAGAATCGATAGTCGGAACTCAACCACATTAACTCATAAAATGAACGATTTTAGCTGAAAATAATGATAAGATATAATCGTATCTTTGATCATTACCTTGTTTTATATATCATTCCATCAATAACTCCAACCTCTCAAATTTTTTTGGGTGTGGCTAAGCAATGAAAGTTTTTAGGCATTATCAAAATAATTCGGCTAATAAACTAACCAGAGTCAAATCTCCCTATGGTCTCTTTTAGTATTTTACTAAAAATTGTAATTAGTATCACCGATGTATCAACGAATGTGGTTTAGGTGCCTGGGATCAATCACACAATCAAAGTGAAAATGAAAATAGCTTTAAAGGAAATGGTTGCAAGACTGCATGATAAGAGTTTATACAATCAGAGATGAAACTTCTTAGAATTCGAACCCCCTAGCCAATTCTAATTCACAAACGACGCACAAATTCCACGATTTACAAAAAACATGATAGATTCAATACACTGTCGCAATTCTTTTCTAATCAACTCATGCCTTTTTGGGTCCGCTAATTTGATACCTATCTAGTATCCCAGTCCGACTTTTTGCGTGACGAAGATCTGAAACCCGCTAGGCAATTAACCGATTTAGGATTGCTCACACGATTGACTAGTTCACTCGCTCTTAGGTGATGGTTAACATCTAACCAAGTTGATTGATTTTGGAATTCTAGATATGAAAGCTCTCACGAGTCTAGTAAAAATCATAACAGAGATTCATTCAAGTTGATTAGAAAAGAGAAAATCAAAAATAAATCAAACATATATTACAATCCAACCAACTCGCATAAATCGTGAAATGTATCAAATCATTCATTCAGAAAAATTAACCTAGGGTTCATCTACTCTAAGCGAGAGGCGTTTAGATGCTCATGGTTTTTGAAGAAAAATCAAAATCAGAAGAAGAAGTCATTGAATCTAGGTTTACACAAGAAACTATGAAGAACCTAATTTCGCCGATTTTCTCGAACTTGATTCGATGTCTTAATCCTTGCCTCGATTACGAGCTCCTTGAAGTTTCCGTTTTTTCGCTCTCAAATCTCTCACTAATGCTCTCAATTTCATCCGGGAAATACTCTTTAAGCCCGACAGACTACCAAAAGTGCGATGTGCGTAGACCAAAAGTGCGCCGTGCCCTTTTGGTCATTTCATAGCGCAATTTTGATCATAATTATAGAAACCGTTGATTTTAAAGTTGTAGAAAATTGAAATAGCTTTCCGACGCCCCAGGCCTTGCATCAATCAGACTTCTGCGCTAGGAGATATGTCTAAAATATGAAACTGCAACGTTTTTCGACCAAGTTGAGATCCAAGCTCCTTGAAGATGTCAAAATGCTTCTCATTGCTTGTCCTACATCATTCATGCATGCCATGTCACTCTGATTAATGCCTTGATGTCGTCATGTACCTAAAATCTATAAAACAAACTCCAAAACGATATCAAATGGACCGGGGCCTAGACGCTAAATCGAGATAAAAGCTAAAAATGCATAAAACATCCTAAATATCTACCTATATATATATATATATATATATATACCAGGAAATATGAGTTAAATGAGGGAGATATATGTGACAAATCTAGCATTATCACTAAGATTAAGGACAAAAAAGTGGAGCATCATTCGGCAACGAACTCTCGACTACTCTTAAACTCTTATTTTAATCTTAGCGTAATAGCTATGAGTATAAATTAAGACAATGAAAGAAGGCCTTGGAGATTAATCAACCCAACAAAATACTGCGCTTACCATTTTCCAACAAGCATGAACTTCATTTTGTTCCCAAAGATCGAGTTACGTGGACAGCAACTCCATCTTTGATTCAGAACTTCATAGCGCAACCCAAGCCCTCTTAGTTATTCGTTTAACACCTAAATCAGGCTAAGAAGCATGTCCCTATATTGAAGTTTCAATTACTATCTAAATTTGTCAAAGTTACACCCTTGCCGCAGTAGGGACTCCACGTCGTAACTCTGTACAGATATCTAGAATTGAGGAAGAATATGACTTGACAAATTTTAGTGGTAGCCCATGGAATCTAGTGATCACGTTTTGTCACTGGACTCCTAGTAATTGCAATCAGTATATATATTCATAATACTTACTTTAAAAATAATACTTACTTTACAAATATTTATAATATTTCTTAACACTCATAGTAATTGCAATCAGTATCTATATTTATAATACTTACTTTACAAATATATTTATAAGGCTACTAGGAAGGATCACTTCCCTCTTCCTTTCATTGATCAGATGCTTGAGCGCTTGCCAGGTCATGAGTATTATCGCTTTCTGGATAGGATGTGAGGATACTTCCAGATTCCTTTTGCACCAAAGAATCAAGAGAAAACAAGGTGTACATGTCCTTTCGATACATTTTCCTATAGAAAGATCCCTTTTGGTCTCGACAATGCACCAGTAACATTCCGGTGATGCATGATGTCCATCTTTAAAGATCTAATCGACAAAATCATGGAGGTATTCATGGATGATTTTTCTGTGTATGGAGATTTTTTGGATAATGGCTTGAAGTACTTGGAGAGAGTACTTGTGACAGGTGAAGAGACAAATCTAGCTCTTAGCTGGGAGAAGAGCTACTTCATGGCGAGAGAGGGAATTGTACTTGGACACAAGATTTTAAAGAAAAGGGTTTCAGTTGATCCCACCAAGATTGATACCATAGCTCAGCTTCATCCTCCTACATCAGTGAAGTTAGTTAGAAGTTTTCTAGGACATGCAGGGTTTTATAGGAGGTTCATAAAGGATTTCTCCAAGATTGCACTACCAGTGACCCGCCTGCTTGAGAAGGATGTTCCCTTCCATTTTGATGATGTGTGTCACCAAGCATTTGAGGCTCTGAACTTTAAGCTCGCCACCGCTACTATCCTTATAACACCATAATAGACGATGCGAGTGATCTTGCAGTCGGGGAAGTACAAGGATAGAGAATTGAGAAGCGCTTTGACCCATCTATTATGCCAGTAAAACTCTAAATGAGACTTATAGGAATTACACCACTACATGAAAAGTAGTTATTAGCTATGGTTTATGCTTTTTACAAATTTAGATCATATCTCTTGTTATCACATTTGGTTATTTTAACTAAATATGCAGCCATTAGGTACCTCATGTGCAAACCAGATACCAAACCGAGAATGATCTGTTGGGTGCTTCTTCTTGAGGAGTTTGACATTGAAATCAAGGATAAAAAGGGCGTAGAGAATTTTGGTGTTGATCATCTCTCTCGCCTAGAGGGGCCTGCAGCTAGATTGGAGATGTGTTTTGAAATTTAGGAAACGTTTCCTAAGGAAAAACTAAATGCCATCATGATCACCAAAGCTGAAGGACCTTGGTTTGTTGACTTCACCAACTTCCATGTTGGTGGGAAGATTAGGAACGACCTATCTCGACACGAGCGAAGGAAGTTTCTTCATGACATGAAGAAGTATTATGAGGAAGATCCACATCTTTTCCGAATCGGCTCTCACAACATCATTTGACGGCGTGTCACCCTCAGTAAAGCTCATGACATCATGACTCATTATCATTCGGGACCAACTGGTGGACATGATGGCACAAATCGAACAGCTCGGAAAATTCTCATTGTCGGTTTCTTTTGGCCTATTATATTTTGAGACTGTAAGGATTTCATCAACACGTGCGATCAATGCCTCAAACTGTGAATGTGCCTTTAGAGATTTATTATATATGGCATGTTGATTATATGGGACCTTTCCCTACATCTTATAAGAACATAAGCTCTATCCACTAACGATTATAAGTGACCAAGGAACTTATTTTCATGGTCAATTTGATAGGGTGTGTGTAAAGGATGCTGTTACCCATCATGTAGCCATGGCTTACCACCCTCGGATGAGTGGCCAAGTGTAGGTGACAATTATGGAGTTAACACAGATCTTAAAAAAGGTGATCTCACACAATTAATTGTACATTAGACTAGATGACGCCTTGTGGACATATAGAATTGCTTTTAAAACTCCTATTGGTACTTCCCCTTAAATTCTGGTGTATGAGATAGCTTACCATTTTCCTATAGAACTCAAACACAGTGCTTGGTGTGCCTTGAGAACACTTAACTTTGATCGTAGTATTGCGGAAGAGGAAAGAAAAATCTAGGTACTCAAATTGGAGGAGTGATGAGATTGAGCTTATGAAAGCTCTAAGCTGCACAAGGAACGTACCAAATGGATCCATGATTCAAAGCTGAAAGGTGTCAAGGTTGGCAAGGAAATGCTCCTTTAAAATTCTCGGCTTCATCTCTTTCCAGGGAAGCCGAGATCCTGCTGGTCTGGACCGTGCACTGTCACACAAGTTTTTCCTCATGGAGTTGTGGAAAATCACGCCTCGATGCGGATCCTTTCAAGTTAAATGGGCATTGTCTGAAGCTGTATGTTACTCGTGAATTCCCCGGAGTGGTCAAATAAATGAAATAGCCCCTCAACTAATCAGGGGTAAACCTAAACTAGCCGAGCCGAAGACTTCAGGCGTCTAGTTCATGACGTAAAATGACCGCTTCTCAGGAGGCAACCCAAGTTTGAGTATTTCTTATATGTAATTTTTCAAATTTTAAGTCTAGTGGTGTGTTTAGTGTTATTCGATTATTGGTGACATGGTGTTGTTAAGTGTGTGTAGAATGAAGAATCCGCCAACAAAGGAAAACAATGTTGTGTATTGATATGATAAGACAGGATGTGTGTTGTATCATCTATATGTCAAGCCTCCTAACACAGAGTCCTCTTTTGTCAACATAGGCCTTGTATTGGTAATACACGCCTTGTGTTACTAATACATGACCATGTGTGGTATCATCCGTAACTGCTGCTTCCTAACACACGGACGTGTTGTTACTACACACCATGTGTTACGTCCAGGTTAGTAACTATTTCTTTTTTCTTATTTTCTTTTAATTTTCCCATCCTCTTCCCCCTCTCCTTCACGCGAGCACAACCTATCCTCCCACCACTACCACCATCAACGTTTCGTCCTTCTCCTCATCATCTCCGCAACCCACCATCAATCATCAACACACATCTTATCTTTCTCAAACCACCACCATCATGTACCCCAAAACCTTTCCCATCATCATCTCCTTTATTTCAGAAAAAGAAGCTTCCACCATTGAAGGCCAAACTCGAGCCCCATCCTCAATCTCTCTATGTCTTCAGGTTCTTGTCGATTTCAACAAGCGAAAAAGGGATAGCAATGCTTCTTCTTCAGGCACTACTACACTAGCCCTATGTTGTTTCTCTCTACACTTCAAGTGGACGCAAGAGGAGATACTATAGCCTGAAAGCATAATAGGGATAATGTTATGTCTCCACATGGTACCTTTATTAGCAATATATGATAACCATATAGTGGAAGGATTGATTTGAAGCATAGCTTGGTGGAAGTGGAGTGCTTCCTCTATTCTAAGTTCAAAGGGAAGCTAATGTGTTGGCTATAAAGGAAGTGATGAATTCTATCACTTTCAAGACAAGCCAGAACATGAAGAAGGAAGGTTTCATCAAGTTCCAACTTGGTTGTGTTCAGCAGAATTGTTCTATCGATGCGTTTGGGGTAGCCCTTGGTCTTTACAAGGAGGAGGACTTGGTCAGGAGTCATAATTTGGCAATATTAAAAGATCATACAATGGTTGAAGCTTGATCATTCTGGAGAAGCATATCACCTCCTGATTCGGCTTATAAGTGGAAGCAATCTAAGGCGGCCATGATTGAGGTATTGATTCTCTAATTCTTCCACGTGCTCCTTCGACATACAATATGTCGAGGGTGTCTTTATCTGACTGGGTCATTGGTGTGAAGGACCTCTTGATATCTTACAACCTTTAGAAGGGCCTGGTGATGCATATGGTTCCGTTGGTAGCTTTCCTACTTAAGAACCAACAGACAAGGGAACGAGTGAAGAATGGGCAGCTTTTTTGTGCCACCCATATTTTGTTCGGTTTCTATAAGTCTCTGAGAACCGACTGTCAGATCGACCATCATGGACATGACTGATAGTCTCATGGGCGTGATCATCAGGTAGATCGCAGCTATGGACAATAACGGTCACGATCGTGACAGATAGAAGAATCACAAATATGGTTGCCATTCAACCTCGTGCATGTTGATAAGTTGACCATGGGCAGAGGGGAGGACCTTATTGAACGATTCCAGACCGGTAAGAGAGGCTTAAAGATTGTTAAGGAAGATTTAGAAGGTAATATATCTTCTTCCACTTTTCATAATCCTTTGTTTTGAATCGTACATAGGAAATGCTTGTTAGGTTAGGATATGGGGATTTTGGGATTTCAATCCTATGTTTGATCACAAAAGGTCATTCGGATCGAGCAACCGAGCTTTAGGGAGGTGGCTTCAAATTAGATTCTTCAGTGGAAAGCTTTTTAGAGGTAGGGGTTAGGATTACTTTTCTGATTTACGCAAAGAATTGTAATTAGTTCTCAAGAATCCTTGTTTGTATTTTCAGGACTGTACAATAGTATGCGATCTACTATACAAGTGGTTGTGATTTGTAGTTGAGTATTTCAGGTTGTGTAGTAGATTACACTATTGTACTTGGTTGCTATTTTCGAGCATTAGCTCACGGCGATGAACCGTGCGTGTGATAGCTCCCATTATACGTTGGTCACCCACTCTATGGATTGTGCAATGCCCCATGATTTATTAAGGTTCACACGGGATGTGATGGGTTAACCTTCAATGTTGCTCTCACAACTCTTCAGGGTGGTTTCATGGTCTGATCTAGGGGTGGTTGACATTAGGATGATGCCTACAACATCACGGGGTCACTTTACTAGATACTAGTTCAGTTCTTTACGCTCAAGCTTAGTTATTTACTGTTTATCGATGACCCCCATCTCGTTTCGTCTTGTATGATCAACCTTGGGACATCAGAAGAAAATGACGCCTAAGAGAGCAAAGACGAGCACCAACGTCTCCACGGAGTGACTCTGGGAGTCGGAAAGAGAGGTACCTTGGAGGACGTCAGTTATCCCTTTCATCATTTTTATGTTTTCACATGCTTCCATGTTTTAGACATTTCTTTGTGTCAGTTGTTTTATCATACTTATCTCTAGATGTTGAGATGTTTGCTTATGTTTTTATACTGGATTTGAGCCATAGACGCTCGATTTAGTCTTCGGCAGTTTTACTTATGTTATGAGGTCATTCAGTACACTTTTTTTATGTGTATCTATAGTAATCATGTGATGGAGTGAACACGCGAGTATTGCATGAACTGAACCGTATGGTTCGATTGAGTCGTCTAGGGAAAGGTTTCACAACGGGTATCAGAGCTTGGTTATTCTCTACTATGTGATCAAAATATATAGTACCGAGGCATCATGAACCTCAAAGCGACCAGTAATGTCAGGACCTCAATACTAAATAACTGGGGAGATATTCTTATATGTGTAGGTGTTTGTAAATTTCTAACTTTTCTCTATAATTTGAAAACGGGGAGTCAGTGACGGGCGTGGGAGAAAGTAAGTCACGGGCATGAGGAACTAACCACCATGGACATGGCTAGTTGTGGGAAAGAGTCGTGGCTGGATGATGACCACGAGAGTGGTTAGTTAGTAGGTCACAGGCGTAGTGTGAAAGAGATCGCGGGCATGGTCATGTGTATAGCATGGGCGTGTTGATGTTGGTCACCGGTATGGCAAGATGTTAGCCACGGATGTCAGCATCGGATAGAAAACAGAAAATAAATGACCTACATGTTCTAGGAAGCTGCAAATAGATTTGACAATATTAAGAGGGAGAAGTTGGGAGATGGTTTCGAGCTTAGCTCGATCCACTTTATTACTTCCTTTGGACACGTTATGGCCTAGGACAATTCCCTTCTCCCCCATGAAATGGCACTTCTCCCAACTCAAAACTGAATGAGTTTCTTCACACCTCGCCAAGACTTTGTCCAAGTTTTCTAAACATTTGGAGAAGTAAGCTCCATAGAATCAGTAATCATCCATGAAGGCTTCGATAACATCTTCTAGTAGGTTCCCAAAGATCATTGCCATACACCGTTGAAAGGTTACTGATGCATTACAAAGACCAAATGGAACTTGTAGGTAGTTATCTCTTGATCTTCTGGTTCCATCGGAATCTGAAAGTATCCTGACATCCCATCTAGAAAATAGTAGAACTTGTCCCTTCGATACATTCCAACATTGATCAACGAACAGTAGTGGAAGGTGAACCTTCTTAGTGACTGTGCAATTTGGAATCAGTTCTCCTTTATCATTGGGTACAACCGTGGAGCAGCCTTTCTTCGGCATAACTCCTGCATAGGACTGCCCCGGTGGATCGTAAGAAATTGGATAAATGATACCTACATCCAAAGGTTTAAGCGTTTCGTTGTGCATGACTTTGCGCATAGTTGGGTTGGGTCGTTGTTGGGGTTGTGCCACTAGTTTGACATTGGTGTCCAAGTTGATCTTGTGAGTGCAGAACGAAGGACTGATTCCTTTTATGTATACTAGCTTCCAAGCGATTGCTTGTTTATGCTTCTTCAAGAGTGTTAAGTTGCTCCATTCGTTGCGGCTCTAGCTTTGAACTGATGTTTACTGGTAGCTTGGAGTTTTCTTTGAGGAATACATACTTGAGATGCTCTTAGCTTCAATTTCAATTATGGAGATTCCTTATATGAAGTTGTGACCTTCGAGATCATGGGAATCTCCAACATTGGTTGTGGTCCTAGTAAGATTCGAGTTGCTCCAGAGCTTTTGCTTGTGCTCTCTACTCCATATCATCTAATTAATTTCCATAGATATCTGTAACAGCACATAAATCTCCATAAAGCGTATGAGAAAGTTCAAAAATTTTAGATGCATCTCAGAGATATTACTATCATCCTCTGCATTAGAATATTTCATTCCATCTTTTAAATGAAATGTTACTTCATCCTCTCCGAATTTCAAAGCTAAACAACCTTTGCCTACTGATTCTGCCTACTTCAGCTGATGTTGCATCACCTTAGAAAACAAAAAGGAGATGCATGTTTAGTGCATAAATTAGTCGATTACGTCCGGGTAGGGAATCGGTAGGCGAAATCAAACATTTGAAGAATTATGGTTCACTGTAATTAAGATACTCTCTTGACTTTGGCGTGCGTTGTTTGTATTATTTTGAGAGCTCAGTGGAGATAGTCCCATGTGACATCAAATACTTTGTCATTTCATGGAATCTCACATCCAATGAGAAATCATGCATGCGAACTTGTTGGAATACCAAACATCATTGGAGAATAAGGCATAGCCACCGACCACACCATTGAGGAAGCCGCTAGTCGCTTTCAACATCAAGATTGTCACCGAGTTCAACCTCTGTACATGAACTTTCCCTTTACTAGTTATGCAATTCAGTGAAATTTATTAAACAAAAAAAATTTATAGATACAAGCAAGAAAGCAACAGAGTAAGGCTGTTAATGGTTAGCTGTGTTTGACTAATTAATCGGGTGTAAGCTGTAATGTAGCTTAAATTAAGGTACTAACTATATAATTTAGTGGCTTAATTAATCACAGCCAATGAAAATGCGCCATATAGATGGGGTACAAATGTGTTCTCCTTATTTATATAAGATCGAGAAACTAAAGTAAAGAAATAAACCTCAAATGGCTCACTTATTGCCACGCAAACTGCTCGATAATGTCTTGGGTGACAAGTTCATATTAGCCTCGCGACCTCCAATAGAAGGAGGCCCACCTGTAGCCAAGTTAGGTGCATCAACATCTGATCCATCACCCAATGCACCATATAAGAAGAATTCAACCTCGCGATATTCTAAATTAAAACTAGAAGTTAGAATGGAGATTCTCGCGAAGGTCTCCAATTCCGAACCGCATTCCGCCTGTGCATCGCCATTCTGCCTGGGGGAAGGGGGTCAGCTCGCATGTCCAAGCCATTGATCGGAGTAATTTTTGGGTCGACCTAACACCCTACTCATCTTCTTAATCTGTCGTGGCTCGAGACAAACACTTTGTGACTATGTCCACAAAATTTGAGAATTATGGATCTGCGGTCGGTTATTATGTGAATCCCAGTAAAGGTCTAGAATTAGTACCAATGTCAATTACCGTGAGTACCGAGCCTAAATCGGTAGTTGCATGGACGACAACAAAAAGGCCGACAAAGAACTAGAACGGACTATTATTGAAGAGGCGGCCCTAATGGGACAGCCAAAGGAAAGGATGGTGATGATAGTATCGAAAAAGGTGGCAAGACAAGGAGATAGTAGTGATGAAGACAAAGGTGTTGATGACAAGCCTATGGATCAGAATTAGGATGGGAACAAAGTTGCAGAACGGGATGGTAGCAAACGGCCCTTACGTGCCTTCCACCTCAACTGCACAACCAGTTCACTCCTTGGAAATGACCCATGGTCCTGCAAGACCGACAGTGGTCCACACCTCATCTTGCCTAAATCTAGCTCGACTCACCCGAGCAATAACTATGGGCTCATTTCTTGCCCCCACCAAACTCCATCAAGCTCGACCCTCAAAAACTGCTCCTGACTGAGCCGAGATTCCAAGGTTAGGTTAGGGTTGGCATGCCTTGCTAACACAACCCTATCCCCTTTTTCCTTAAGCCATCGTTGACCATGGTCAACACAGAGCCAACCCCTCAAGCTCGCTACCCATCGAGCACCATTACCTGGTAGCCTCCTTAGAAGCCACTAAACAACCAAAGTCGAAGCCTCAATACCACTATTCCTAGTCCAACTCACCTCTGAGTCGTCCTAGGATCAACTATGTGCATCCTCCAGCATTCTACACAAAATTGGGTTTCAAATAAAGATGACACCTTATCTCTATGCCAAAACATGTGCTCTACTTAGCCCATTGCATCACTATCCACAAGTGTAACCCCAAGGCGCAGCATGCCTGCATCCAGCAGGTGTGCCACACCAATGGTAAGCCATCCATCCACGATTTATTAGTCACACATCTCATATTGTCTCCATTCCCCATCGACAACCTAGTCTCACGCTCCCCATGGTCTATAACGTCACTGACTACCACACCCGTGGTCCTCACACGTCATGCCCATGATCTACTAGACCATGCATGTGCTAGTTCTCTAGCCACACTCGTGACTTACACTGTCACATGCGGGGTCGGCATACTAACCACAACGGTTCCCCTCGCACCACACTTGTGATTCATTGATTACCTCCCCCATGACCAACAGAGCATCACAGATGTGGTTACTGAATAACCTTGATGGTTGTCCGTCATGCCATGCTGCTGCCTCTATTCTTATTAATCTCTATTGCTCATTCCCCTTGTTCATCCAACTTATTACTAATACTAGATTCCAGAACCTAGTTGCTACTATCACCCCTTTCATCCCCAAGCCATCCACAATTTCTCCTTGGATGAGCTTCCATTACCCCCATGAACATTTTCTTACTACATTAAAATACCTTCAAGGCACTTTAAGATCTAACTTTATGTTGAATTTTAACTTGAATCCCAGAAGCCGACACCCAAAAAAGAGTGCAGGGATCCACCTTTCAAAAGTGACGCCTTTAAAGCAACGAGTTAACCCATGGATAATGGTCATCATCCCATAGACCTTTGGTTCTATTCCATTTCTTATTCCCTTAACTCTCCTTCCTTCGGACTCGAGCATCAGGGGCTTGTACCTCTCTCATGCCATCTCAACACTATTCTACTCAATCCTTTACTAGTTTCCCTTGCAATATGAACACACCTTGTCCTTCTCTAATGGTAACTACCCCTTGGGTGAAAGCTGAATGTTAACTAGGGATTGTGCTATCCGAGGGTGGGTGACCGATGTATAATCATCATGAACTAATCTAGCTAATCCTATCCTGTCCTATCATGAACTGTGGATAACACGCCAAGATCATATACTCCAAATATAATACCTGTTTGTACATTAAATCACATGCTACTATATAGTGTGACAACCCTCACTCAACATCCTATCACAACTTCTGTACAGTAGATCACACGCTATTGTATAAACTGAAAGTCTTTACTCTAAATCACATGGAGGATCCAATAATTGGATTCCCCAACATCCTAATACAGTTCTACGCTTATAAAACAAAACAGAATCTTAAACCACCACCTTTTGAGAAGAGTTGACACCTCTAATTATGACTTGACATGATTCCTGTCGCTGCCACAAATCCACAAACTTCGACCGTGCGTCGTTTGGAGTTCAAACGGCCAAGTTATGCTCCATTTACTTCTTTGCGACGCTTTGAAACTTGTAGGGGCAGAATCGTCCTTTCAGTGCCCAACTGGAAAAATTACAGATTTAGTCCCTGAACATTTTACTGATGTCAGATCAGTCATCCAATTTTCTTGAATCTATAATCTAGCCCTTGAACTTTACTTAAGCTACAAAAACGTAATTTATCTTTTTCTGAACATGTAGCTTGGTCATTGAACTTTCCTGACTTTGCAAAAAATGTATCTTCTCCAATGATCTTCCAAGATTCTTGGAATCCATTTCCATTGATCTCCTTTGCCAAAGGCTCCATCGAGCTTGGTTCCAAGAAATATCACAAAAACGTCAATACATGGAAAAAACCCCAACACCTATATCTCTCAAAAGCAAGAAACTTATTTCTAACTTCCCACCTGACTTAATGGCCAACATGAAAGGTCCGACCAGTTAGACCCAATAACTATCCCAAGCCTTGCAAGCCTTTGTTACTTGGTCAACTACTGAGTCAACTCCTCAAAGTAATTAAATTAATTTAGTTTCCGACTCCCGACTTCTACTCAACGAGTAAGATTTTAATCAAACCAAAATTTAAACCGCTAGCCAAAATAGCAGTGTCAAACTCTCCCCTCCTACAAAAGGTTTCGTCGCAAAACCTGAATCTTACCCCACATGAGCAGGAAAGACTCGACGAAATAGTGTTCGAACCCCGACGCTTGCAACCCTACTTGGTAGCAAACGACCCGTATATGCCTTCATCCTCAACGACACAACCGGTTTACTCCTCAGAAATGACCCAAGGTCAAACCCCAACCATGTCCTAGAAGACCGACAATGGTCCACACCTCACCTTGCCGAAATCTAGCTCGACCACCGGAGCGGATACAATGGGCTCATTTCTTGCCCCTACCAAACTCGTTCAAGGTCGACCCTCAACAAACGCTCCTGACCAAACCAAGATTCCAATGTTAGGTTAGGTTGGGCATGCCTTGCCAAGATAACCCTATCCCCTTTATCCATAAGCCATCGTCGACCATGCTCAACACAGACCCGACCCCTCAAGCTCGCTACCCATCGAGCACCACTACCTGGCAGCCTCCTTAGAAGCCACTAAACAACCAAAGTCAAGGCCTCAATACCACTGTTCTCGGTCCAACTCACCTCTGACCCTAGCTCTACTACACCTGTATAGTAGATGACACGCTTTTGTATAGTTTTGAGAATCTGATCACCGGATTCAGACAATCCTAATTTCAGTTCTACGTTCTACGTCCTGGTAGAGTCTTATCTAAGCAGCATCATTAGAGCTGAATCTCCTATTCCATCCGACATGTAGAGATCAATTGTAGGATTGAAATCCCACAACCCCAAATCCTAACCTGTCAGGATTTTCCTACATAAGATTTTAATCAAGGGATTGAGAAAGGAGGAAGAAGATAGATTACCTTCTAAAGCTTCCTCAACAATATCTAAGCCTCTCCTACTGATCTGGGATCGATCAACTTGGTCTTATTCTTCCTAAAATCAATCGCCGTTCGTTAGAGAGGATTATGAGTTTTGGATTTGGATGATCTGAGTTGTAGGTCGCGAATCTGCTTTCATAATAAATCTTCCACGCTCGTGGCCGACTTTCCAACCCACCCGTGAGTGTCTGGCAACCACGCCCATGACCTACTGATGGTCACGGTCATGATCTCCAGCTGGTCACGATCGTGATCTCAAGCTGGTCATGATCATGACTGATGTTGACCACCTTCATGGTCTATCTGACAACCACGCCCGTGACAGACTAACTGTCACGCCCGTGACAGACTAACTGTCACGCCCGTGACTATCTGTTCATCAGCCGATTTCAAGAATTCACAGAATCCTGATTAAAAACTCAGAATTAACAATTGTCCCAAAATTGGCGTGTTACCAAATGTCAGGAGGACACGTAAATGGTGTTTTAGGATACAATGCAAACCACCATTAATGAACAGAGAGACCTATGTGGGAGAAGGGGTTGGTGGGTTTCGGTGGCATTTTAAAGAAGAATGCAACAGATAAAAGTAATGCCCGGATCTGGCTAGCTAGATTTAGATCAGGGAGATACAGTTAGAAAGGAGAAAAGGAAGAACCAAAGAAGATGAATCTTCGAGGATGAACGTAGAAGAAAGAACCAAAGAAGATGTTATCATTATGTTAGTCGCACGAACTTCGGTTAATTGACCGTCAGCTTTAAGTTGACGAAGTTGACAAAATTCCAAAGTTGTGCCATAAAAAGCATTTTCAATAGGATGTGCCATTTCCAAGAAAGGCAGAATAAGTTGGGCCTCCTGATATAATCATTATTCCAAAATATATTAAAGTTTTCCAAACAATGTTATAACCCTATATATTACCACTTTTTAGCTTATTGCCAAAATATACATAATCTGTTTGATTAGCCAATTGCAGTCCATATTTTAACAAAATAAATTAATATGTGCCAAGATAAAAAAGAATATAGTCCAAGTCGAGTCTTGGAGGCGACGTGAGAGGAAACTAGCCAGAGCTGGGGAAGGAGACTTGATCCATCACTTTGAGCAGTAGGAAAACTAGTAGCCTCCGGCCAGTGAAGATGGAATTGACTCGCCAGAGAAGTGATGATATGTTAGTACATATCAAAGATGACCGTATTTCCTGATTTCCATAACCAGCACAAGAAGGAGAAAAGTTTCATCGCATACCGAAGGTGACATGAAAATTAATGATAGGAGGGTTACATTCCATATGTCGTTTGAAATTAAAGCATTGATCGTTGCAGGGATCTCATGAGTAGTCGGTTGGGGAACTAGGGTTGGGACAGTTCATAATCAAGGTAGCGAGAGGGTTAAGATTGATGTCCCAGATCCGACTAGCCACTAGCTAGGACCATGTTGCGATTGTAGATGATGCATGTTGATCCCCAACTTGACAAACATAGAGTTGATTTTTTCCGGAAAACTAGTATTTTACTAATGCAATCCATGCAAAAAAATAATTATTTCAGGCTATATGAAGAAGGTGCAACTATCCAAGTCGGATAGGTGTTTGCAAAGGGTGTCTAACTTTGAAATAAGGATAGGATGAGGTCCCTTTTCAGTTAAAAGATGGCATGAACCTCTAAGACTCAGGATGCTGATAATATTTCTGACAACTATCAAGATGCCTCTAAAATGTTTGAATTGTCTCATATGCTTGTTGCCTCTAAGACTCACGGTTGTGCTTAACATCAAGAGAGAGCTCATCCCTACTCCGACAGTGACTGGATGGAGAGTGTGTATTGAGTACAAACGCTTCAACAATGCTTTGAAGAAATACCAAATCCCAACCGAGCCAAGGGACTAAGAGAAGATGACTTTCATATGCCCCTTTGGCACATTTACGTATAACCGCGTCCTTTTCGGTCTGTGTAATGCACCCGTGACGTTTCAAAACTGTATGAGAGAAATTTTTGGGCCTTTGTTAGAAGATGTTGTCGAAGTCTTCATGGATGACTCCTTTGTTCATGGTGGAGAAAGGGATCGTGCTAGGCCATGGGGTCTCTAATAGTGGTATTGAGGTGGATCGAGCTAAGGTCAAAACCATCTCTCAACTTCCTCCCCTTGTGAATGTTAAAACTATGCGTAGCTTCTTATGACACGCAAGTTTCTATCGTGGAATTATTAAGGTTTTCTCTAAAATTACATTGCCTATGACTAGGTTGTTAGAGAAAGTCGTGCCATTTGTATTCAATGATAAATTTCTCCAGGCATTTGAATCCCTCAAGAAGAAGCTGGCGACTATATCGATACTGGTCTCCCTAGATTAGGGAGCCCCCTTTCAACTAATCTGTGATACTAGTGATTTTATAGATAGAGCAGTCTGAGAACAAATGAGAGATAAGAGGTTCCATCCAATCTACTTCGCTAGGAAGACACTTAATGATGCACAGAGGAACTATTTGGAAGGACTGTGGAAGATTTTGGATGCAGGTTTCGTTGGAGGACAATTTGGAAGGACTGTGCACATTTCATGAAGAACTGCGACCCATGTCCACGTTCAGGTAACATTTCAAAAAGGAATGAAATACCAAAGACAATATCCATGTCTATAGAGATTTTTTATGTATGGGGAATTGATTTTATGGGTCCTATCCCACAGTCCCATAGTAATAAGTACATTATTATTATTGTGGAATATGTGTCAAAGTGGGCAGAGCCGCAAGCATTACCTACTAATGATGCTAGGACAGTGGGAAAGTTTAACACTGGCCTTTTCATGCTTTTCAACATGGGGGTACTCACTTCTAGGGTCAATTCGATCTAGTATGCTAAAAATTTGGCGTAACTTATTAATTGACCACCGCTTACCAGCCACAAGCAAGTAGTCAAGCGGAAGTGACAAATCGTGAACTAAAGTAGATTCTTGAGAAGACAGTCAATCAGTCGTGCAAGGATTGGTCGATTTGGCTCGATGAATCTCTATGGGCTTGTCGAACCACTTTAAGACTCCTATCAGCACTTCACCATTTCGACTGGTTTATGGCAAGGCTTGTCATCTCGCGGTCAAGCATGAGCATAAGGCGTGGTGGGCCATGAAGTTACTGAACATGGGTACTAGTCTCGCCGCCTCTAAAAGGAAATATCACCTCCTTGAGCTATAAGAGTACATGTTTCACACTTATGAGTGCTCATGGCTGTACACGGAGAAGATGAAACACATCCACAATGCAAAGCTGCAAAGTGTCATAGACTTCAAAAAGGGAGACAAATTGCTGCTTTACAACTCCCACCTCAGACTGTTTCCAGGAAAATTCCAATCAAGATTGTCGGGACCCTTCGAAGTCACGCAATCTTTCCCTTACGTGACCGTAGAGATCACACATCCAGACCAAGGAACATTCAAGTTCAACGGTTACCGTCTCAAGCTCTATCTTGGTGCCAATCCTACCGACAGAGTCGAAGTTCCTTGCTTCGGGGATGCCCAATAAAAGGCCATGTATCTTTTCGCTGGGAGACGTTAAAGAAAGAGTGCTTCATGAGAGGAAGCCCATGTCTAGAGTTAGTATTTTGGTTTCTATATAATGCACTTTTGGTGTAATTTTGAAACTTCAGTCTCTAGAAATTATACAAAAAATGGGTTGTAGAAAAACAAAAAAACTGCGCGGCGCAGTTGCGGTTCATCCATAACGCACTTTTGGTCTTTTATCATGACCTTTTAGGCAGTAGCTCAACATTTTTTCAAACATTTCACTTCATCCCCTTCAACCAAAATCGGCAACGACAACAGTCGCTCGGTCCGTCACCGTTGATAGCCACCGCCGCCGCTTCACCTCTGATCACATTCAAATCCATCAAGTTTTCATCCCGTTTGAGATTTCTCAATTCGTTTTTTCAACCAAATTCGATTTTTGCCAAATATTTGTATTTCGTCGGTCCATTCTCCATGGCTAAGGGGGAAGTAAGTACCTGTGTTTGCTTCTCACTTGTTTATTTGTGTTGGATTTCTCAGATTGTGCGTAGATTGATCTTCATATGAATTTTGTGAAGAACCCTAATTTTTTTAATTTGGAGATTTTAAAAATTTCTTTTGAATTGTTCTTGTTTGAAGCACATCGTTGCTAGGCTATAGGATTGTGGTTATCGTAATTGGGTGAGCACACTATCTTCTTGGCACCATTCACATTTGAGACTTGGTCCCTCCCTTTGGCATCGATTGATTGGTCGGCTAGGTAACTTTCCATCCGGTTTTTGATTTTGTTTGTTGTTTTGAAACTCGTTTTTGATAACTTATCTCAGTCGTCGTTTGTGCATTCCGGCTCATATCATTTTGGTATGAAAGCCTCGTTCTTCTTTTAAAAAAGTACGTACCCTTTCCATTTCTGACTTTAGTTTTGATAGTTAAAACAATAAAGAAAACACCCTTAAAAGAGCTGTTCGGCCGAAATCATAGTTTGGTTAGGTCTTTGTATTTATTATCTGACATGTTGAAAAGAAAATTAGGTGGAAAAATTCCAACGAAATCTTCAAACAAAAGCTAAGAAAAAATCGGCAAAATCAAGCGTTCATTTCTAGACTAGGGCAAAGATTTTTGGTTCTTTACAAGCTTACAATCCAGTTTTCAGACATTGAAAGTTCAGAAATGAATTTTGCCTAGTCATAGATCATATTAAGTATTGTGGTTGCTTTGATTGGACTATTATTGTGAACTTTACCTAGCTCTCATTTTCGCATCTTTTGAGGATCTAAATCAATGAGAGAATCTTTTTTACACAAATTCCCTCATCAACAATTTTGAGTGTAGCTTAGTCATCGATTGAGAGAGTTCTACAAACGTAGCAAGCACAATTCTCATGGATAACATGGGGATGCCCACCACAACACATCTGAAGCCCTACAAGCTTGAAGGTCTTAGCAATGGAGTAGAGTTAAGAGTGTCGAGGCATGTCCTAATTCTTTTTAGTATTAAAAATACTGTGACGAGGTGTTATGTGATGTAGTCTCAATGGAGGCTACCTAAATTGGTTTCAGTGAACTATGGAAATTAGCATTAGGTGCTCTCCACTACTTGAGGCCAAATCGTTATTTCATCACCCCCATGAAACGAAGAGATTCACTCAAAAAGCACTTACACCAATTGAGGTTCGTGAAGATATATTGGAGAGACGTAGGGCAACAGAAGTTTCAAATCAAGAGCTCAAAACAAGAGAAGTTGAGAGGAGAGGAAAAAAGTCAGATACACCTAGTGAGGATGTCCAAACATTAGTGAATAGGAAATCCCTTGTGATGCCACACCACATGGACTATTTAGATTTAACTAACATGACACACCCTCTTCCTAGTGTTGTCTCTTCCATGTTGCAGGACTCGAGCATTAGAGGCTTGTACCTCTCTCATGCCATCTCAGCACTATTCTATTCAATCCTTTACTAGTTCCCCTTGAAATATGAACACACCTTGTCCTTCTCTAATGGTAACAACCCCTTGGTAGTCACCATCTAGCGGAGAATCTTCACTTGTTCTACTGAACGTCAGCTTCGCACTTTCAATACCTTTACGGATTTTTCATCCCCTAATCAATGTTGCTAGTTCGTCAACACGCACTACCATGTTGCAATCTAGCATCTGTTCAAGCCCAAACCTATGTTTCTCGACCCATAGGTTCACCATTCATCAAAGAGTCTTCCTTGGATGTATTCATGGCCTTGGCAAAGGCCTACTATCTGCCATCAAGACTACGACCCACTAAGCCCACTCATGGAGCTTAAGTGCCCCTCATCGTTTTGCGTGTTTAACTAGTTTAATTTGGGATTTCTATTCCGAGTTTTTAGGTTTCATTGATGCCACATAAGCCCTCCTAAAGAGTTCCTTGGCTGAGTTTAGTCCTTGAGGAGCAAGGGTTGACTTAGTCCAAACTTATTCCTTAAGTAAGGAGGATTCATTTCCTTGCCTTGGGAATCCTTCTCCTTTCTATTCTTGGTGAACAAAGCTTTATTTTTCTATAAAGTCATGGCATCCCTATCCTATATAAAGAGGGTACAACAACTATAGTTAGCAAAACGCCCATAATAAAGTTTAAGTAAATTTTGGCCCAGAACCGTCTTTTGAATTTGTCTTGTTTGAAGCACGTTGTAGCTACGCTATATGATTCTGGTTTATCGTAATCCAGTTAGCACCCCGTCTTTGTCAAACCATTCACGTTTGAGACTTGGTCCCTCCCTTTGGCATCGATCGATTGGGCGGCTATGTAACTTTTCATCCGGTTTTTTGGATTTCATTCGTTGTTTTGAAAACCGTTTTCGATAACTTGTCTCGGTCTTTGTTTGTGCGTTTTGGCTCATATAATTTTGGTATCAAAGCCTCATTCTTCTTTTAAGAACTTCGTATCCTTTGAATTTCTGACTTTAGTTTTGATAGTTAAAAACATCAACCAAACACCCTAAAACGAGTTGTTCGGCCCGAAATCCTAATTTGTTTCGGTATTTGTGATTTTTTTATTTTTTCCTATCGAGTGCTGGGAATCCTTGTGTTTGGTATCTAACATGTTGAAAAGAAAAGTAGGTGGAAAAAGTCCGACGAAATCTTCAAAGAAAAGCAAAGAAAAAATCGGCGAAATAAAGAGGTCATCAAAAGAAATCGCTCGAACCACCTCCACCAAAGACGTTTCAAAGTTTGGGTTAGTATAGTCGATTTCAAGACTAGGGCAAAGATTTTTTGGTTCTTTCCAAGCTTAAAATTGAGTTTTAAAACTTTGAGAGTTCAGAAAAGAATTTTACCTAGTCATAGATCAGATGAAGTTTTGTGGTTGCTTTGATTGCAATATTCTTATGAATCCTACGCCTGAAAAAATCATTGCTAGTCCTAAGACCTTAGCTCACCGAATTGCTTCACCATATATGTTTATCTGTTTAAATTGAGTGAAACACTAGTGGTAAAACAACGAGTAGTGAGATTCGAACGTTTATAGATTGACAGATTTTGAGAGGTCCATTCTTTGTGCACTAACCATGTTTTGCGAGGTTCAAAATAAATTGGCGGAGATACGACAAAGGCTAAAGGCCACTCAAGAAGAGCCACATAACAAGGCTAAACTACCTAAAGTGGCACCACTACCGACACTCACACTTGTTCGGCATGGACCTCTCTATGCCGCATCTTTTGAGGATCTACATTAATGAGACATTCTTACTTCATTCCAATTAACAAAGCATCCTCTTTTATTTTTATACGGAAAAATTACGTCTTATGAAGCTGCAAACAATAACAGAGTAATCTTTACCGCAAAAAAAAATTAGAGCAATAACTCTCCATTATGTTGTTTCTTCACTTTTTCCATCCTCCCTTTCTTTCATACTAAACCCAAATCCTACCCCATTAATACTCATTTATCATCTTTCATTCAAAACTCATTTATCATCTTCCATTCAAATAATTAACCCATGAATCCCTTTATCAAACAATAGACATATATAGCAAATAGAATTGCAAACAGTAGAAGTACAAACATTTTAATATACATATATAAATAAGTGTTCTCTGGCACAAGGTTTAGAGCCTCATCACAAATTGCTTATTGAAAAATATGCACCGTATATTAAACTGCAATGTAGTGCAGATAAAAAACCGAGGTAGTGATGGAGTGATGAAGCAGATTACATTGTCCTATCCAAACAATAAACCATTGTTGTTTTGAGCCATATTCGATGAAGGAAATGAATAGTGAATCAAACAATATGGAGTGTCATGAATGAAAATGCTTCTATCGTGAACTAATTATTTGGGTAATTTGATTTTGGTTAGGGATTTCAGATGAGAGGAAGATTGGTGGGTGTTTTAATTGGATCATCTTCTTTCATAATTAGTCATTTAATTTACTCTTATATGATAAGTTATGTTTGAATGATCCAACTAATTATATATGATTATAACTAGTTATTAAGTTATGTAAATAGTTACAAATAGTTACAAATAGTTACCCGTATAACTAGTTATTAAGCAATTTAAATAGCCAAAACTGGCGGGGATGAAAGAGAAGGAATTGAGAGGGAAGGAAGAGAACATGCATTTGATGGAAGATGGATATTGTTAGGACCATATATTGATGAATGAAGACTTTTGGTTCCAGGAAGTTTGTTGAGGTCCGAGCAAGAAGAAGAATATAAATAGAATAGAGAGAAGGGGAAGAAAGGACAAATTTAGTATGATGTAGCTGCTATGTCAGATTCTGACTTGACAACTTCCTTTCATTCCACATCCAATTTCAGTTAAATATTTTAGCTTGGTGGTAGTTGGTGAACCAAATAACATTTTAATGGCAAGTGTGTAACGACTTTAGAAGCCGAATGACTATATAACTAGTTACATAGGCCATTCACTAGTTACATATGATTTTAATTTGTAATAGATGCTTATAATATGATACATGCAATTATAACATGTTACTCGTATAACTGACTACTGATGATTATAACCTATAACAAACGACTATAACTTGTTACTCGTGTAACCTGTTGTAAATTATTACAACATGTTATACGTGTAACATTTTATAGATGATTTTTTTTGGAAAATTCATTGGGAACTCGTCGAACAGTCGATGTAAAAGCATATATCTGATTGTTTAGATTCATCTTTGAAGTTCTTAAACTAATTGAACTTATATTATACCATCAACCATTATGTTTTCTAGAATAAGTACTCGAACTGGAAACATGTTTTGAGTTAAAGAAATGGGTAATATAGGGTAGAACATTTCCTGCCAATGCCAACAATCATTTTGCCACCCATTCTTTTTTTGGGAGAAAGGTTGGACTGAAGGTTCTAATTATTAATACTAATGGCTCTTGGGAAGGAAACCCCAATCATATCAGCATAAATACATTCAATAATATTTTGATGGAAAGAACTAATAATATGCATTCCGAAGGGAGGGAAAGAACTAATAATATGAGCGAAAAGGTCCATTACATAGTTTCCTTCTTGATAGATGTGAGTCACAATCACCATCTAATCATGATGGAGAAGTTGATGCAGCTATGTTATACTCTCAAAGTACCTTAAATCTGCAGCATTAGGGTTACGAGCATATGCGTCGATAATGGAAGAATCAATTTATATATGCACTTTGCGGTACCCTAGATTCGATTGAAATTGTATGCCAAGAATAAGAGCTCTGATTTCACCTCGTGTGATGGTACATTCCCCGAAATTAGCTACAAGGCTCCCTGATAAGCTCCTCTCAAATCATGCTAAATACCGCCCCCAGAATCGTCTGTGTTGAGGGTAATCTCAACATCGTTACGAACCAACCAACCTACCGGGCTCATCTCTCGCTCTGGTTTATTCTTAGAAAGCGTCAACTCTCCCATTTTCATTGTCTCTCGAACCCTGAAGATCCAATGAAGAACTCATAGGCAGAGCTGATACGAGGAGGTTGAAACATTTCTAAAAATAAACTCACTACGACATGTCGAAAGAAGCCAACATAAGATACCGAATGCAAACTTATGTTTGGAAATAGTGGTCCCTGTAATAATCCAGTCACTTAAATTTAAGTGAAAAAAATTGCTTGGAAGCTGCGTTCCCATGATGCTTATCCATAACTGTTTTGCCCCGGAAAATCTCGAAGAGCATACAAAAGAGATTCCAATTGTTGCTCGCAGACAGAGCACGTAGCTTCATGGGAAATATGCTGCCGATACCATTATGCATTAGTCATTAGTCTATCATGATAGGCTAACCATAGAATATGAATTACCCTATTTGGGACCTTCCATTTCCATAAAATTTTCCAACTCGAATGTGTATTACTAGTGTCGATACCTGCCAACATGTGATAAGCACTCTTCATTGTAAATTTACCTTTCTTGTTCGGTCCCTAGATGAAAGAATTGTTCTCTTCTCCACAAGGCGTTGGCATTCCTTTAACCAAACCTTTAATCGAGTTTGAAAGAAGTGAATCCAAGGTTTCCCAGTCCCAAGTGCCATCTCTCATAACCACCTCCCAAACCTTACTCAAACTCCTCCATAGAGCCGAGGAAGTTTCCAAACATATTGGAATGGCTCCATCTGGCCCATTCTTTGTATATTTTGAAACAAGAACTTTGACCAGTTTGTGAAAGCTTGTCCGGATGTGAAAGAATGTTCCAAACCAGTTTCATCAAGAAGGGTTCATTCATTTCCTTAGCCTTCTAACAGGTAGGGTTTCCTCTCCTCCGATAGGCTACCCAACACAAAGTTATGAATGCACATATGAATTTTGTTACAAATATGAAAACGGAGGACAACAGTTTTCATTACATAGGAAGGAATGGCATTAAGAATAGAAACATCAGGAGTCACTTTGCCCGCTAAAGAGAGAGACTTGCACTTCCAACCATGCAAAATAGGCACACTAAGATACTTCCCCAAATTTAAAGTCTCTTGAAAGTTAAGAGTTCCACAAATAGTGCACCTCAAACCAAGAGACACATTCCTAGAAAATAAAATTCTAGATTTCTCATTATTAACCACTTGGCCTGAAGCCGCTCAAAAATTCTTAAGAAAATCTCTAATAGCAAAACATTGGGCTATAGAGCAAATCCTTGCCAAAGACCGCTCCTAGGTTTGAAAGGCTCGGAAAGGCCACCGTTCCATTGAATCTGAGTAGAAGGAGTGGAATTACACACCATGGTAACACCAATGAAACTCTCCGAACGGTTGGCTTAGTTGAATGAAACTAGATATTTTAGTCAAAGACATTCAAAGAAAGACATTTATCGAGCGTTAAATGTAAGAAATTTAGTATAAAATTACTCCCCAAAGTTTTATTGATTTACGTGACCTCACATAGAGTGTCCTCCACAAAAATCCATTCCAAGCGATCATAAGCTCTTGAAAGATAAAGCTATATAATAAAAGTCCCTTTTGCTAGTTTTGAGCCTGTGGGAGTGGACCACTTCCTGTAAAATTATGATATTTTAAGAAATTTACGTACCCGGAACGAAACCGGTTTGCTTGGGACCAATGAGCTTCTTCATAGATCCCTGAATTCGGTTAGCCTGGCTTTTAGTCAGAGCATTATAGAGCATTGAACAAAGGCTAATAGGGCAGAAATGGGTCATATTCATCGATTTGTTGACTTTGGGGATGAGGAAAACAATTATCTCATAGTGGGGTAGGTTCCTGAAACAAGCTGTCACAAAATCAGCAAAATTATGACCCATAGTGGGCCAACATTTCTGAAAAAACAATGGGTTGAATCCATCAGTCCTTGGTGATTTAAGAGCGCCCATAGCTTTTCACGCAGTCTAGATTTCATGTGAAGTAAAGTCCTTGCCGATTGGGAGACTATCAACATTGGAGAGGGATCGATGGTGAACATCATGAAGCTATAACAACGGTCCCTCATTGGCAGTAAATAAACTCAATGAAATAGTGACGCGCCATGGTCATCAACCCTTGTTGATCCCATACACATTCACCACTAGACGTCTTGAGACACTTTATGTGGTTCACAGCACGCCTTCGAAGAGTGGAAATAAGGAAAAACCTCGTGTCCCTATCACCCTCCAAAGTTTATTGATGCTTCGACTTTTGAAACCACATGAGATTCTCCTTCTAAAGGGTAACCTCGAGCTCTTTACGGGTTTTGATCTCCTAAGGAACAAGTGGACTTGATGGATTGCTCTTGGGTTTAGCTTCCAATATATGAAGTTCGCGTTCCAATTTCCCTTTCCTCTTGAAGATATTGCCAAACACTTCTTTATTCCAGGCAATGAGCTTATCCTTGAAGTCCTACAAAGTAACAACAATACCTGCCCATTCCTCATAAAGGGGATGATCGAAATCATCATGGCTAAGCCACGGTGCATTAAAATGAAAGTTAGGATTATCAAGGGAAACCAGGATAGGTCGATGATCCGACTTAATTTTGGTAAGGTGCAAGTTGGTGGAATCAAGGAACTTAAGGAGCTAGTCCTCATGGATAAGGTCATGATCCAAGCAAATAAAGAGTGATCCCTTACTCCATGTAAAGCGAGGACCTATGAACCCTAAATTAAAAGGACTACACATATCCAAGCAATTTTTGAAATGTTCATCATTTGGAATTGAAAATTTAGCATCCCCTTATTTATCCATGGCTGAAATGGAGGCATTAAAATCCCCCATCACCAACCAAGAAAGCTCGAAATCGTGTTGAAGATGAATCAAGTTCTTCCAGAGTGCAAACCAATCATAGCGACTAGGAGCCCCGTATATAAATGAGAGAAAACACAAATCCTCACCCTCCCAACTAATCCGAAAGTGAGCAGCTTGAGTAGAGTGTCGAAACACATTAAGCTCGATTTTCTGGTTATTGTACAACACCCAAATACCACCCGCGCGCCCCGTAGCATCCACCAGAAAACTATCTGAGGAGGTTAATTTCCGGATGACATCAGGTGTCGTATTGCCACTAGTTTTCGGTTCAAAAATAACAAGGAGAGTGGAATGATGCATCTGCACATAATAAAACATAGTAGTAACAAAATTTTGGTGGTCGGCACCCCGGTAATTCTAAGACATAAAATTAATCATTAACATATGTTAGAAGGGGAACAGAAAATACCCGAAACATTATGGTGTGATGGAGGCTGTTACATCCTAAACTTCTAGAATTTATTAAATGAACAAAATACCCCGGGGCGGACGAAAGACTCATATTAAATATAAAAGTCAAAGTCAACAAAATAAATGATTCAACATCGAGAATTTATTTCAAAACAAATAGCCCTAAACACGTGGGAAAAACTTAAATAAGAAACTCAAGTCCAACGTAAATCATAAATAAAGTCTCAAGTCTAGTAACTCCAAAGGAAACATCATAGGTGTCCAAAATCCATCCCGATTAGTCACTCTGAGTCTTGGGACATGATTGGAAGAAACTATAGCTCTTGCAAGTCATCTTCACTCTAGTATCTCTCGTATTACCTGGTGGGTGGCTCGAGGTCAGTCATCGTGCTCAATTATTATCTTGTAAAGTATATTATAAAATAATCATGGTATCATGTTATCGTGTAATAGTAGGAATTTTCATGAAAGTCAAACTATGTGACTTATATACTTATACTAGCCTTGATATTTATTCAAGGTTTCTTAATTCATGTAGGGCGCCCCCTCTTCTCACTAACTAGCCCTACCGACCATTCGTGGAAATTCATGGATGTTTGGGAGCATGTATCCTCAAACAACATATAATGTAAATCGTGGATGTCTGGGAGAACGTATCCGATAGACAACATATCATGTGGGCAATACTAGCCCAATTTGTTTGGGAGCGGGGGATCTAGCTAGTGGGGTTCTTTTTGTATTATTCCACCTAGTAATGGTCTATATGAGATTCATGAATGTAGTACTCATAAAGTAAAAAAAATACTGTCACGTAATTCATAACTTAATTTAAAAAAACAGCAACGGTAGAATTTACCCCCTTAAACCACACACCTAATAAAGAAATGGTGAGAGTCCAATCCAAGGAATGAAGATTGAAGCCGGAAGGCTTGATCGTCTTTAAGAACCTAAAGACGAGGATTTCAGATATTAGACTTAATTCGAACATGGGTTGAAATAGACTGGAACGATGACCTGGCGACTTTCGAGGAATGGCTTCACAATTAAACTAATGTGTCTGAAAAGACTGATCCAAAAGAACTCGTGTTCCACGGATCTGGTGGGCTTAAGTAGTATATTATTATAATGTCTTAATAATGCTAGTTATAAGCGAGAAAGGAATTCAATAATTTTAATTACTAACAATGGGGATTCATGTACTAATACCTAATCAAATTTTAATTAGAAGTTACTAATCTAAATAAATTATTTCAACTACAAAATTAGGAATAAAGTAATGATCCTAATAGTGTCGTGAAAGATTAATATCATCCTAACCCGATTAGAATTGAATCTAGAATTTAAAGAGCTATGGAATTCATTTTGGAAACATTCTGTCAGAACTGGAAAGTTACAGATTGCGGCAGCTACAAGGGAATAGCTCATTACTAAAATGTCAGATTCTAACAGTTTGTTTACGTCAAGCAATTTACTAAGATTTGGGGTACTCTTTATGGAAGTTAAGTGACCACATCAGAAACACTAGAAAAGATAAGTGCTGCCAAAGAGATTTACCAGCCATCTTCTCGAGTAATCTTGGAGTAGAAACCTAGAATTCCAGAGAGGGAATCTAATGCTCCGACGAACGACGAATCGCCCCGAAACTCGACAAGAATGACAACCAAACATACGAATCAGTTCCTGACCTTTCTTCAAAGCTATCCAGATGAATCGATATGCTTCGATCGTCCTGATAAGGCCCCGAACAAGTCAGAAACGTTGCCGCTGCTGAGGGATTAAAATATGGAAATCGAACTCAAAGAAATCAATGACTAGTTCTATTGGCTAAATGATTTGAACGCAAGGGAGGAGGAACAAACTCCCTTACCTTAACTAAGACCGGATGGAGGTTTAAATTAGCAAAGGAAACAACCGGGAATCCTATTCCTGTAAATTGATAAGGGCCATCGGGATTCGATTAGTGTGACTGAATGGCTCGATCGAACAGTAACGACAAAAAAGGACGATGTATGTATTGTTACCAGCATTCCTCAAGCTCCTGATAATTCGTTTTGCCACCGCCGTTCGATCACTGAAATTGGGAGGATGAGCTTTTCTTACAGGTTCGTTCGATTAGGTAAAGGGTGACGAATCGATGGGTTTTAAATCCTGAAATTTCTACGCGGTTTTGATCAATTATCATGTTGATTGGATTTGAGAAAAGGAAAGGAGATGAGCTTTCGGATCGGTGACAGAAAGGTAAGTTACAATAGTGGATTTGGGGAAGGAGATAAGCTGATGTTATCATGACGTCATCAGAAGCAAGAACGTGCGTAAAATTAAAATGGGAAGTCAATGTTGAGATTTGAACACCTAACCTCCAGGTCATGGGTCCGAATACTTAGACATTAGGCAACAATCAATTTCATGATCCAAGTCCTATTGGTTCATTTAAGTTCTAACTTGGCAGCCGAATCATCACATTAAATCGATTAAATGTTAGATGGTTAACCGATCTTAATAGTTTCTAACATCCTATATTTAACATGCAATCCACATGTTAATTCATCATGGAATAATAATAATAATAATAACTATCATACTTGTCTTAATGCTACTAATATCATCATCAGTAATAATGATAGAAGTAATTATGAAGCATTATTCTAAGACCTTCTTTAGGGATAGTTTTAGGACTTTCGAGCTCAAAATTTTTCCCACCAGGTTCTGGATGTAATAGAGGCCACAGTCACCATACCCTACGTTCCAGCACAATCCTCCATAACTTTACAAGGAAAGTTTCAGCCTATGGCTTATTAAGATCAAACTGATTCAGACGGATGTTCTCTAACTCAAAGCCTTGCAATTTAAGATTACTTGACAAATTATGAAGCATGTGCTTCTTGTCCAATTTTGTGTCGGGGTGTGTTACTAGGTCTCTCCAGCATTAGTAGGGGCCCAAATGCTGGAAAGTCAACACTTGGTTTAACAAGGTGCCATATCGGTGGCCTTCCATGTGTATGAGGAGAAGCTATTGCCGTTAGAGAAGTAGGTTTAAAAATCGCAAAAGCTCCTCCCTTCACTTAAGCGATTTGGAAACCTCATGCGTGTCAATGGCCACAATCTCCAGCTTGTCAAGAGAAGAATTTTCCACTTATCCGACCATGGGTTTGCCAGCAGCAACAATACTAATCTCCATTAAAGAATTCGAACTTGAAATTGACTTTAGAGTAGGCACCAACTATTGTTGCACCTTGGTCTAAGTAGTTTGAGATATAGGAGCTATATGAAGCACTACTGCAGAAAGAGAGGGAGATAGTGTAGGGATAATATGTGGAGCAACCATTATAGAAGTTCTTGACTGTTGGACCTGCTGATGATTCTTACGAATAGGTTTTGACTACTCGTAAGTATCATCAGTCAAAGCCCCAGGGGCAATCATGTCAGTGATAAGGCCCGACCCAGATTTAAAATTGGTTAGGCTCAATGGGACTTCGCCTTGGAATGGATCCCAGAGGCCCTCCTGGTAAATACAATGGGAGGCGCCCTTTTGGATGTTGATGCATCATTAACAGAACTCTCCCCTGATTTCGCCTTTGAGATAACAGGGGTAGATTTAATCAATTTCCCTTTCCCAGAACCAGCTAATTCCTTTCCATTTTTCCTTGATTGACCGTTGAAGAAGTAGAGATTAGCAGAGAAACACCCTCCTTCCTTTTAGGTTTCCATATCTTTTAGAGGTAAGTCAACCAAAGGCCAAACACCGGTCATTTTTTGCCGTCACGAGCTTCAACAGGTCGGCGGGCAGAGGTTGCCGGCAAGCCCTGATGCTAGTTGAACGCCATATCTGACTTAAGTACTTGATTCTTGGAACACGCAGCAGCCTCATGAACTATAAATCCACAATCAAAGCACTATGAGGGAAGATTTTGCTAAACCACTTCTTGCTGCATCATCCACAAACACACCCGTTTCAACTGCCTCTCGAAGATTGACTTCACCGCCAAATGCGTAAATTTACTTCGAATAGTAGTAAGCATTTGTCGATCAATGCAAATTGTACGTCCAATAAGGTTTCCCAATCCCCATATGATTTCTTTGTGATAGTATTGGATTGGTAACTTGAGAAGGAAAATGCAAACAACCATTTTAGGTGGAAGAACGGGAGTAACAAGAAAGGAGGAATCTCATCCATGACAAACCAGGTAGTAATTCAAAATCAACTACGGTCCTCTAGTGAGAGCAAAGTCATATTCCTGTGGATTATCAAAATAAACCAATAAGACATCATTATCTAGGTCAGTCATTCTCATCTTGCCTTATGGTCTCCAAAAGACTTTTAACACGATCACACATGTACTAGATATCGATAGTTTTCCCCATAAGCTTAACAGTTAGCTCTTTCCGGAGAGGGAGGCTGATTCTCACATGTAATTCACTAAAGGTATAAAGATAACCGTGCCCATTCTGCCGAGTGAGGAAGATGTCATTTTCCTTGATGGCAATCAAAGAAGCGTTGGCATGAGGAGTTGATTGCTGGGAATTCAAGACAATGGCAGCATATGATGTCACAAACGGAGAAGATCAATGATCTCATAATGCTATATAGGATCTTATATTGAAATAAAGATACCAAAAAGAAAAAAAAACTTTGCCATGACAATGATGTACTAGTATCTATATGTTCAATTAAGACTTGACATTGGTTGGAATTAAGTAGAGTGACAACTCTTCCCTCCTATAAAAGGTTTCGTCCTGAAACTAGAATGTGATAAACTTAACATGGTGGAAAGGGATTACCTACTAGGTAGTCCTCCACGAGCTCTAGATAGCATTCTTTCATGCTAGCCTCGCTCTCTCAAGTCGCTGCCTCGACATCCTGATTTTTCCAAATAACCTTAAGCATAGGTGTTTCTTGCTTCTCAACTGAAAAAAACCTTTCTGTCCATGGCTTCTTTCTCTGTCCTTGTCAATGGACGTAATCCCTCAACTTTGTCAATGTACTGAGGGTCTTGTTTCCCTCATGTCAGCTGCCATCTCCTCTAATTAGCTCGCTGGTATCCGCCTTAACCATTTGTGCTCTATCCTCTCTCACATTCTTTTTGCCAATGATACTTACTGTCCATAATTTGGGATGGTTGCTCCAAAAAAGTCAAGTCTCTCTCTAGTTTAATCTCATCAAGTTGAATCACCTGGTTTGGCTTGCCAATATAGGCCCGAAGTACACTCATGTGGAATACTTTATGTATCCGGTCCAACTCTTCTGGCAGGGCTAGATCATATGCCAATGGTCCTATCTTTCGAATGATATGGTAAGGACCAATGAATTGCGGAGTGAAATTCGCCTTCCTGCCAAACCGCATTACTCCTTTCTAAGGGAAAACTCGAAGGAAAACCTTATCCCCTTACTTAAAACTAACCTCTCTAGGCTTCCCATCAGCATACAACTTATGTTGATTATGAGCTCGAATCACTCTAACTCATGAGGTTGTCTGCTGGACTATCTGGGGTCCAGTTAACAACCTTTCTCCCTCCCTATCCCATAATAGAGGGGTCCTGCACTTCTTGCCATACAGTGCCTCAAAATGAACTGCACCATGGATAGAACCTTCAACCAAGGTTCAACAAACTCCAACACACACAAGCATAACAGCTCCTCCAAGGTCAGGATAGTCCGCTCTGACTGACCATCTAGCTAAGGATGGTAAGCTATAGAGAAGTTCAGCTTGGTACCCATGGCTGCATCCAAACCCTCCTAGAAGTGGGAGGTGAAACTAAGGTACCGATCCGATACAATCGTCCTAGGCACACCGTGCAATCTCACAATATCCTTTATAAATAAACTTGCCAAATCCTCCACAGCTGGCTTGAACCGAATGGGTATGAAATGTGGTACCTTTGTCAATTGGTGTACTATAACCCACACTGCATCCTTCCCATTGACCAAGGGTAAACCACTAAAAAAGTCCATAGCGATGTCCTCGAACTTCCACACTGGTATAAGCAGGGGATGTAGTAACCCTCCTAATGCTCGATGATCAAACTTTTCTTTCTGGCAGATTAAGCAATTGGCCACATGCTGAATCACCTGCTTCTTCATACGAGGCAACAAGTAATGCAGACAAAGTGTTATGTTCATTGTCTGACCTAGGTGTATGGCATAAGCAAACAAATGCACCTGTTCCTAAATATCCTCTCTCAGCTTCAACCCTGAAGGTACATACACTCTGTCTTGGAATAGCTGTGTTCAGCTTCTTTTGTGTTCAACTCCTTCTATGCCATCAAATAGTACTTGAGACTCTTGTGATCAGTCTTGATCCCGAACTCTCCATACAAATATTGCCTCTAGAGTTTCAGTGCAAAAACCACTACTTCTAGCTCCAAATCATGGACTGGGTAGTTCACATCATAAACTTTCAACAGGGGTGATGCATAAGGCACCACTCTGTCATTCTGCATCAGAATGCATCCTAACCCTGAGTATGAAGCATCATTATAAACTACATACTCACCACTAGTCACTAGGAAAGTGAGTACTAGCACGGTGGGGAGCCTCCTTATCAAATGTCTAAGGAAGAGCACCTTCCTCAGCCAAAATTCGCACTTAGTGAACTTAGCATACAATCATTCCCTCCTCTGAGTAGCCAACACTACCCTCAAGTGCTCTGCATGCTCCTCCTCCGTCTTAAAGTAGACCAAGATGTCATCAATGAATACAATGACAAACAACTGTGGCAACTGTTCCTTGAGCTCCAAATGATGACAATGCTTGACTAACATCAACGTTAGACTATTAAGGTTAGAATTACGACAATTTAGATGACGAGTGAGCAGTGAGCAAGAACACTATACCAATATGATTAATAGGTCTATTAAAATCATGAACTCACTATCTAGACTATCACCCACAAGATATGTTGTTAGACAGATACGTTCTCCCAAACATCCATGATTTACACTATATGTTGTCTGATGGATACGTTCTCCTAGACATCCATGATTTTCATGATTTGGGCTATAAGGCTAGTTACTTGAGTTGTGGGACATCCCATAAGAATTAAGATACCTTAGATAAGGCGAAACACAAGTACAAGAATTAATTTCATATAATTTTCTTGTAAGAACATGATCATTAGGATATAGCAAGTTACAAGAACCCTGATACTCTAAATTCATAATACACCTAACATGATCGATTTGAGTTTCGATCTTTGATGTTGATTGTTGGTTATGATTACATAAAGAACTGCTTTATGTGATGTGCTTATTTAGAAAATAGAAATGTTTTTTATGAAATTACATGACTTGTATTGTAATGTTTACTTGGAATTCTTTTTATGATATGAGCACGAAAGACTAACCCCAAACCACCCACTATGGTGTTGATAGTTGTTGCAGGAGAAGAGAGAAGCTGATTCTGGATGTAGCATGGTGGACTTTAATTTGAACAGTGTTTCTAGATGTTTGACTAGACTTCTTTTCATAAAATGTGTCATTTAATTATAGTAGTTGTTAATCAAGCTTTTATTTTATTAGTTCTCTTTCTTATTTAATTTTATTTTAAAGTACCCTGCCCTCTCTCACATTATTGATGCCAACGATACTTTTCTCTACTTAGAAGCCTCTACTAGTGGCTACTATAGGTTAATACATATTCTTGACCAACTGGTAAATCTCACAAAATAAATTATGTATTTCCGCTAAAATACATCCATTTCTTTACAAGAATCATTGGGTCAGCAGCTGAATGTTTCAAACATTAGTTTATGTGATCAGTATCTTGGTCTCCCTACCCATATTTCATGTTCACGTGCTTTTAGTGTTTGGTACATTAAAGACCGCATTGCTAACAATCAAAGGGTGGAAGACAAAGTGTTTATCGCCAACGGGAATGGAGGTTCTGATGAAGTCGGTTGCTTCCAGCCTTTGCCCTACTATATAACCTGCATAACCAACATAATCGACTATTTAACCATCGAACCTACTCTGACCGAATTATTCTATTCATAGTAATCACCGTTGTCATGTTCAGTCTCGGAAGAAATGAACGATTAGTCGCCATTACCGAGTACCTCTCGGTTGGGAGAGGAGAGTAGAGATCAAGACTAGACTGTAGAGTGGGATAAATGGGGTGACCGTGAGTAATGTCAGTTGCTGCTTGCGGACTCATCGTTGCCGAGGAGTAGCTCGCCGACTGTGATTTTGAGTAGAAGAAGATCGATCCCCAGTGCCGACTTGCATGGGAATGTGCGTGCTGCGCATATTTGCCTGATGCATGTTGCTACTCACAATAGCCTTTTCAGACGAGTAGCTCGGCTGTTGGAATTGGAAATTGGAAATGAGAATGCGAGTAGTAGAGGCTCTGCTATCATGAAATGTTAGGGAAAAACTACAAAATGGGGAAGGGATTGGGAACTTTTATGTTAATTTTAATTTTTTTTTACCTAAAATTGGTGTATTGGTAGTACTGTAGGGTGATGTGTAATGACGCGCGTTTGGGTGTTGGGGTAATTCTTTTTCTAACCGATTAAAGTCGGTTAACTAGAGTTAACTAACGATTTAACTAATTCACCGTTTAATAGAATTCAGCCATTACCTTCAACCGTTCCTCGACCAACCTCTTGTTCGGTTAAGCCGCCCTATAACCGACACGAGCATCATTGACCGAGGAGTTGATGAGATGCACAACTTCTACAGAATTGGAGAAGATGATAGTCGAGTCATCAGGTTTTGTACTATCAGCGTAAAAAGCTTATCAGATGGCCTGAAATTCAAAAATGAGGGGTCCGCAATATGCTTGATGATGATCCCTATAACTGAAATTGGAAATCCACATTGTGTTGGTAGCAACTCCCCAATCGAGCCATAACGAAGGCTACCAGAAGGTTGACGGATAACAACATCAACATAAAATCGCCAAGTCAGATTCGGCGAACAGTGTCGAGGAAGATGAAAGAATCAGTCGAGGGAATAGTTATTGAAGCAGCTTCACATCGTGCTCCTTCCAGCCAATTTAAATGAAACTGTTGACGTAGTGCCTGGATTGAGTGTTGTATGTGCTCAAAACTATCAAGTTCCTTGATTTCCAAACCCGTCACAAAAAATAAACCACCTAGATAGCATTCGCTTTGTTCGTATTCCAATAGGATCTCCATAGCACCACCAGATTACAGTTATCGACCACACACCAGATGAAAAGAGTAAGTAATGTAGGATCTCATTCTCTAAACCACATACCTAACGTAAAGGTGAAATCTCAACATAGCGATTGATTAAACTATAGGCAAAAGGTAGGACATTATGAAGCAATTTCCATATAAAAAAATTTAAGTTTGGGATGATTGGTAGTGCCTAGGAGAATGCCAAAATTATGGGTGGCGCCTGTCTCGATAAAACCAATTAACCGACCGAGTCGGTTATAGAGCGGTTTAACCGAACAAGAGGTTGGTCGGGGAACGGTTGCAGGTAATGGCTGAATTAGGTTAAACAGTGAATTAGTTAAATCATTGATTAACTCGAGTTAACCAACTTTAACCCGTAACAAAAAGAATTACCCCGACACCCAAACGTGTGTCGTCATGCGTCAGCCGACAGTACTACCCAGTACCACTATTTTAGGTAAAAAAATTAAAATTAATATCAAAGTTCCCAATTCCTTCTCCATTCCGCAGTTTTTCCCTGACATTTCATGATAGCGGATTAGAGCCTCTGGTACTCTCATTCTTGTTTCCCATTTCCAATTCCAACCGCCGAACTACTCGTCTGCAATGATGATTGCGAGTAGCAACATGTGTCAGGCAAGTCTGCAATCCATTTCCACTTTCACAATACTTATCGGAGAGAGCAAATGATGGCTGAGACTGAGTAGTCCCCAAATTGAGAGAACGCCCAAATGCACCAATCGCAAACCAAAGTAATCATAAGAGGTATGGATAAAATATGACGAACAGATTTCGCCATAAAAAGGGATTGCATAAGTGGAACGTTCCATCTGCCATGGACGATTAATCCATTGACAGATTCTAGTATCTTTAAGAGTTGTCGGGAGCAAACGCAAAGCCGACGGAGGCGAGGAAACTAGCCAAGGAGAATCAAGAGTTGGGACTCGAGGTGCCCAAACCAATTAGCCAATGATCGCGAGCAAGTAATAGTTCTTGGCCAAAAACAATCTCAGTCCAACACCAACTATGAGACGAAACTTTTGTGGCTGTGAGAAAGGTACCAGTAGGAAAATATATACCTTTGAGGATTCGAGAGACAAGACTGTCAATGGAGCATAATAGCCATCAACAAAATGACGCAAGAAGCAACTAATTGATGGAGGACAAATCTCAGAAGCGTAGACCCCTTTCATATTTTGGTTGACATACGGACGCTCATGATTTTGAATGGATGCAACGAGTGGTTTTAATACCTCCTAAACAGGAGCCACCTGCATATTTAGATGATTGCAAAGGCCGGAGAGAAATTTGAAAATCGACATTATATTTGTATAGCTTGTCAGCAATGCAGTCTTTAATGTAATGAAAACTAAAAGCACGTGAACATGAAATATGGACAGAGAGACCAACATACTGATCACATAATCCAATGTTTGAAACATGCAGTTGCTGACCTAGTGATGGTTGTAAAGAAGTGGGTGTATTTGAGATAAAATAAACAGTATATTTTGTGAGATTTATCAGTTGGCCGCTAAGGGCCTCATAAAGGTCAAGAATATGTATCAAGCTAGAGTAGCCACTAGTAGAGGCTTCTAAGACGAGAAAAGTATCGTTGGCAAAAATAGTTAAGGTGGATATCAAAGAGCTAATTAGAGGAGATGGTAGCTGAGATGAGGGAAAAAGACCCTCAGTACATTGACAAAGTTGAGGAAGGACATTCATTGACAAGGACAGAGAAAGTAGCTATGGATAGGCATTCACGAATCCAACCAATCCATTTGGAATTGAAACCAAGTCTGGAGAGCACAATTTCCAATTGGCCAGGTTTAATTCATGTAACACCCTCATTTTTTACAAATTAGTAAATGACTAAAATGCCCTTAAAGCAACAGAAAAATCAAAATCACATGAGGGATTTAAGGTCTTTAACAACATCTTGACAATGTATCAAAATGCGTGACCAGGGTACTTTGAAAAAAATTAAATAAGAAAGAGAACTAATAAAATAAAAGCTTGATTAACAACTACTACAATTAAATCACGCAGTTTATGAAAAGAAGTCTCGTCAAACATCCATAAACACTGTTCAAATCACATGTTTGATCAAATTCAGGGAGTAGTAGTGTTACGTACGATTGATCCGAGGTTGGGGTATCACTAGTTGAAGGTTAAAGAGTGATTTGAGCTCAAATGGGAGTAGCTCAGAATCGGCAGAAGCAATATGCTGATGAGAAGGATTCATAGGTTAGTTTCAAGGAAGGGGATAATGTTTTCCTTCGAGTTTCCGATTGGAAATGAGTGATGCGGTTTGGAAGGAAGGGGAAGTTGGCTCCCCAATTCATTGGTCCTTATAATATCATTTGGAGGATGGGACCACTGGCTTATGAGCTAACCTTACCAGCAGAGTTGGACCGGATACATAATGTATTTCATGTGATTTTTTCCTATATTGACAAGACGAACCAAGTGATTCAGCCAGATGAGATTAAGCTAGAGAGAGACTTGACTTTCATGGAGAAACTAACAAAGATTAAGGCCAGACAGGTCTGCCAGTTGAGAAGCAAGGAAATACCTATGCTTAACATGATTTGGAAAAATCAGGATGTCGAGGCACCGACATGGGAGACCAAGGCTAGCATTAAAGAATGCTATCTAGAGATCATGGAGGACTACCTAGCAGTACGTGGGAGAGGATTGGTCATCCGAAAACGGGAGGATCATGGCCGTGACCATTAGTAGGTCACAGACGTGGTTGCCATGTCATTACGGGTGTGGTAAGAAGTAGGCCAAGGGAGTGGTGGACAGCCTATAAAAGCATAGTTGCTATTCCAGAATTATAACAACCTAACTCGCATTCCTTTAAATCTTCTTACATGCGTCGATTGTTTTAGGTAGAGAAGAGGGACTTGTTGATCGATTCCAGACCAATAGGAGAGCCTTAGAGATCAGCGAGGAAGCTGTAATGGTAATCTACCTTCTTCCTCCTTTCTCAATACTTTGCTTTGAATCCAATGTAAGAAAATCCTAAAAGGTTTGGATTTGGGGTTTTGGGATTTCAATTCTATGATTATTTTCCTCCAGGTTATATAGATAAGGAAAACGAACACTAGGGAGATGGCTTGGATCATAACCTTCAGTCGAAAGCTTTCAAAGGTAGGGGATAGGATTACTTTTCTACCTTATGCAAAGAATTGTGATTAGTTGTCAGGAATCCTTGTTGGATTTTTAGGACTGCATAGTAGCGTGTGATCTACTATATAAATGGTTGAGTTATGTAATTCATAGTTTTAGGCGATGTAGTAGAGTGTGATCTACTACACAGATAGTTGTTCATTATTCGAGCATAAGCTCACAACGAGGAACTATGCATGTTCACATTTCATTTTTTAGGATTAAGAATGAGGACTAGATAGACTAGCTAACGATATAAGCTGGTCACCCAACACATGGATTGTGCAATCTCCCAAGTTACTTTCAGTTTCAGGCAGGACGTGACGTGAAGAAAAAGGTTGTGATGACACAAATGTGGATCGGCATAAAGATGGGAAAACTAATGAACAAAAAGGTGCCGATGAGAAGTCTGTCGATTAGAATCAGGATGGGAATCAAGTAACGGACGGGGCGGGGCCTCTCAACTTATAATGGATACTATTCATAGTATTCAAGTTGAGCATCATGAAGATAAAGAGATTGAGAATGTGTTGTCCTTCCCCCTTAATTTCGACGGTAGTTCTATCCCATTCAAGACCCCACCCCCCTCATGGAAACTTCTGCAAGTGAAAAAGTTTAGGTTTGTAGACGGCTCTTCAAGTTTGAATGATCTTCTTGCTAAGCAGGAACCAGCTTCTCAAATCATTGTCTCACCTTAATATGTTTCTTCCTATCAACCAATAATAGTACATAACACTCTCAACCCGATATTAGAATAACTACTAGGGCTGAACACTATTTGACATGCTGGAGCACTCATGTTGGATGACGTTGTTAGGGATCATGTGATTAATTATTGCTTGAGTGATGAGCGTGATCAACAAGTTATTCCCTACTCATCCCCCTAACTTTTGTTCATGTCTGCAACCTGTTATTGATGTGTATAACTAGTTACAAGCTTATGTAACATGTTAGATAGTCTTCTTTGTTGTTTTTTCCAGGAAGGAGAAGTTGTATAGGATTAGGCTTGGTAACTTTCCATCTAATTTTTTGGATTTCATTCCTACCTAGAGTTGGGAATCCTTGTGTTTGGTATCTAACATGTTGAAAAGAAAAGTAGGTGAAAATTCCGACGAAATCTTCAAAGAAAAGCAAAGAAAAAATCGGCGAAATAAAGAGGTCATCAAAAGCCTTCGATCCAACCACCTCCACCATAGACGTTTTCAAAGTTTGGGTTAGTATAGTTGATTTCAAGACTAGGACAGAGATTTTTTGGTTCTTTACAAGATTAAAATCGAGTTTTCAAACTTTGAATGTTCAAAACAGAATTTTACCTAGTCATAGATCAAATTATGTTTTATGGTTGCTTTGATTGCAATATTCTTATGAATCCTATGCCTGGATAAATCATTGCTAGTCCTAAGACCTTAGCTCACCAAATTGCTTCACCATATATGTTTCTCTGTTTCAATTGAGTGAAATACTAGTTGCAAAACAACGAGTGTTGAGATTCAAACGTTTATATATTGAGAGATTTTGAGAGGTCTATTCTTTGTGCACTAACCATGTTTTGCGAGGTTCAAAATAAATTGACGGAGATACAACAAAGGCTCAAGGCCACTCAAGCAGAGCCATAGAACAAGGCTAAACCACCTAAAGTGGCACCCCTACCAACACTCACACTTGGTGGGCACGAACCTCTAATTGTAGCATCTTTTGAGGATCTACATCGATGAGAGACTCTTACTTCATTCCAATTAACATAACATCCTTTTTTATTTTTATCAAGAGATATCTATAGCAAATAGTTAACCCATGAATCCCTTTATCAAACAAGAGACATATATAGAAAATAGTAGAAACACCAATCGTAATACCCCAAATCTTTTACAAAAATATTAATGTAAAAGTCTCTAACCTTGTCCTTAAGAATTTGGTTTCTACTAGTGTTGTCGAGTATTAATTGTATTTGTAAATTGCATAACTAAATGTTCATCATAAATAAGATTAAAATTAATAGACTTGTGTGAGAGGATTGAATTCTTGGGATATAAATAATTAAATTGGATTGTAAACATAATCAATTATTTAGTTGTAGCTCAAATGGTTTGTGTGCTCACCCTCTTCCTTTTAGACCCGAGTTCGAGTCTTCCTAGAACCAATTTTATTTTTTGTGCTTTCATTTTTGTCCTGATAGTTAAATGACGTCGTTTTGAGATAAGTGAATCGGTCATCATCGTTGTCTTCCTCACGTCCTCCGACCAAGACCGTTACCCGACAAAAGAATTTTTGGCGCATCTTGAAAAGTTGAAGGTCGTAATCGGGGTGTCAAGACTTGATGCCACGTTTTAGACCCAAACCCTCCGTTGAGGACAATCATATGGCTATTTAAAGCCATCCTAGAGTCAGTATTGAAGAGGAGCAAGTCTAAAATTATGTTCCCTTCTTCTCCGACAATGACTTGCGTCGGCAAGTTCCAGACCAACCCATGACTTCTAAATACCTTTGTTGATTCGTATTATCGAGATGAAGCCTTATGTGTCCTTCGATTCGAGTTTGCTCAAGTTTTAGTAGTTATTCAAGGCTCTCTCCAAATTTTTGGAAATTTAAGGGGGTAATATCTTCCATTTGAAATGTTTATGTTTTACTTGTGTTATTTATGCTTCTTTGAATTACATGAATAATACTTGGACTTTACATGTTTTAAATGCATTATATGTGATATATTCTAGGTGATATATTTGTGATATGATATGTTACATGTAATTGTTCAGTTGAACAAGTTCTATTGCAAGGGTAATATTGATATTGATTGATCACCTATTTAGAGCCCATAGGTTGACGATCGTGCTGAATGCACTATAGCTACGTGGTGGGCTTCCCACACTAACTATCCTCGTGGGCCTTGGTAGGCGCCACTATATGCGGCCCTATTTGGTGCCACTAACATGTATATGGGTCGTCAGCATATGTGAGTCGGGATCCCAATTAAAATATGGAAAGTAGAGTTAGCGTGGTCCAACGTGCTTTACATGCTATATGGTTGTCTTTTCCAATGATTTCTAATATTGGCATCTATATGATACCTTCGAAACACTAACCCCGTGCCACCCACCAGTTCTTGACAGGTTATAGTGTATTAGTAGAATTAATAAAGGACCTCGTCATCTGTCGCCATACTGAAGTTGGGATGATGTTGAGACTGTGTATTTCTGGGATTTGATTTAAAGATGGGCCCATTCAATGTTTCACACCAGATTCCGAAAATAAATTGTTTGGCTTAATATTCCAGTTTTTCTGAAAAGGTTACCATTATGGTTATATTTAGTATTTTACTATTTCTAAATTGTATCCAGTGTCCGTCCCGAGACTATTTCTTGTTTATTTTAATATATAAAAACTGGGATGTTACACCAACATTTTTATATACATATATGTATAAGTATTCTCTGACACAAGGTTTAGAGCCTCATCACAAATTGCTTATTTAAAAATATGCACTGTATATTAAACTGCAATGTAGTGCGGATAAAAAAAAGCGAGGTAGCGATTTAGTGACGAAGCAGATTGCATTGCCCTATCCAAACAATATGCCATTGTTGTTTTGAGCCATATTCAAGGAAGAAAATGAATAGAGAATCAAACAATACAGAGTATAATGAATGAAATTGCTACTATCATGAACTAATGATTTGGATAATTTGATTTTGGTTACGGATTTCAGATGAGAGGAAGATTGGTGGGTGTTTCAATTGGATCATCTTTTTTCATAATTAGTCATTTAATTTACTCTTATGTGATATGTTATTTTTCCATGATCGAACTAGTTATAAATGATTATAACTAGTTATGAGGTCGTGTAAATAATTACAAATAATTATAAATAGTTACTCGTATAACTAGTTATTAAGTTGTATAAATGGCCAAAACTGGCGGGGATAAAAGAGATGGAATTGAGAGGGAACGAATATAACATGGATTTCATGTAAGATGGATCTTGTTGGGACCATATATTGATAAATGAAGGCTTTTGGTTCTAGGAAGTTTGTAAGGTTCGACCAAAAAGAAGAATATAAATAGAAGAGAGAGAAGGGGGAGAAAGGGAAAATTAGTATGAGGTGGTTGCCAGGTCTGATTCTGACTTGACAACATCCTTTTATTCCACATCAAACTTCAGCTTAGTGGTACTTGGTGAAATCAACTAATGAGAGTAGTGGTATCAGGTGCACTAAATAAAAGTTTAATGGAAAGTGTGTAATGATTTTAGAAGTTGAATGATATATGGTGTAATTAAGTCTATAACTAGTTATGGGCCATTTACTAGTTACATATAATTTTAATTTGTTATAAATGCTTATAATATGTTACATGAAATTATAACATGTTACTCGTATGACTGACTATGGACGATTATAACCTATAACAAATGACTATAACTCGTTACTCGTGTAACCTGTTATAAATGATTACAACATGTTACACGTGTAATATTTTATAGACGATTATTTTCTAGAAAAGTCATTGGAAACTCGTCGAACACTCGATGTAAAATCCTAGATCTGATTGTTTAGATTCATCTTTGAAGTTCTTAAAACAATTGAACTTAGATTATACCATCAACCATTAAGTTTTCTAGAATAAGTACTTGAACTAGAAACATGTTTTGCGTTAAAGATATGGATAATATATGGTAGAACATTTTTGCCAACGCCAATAATCATTTTGCCACCCATTCTTTTTTTGGGTAGAAAGGTTGGACTCAAGGTCCTAATTATTAATACTAATGGCTCGTGGGACGGAAACCGCAATAATATCAGTAGGAATAAATTCAATAATATTTCAAGGGAATTAATTAATAATATGCATTCCGAAAGGGAGGGATAAAACTAATAATATGAGCGAAAAGGTTCGTCGCACGGTTTCCTTCTCGATAGATGTGAGTCACAATCACCATCTAATCATGATGGAAAAGTTGATGCAGCTCTGTTATACTCTCAAAGTGCCTTAAATCCGTAGCATTAGGGTTAGGAGCATATGCCTTAAATCCGTAGCATTAGGGTTAGGAGCATATGCGTCGACAATGGCGGAATCAATTTATAGATGCACTTTGCGGTACCCTAGATTCCATGGAAATTGTACGCCAAGAATAAGAGCTCTGATTTCATCTCATGTGATAGTACATTCCCCGAAATTAGCTGCAAAGGCACCCTGACAAGCCCCTCGAATCATGTAAAATACCGCCCCTTTTCGAGCTCTTTGAAGATTGTAAGACTGAATTGTCTGTGTTGAGGGTAATCTCAACATCGTGACAAACCTACCAACCCACCAGGCTCTCGCTCTGGTTTATTTTTTGAAAGCGTCAACTCTCCCATTTTCATTATCTCCCAAAGCCCGATATCTAATGAAGTACTCGTAGGTGGAGCTAATATGAGGAGGTTGAAACATTTCTAAAAATAAACTCATTATGATGTTTCCAAAGAAGCCAACATACGATACCAAACTCAAGCCTATGTTTGGAAATAGTGGTTCCTGTAATAATCCAGTCACTTAAATTTAAGTGAAAAAAATTGCTTGGACGCTGAGTTCCCAGGATGCTTATCCATAGCTATTTTTCTATGGACAATCTCAAAGAGCATACAAAATATTTTCTAGTTGTCGATCGGTCCTTCCTTCTGAATCGAGCATTGGAGGCTCATACATTGGGCATGCCCTCTCAGCACTATGCTGCTCAATCCTTTAGGGATTCTGCATCCCCTATGCAATATTGCTAGTTCGTCAACACGTACTACCATGTTCCAGACATGGAAGTGTAGAGAGCAATCCTTGTAGTGCTACTTCAAAGATGCAACTAGTTAAGCAAGTAGCTCAACCTCGTACCTTTCACCGAGTCGGGTAATACGAACCACATAGTACTGCCGGAACCTTAGTCGAACCCCCAGCATCACGTCATCCCTTGATATGATAACGATGGTCCTGAAAAGCCTAGTCATTCTCCTCTATTTAGCTCGGACCCTCCTAACACCTCTATCTCCTATCCTTCTCCTAACCTCCTTTCCTACTCTTTACCCATGGTATGAAATGCCCTCATTCATTTTAGTATTGACAAATATTGTGCTACGGTGTTATGTGATGTAGTACCAATGGAGGTTACGATCTTGAATATGTTCAAGCCAAGGCCTATGTTTCTTGACTCATAGGTTGACCATACGTCCATGGGTCTTCCTCGGATGTGCATGCCGTAGCAAAGGCCTACTATCTGCAATCATGACTACGACCCTTTATCTTTTATTCACGTTGTAGTAGTTTAATTTGGGATTTGTATTCACACTTTGGATGTTTAATTAAGGCCAAAGAAGGCCTCCTAAAGAGCTCCTTGGTTGAATAGAGTCTTTGAGGAGCGAGGGTTGACTTAGTCAAAACTTATTCCTTAAGTAAGGAGGATTCATTCTTTGCCTTGGGAATCCTTGTCCTTTCTTTCCTTGGTGAACAAGGGTTTATTTTTCTATAATTTAATGGCCTCCCTCTCCTATATAAAGAGAGTACAACCAATATGGTTAGGTAGAACGCCCATAATATAGTTTAGGTAAATTTTGGCCTAGAACCGTCATTTGAATTTGTCTTGTTTGAAGCACATTGTTGCTAGGCTATAGGATTGTGGTTTATCATAATCGAGTGAGCACCCCGTCTTCTTGGCACCATTCACATTTGAGACTTGGTCCCTCCCTTTGGCATCGATCGACTGGTTGGCTAGGTAACTTTCCATCCGGTTTTTTGGATTTTGTTTTTTGTTTTGAAACCCGTTTTCGCTAACTTATCTCGGTCGTCGTTTGTGTGTTCCGGCTCATATCATTTTGGTATGACAGCCTCGTTCTTCTTTTAAAAAAGTACGTATCCTTTCAATTTCTGACTTTAGTTTTGATAGTTAAAACAATAAAGAAAACACCCTAAAAAGAGATGTTCGGCCGAAATCCTAGTTTCGTTAGGTCTTTGTGTTTGGAATCTGACATGTTGAAAAGAAAATTAGGTCCAAAAATTTAGAAGAAATCTTCAAACAAAATCAAAGAAAAAATCGGCAAAATCAAGCGGTCATCAAAAGCCTTCAATCCAACCACCTCCACCACGCACATTTTCAAAGTTTGGGTTGGTATAGTTGATTTCCAGACTAGGGCAGAGATTTTTTGGTTCTTTACAAGCTTACAATCGAGTTTTCAAACATTGAAAGTTCATAAACGAATTTTTCCTAGTCATAGATCAGATTAAGTATTGTGGTTGCTTTGATTGCAATATTATTGTGAATTTTACCTAGCTCTCATTTTCGCATCTTTTGAGGATCTAAATCGATGAGAGAATCTTTTACGAATGTAGCAAGCACCATTCTCATGGATAAAATGGGGATGCCCACCAATGGACATCCGAAGCCCTACAAGCTTCAAGGGCTTAGGAATGGAGTAGAGTTAAGAGTGTCGAGGCAAGTCCTAATTTGTTTTAGTATTAAAAATATTGTGACGAGGTGTTATGTGATGTAGTACCAATGGAGGCTACCTAAATTGGTTTCGGTCAACTATGGAATTAGCATTAGGTGTTCTCCACTACTTGAGGCCAAATTGTTATGTCATCACCCATGGATCGAAGAGATTCACCCGAAAAGCTCTTACACCAATTGAGGTTCGTGAAGATATATAGGAGAGACGTAGGGCAACGGAAGTTTCAAATCAAGAGCTCAAAACAAGAGAAGTTGAGAGGAGAGGAAAAAAGTCAGATACACCCAGTGAGGATGTCTAAACATTAGTGGATAGGAAATCCCTTGTGGTGCCACACCACAGGGAGTGTTTAGATTTAACTAACACGACACACCCTCTTCCTAGTGTTGTCTCTTCTAAGTTGCAGGAACCTGAAGGAGATAGTTTCGAAGCATCCTCAACTCTTGATATTATTAAGACCGAATGTGTTCCTAGGCCATCCCAACAAGAAGAGAATGAATTGGAGGGAACACACGAGCTACAATTACACCTGATGAATGAGTCCAAGATGATGATTCAAGTCGAGCTACTAAGAGGAATACCACCAAAAAATTTATTGGAAATTTCAGCGAACAAAACTTGTTAGGGTTAGCAATAAAGAATCACTTTTGCGTTTGATTGTTATAACTAGTTATGATAGGATTGGTTGCATTATGTCAATCTTTGAGATTGTATTATATTTTTCTCATTTAAATTATAACATCAAACAACCTATGGATAAGAATAAATAATTTGATTTGAATGGTCCCTTATAGCATGTTATGGAACTTTTTATCTTAGAGATGTGAATCTGATTAGTGAATGTCAAATGCTTGTTTTCACATAGACAATGCCAGGAGTAGCATAAATTTCTTAGATGTGCATTCTACTATCATGTTGGACAGCATGAGCATATGTACATTTTTTGTACTTAATATTGATGTTTTGCCTACTTAAATCGTGCTGTATAAATTTCTTAGCATAAGCTTTGACCTAAAATCTCTGTTATGTGACTACATGACATTATACTATAATATATTGTTTGTATACATGTGGTTTCCAAATAAGGTCGTTGTAGGTATAAAAGAAGTTGAGAGAATAGTAATCCCAAAGAGCCATGAAACAACCATGGAATGGAAGATTTCTTGGAGTAATGAAGCATGGATCACGTGGTTGAAAGATCCCAAGAACAATGGGAACAACCACGATTGACATATGAGATGCATATTGAACAGCCACACAACGAGCACACCCCAACTATTCAGGGAAGTTCAGTAATTGATGATGATAATTTTATATCTTTGTGTGATGATTATGAAATAACTCGTGTGTTTGATGATTGGGAAGATTTGAGGAAGAATATTTTTCAAGAGGGAGGGTATGATGAAGTTATCCCAGTGGTGTCTAACCAAGTTCATAGGAGTCCAAACACTCGAGCTCAACCAATCACACTCAATTGAGAGACCGCCAATTTTGGGGAATCCTTGAGTCAATTCAGCCATCTCGAAGAGGAGCACTCAAACGAGGATGAAAGAATACTCGTAACTTAGGTTCAAGAAGATAACAGAGCACTTGACGATTTCCAAACAAAATGAGTGGCACCGATGTCGAAGCCGCTTCGAAATCAAGAATTTTCAAGAACACAAGAAGGGGCAGACTATTCTTGACCTATCTTGGGAGTAGAGTTATATTATGATGCAAGGAGACCCTCTATCAAGTTTGAAAGAAATCATAGCTTAAAAAAATGAAGGTGCAAAGTTTTGATTTCATCAAATTTCATCAATTCGATCCATAGGGAGTAAGGATTGACAAGGAATCCTTCTCCTTTCTTTCCATCGGTGAACAAGACTTTATTTTCCTTGTAATTTCATGGCCTCTCTATCCTATATAAAAAGTCATTATCCTATATAAAAAGGGAACAACCAACATAGTTAAGTAGAACACCCAGAATAAAGTTTTAAGTAAATTTCGACCTAGAGATATCTTTTGTACTTATTTTGTTTGAAGCACGTCGTTGCTAGGCTAGAGAATTCTAGTTTGTCATAGTCAAGTTCTCACCCCCTCTTCGTTGCACCATTCACATTTCAGACTTTGCCCCTCTCTTCAGCATCAATCGAGTGGTCGGTTAGGTAACATTCCAATTAACATAACGTCCTTTTTTATTTTTATATGAAAAATTTACCTCTGATGAAGTTGCCAACAATAACAGAGCATAAATCTTTACCACCAAAGAAAAAAAATAGAGCAATCACTTCTCTATTATGTTGTTTCTTTTCTTTTTCCATCTGCCCTTTCTTTCATACTAAACCCAAATCCTACCCCATTAATACTCATTTATCATCTTTCATTCAAACTCATTTATCATCTTCCATTCAAATAATTAACCCATGAATCCCTTTATCAAATAAGAGACGTATATAGAAAAAAGAATTACAAACAGCAGAAGTACAAACATTTTAATATACATATATACATAAGTGTTCTCTGGCACAAGGTTCAAAGCCTCATCATAAATTGCTCGTTCAAAATAAAGCACCGCATATTAAACTACAATGTAGTGTAGATAAAAAACCGAGGTAGCGATGGACTGACGAAGCAGACTTCATTACCCTATCCAAACAATAAACCATTGTTGTTTTGAGCCATATTCGATGAAGGAAATGAATAGTGAATTAAACAATATAGAGTATGATGAATGAAAATGCTTCTATCGTGAACTAATGATTTGGATAATTTGATTTTGGTTAGGGATTTCATATGAGAGGAAGATTGGTGGGTGTTTCAATTGGATCATCTTCTTTCATAATTAGTCTTTAATTTACTCTTATATGATAAGTTATTTTTGTATGATCCAACTAGTTACATATGATTATAACTAGTTATTAAGTTATGTAAATAGTTACAAATAATAATAAATAATTACTCATATAACTAGTTATTAAGTCGTGTAAATAGTTACAAATAATTATAAATAGTTACTCGTATAACTAGTTATTAAGTCATATAAATTGTCAAAAGTGGTGGGGATGAAAAAGATGGAATTGAGAGGGAAGGAAGAGAACATGCATTTAATGGAAGATGGATCTTGTTAGGACCATATATTGATAAATGAAGGCTTTTGGTTCCAGGAAGTTTGATGAGGTCTGACGAAGAAAATAAATATAAGAAGAAGAAATAGAAGGGGAAGAAAGGACAAATTCAGTATCATGTGGCTCCCATGTTAGATTCTGACTTGACAAGTTCCTTTCATTCCACATCAAATTTCAGTAAAATATTTTAGCTTAGTGGTAGTTGGTGAAATCAAATAATGAGATTAGTGGTATAAGGTGCATAAAATTTTAATGTAATGTGTGTGACAATTTTAGAAGTTGAATCACATATGGTGTAATTAAGTATATGACTAGTTATGGGCCATTCACTAGTTACATATGATTTCAATTTTTTATAGATGCTTATTATATGTTACATGCAATTATAACATGTTACTCGTATAACTGACTACTGACAATTATAACCAATCACAAACGATTATAACTTATTACTCGTGTAACCTGTTATAAATGATTACAACATGTTACACGTGCAACATATTATAGACGATTGTTTTCTGGAAAATTCATTGGAAACTCGACGAACAATTGTCGTAAAAGCCTAGATCTGATTGTTTAGATTCATCTTTAAAGTTCTTAAAACTAATTGAACTTATATTATACCATTAGCCATTAAGTTTTCTTGAATAAGTACTATAGCTGGAAACATGGTTTCAGTCCAAGTTGTGGGTAATACATGGTAGAGCATTTCCTGCCAATGCCAACAATCATTTTTCCACCTATTCTTTTTTTTGGGTAGAAAGATTGGACTCTCCGCCTACAAGTCTTTCATTAGGGTTTGGAAGACAATGAAAATGGGAGAGTTGACACTTTCTAAGAATAAACCAAAGCGAGAGATGAGCATAGTGGGTTGGTCGATTCGTAAAGATGTTGAGATTACTCTCAACAAAGACGATCCAGTCATATGTAGTTATAGACTTAATTACACCATATATCATTCAACTTCTAAAATCGTTACCCACATTCCATTAAAATTTTATTTAGTGCACTCGATACCACTAATCTCATTAGTTGATTTCACCACTACCACTAAGCTAAAATATTTGACTGAAATTTGATTTGGAATGAAAGGAAGTTGTCAAGTGAGAATCTGACATGGCAGCCACATCATACTAAATTTGTCCTTTCTTCCCCTCTCTCTCTCTTCTTCTTATATTCTTCTGCTTGGTCGCACCTCAGTAAACTTTCTGGAACCAAAAGTCTTCATTCATCAATATCTGGTCCTAACAAGATCCATCTTCCATCAAATGCATGTTCGCTTCCTTCCCTCTCAATTCAATCCCTTTCATCCCCACCACTTTTGAAGATTTATAGGACTTAATAACTAGTTATATGAGTAACTATTTATAATTATTTGCAATTATTTATATGACTTAATAACTAGTTATAGTCATGTTGGTACTTCTATTATTTGCAATACTATTTGCTATATATGTCTCTTGTTTGATAAAGAGATTTAGGGGTTAATTATTAGAATGGAAGATGATAAATGAGTTTGAATGAAAGTTGATAACAGAATATTAATGGGGTGGAATTTGGGTTTAGTATGAAAAAAGGGAGGATGGAAAAAGAAAATAAACAACAAAATGGAGAAGTGATTGTTCTTCTATTTTTTTCTTTGGTGGTAAAGATTTATACTCTGTTATTGTTGGGAGCTTCATAACACATAAACTTTTTATATAAAATAAAAAAAGGATAATATGTTCATTGGAATGAAGTAGAGTAATTATTTCGTTATTTGATTTTTTTTTAAAATTCATTATTTAAAATTTAAATTATCTTAAATTTAGAAATTAATTAATTATTGATCGTTGAGATTATTTCTAATAATTGAAAAGTTCAGATGAATTTAAATAGGTAGGAGTACTCAGTACTCCGAGACTACCGAAGTCCTCACCTTATATTAATGGAATAATATTAACTTGATTGCAAAATCATTTTGAACATGCAATTAAATAGTAGTTTATTGTTAAAAGAAAAATACTAATTAGTAGTTGTTATGTTTTAAATTCCATGCATAATTGATCACGATGTCGGAAGGAGATGGTGGAGGCAGGCGTTTGTTGCCACGGTTTGTCAACCGTGCTGTTTTTGCTTCAAATCGACGGCAGCAACCTAGTAAGAAGAAATCACGAAATTAAGAATTTGGGAAGCCAATTTTCATGCAACTAGAGACGCAATTTGATATGAGCTAGAATGCACTAACGACAATTGAGACAAGCTATCAAAAACGGTTTTCAAAACAACAAAATAAATCCAAGATATCGGATGGAAAGTTACCTAACCGACCACTAGATTGATGCCGAAGGGAGGGGAAGAGTCTCCAATGTGAATAGTGCCACGAAGAGGTAGTGAGAACCCGACTATGACAAACTAGAATCCTCTACCCTAGCAACAACGTGCTTTTAACAAAACGAATTCAAAAGACATCTCTATGCCAAAATTTACTTAAACTTTATTATGGGTGTTATGCCTAACTATGGTGGTTGTATCCTCTTTATATAGGATTGAGAGGCCATCAAACTACGAGGAAAATAAAGCCTTGTTCACCAATGGGAAGAAAGGAGGAGGATTCCTTCCCTTGCAAGGCAAGGAATCCTCCTTAGTTAAGGCCAAGTATTGACTATGTCAATCCTTGCTTCCTGTGTCTCCAATCGATGAAATTCAGTGAAATCAAAACTTTGCATCTTCATTTTTTATTCAGCTATGATTTCTCTCAAACTTGATAGATGGTCTCCTTGCATCATAATATAACTCTACTCGGAAAATAGGTCGACAACAGTTTACTCCGTCTTGCGTTCTTGAAGAATCTTGATTTTGAAGTGGCTTCAACATTGGTGCCACTCGTTTTGTTTGGAAATCTTCAAGTGCTGCATTATCGTTATGTACCCAAGTTATGAGTGTTCTTTCATCCTCATTTAAGTGCTCCATTTTGATATGGTTAAATCGACTCCATGATTCCCCATAATTGGTGGACTCTCCATAGAAAATTACCATCATCAACTACGGAACTTCCCTGAATAGTTGGGGTGGGCTCTTTGCGTGGTTGTTCAATATGCATCTCATATGTCAATCGTGGTTGTTCCCATTGTTCTTGGGATCTTTCAACCATGAGATCCATGCTTCATTACTCCAAGCAATCTTCCATTCCATGGTTGTTTCATGGCTCTTTGGGATTACTATTCTCTCAACTTCTTTTATACCTACAACAACATTATTTGGAAACCACATGTATACGAACACGATATTATAGTATAATGTCATGTAGTCACATAACAGAGATTTTAGGTCAAAGCCTCTCTTTCCTTCTGCTAAAGTTTTTATTATTCATTTTCTTTCCCCTTTTCTTCTTCGTAAATCTTCGGAGAATGCGGCGTTGATCTCTATTTCAAGAAGCGATTCAACGAAGCCGATTGACCACTTTCCCGAGGACCAATTGCTAAGCAATTTATACAGCACGATTTGAGTAGGCAAAACATCAATATTAAGTACAAAAAATGTACATATGGTCATGCCGTCCAACATGATATGAGAATGCACATCCAAAAATTTTATGCTACTCCTAAAATTGTCTATATACAAATCCATGATACTCATGTACAGGAGAAAATCATAGTAGTAAGATCTCATGTAAGTGATGCATTAGCAAGTTCAGAGATTATCATTAACGGTCTAAGTAGTTCATGACTAGTATTAACAAGCATTTCGCATTCACTAATCAGATTCACATCTATATGATAAAAAATTTCTATAACATGTTTTATGGGACCACTCAAATCAAATGATTTATTCTTATCTTTAGGTTGATTGATAATATAATGCTACTGTTGCTATTAGAGGGGAATCTTGGTTCAAACACAATGGATTAAATTCCCTCTCATTATAATGCTACTGTTGCTATTATAAATAATATCTGCTTGGTCTCGTAGCCATCTTTGAAACCATTTGGTTGAAGCATTGTTGAAAATAATCATCTCGTCTCCTCCAACAGAAATCTCAAAGGCATATCAAATTGGGTTAAAGGATCAACAAACAAAACCGAAATAATCAAACAAAATAAACTGTGATCATGGAACTTAATCCATTGTGTTTTAACCAAGATTCCCCTCTAACTCTCATGCTTTGCAACTAAAGGTAATCATTTTATTCTAAAGTTTCCTTCGCACTCAGAATCGATAGTCGGAACTCAACCACATTAACTCATAAATTGAACGATTTTAGCTGAAAATAATGATAAGATATAATCGTATCTTTGATCATTACCTTGTTTTATATATCATTCCATCAATAACTCCAACCTCTCAAATGTTTTTGGGTGTGGCTAAGCAATGAACCTTTTTAGGCATTATCAAAATAATTCGGCTAATAAACTAACCGGAGTCAAATCTCCCTAGGGTCTCTTTTAGTATCTTACTAAAAATTGTAATTAGTATCACTGATATATCAACGAATGTGGTTTAGGTGCCTGGGACCAATCACACAATCAAAGTGAAAATGAAAATAGCTTTAAAGGAAATGGTTGCAAGACTGCACGATAAGAGTTTATACAATCAGAGATGAAACTTCTTAGATTTCGAACCCCCCTAGCCAATTCTAATTCAGAAACGACACACAAATTCCACGATTTATAGGAAACATGATAGATTCAATATAGTGTCGCAATTCTTTTCTAATCAACTCATGCCTTTTTGGGTCCGCGAATTTGATACCTATCTAGTATCCCAGTCCGACTTTTTGCGTGACGAAGATCTGAAACCCGCTACGCAATTAACCGATTTAGGATTGCTCACACGACTGACTAGTTCACTCGCTCTTAGGTGACGGTTAACATCTAACCAAGTTGATTGACTTTGGCATTCTAATCATAACATAGATTCATTCAAGTTGATTAGAAAAGAGAAAATCAAAAATAAATCAAACATATATTACAATCCAACCAACTCGCATAAATCGTCAAATGTATCAAATCATTCATTCAGAAAAATTAACCTAGGGTTCATCTAATCTAAGCGAGACGAGTTTAGATGCTCATGGTTTTTGAAGAAAAATCAAAATCAGAAGAAGAAGTCATTGAATCTAGGTTTACACAAGAAACTATGAAGAACCTAATTTCGCCGATTTTCTCAAACTTGATTCGATGTCTTAATCCTTGCGTCGATTACGAGCTCCTTGAAGTTCCCTTTTTGTGGCTCTCAAATCTCTCACTAATGCTCTCAATTTCATCCAGGAAAGACTCTTTAAGCCCGACGGATTACCAAAAGTGCGTTGTACCCTTTTGGTCATTTCATAGCGAAAGTTTGATCATATTTATAGAAACTGTTGATTTGAAAGTTGTAGAAAATTGAAATAGCTTTCCGACGCCCCAGGTCTTGCATCAATCGGACTTCTGCGCTAGGAGATATGTGTAAAATATGAAACTGCAACGTTTTTCGACCAAATTGAGATCCAAGCTCCTTGAAGATGTCAAAATGCTTCTCATTGCTTGTCCTACATCATTCATGCATGTCATGTCACTCTGATTAATGCCTTGATGTCGTCATGTACCTAAAATCTATAAATAAAACTCCAAAACGATATCAAATGGACCGGGGCCCAGACACTAAATCGAGATAAAAGCTAAAAATGCATAAAACATCCTAAATATCTACCTATATATATATATGCAGGAAATATGACTTAAATGAGGGAGATATATGTGACAAATCTAGCATTATCACTAAGATTAAGGACAAAAAAGTGGAGCATCATTCGGCAACGAACTCTCGACTACTCTTAAACTCTTATTTTAATCTTAGCGTAATAGCTATGAGTATAAATTAAGACAATGAAAGAAGGCCTTGGAGATTAATCAGCCCAACAAAATACTGCGCTTACCATTTTCCAACAAGCATGAACTTCATTTTGTTCCCAAAGATCGAGTTATGTGGACAGCAACTCCATCTTTGATTCAGAACTTCATAGCGCAACCCAAGCCTTCTTAGTTATTCGTTTAACACCTAAATCAGGCCAAGAAGCATGTCCCTATATTGAAGTTTCAATTACTATCTAAATTTGTCGAAGTTACACCCTCGCCGCAGTAGGGACTCCACGTCGTAACTCTGTACAGATTCCTCGAATTGAGGAAGAATATGACTTGACAAATTTTAGTGGTAGCCCATGGAATTTTAGTGATCACGTTTTGTCACTGGACTCCTAGTAATTGCAATCAGTATCTATATTTATAATACTTACTTTACAAATATATAACTTTAAGGATCTGACAGCTTAGTCTTAATTTATTTATTGTCACAATCGTGGCTTGAAAACGGTATGTCGTGACAAAATGCACCCAACTCAATCCAATTAATTATGAGTTTGTTTATCTTGTTAACAGTTGATCCTGTCGATTGACTCCCATTAGAGCTAAGATGTTTATAAGTTGCAAGAAACATATCGATATTATACTTATAACATGATGACTACGATCATAACTAATTAATTAGTTTGATATTACAATCAATTCTAATAGTCTTAAGATGGTAGTGAATTAAGAATTGAGTATTAGCATGATTAAGTAGATTTTAATATGAACATAAAAAGTAATTAATTAGAAGAATTAGTATATAGGTAATTTAGTGGGATATATAGCAATAAGAATAGACTCCGACTATTATTAATATGATTATAAACTGATAATATGTTTTAGTGTAATTTTAATATGATTATGATTTTCTGTTAGATTTGTTATATACTCGTGAGAGCTTGCATATCTAGAACGTCAAATCAAATAAATAGGATAGACGTTAACCCCTATCAGGGAGCCAATGAATTAGTCTATCGTGTGAGCAATTCTAAATTGCTAAATCGCCTAGTGTGTTTTAGATCGTTGTCTAAAAAAAGTGGGCTAGAATACTAGATAGCGAATTAGCGGTCCCAAAAGAGCGTGACCTGATTAGAGAAGAATTGCAACAGTGTATTGCTTCTATCCTGTTTCATGTGAAGCGTGGAATTTTTCTGTCATTTGTGAATTAGAATTTCCTAGGAGGATTCGACATCTAAGCAGTTTCATCTTTGATTGTCTAAACTGTTATCGTGCCGTCTTGCAAACCATGTACTTTAAAGCAAATGTCATTTGTACTTTGATTGATTGATTGATCATCGTGGGAACTTGGTATCATTGGAACCGTCCCGTTGTCCTCTATCCATCGGATACCTGCAACCTCACATATACAATGAGAAAGCAAGTCAAACGGACCAAAATGGTTGGTTCGAGAAAATGAAACAAGAAACCCTTATTTCTTCCAACAAATCTCAAATGACGGTAAAAACTAGGTGAAACAAGGTCAACAGGCAGTCAAGATGTGGTCAAATCAGCAATGAATAATCATGCTATCACACCTATATGAAATTCATTGATACCTTGATTGATAATATTTAGAAATTTGAGTAAGATACTAATAGAGACCATAGGGAGACTTGATTCAAGTAAATCCAGTAGCCGGATTATATTGATAACACCTAAAAACGTCCATCAAATTGGCGTCTTTGCCGAGGATTTCTTTCTAGTATCTGAAAATAGTTCGATTAATATTAATCTTCACCCCGCTTTAAATTTTTGCGTTCACAATTACTTTTTACGAATTTTATTGCTTTTTGCGCAGAGGAGAACTCATTAAATGACACCAGTAGTGACACAATCAAAATTAGGTCAAAATTACGATTCGCGCTCATCAATTGAAGAACGAGAGATTGTTGAATCTCGGCTCGAAGACTCTTCATACTAAGATTATTGAGACACAGACAACAGTTACACTACTAAGCTTGCAAAACCAATGGCGGCATCAAGAACCCTTGCCGATGACACCAAGCCTAGTGCTGTAAACTCCACATCGAGTGTGGTTCCTCCTGAGCAAGATGATGCCAATTAAGAGATCAAGGGGAATCTCATCTCATTAATTCAGCAGAACATAAAGTTTCAATGAAGGACCGATGAAAATCCATGGGATCATCTAGTTGATTTTATGCCGATTGTGAGACGGTCAAACTTTGAGGTTTCTCTCGAAGAAGCAATGAAGTTCAAGCTATTCAAATGGTCTGTTCAAGAAGCAGTATTTGAATTGAGTAATAGCGTTCGAAAGATCCTAGGGAAAATACGATTCCATCAGTTTATTCTAGTAGAAATTAAAAGGCGGCGTAAGATCTTCTCATCAGTTAAACTCTTACCAACAGTTATGAAATAACTTGTAACTCATCTTGTCCTCCTTCTTAGTAACAATTTATCCTAACATGTCATCCTCCTCAAAGGACGCAACCGATCGACATCTCATGGATGACCTAAATTAAACCACACCTCAGATAGCTCATTCTTGCCTCTTCGCTTCTCCTCTCCAAACCGCAGGGAGACCATCTATGATCAACAGGAAACTTGGAGCACTTGGTGGTCCATTGGAAGGAGGAACTCAAGGAAATTGAATATTAAAAACCATCTTCCACGAAGATGTGATCCTCTTATTCTTCCTCTTAGGCTTGTATTACCTTGGTAGCCTAAGTCCCTTTTTAATTATTGGGTTGTTTGAGATATAGTTTTTATGATTTTCTCCTAAAAGCATTGGGTTGGATACATGTTGATGCTTAATGATATTTATTTATGGCTTTGCTGTGCTTACACCATGGTGCTTGCAATCTTGTATCGGTTATGGCTTTTATGAGATCAAATTCCCATGTTCCTATTCATTAATAGTAGTAGGAATGTGTTTGTGTTTAGTATAGGATAGATGAGGGTGTTGGTTCTCATTAACAAGCCCCAATTCTACATTTCGAGGCAAGATTTCTTTGTGGCCATTTTATCAAACACTTGGTAGGCGACCCGAAACAAAGACGACCTATTGACACGGTTGGAGTCAGGACGCTAGGGATGTCTATAAGTGACTTAAGAATCCCCACCTTGGGTTCGTAATACTCCCAAACTTATCTGAACTCCTAGGCATTTTGTGGATGGATTGGACCGCTTCAAATGTGGTGAGGCTACCTATTGAGAACCGGAATTTCAAGCTAAAGTTCCAATATATCCAGATGGTTCAACATAGTCAGTATAGCGGTCTCGACTTTGAGTGCCCAAGTTGACATCTCAAGGGTTTCCTCGAGATAGTTGAATTTATGTGATTGAACAATGTCCCACAAGATGTTATCCTACTTCCCTTTTCTCTCTTAGGACAGCGAAGTATTGGCTTGACACTCAACCGTAGAGCTCCTTTGATAATTGGGATGCCTTAGCAAGAGTGTTCTTGACTTAAGAGGCTCCACCACCTTCTCTTGCTCAGAAACTCAAGGGTCACGTGACCTGGATCTTTTTGTGTGAAGCATGCGGTGACGAATGATATGATGTTTCCACTTACCAAGATATCGGTCCACCTTTTGTCCCGAAAGAATGAATGGTTGAAAAGTTGACTACACGGCAATGCCGTAGGAGGTTAACAAGGTAGTCAAAACTATCGCGTTTAGTACAATCAAGGCAATTAAGGGAACTTCCAAAGATGGAATCAAGGTTTCCAAGGTGGATTTCAATGCTATAACAATCAAGGACTACCTTAAGGAGGATACCTACAAGGCTTTCAACGCTATAACAGTAAAAGGCATCATGGAAACCCAAATTAGAACCAAAGAGGATACCAATGAAGCTATCCAAGCAACTATCAACCTCAAGGTTTCAATCAAGGGGACTATCAAGTTCCAAACATGCTCGCTTTGCCGCCACCGCCTGGTTCCGAAAGTTTAACTACTGATGGTAGTGCACCCTTGAGCGATATCTCTATCGTAATCAAGATACTTAGAGAGCAAACAACATTCCTCCAAGAACCATCAATGTTTATTTAAGAGCATCAGGCGTACCTAGATACGTTCAACACCACTACACCGAGCTAACATGATGGAACTCCAAAGCCAACTAGGGAATCTCACTAAGGTTCTCTCAAACTGGCAAGACGGTACTTTTCGAGTAACACAAAGGTGAACCCTAAGTCTAAAAAGCATGTGTTAGTTGTGGATATGGAGATCATAAGACCTTCTAGATCAAAGATTGAATGCATTGCTAAGTTTACCAAGGTCTTCTGACGAGCTTTCCTCACAGATGCAATAACGTTGATCGATACCTCCCAAAGGGAAGATGATCTTACGGTCTCGGTAAAGAATTCAAAGTGTTTGCTCGTTCCCGTGGTAACACTTTCGAGCTCACTATTGATGGTATCCATCAACTTGATCCCTTTTGCAACTATGCTCCCGCTATCTCTACGACTAACAATGCTCCAAACATGTCTTCCCAGTTATTTGTGACAAGCCGTATGCAGGCACTCTCTCTCGTCATGAAAATGGAGATACGAGGAGAGAGAGACCACCGATCGAGGCGCATAAGAAAATGTTGAAGTTGATCCAAAAGTCTAGTCTTCCTACGTTCATTAAGAAGCATAAGCATGAGATTGCTTGGAAAGTGACCTATATCAAGGGGATTGGCCCCACCTACTGCAAGCATCAGATCTATCTCGAAGAAGTCAAAACCCCAGTTTGCCAACCTCAGAGACGTCTTAACTCGCTTTTGATGGAGGTAGTTCAAAAGCATAATTTCTAACTTCTAGATGCATAAATTATTTGCCCATCTAAGACGGCAAATGGGTTGATCCAGTGCATTATTTACCAAAGAAGAATGGAATAACTATAGTTCCTAATGGTGCGGGGGAAGTCGTTGCTTCTAGAATAGTCAGTGGTTGGATAGCATGCATTGACTATAGATAGTTAAATGAGGCTACTAGGAAGGACCACTTCAATTTTCCTTTCATTGAACAGAAGCTTGAGCGCTTGCCAGGTCATGAGTATTATTGCTTTCTGGATGGGATGTCAGGATACTTCCAGATTCCTATTGCACCAAAGGATCAAGAGAAAACAAGGTTTACATGTCCATTCGATACATTTTCCTATAGAAGGATCCCTTTTGGTCTCGACAATGCGCCAGTAACATTCTGGTGATGCATGATGGCCATCTTTAAAGATCTAATCGACAAAATCATGGAGGTATTCAAGGATGATTTTGCAGTGTATGGAGATTGATTGGATCATGGCTTGAAGTACTTGTGACATGTGAAGAGACAAATCTAGCTCTTAGCTGGGAGAAGAGCTACTTCATGGTGAGAGAGGGAATTGTGCTTGGACATAAGATTTTAAAGAAAAGGCTTTCAGTTGATCCCGCCAAGATTGATACCATAGGTCAACTTCCTCCTACATCAGTGAAGTCAGTTAGAAGTTTTCTGGGACATGCAGGGTTTTATAGGAGGTTAATAAAGGATTTCTCTAAGATTGCACTACCAATGACTCGCCTGCTTGAGAAGGATGTTCCCTTCCATTTTGGTGATGCGTGTCACCATGCATTTGAGGCTCTCAACTTTAAACTCACCACCGCTACTATCCTTATAACACCATAATGGACGATGCGAGTGGTTTTGCAGTTAGGACAGTACAAGGATAGAGAATTGAGAAGCGCTTTGACCCATCTATTATGCCAGCAAAACTCTAAATGAGACTTATAGGAATTACACCACTACATGAAAAGGAGTTATTAGCTATGTTTTATGCTTTGACAAATTTAGATCATATCTCTTGTTATCACATTTGGTTGTTTTCACTAATTATGCAGCCATTAGGTACCTCATGAGGAAACCAGATACCAAACCGAGAATGATCTGTTGGGTGCTTCGTCTTGAAGAGTTTGACATTGAAATGAAGGATAAAAAATGCTTAGAGAATTTTGGTGTTGATCATCTCTCTCGCTTAGAGGGGCCTGCAGCTATACTGGCGACTTGTTTTGAAATTTAGGAAACGTTTCCTGAAGAACAACTAAATGTCATCATGATCACCAAAGTCGAAGGACCTTGGTTTGTTGACTTCACCAACTTCCATGCTGGTGGGAAGATTAGGAACGATCTTTCTCGACACGAGCGAAGAAAGTTTCTTCATGACATCAAGAAGTATTATTAGGAAGATCCACATCTTTTTCGAATCAGCTCTCATAACATCATTCGCCGATGTGTCACCCTCAGTAAAGCTCATGAAATAATGACTCAATATCATTCGGGACCGACTAGTGGACAGGATGGCACAAATTGAACAGCTCGAAAAATTCTCATCGCCGGTTTCGTTTGGCCTACCATATTTTGAGACTGTAAGGATTTCATCAACGCTTGCGATCAATGCCTCGAACTATGAATGTGCCTTTAGAGATGTATTATATATGGCACGTTGATTTTATGGGACCTTTTCTTACACCTTATAAGAACATAAGCTCTATCCACTAGCGATGCTAGGGTAGGTGGAAAGTTCTTATAGAAGCTGCTTTATAGATTCGGTATACCTAGAACGATTATAAGTGACCAAGGAACTTACTTTCATGGTCAATTTGATAGGGTGTGTGTAAAGCATGGTGTTACCCATCATGTAGCTATGGCTTACCACCCTTAGATGAGTGGCCAAGTGGAGGTGACAAATATGGAGTTAACACAGATCTTAGAAAAGGTGATCTCGCACAACTAATTGTATATTAGATTAGATGACGCCTTTTGGGCATATAGAACTGCTTTTAAAACTCCTATTGGTACTTCCCTTACATTCTGGTGTATGAAATAGCTTACCATTTTCCTATAGAACTCGAACACAGTGCTTGGTGTGCCTTGAGAACACTTAACTTTTATCATAGTATTGCGGAAGAGGAAAGAAAAATCTAGGTACTCAAATTGGAGGAGTGATGAGATCGAGCTTATGAAAGCTCTAAGCTACACAAGGAACGTACCAAACAGATCCATGATTCAAAGCTCAAAGGTGTCAAGGTTGGCAAGCAAATTCTCCTTTATAATTCCCGCCTTCATCTCTTTCCAGGGAAGCTGAGATCCTGTTGGTCTGGACCGTGCACTGTCACACAAGTTTTTCCTCATGGAGTTGTCGAAAATCACTCGCCCCGATGAGGATCCTTTCAAGTTAAATGGGCATCATCTGAAGCTGTACTTTTTCTCCTACTCCTCAGCATCTCCACAACCCACCATCAATCATCAACACACATCTTATCTTTCTCAAACCACCACCATCATCTACCCCAAAACCTTTCTCATCGTCATCTCCTTTATTTCAGAAAAAGAAGCTTCCACCATTGAAGGCCAAACTCGAGCCCCATCCTCAATCTGTCTACGTCTTTAGTTTCTTGTCGATTACAAGCATCCCTCCTAGGCCATTCAACAAGCGACAAAGGGATAGCAATGCTTCTTCTTCAGGCACTACTGCACTAGCCCTATGCTCTTTCTCTCTACACTTCAAGTGGACGCAAGAGGAGATATTACAGCCTGAAAGCAGAATAGGGATAATGTTATGTCTCCACATGGTACCTTTATTAGCGATATATGATAACCATATAGTGGAAGGATTGATTTGAAGCATATCTTGGTGGAGGCAGAGTGCTTCCTCTATTCCAAGTTCAAAGGGAAGCTGGTCTTGATTTGAAACTTCTGTTTCCCTATGTCTCTCCAATATATATTTATGAACTTCAATTGGTGTAAGAGCATTTCGGGTGAATCTCTTTGATCCATGGGTGATGACATAACGATTTGGCCACAAGTAGTGGAGAGCACCTAATGCTAATTTCCATGGTTGACCAAAAAATATTTAGGTACCCTCCATTAGTACTACATAACATAACACCTCGTCATAATATTTTTAATACTAAAATGAATTAGGACTTGCCTCGACACTCTTAACTCTACTCCATTGCTAAGCCCTTGAAGCTTGTAAGTCTTCAGATGTTTTGTTGTGGTCAGCCCCATTTCTACATGAGAATAGTGCTTGCTACGTTTTAGAACTCTCTAAGTCGATGACTAAGCTACACTCGAAATTGTTGATGAGGGAATTCGTGTAAAAAAGATTCTCTCATCGATGTAGATCCTAAAAGATGCATCAATGAGAGCTCCATGTCCAACAAGTGTGAGTGTTGGTAGTGGTGCCACTTCAGGTGGTTTAGCCTTGTGCTATGGCTTTGGTTGAGTGGCTTTGAGCCTTTTCCGTATCTCCGCCAATTTATTTTGATCCTCGCAAAACATGGTTAGTGCACAAATAATGGACCTCTCAAAATCTCTCAATCTGTAAACGTTCGAATCTCACCACTTGTTGTTTCACTCAATCTAAACAGATAAACATATATGGTGAAGCGATTTGGTGAACTAAGTTCTTAGGACTAGTAATGATTTTTCCAGGCGTAGGATTCACAAGAATATTGCAATCAAAGCAACCACAATACTTAATCTGATCTATGACTAGGTAAAATTCTTTTATGAACTTTCAAAGTTTGAAAACTCAATTTTAAGCTTGTAAGGAACCAAAAAATCTCTGCCCTAGTCTTTAAATTAACTTTACTAACCCGAACTTTGAAAACGTGCGTGGTGGAGGTTGTTGGATCGAAGGCTTTTGATGACCTCTTGATTTTCCAGAGTTTCTCCTTGCTATTCTTTGAAGATTTCGTTGGAATTTTTCCACCTACTTTTTTTTCAACATGTTAGATACCAAAGATAAGGATTCCCAGCCCTAGAGAGGCAAAAATCCAAAAATCACAAACACCTAACCAAATTAGGATTTCTGCCCAGCAACTCTTTTTAGGGTGTTTTCTTGATTTTTTTAACTATTGAAACTAAAGTCAGAAATTAAAAGGATAGGTAGTTTTTAAAAGAAGAACAAAGATTTCGTACCAAAATGATATGAGCCGGAACGCACAAACAACGATCGATATAAGTTATCGAAAACGGTTTTCAAAACAACAAACAAAATCAAACACCGGATGGAAAGTTACCTAGCCAACCAATCGATTGATGCAAAAGGGAGAGACCAAGTCTCAAACGTGAATGGTGCCATACAGAGGGGGTGCTAACTGGATTACGATAAACCGGAATTTTATAGCCTAGCAATGACGTGCTTCAAAAAAAAGACGGTTCTAGGCCGAAATGTACGTAAACTTTATTATGGGCGTTCATGAAATTATAGAAAAATAAACCCTTGTTCACCAAAGAAAGAAAGGAGAAGGATTCCCATGGCAAAGAAATGAATCCTCCTTACTTAAGGAATAAGTTTTGACTAAGTCACAAGGACTATATTCAGCCAAGGAGCTCTTTAAGAGGCCTTCTTTGGCCTTAATTAAACTACTACAACGCGAATAAAAGATAGAGGGGCACTTAAGCTTCAAAAGTGGGCTTAGTGGGTCGTAGTGTTGATGGCGGATAGTAGGCCTTTTTAGGGCCATGAATAAATCCAAGGTTGACCCTTGCATGTATGGTGAACCTATGGGTTGAGAAACATACGCCTGGGCTTGAACATATGCCAGATCGTAACCTCCATTCGTACTACATCACGTAACACCTCGTCAAAATATTTGTCAATACTAAAATTAATTAGGGCATGAGAAACCATGGGAAAAGAGCAGGAAAGGAGGTGAGGAGAAGGATAGGAGAAATAGGTGTTAGAAGGGTACGAGCTAAATACAAGAGAATGGCGAGGCTTTTCAGGACTATCGTTATCATATCAAGGGATGACGTGATGCAAGGAGTTTGACTAAGGTTCTGGTAGTACTATGTGATTAGTATTAGGTGGAAATTGAGCCAAGAGCAGATAGGAAAACAAGGAACTATAGTATATGCAGTGAGGTGAAAGTTACGAGGTTGAGCTAGTTGTTTAACTGGTTGCATCTTTGAAATAGCACTATAAGGATTGATCTTTACACTTCCATGTCTGGAACATGGTAGTACATGTTGATGAACAAGCAACATTGCTTAGAGAATGCAAAATCCCTAAAGGTATTGAATATTCGATGCTGATGTTCAGTAGGATGAGTGAAGTCTCTCTGTGAGATGGTGACTACCAAGGGGTTGGTACCATCAGAGAAGGACTGGGTGTGTTCATATTTCAAGGAAAACTAGTAAAGGATTGAGCAGCATAATGTTGAGAGGGCATGAGTGAGGTACGAGCCTCTGATTCTTGGGTCAGAAGGAAGGAGAGGTAAGGAAATAAGAAGTGGAATAGAAGCCAATGTATATGGGACGATGAGCATTATCTATGGTTTAATTCGTTGCTTTAAAGGCGTCACTTTTCAAAGGCGGATCCTTGCATTCTTTTTGGCTGCCGGCTTTTGGGATTTAAGTGAAAATTCAACATAAGGTTGGATGTTAAAGTGCCTTGAACGTATTTTAATGTAGTAAGAATGTGTTCATGGGGTAATGGAAGCTCATCCAAGGAGATATTGTGGATGGCTTGGGGATGAAAGGGTTGATAGTAGAAACTAGGTTCTGGAATCCAGTGTTAGTAATAAGTTTGATGAAGAAGGGGTATGAGAAATAGTGACAACCATCGAGGTTATTAGGTAAGCCACGTGTGCAATGCTCTGTTGGTCACAGGAGAGGTAATCAATGAATCACAGGTGTGGTGCAAGGCGAAGGTAGTTGTTAGAATGCCGACCCCTCATGTGACAGTTTAAGTTACGAGCATGGCTAGAGAACTAGCAAAGGCATGGTCTAGTAGATCATGAGCGTGATGTGTGAGGAATCCACAAGTGTGGTAGTAAGTGACGTTACAGACCATGGGGAGCGCGAGACTAGGTTGTCGATGGGGAATAGAAACAACATGAGATGTGCGACAGATAACTCGTGGATGGATGGCTAACCACTAGAGGGGCTACTCTTGGGGTAGTGATGTAATGGGGTAAGTAGAGCACATGATTTGGCATGGATATAAGGTGTCATCCTTATTCAAACCCGGTTTTGTGTAGAAAGCTAGAGGATGCCCATAGTTGATCTTAGGACGACTCAGAGGTGAGTTGGACCGGGAACAGTGGTATTGAGGCTTTGACTATGGTTGTTATTTGGCTTCTCATGAGGCTCCCAAGTAGTGGTGCTCTATGGGTAGAAAGCTAGAGGGGTCTGCTCTGTGTCGAGCATGGTTGATGGTGGCTTAAGGAAAAAGTGGATAGGCTTATGTTGGCAAGGCATGACCAACCTAGCCTTGGAATCTCGGCTCGGTCAGGAGTGGTTTTTGAGGGTCGAGCTTGAAGGAGTTTGATGGGGGCAAGAAATGAGCCCAGAGTTTCTTTTCGGGTGGGTCGAGCTAGATTTTGGCAAGCTGAGGTGTGGACCACTATTGGTCTTCTAGGACATGGTTGTGGTTTGACCTTGGATCATTTCAGAGGAGTGGACTGGTTGGGTGTTGAGGAGGAAAGCAAATAAGGGCCGTTTGCTAGCAATTAGAGGTGTAAGCGTCGGGGTTCAAACACTGTTGTGTCGAATCTTTCTCAGTCAGTGGGGTTAGGTTCAGGTTTTGCGACGAAACCTTTTATAGTAGGGGAAAATTTGACACCACAATTTTGACCAGCGATATAAATCGGTTTGATTAAAATCTTACTCGTTGAGTTCCAAGAGTCGTTGGGTTTCCACTTCGAAAACCCAAATAAACTCTCTCGACCCTACCGAGAAGACGAAGACCCTACCATGGTGTGCAACTACCTTGATGTGATTGGGGGGGGGGGCTATGACATTCAATGACGACCTCCACATCATCTTACACTGAGTTTCGCGACCCATTCACCAACATGTTCCACCTGTTCTTTCGTTACGGCCTCACCGACAGGGATAGGAAAGAGAGGGATCCCACCATGTCCTTAAGGATGAGCTCATTTTCTTTTGTGCCATGTGTACTAGCCGACCACTTCACTTGGGATGGGTGGTCGCCGAGTTCTTTCATTCTCAATAGAGTAAGAAGATGGCCGCTTTACCCGATGGACAATTTGATCGTAGGATTATGCACGAAAAGGGGTTGGACCATGCTTGGGATGGAGTTTCTATGCCACGTGCTCCTCCGATGATGTATGTTGGGGTGGAAAATTTGGAGTCCATGGACATTGATCTGGATGTTATTTCCTTGGATCCGGCTAAAATCCATCTCGTCGTCCTCGATGGGGCCATGTAGCCAGATAGAGATCTCTGATGCTAGGACGTGGTCGAGGCCGCAGTTGTGGAGATGCTCAACAGGCAGAGCAGTCAGAGGGGACATACTAGGAGATGCATGAGGCACCAGTTTTTCAGTAGGCTCCCCTCATTCTACCGCCCACTCTGTTTCAGCGACCTTCAGAGGCGGCTTTGGAATCGATTGATCAGTGGCTGACACTTTTCAGGAGGGAAGGCTGCCTGACAACAGAAGTATATAGCTTGGTAGTTCTCGTTTTCTGAGAGTGCTCTGCCTTGGTAGGCTCATCGGGACAGTTAATTGGCTGAGTTGGCTGCAGAACAAAACGCCCCTAGACTCTTCTTTGAGGAGCAGCAGTGGAGGGAGCAGCAGCACCATGAGGAGCATATGCACTATCTTATGCATTTATCCTATCACCAGACCAGATTATACTACCTTTCGCCCTCCCCTCCTCCAAAGGACTAGTGATTGAGTAACATCATTCTATCTTGTACTATTTCTTTCTTTCTTTTCGGATGATGTATCCACTTTATTATGTATGGGACTTAGACACTTGTCCCGGTCTCATTTTACTTATATTTTTGTGTGGGTGTGCGAGTGTGTTTCAAGGAGAGTTAGCCACTAAATTCCTACTTCATGGATCCTATATCGAGAGTCTTAGATTTCTATTAGTATCCAGGTTTTCCTATGCAACTTTTTCATTTCATTCAGTGAGGACACTATCCGAAGTAAATGTAGGGGTGGGTTTGCATAGAGATTTGTGTATGCTATTCTCGTTGGGTAATCTTCTTGCATATTAGTCCAAAGCCCAAGCTTGTTGGAACCATCTTTGAATTTATTACTTGACATGCTCAAAAAATTTCCCAGTGATTTGTGCACTTGAATTGTTGATTTACTTGTGAACCTATATTTGATAAGAGTATTGGCCATTGAAGAAAGTCTATTGATTGATTTAGAGTTATTTTGATGTGTTTAAAGTAGCACATACTCTCCAACTTGATGTGACCAGGGATGCATGTTACTGAATTACCATCTAGCAAACTATTATGAGGCTTAAAAGACCATTTTTTAGTATAGATAATCTGCTTCATTAGTAGATTAGTTCTTAAATTATTTTGAGCGGTCTTCTCTGTTTGTTATTAATCTGATACTTGCATGATACAGCGATGAATCTGCTTGGCACTGATGCACTAAAATGATAGAAGCACTTAGAAAAGCTCCACCAAAAAATAGCCATCTCCTCCTTATATTTTTGCTTTGGTAACCCAATCATAGCCAAACAACCTTTTCATACCCTCTATAATAATGTATCCCTTTTCTTTCAAGCTTTCATTTGATCATGTGTACATTAGTGACATGTAACTGGGTCGAGTCTAGAAGTCAAAGTTGATATGTATTCACGAAAGTAGAATCTAAAAAATTTGAGAAAAATAGAAAAGTCGATAAGAAGGTCAAAAGGTCTAGAGTTAGATAAAATAACAATTACAAAAGCTCAAAGTAGTAGTTGTGCATAAGGGTTAGATGAGCTAGTTTGAGCTCATGGCAGTTTTTTTACATCCTTGCATACCATTGTTTGTAATTAGTTACTTAGCTCCATATTAGAGTAGACCGAGTCGTTTGCCGATAAGTAAAAGTACCACCAAAAGTAATTTCACCTTCTCTTCTCTTCTCTTCTATGTCCACATTCCAAAGCTAAATAAAAGACCTCTAGATTAGTGTTTAAAGTGCCTTGATGTGATGAGCAGGAGTAGGTTGATATGCATGTGTTGGAAGCAAACTTTAGAGTTGATGATGAGCGCATAGACACTCTCCATAAAACACTGTAACCCGTTTGACTAAAATGTGAACAACCCAAAATCCACTTAGTACATAATCCAATGAACCTGTGACCCGATAAACTCGAGGCTGATTAACCCGTTACCCGATTAACCCGTAACTCGATTAACATGTAACCCGACAACCCATAACCCGATTAACCTATGTCCCGCCCAGCCTCCCGTTTAACCCGTCATATAATCTGACAAAATATGAAATTCTCTCCCAATTATAGATAATTAGTCCATAATCTCGATTTAGTTTCATGGAATTTGCGTTAAAAATAATAGTTCATTTCAAATAAATTTTTATAAAAGAGAACTTTTTGTATTGCTGAGTACTGACTTGCAAGTTTAAATGGTTGGTGTAACGTGTATAATGATGTGTGGCCAATTGGAGAACTTCTTCAGGCCTTTACATCGTATTTCGGTTTCATTTAATGGTTCATATGTTTGTTAAATAATTTAGGGATGCATTGAGGATTATGGATTTTCTTTGCTTTGTTAATTAATAGTTGATTTGATTGTAGATGTGTTCCATGGCTTTTATCAGCCTTTTACTTGAGGACAAGCAAAGCTTAAGAGTGGGTGTGTATGATGCCACTCGAATTTTCTTGTTCATCATCCTCGTTTAAGTGACATTTCACGCATATTCGTATAGTTTTGGGTAGAAGTTTAGGATGTTAAGTGTATTTCTAACTCATGCCTCGATTTAATGTCTTGGACTCGTTCGGGGTCCATTTGAATTTGTTTGATAGTGTGTTTATCAATTTCAGCCACACAATAACATCAGGGAATTGTTTGGAACTGTATGATATGCAAGGAGGAGCTAAATGCATTAAAGAATGGAAATATCACGGAGTTCATGCGTTGAACCAAAAGTGTGCCTCGGCGATACCAAAAGTGCGTCGCGCACTTTTGGTTGGTTTTCGCGCACTTTAGGTCATTTTTCAAAGTTCTGGTCTCTGACATTTACACCAATAATGCGTTATACAAAACCCAAATGTTTGCGGTGCAATTTTTGTATTCGTTAGACCTTAGGAAGCGCCCAATTGGATCCCATTCTTAAACAAATTTTTCTGGACGAAATTTAAAGCATTAGTGAGAGATTTGAGAGCGATGAGAAGGCAACTTCAAGGAGTTCGGAATTGGCGAAAGGATTAAGACGACGAATCAACTTCTCGGGAAGATTGGCGAAATTAAGTTTTTCATAACTTCATGTCTAAACCTAGAATCAGTGATTTCTTTCGAAATCATGAGCAGTTAAACTTCCCTTGCATATATTAGATAAACCCTAGGTTAGTTCCTATGAATGAACGATTTGATATGTTTGACGTCTTATGCGAGTTGGATGGATTTCATTGCATATTTGATTTCGTTTTCGATTTTTTTCGCCTCGATTAACTTGAATGAATCTCTATTAGATTTTTCTTAGATTGATTAGAGCTTGCATTTCTAGAGTGCGGAAATCAAATAACTAGGTTGGACGTCAACCCTCATCCGGGAGCGATGTACTAGTTTATCGTGTGAGCAATTCGAAATCGATAAATTGGAAAGCGAGTTTTAGATCTTTCTCTTGAAAGAGCGGACTAGAATACAAGATAGGTAGGAAATTAATGGTCCCGAGTGGGCGTGATTTGATTAGAGAAGAATTGTGGCCGTGTATTGCTTCTGTCCCGTGTCGTGTACATCGTGGAATTTGTCTGTCATTTGGCAATTAGAATTGCCGAGGGGGATTCAACATCTAAGCAGTTTCATCTTTGATTGATTGTTTGATCCTCGTAGCACCTAAACCAAATTTATTGATACCTCGATTGATATTAATTACAACTTTGAGTAAGATACTAAAATAGACCCTAGGGAGATTCGTGTCTAGTAAATTCATTAGCTGGATTATTTTGACAACGCCTATAAACGTCCATCAATACTAAAAATTGAAATACCACATAACTTAAGTAAAACGATAGCGGAAAGATAACAGAGCAACTATGGCTCAAATCGATTTCTAACAACAATATGAAAACATCCCAAAGTAGGGGAATCAACAACCAGAGATAAGTCTACCAAAACAAGTGAAAACCATCCAATCAGCCGAAAACATCAAAGACGAAAATATATTGAATTTTTCCAAACAATGTTATAACCCTATATATTACCACTTTTTAGCTTATTGTCAAAATATACATAATCTGTTCAATTAGTCAATTGCAATTTGCAGTCCATATTTTAACAACATAAATTAATATGTGCCTAGATAAAAAAAAATTATTAACGCCCAAAAATTCTAAAAAAATGAATATTGATGTTCCTAATTACCCAATTATTTGTATGTTTAAACAATAACACAATTTGTCCAAAAAAAACTAAAATAAGTAAATCCACATTGTGAACCCCAAACCCCATTTACCTACATCACCGACATCAAATCCTCTGCATCGTACAAAGCTTCCACCTATCATCCTACATCACTGCATACCGCCAAAATCAATCTACCAAATCATTTCCCAATTTCAACACGATTCCCATTTCCAACCATCCTCGTGTCGCCGGTTGCCGCATGAAGGAAGGACAAATCGACGCCATCGCCGTCACAGTAATCGTTAGTTCCCATAAGGTCGCCACGTCCATATTGGCTTCGTCATCAAAACAGTTGTTTTCTCCATCCACTCGCTTTGACATGAGTGATGTAACTGACTCGATTTAAGGGTTGTATGCTGAGTTGAGAGTTTGTCATCTTTCACGTACATTGATTGAAATAGCCTAGTGTAGTTTAAGGTTTCCAATACATTAGGTCATTTATCTCCATCACATATTTCCATCCTCTCTCCTCCTTCTCTAAAATTGTCGGTGCAAAACTAGTTGAAGAGAAACTCGTGAATCAAAAAATAATGAAACATTTTGTAAATTGATTTACCATGGGTGAAGAACGTAATCAATTATAACATAATTTAATCATTGGATAAAAGAACTTAATCAATTATAACATAATTTAATCGTTGGACCAATGAATATGATTTTGTTGGATTGATTAGAAATTTGTAAGTTTTTTTATTTATGATTTATGGTTGATTTGACCTGTAGAGTACATCTTTTCCTTCTTTTTTGTAACAAAGGTAACAGGTCTTGGCACAGAAATTATAGAGACCAAGGAATAATATAGGGGTCATTTGGTATGTATTATCTCAAATATCATGATATTTAAGATATCGCGATATTGGGTGTTCTTGATATTGATAGGAGAGAATGGTGAAATTCTTGTTTGGTAAGGTCAGATTTATATTAAACTACAATTACAAAAATATCATCACTTTACCCTCACCTAATCTTCGATGAATTTTCTCTTGCCCCATTTATAAAATTTTTGGGGAACTGGGTTTGTGATAGTTGGTGGCAAATCAACACTTTGGGAGATCAAATTTCATATTTTAATGATAGTTGAAATCAATCCTATTTCGAGAGAAAGGATGAATTTCAAATTGGAGTCAAGAGAATCAACTTTTTTGCACAATCATATCAGTTTAAGTGCATGAAACCTAAACATGAAACCCGTGCACAATAAACCCACCCCTTGGACAATGTGGATACACATCCAATGTCCATAAACTCTAAAGAAAAATAACCTATGCCCAACAACCCTGCATAAATTGGAAATGCAGCAAACAAGTGAACAAAGTGCAACCCCTCCTGCCCCGCTACTTCCCCTCTGTCACAATCACTATCGTCTTAATCTAACTGCCTCGCTAGACACCCACCGCTGTCAATAGCGACTGATGAAGCGCCTACTTCGAATCAATCTCAATAGTCGTACCTTCCATCTCTTTCCTCTGCTTCCCACCCGATGAATCTTTCAACTTCCGACGAACTAGAAATCCAACCTCAGCGACCTCTTGATCTGGCTGGATCCAAGATGATACAAGCCCTCTGGTCGATTTCTTATGCAAATCTGCGGTGAGTATAGATGGAGAAGGTAAGTGAACATTGGTGGATTACTCTCTCCCGGAAAATGAGATAGATGGGAAGGAGAGTGAAATTGGTATAGGGAGTAATGATTATGAGAGAAAAGTATCTTGGTGGCCCACAAATGACATGTAATTTCAGCCAATAGTAAGGGTAAATTCGTTTGGCCAAAATGATATTTGGGAATGATATTGAATATCCTCCTTTTCTGAGGTTTTTGTTTTGTTTTGATATCTCCAATATCGCAATATTCGTAAGCCAAAACACTAAACCATCATGAGATTTGCAATATCACTTAAATATCACCCATACCAAATGAACCAATAATAGATTTAGGAGATCACTTGTGTTTGGATAACACAGAGCATTGTGTGCCACTAAATAGGCGATGTACTTATCCAAGCACGAGACTTGAGGGAGATACTAACGGTAGAGATTTGATAAGATGTCATCATTCCAAAAGAAGTTGGCCAACTTGAATATCATTGTCCGAAAAAGTAATAAGGGGGACGCACTCAGCGCAACCCAAGAAGATGAAGAAAGAATCAAGATAGCGACATGACGCCACGTAAAGAGCCTTCAGGATGGCCATGCAATCAAGGGTTAGGTGATCCATAATGTGATGAACCTGTCTGATTAAGGAAACCAGCGATCCATAGCTATGTTGTACCATGAAACCAATATCACCAAAATCCCAGAGTAATTTATCTATCTTACAACCGCATCAACGTATATAGTCCAAGTCGAGTCCTCAAGGCGACGTGAGAGGAAACCAGCCAGACCTGGGGAAGGAGATTGGATCCATCACTTTTAGCAGCAACAAAACTAGCAGCCTCCGCCCAGTGAAGATGGAATTTTCGCGCCAGAGAAGTGATGATATGCTAGTACATATCAAAGATGACCATATTTCTCGATTTCCATAACCATCACGAGAAGGAGAAAAGTTTCATCGCATATGCCGTATCACTTCAATGAACGCGTCTCCATAACGTCATCACATGTTGTATATATGTTAGGAATGACCCCCAATTGAATATAAAATTGAAGGGACATTTGGATTCCTACTGAACATAACGTTTGCCATAGAAAGGATTACCTGAAAAATCGTCCGTAAGAAAACATGAAATTTAGGTTGAATTGGGAGTGTGACCAAAATTTCTCCTCCTTCCCCACCCCCCCCCCCCTCCCCCACGACGACAGGTGGTAATCAACCAATTGAGGTCCGTTCTTGAGTGCAGTTGGTGGTTGATGCAGCTCGTGGCTTAATCGAGAACCTAAGGAGACTGAATAGTCGCAATTCCAGCAATCAGACTAGATTCAATGGTCAGGTACATCACAGAGGGGCTGTGGAATTGCTAATATTTGAGATACCATAGGTGACATGAAAATTAATGATAGGAGTGTTACATTTCATTAGTCGTTCAAAATTAAAGCATTGATTGTTGCAGGGATGTCATGAGTAGTCGGTTGGGGAACTAGGGTTGGGGCAGTTCATAATCAAAGTAGCCAGAGGGTTAGGATTGACGTCCCAGATCCAACTAGCCAACGACCACTAGCTAGGAGCATGTCGCGATCGTAGATGATACATGTTGATCCCCAACTTGACGAACATAGAGTTGATTTTTTCCGGAACACTAGTATTTTACTAATTCAATCCATGCAAAATAGTTTTTTATTTGAGGTGTATCAGTTTGCTCATGTAAAATATCGACCGCGTAAAATAAAATATGAACTGCAAATAGAAACACCCTTGAATTATTTTTTATATCATCATATATAGTATTCAAATAATATCATGATGTTACTCACCACTAAGCTGATTTGGCAAGCCGACATATATGGCGTATGAACCGGATCTTTTAACAAAACACTTACTCGCCACCTAAGTTTAATTAATGCTTACATGGACAATAATCATTTTATGGATAAATCTCCATGCCCCCATTTAGTAACCATTTTAGTTTGATTCAAAAACATATTCAATTTAGAATGAAAAAAAATTAGAATCAAAGTAAAGACTGCAAACAAAAACTTGTTTAGTTGATGATTTGTGAAATTTGGAAAGTTGAAAATCAAACATGATATTGTGTTTATGAGATAAATTCATGAGAATATTTTTGTTATTAATAAATATAAAATGTTAGGCAATGTATTAGTTATATTCGATTATAACTCCATCATCCATTAATCATTGTGAATCAATATACTTATTACTTTTATTAATTTGTATTAATCTTATAATGTGTAGGTTACGATATCATTAGCCTATAAATAGTACTCTTCATGTATATTTGAGATACATCTGAATCAGAACTATTCTCCTTCGTTCTCTCGTATCGTCTTCTCATTACTTAACTTAGAACACACTATCAACATATCGCTCTATCTTCTACATATTCAAGTAGCTTGCTAGTAAATATATCTTGCTTAGTTTTGGTTGCTCTAGTTTATCTATTTTATGTGTGGTTTTGTCCATTTAATTTCACTTTGTCTAATGTTTGGGCACATGTGGATTATATTTGACACCCATTTTTCTATTATTGTTGTTTTTTTTTCTTCGTTCTATTTTTCATTTCTTCTAGGTGGTGCAATACTCATGAAACTCAAATTTGTGATTGGCATTTTCTTAGTGTTGATTATGCCTTGTTCCAGCTTTTTATTTTTATTATTTAATTTTAATTTTCTTCACCCTTTCAAAGGGTATCGTTTATTAAAAATTAATATTTTATTACTTGTTCATTCTTAAAAGAGTTTTTATTTAGTTTGAAGTATGTTTTAGAGAAGAAGATTTCACAAAGAGACACATCCTATCAAAGGCTATCTAGCCAATATATCTTAAATTATGATCGCTAAAGATATACAAAATCATTCCTAGAAGTGGATGATTATTATATATATTTTGTCAATAATGACAATATATATTCCCACAAGTATGACCTTCTGGAAGAAAAGATCTATTATTTTGGCCATGAGAAAGAAATTTGAGAAATATATAATTTCCTATGAAAGAGAGTTGTCAATTGATGAAAATTTCCAATCACATGAACGGCGATACAAGCATTAAATTTATTTTGATGATCATAATCCGAATGATATTTTAGCACTTCAAGTGAAGGTTCAAAGCCATATATGTTACATTATTTTAGAATGTGAATGTACTAAGATATGATCATCTTTTCATTCATATGGATCTAACATAGATGGTTGAATGTTTATAGATTGTGCAAGAATTGTTCCCTTAATTGATGGCATTGCTGATTAGAACTATCTAGATTTATCATTTAAACTATGCACCATTCTCATGACAAAAATGAGCAAACTCTACGATGAGAACATGGCTAGACCATCTCGGTTGAGTAATAATCCGAATTGAGAACCGATATGGTCCATTTTGAATATTTCATAATTATCAATAGATGAAACCCATTATTGGGTTGATTATTCTCAACTAAAGTTGATTGTGGGATAATCATCAACTAAAGTAAAAACATTATCTCTTACACATAAATAAATAAGGGTGATATTTGTCGATCCATACACCTAACATGTGTGCCAATTATTTTAATTACTTTATCCACTAGATGGTCAGATGTGTCTAGCCACCAAGAGTTTATGGGATTAATAGCTTAATCATTTTGATTATGATCATATTTTCATGATTATCCAATGAAGAATATATGTCATTTTGGAACAAATATTTTATATTAATATTATTGTGCATGTGTTATTTACATGAATAATACAAATTTGCATTATGCCAAGCAATTATTATGAATTCCTCATTATATTTGGTTTTAGGGTTAAAACCACATACATATTGCCCATCTATGCATATATGTATATACACATCCGAATTGCTCCACCACTATCTATGATAGGCTCTCAACATCGATTACGAGTTCATCACTAGTAAAATAGATACATCATTGTCAGGAGATTTATTGATGACTCGTTTGGAGGTTTCCTTCAACCTTCTCAACATTAGGAGGAGAAAACAAAAATTTGCCAAGAGATTAGATGAATTATCATTATATTATTTCAATCCTCGCACTAAACAATATGAACTTGAAGTTCCAAAGTGTAATTCATCAACTGTCGGACACTTTACAAACACAAATTTAGTAAAGCTCTCATGTGCTAACTCGAAATGGTCAAGTAAAAAAAATTTGATATTGGGAAATCTGACCTAAAAATGAGTTTAAACAAGCATAAAGCGTGGTAGACCACTCGGTTCAAAAGAAGAAAAATCCTCAAAGCGAAATGGAGCTATATATCAAGATGGTCAAATTGAGGTTAAAATTATTTCATAAAAACCACCAAGAGAAACAAATAATGAGCTCAAGAAAAGCCTTGGGTACCTGAGAGATATGAACATAGCTAGATATCTAATTTATCTATATCTTGGATGGAAAATAATGGAACTGCAATAAAGTCAACGTCGATATATTATTTGCGGATAATGCAACGATAAATATGATAATTGAAAATGAGGATCATGAGCCAAAATGCATGCAAAGAAAGAAACCATTGGTTGAAAAATTTCAATTTAAGGCAAAACCAAATTCCGAAGAGAAATGAAAAGTTTGAAGACATAAAGTCTTTATAAATGGAGATGTAAAGCACATAAGACATATGTTTATCTTCGTATGAGTCCTGCAACTTGTGAGACATCTCATGTTGAAAGATTTTGTACAACAAACCTATAATCTATTGATGATGAGAAATATATTCCCATGTGGTGGATGCAACTACGTTTCATTATTTGATTAGTCTGGCAATGTTTTAAGGGAATGAATTTTCCCCTAATGGATGTCCTTGCAACCTATATGTATGGTTTGCAAAGTAAGCATACACATGTGCTATGAAGTTCCCTTGAAGATTCATTTTGCTATAAGCAAACTATTCAAGTCCACTTGAAAAATATTCAATTATATTTAATTAACGTGATATGGATTGAATATTTTGAGAAATAAGTAGTACATTTACTCATTTAGTGTATTATATATTTCTCTATGCAAATAGTTTGATTTTCTTTCTACTTAAAGTTGAATTTCGAATGATGAAAAATCAACTTTATCATATTTTATGGTTTCAAAACTCTTACCAACATTTGATTAGTTTTATTGTATTTAAAATATGTTTCTTTTGTTTCAATATCATTAGATGTGGTCATTCTTTGGTTATATAGATAATACACATTATTAAGACTCTTGAAGAGTAACTCAAAGAAATCATCTACTTAATTAATGAGTTTAACACAAGATTGTGATAATCACCTTGCAAATTTGATCATATGATTTTATGGAAAGAAAGCTCTTTTTGTAGCTATTTATCGCGTTGTGTGAATTATCACCACTTGTTAATGGGTCATTTATATTTTTGAAATCTAGTTCATTATAAAGTTCGAACTATGTGGAAGAATAAATCTTACCACTAACTTACACATTTGTGCATCTCTCTCGAACATGATTCTTGTATATTATCAAGGTTTACAATGAGGCATATTCTCATCTAATCATCATCCAAGGGAAAGTGTCATATGAATATTATGGATGACCAACGATCATATTGATGCATACATTATATGCAAAAAATGAGCCAAAATATTCGAGCTGCGCTCAAGTGATAACTTGGCTGATTTATTCACAAAGAATCTAAGGCTCTATCTACATAAACTTTTGGGAAGCTTGTCCAAAAATTGTGAGTTCGGCCATTAAAAGGATCTCAACTGATATGGTCATTAAGGGGATTCAATATGCAAGTGCACTCTTTTTCACTTAACCATGGTTTTTCCACTAGGTTTTCCTAGTAAGGGTTTTAATGAGGCAGTATCAAAAGCATATTCGACGAATGATATCTTTAACCAATGAAAATTTAAAAAGCAGTTTTATGAGTATATTACTTATATCATTTGAGTGTCCATTGTAACTCTCATCATCCATTGATCATGTGAATCAATATACTCAATTACACTTAGGCCTCGTTTGGTATGGAGTAATGAAAAGTGGGGAAAAGTAGAAAAGGGGAATTGAGGAATCAGAGATTCTATAATTCTAAGTACATTGTTTGGTGACAAGATTTGCAATTAAAATATAATTTTTAGTTTGTTAGGAATTTATTGTGCAATGACCATGATGCCCTTATTTGAAATCCAATTTCAAGACCCATCATCTTCTAGTTAGCAAAAATTCATTTAATACTCGTATAATACACATATACATACTATATGCATTTAGAACTTCCGTTGTCGTACTATTGTAGAGCCGTTTAATTTTAAAATTTTAAAATTTTCTAATTGTTGACTAAATTTAAACGTATTACTATTTTGAAACAATGTATGAAACTCTGAACGTATTAATATTGTACCATACTCGTTCCGTATTTTACTAACTATAAATAAGAACAAATCTGATACCCACAACTACTTGTATTTGCCAGGGAAGAAGAACTAATATTTGTACATATCTACAACCATATATTATAATATGTCATGGCTAATCATTTAGTTTTTCCAAATATGTATTACATAATTGCAATAATATATTACATGCTTTGGCTAATCAAACCAATATCCCACTATTATTCCTCACCTCAGTTGTTATAATCGTTGTAGCCGTAAAGGAAGGTGGGGGTAATAATGACAATATCTATCCATTATTTACGAAAACTCAGAGTTTTGAAGAAAACATCCTCAACACCATGTATTTGAAAAATGCACATTTGAGAGGAAATGTGGTCTCAGAGGAAAAGTGTTTTCATAAAACACTGGCCAATTAAAACTAAACAAACAAGTGTTTCTTTGTTACTCTGAGTTTTGACAAAATCCTCATAATTTCCTCCATACCAAACGAGGCGTTATTGGTTTGTATTAATCTTTTAATTTGTAGGTTATGATATCATTAGCCTATAAATAGTATTCTCCATATATGTTTGAGATACACCTAAATAAGAACTATTATCCTTTATCTCGTATCGTCTTCTCATTACTTAGTTTCATAAAATAAAATAAAAAGTTTGTGCATACATAGCAACGAGGTTGATGTAAGTATAGATTATTTGTTTATTGCTTTGTTATTGTAATTATAAAAAGTAAAATAACTACTTAATATAAGCATAAAAATCTCATCATAATTCACCAGTTTGGGTTTAGTACAACTTTACCCTACTTGTATACTAATGTTATAATTTTCAAATTGTCTAAAACTATTAAATCAACTCAAATTTTACCTTATTTGGTCGTATCACCATGATAACAGTCTATGTTGACATTTTGATCGGCAAGTTATATAAAATAAATTAAACAGACAACTTTTAATATGCAACCCGATACATGAATTAATATTAGAATTAGAGAGTTGCTATTCGTTGCACTAACTGTTGGAAAAAATGCCTAGATTTCAAATTGTGTGTGTATGATTACGTGAATGCCCTTTGGCCTTGACCATGGGTTTAATAAATTCATAACACCTTGTCATATTTCAATTCACTTCTCCGAGTTACCACCACTACAGAATCACCACCACCACTGCCACCACCTGTGCCACCGCATCGTCGGCGCACTACATCCATCGCCGCTGCACCACCTCCGGCTCTACCTTCGTCGCTACCTCTGCCCGCCATCGCCACCAACCACCGCCAACTTCATATCTTCCGATATTTCTCCAGCTAACTTTGAAAAATTTATCTCGACCGTCCATTACAGACCACTCTAAACTTAATGTAGTAGTCCAAAGTGGACGACCATATGTATGACCCGACCGTCCAAAATTGACTGCTAGACACTTGATCTGGCCATCCACTTTGGATTGTTGGTTCGTACAAATGGAAGTCCAAAGGTCATATCAAGTGTTGAGCCGTCCACTCTGGATGTCTAAGCCATTTTAAAAAACAAATTTGTTATTAAATTTTTTATACATCCAAATTAATTAGTTAATTAAGTTACTTTTTGTATGTTCATTTTCTACTAATTATTATCAACTAATTATATATTAATTATTATGCACATATTCAATTTTGCAAGTGAGGATTTGTTCAATTAAGTGATTGTAGTGATGGGCCATACAATAAGTTTCCCTATATTTCATAAAACATGCTACACCGACCAATAGGATTACTTAGTGAATTTTATTACATGAACGAACAAGTGGAATATATTAGATCGACTGATAGGTTTTATTATAATTTGTAGGGATGTTCTATAGATAGTGATGAAAGTGCTAGTGTAGTCAGTGATGATGGGAAAAGGGGCTATTGATTACACTGGCTTTTTCGAGTTCTATATTCTGTATGACACAATTGATGCAACCAGTGAGGCGGTAAAGGATATCGCCTTGGTTTTATGGTTTTAATTGAATAAGGGATCATATATACGGAATCCTGGTATATGATATGCAAGCACAGTTAGAGGAGTGAGTCATATACTTCTACATCGTTTGAGGATTCTAAACGTACAACAAAGACTGAGAAGTCAGATTGTAGGTTCGAAGTGTGTTTGACGGCTATACCCATAAGTGTTACCTGGGAATGGTTGATTACCAGTGTTTTAGAAAAGTGTAAGCATGGGAAGTTAGGGGTTAAAAAAACCACAAGTTTGAGTTATTTGCTGAAGGAACTAGCCAACAAAACCAACTCACAAAAGACATGAAGAGAGACATTAGAAAGATGTAGGCAAATCACATGTCGTCCAGACACATCGCGAGCATAATCAATAATACGCATGGAAGTATGGTCAACATGAAACATATTTATAAAGAAACAGTGAAGATTAGGCTTTAGAGATTGGGTAGCATGAATGCTTCAAAATGGACATTGACGAAAGCAAAAAAAGGGAACTATTTCACTAAGTGGATACTATGCGAGAACCCTTTTCGTTTGTCACCGAGAGACCGTTCAGATGGGCCGCACTTGGTATTTTTTCATGTTGATAGACTACACGTACAATACAAACTTCTACAAGAAGGTAGTAGTTCAGTTTATTGGTGTGACGCTAGTTAAGAAGAACTTCAACATTGGGTTGATACCTATGGAGGACAAAACAAAGGAGTCATACACTTGGGTTTTGAAATAGGTACGGGTTGTTCTTGGTAGTCGGGTTCCAAATGCCTTTATTATGGATAAGGAGAGAGGATTGGGGGTTGCATTGATAGAGAAATTCCTTGAGTTCTGAAAGTTATCAGAGGAATGGCGACAGAAGACATTTTCAATTTGTGAACCACCTTATGGGATGCTGAACACAGAGGTTACATTACGGGCGATTCAGTTTCTCGATCTAGATCGAAAATCCATGAAGTTATATAGGTGTGTTTTGCGTCCAAAAATTGGTCTTCCTTCTAGTCATGAAGTTCAGAGGTTTATTAACACTATCAAGTTGCTGCACAAATTAGACTTACATCTCTATCGGACTACATTGGACTATACTTGTGAAAGCAGACCCTAGAAGACCTAGTCGAACCACTAGTTCGAATCATGCAACCTACTCGGGTTCCACTAGACTCTACTCAAAACAAAAACTACTAAAAATCCGAATAAAACAAGCATTATTACTGAACTAAAATCCTTTATTAAACCTATAAAATCCTGACAGACAAGGATCCTGAATCCCGAAAGACAACACATAAAGAGAGGACATAAAACTCCCAAGTTTTAAATACATCAAAAGCATATATAACATGATATCAAAACTCCAACCAGCTCCTCCCATTTCCAGCTGTTGCACCTGTGACTCTGCACACATGTACAATATGGAAACAAACATCTGACGGGGTTGGTGCTTAGCACTGAGTGGCTATCTGAACTCACGTAGAACTTAGACTGAAATTGAGGATAGAACATAGAAGTCATCCTAATAACCACTCTAAAAAAGTTACCATATGGATAGCCTCATGGTCGATCAAACCATGAAACCACCCTCAAAACTATATGAGCAGCATCTATAAGCATACTCAACTCGTCCTGCCGGAAACCTGAATGTTAACTGGGGACTGTGTTATCCGAGGGTGGGTGCCAATGTATAATCATCATGACCTAATCTAGCGAGGCCTATCTTTTCTATCATGAACTGTGGATCACACGCCATAGTTCAAACGCTAACAACTTATACTTGAAAGCCCTAACTCAACATCATAAGCTAATCCAACTATTGTACAACGTGAGAGCCCTCACTCAACATCCTCTCACAACATTTGTATAGTAGATCACACGCTACTATATAAAATGAGAGCCTTTACTCTTAATCACATGGAGGATCAAATCATTGGATTCCCCAACATCCTAATATAGTTCTACGCTTATAAAGCAGAACATAATCTTAAATCCCCACCTTTTGAGGAGAGCTGACACCTTTGATTCTGACTTGACATCATTCCTCTTGTTCCCACAAATCCGTAGCTTCTGACCGTGCGTTTTTTGGAGCTCAACGACCAAGTTATGGTCCAATTACTTCTTTGCGACATTTTGAAACTTGCAGGGACAGAATCGTCCTTCCATTGGCCAACTTGACAAATTGTACATTTAGTCCCTGAACATTATACTAATTAAAGATCACTCATCCAATTTTCTAGAATCTATAATCTAGCCCTTGAAATTGACATAAGCTACCGAAAGGTCACTTATGTTTCTGAACTTCCGGCTTGGTCACTGAACTTTCCTGACTTTGCGAAAAGGCTATCTTCTCTGATGATCTTCCAAGTTTCTTGCAATACGATTCCATCGATCTTCCTGTCTCCAACTACACGACGTACTAATCTCCATTGCCAAAGGTTCCATCGACATGGAGAAAACCCCAAAACCTAAATCTATGACAAACAAGAAACTTATTTCTAACATCCCACCATAATTAATGGGCAACATGAAAGGTTCGACCTGTTGGACCCGATAACTATCCCGAGCCTTGCAACACTTTGATACTTGGTCAACTACTGAGTCAACTACTCAAATTAATTAAAATAATTTGGTTTCCAACTCCCAACTTCTAATCAATGAGTAAGATTTTAATAAAATTGAAATTTAAACCGTTGGCCAAAATTGGGGTGTCAGAACTCTCCCCTCTTACAAAATACTTCATCACAAAACTTGAACCTTACCCCACTAAGAGGGAAAGATTAGACGCAACAGTGTTTGAAACCTCCGCGCTTGCACCCTTACTTGCTAGCAAACGGCCCTTACATGCCTTCCTCCTCAACGACCCAACCGGTCCACTCCTCATAAATGAACCAAGGTCAAACCACAACCATGTCCTAGAAGACCGACAGTGGTCCACACCTCAGCTTGCCTAAATCTGGCTCGATCCACTCTAGCGGAAACTCTGGGCTCCTTTCTTGTCCCCACCAAACTCCTTCAATCTCGACCCTCAAAAACTACTCATGACCGAGCCGAGATTCCCCGGCTAGGTTGGGCATGCCTTGCCAACATAAGCCTATCCCCTTTTGCCTTAAGCCACCGTCGATAATGCTCAACACAGAGCCGACCCCTTAAGCTCGCTACTCATCGAGCACCACTACCTGGCAGCCTCCTTAGAAGTCACTAAACAACCAAAGTCAAACCCTCTATATCATTGTTCCTGGTCCAACTCACATCCGAGTCGTCCTAGGATAAACTATGTGTATCCTCTAATTTTTTGCACCAAATTGGGCTTCAAATAAAGATAACACCTTATCTCCATGGCAAATCAGGTGCTGTAGTTAGCCCATTGCATCACTATTCGCAAGCGTAGCCCCTCGGTGCACCATGCCTGCAACCAGCAGGCCCGCCACGCAGTTGTTAGCCAACCATCCACGATTTGTATATCACACATCTCATGTTGTCTCCATTCCCCATCGACAACCTAGTCTCGCGCTCCCCAATGGTTTGTAACGTCACTGACTACCACACTCGTGGATTCCTCACACGTAACACTCATGATCTACTAGACCATGTATGTGCTAGTTCTCTCGCCATGCTCGTGACTTACACTGTCACATGCGGGGTCGGCATACTAACCACGAGCGTTCCCTTTGTACCAGACCTATGATTCGTGAGTAATAGAGCATCACACATGTGGCTTACCATATAATCTCGATGGTTGTCCATCATGCAACGCCCTCTGGCTACACTCTTCTTAATCTCTATTGCTCATACCCCTTGTTCATCCAACTTATTACTAACACTGGATTCCAGAGCCTAGTTGCTACTATCACCGCTTTCATCCCCAAGCCATCCACAATTTCTCCTTGGATGAACTTTCACTACCCCGTGAAAATTTTCTTACTACATTAAAATACCTTCAAGGCACTTTAAGATCCAACCTTATGTTGAACTTTCACTTAAATCCCAGAAGCTGACACCCAAAAAGAGTGCACGGATCTCACTTTCAAAAGTGACACCTTTAAAACAATGAGTTAACCCATGGATAATGCTCATCGTCCCATAACCTTTTCTTCCATTCCACTTCTTATTCCCATAACTCTCCTTCCTTCTGACTCGAGCAACAGAGGCTCGTACCTCGCTCATGCCGTCTCAACACTATGTTGCCCAATACTTTTACTAGTTTCCCTTGAAATATGAACACACCTTGTCATTCTCTGATGGTACCAACTCCTTGGTAGTCACCATCTAGCGGAGAGACTTCATTTGTCCTACTGAATATCACCTCCGCGCTTTCAATACCTTCAGGAATTCTGCATCTCCTATGTATTGTTGCTAGTTCGCCAACATATTTTTCCATGTTCCAGACATGGAAGTGTAGAGACCAATCCTTGTAGTGGTACTTTCAAGTTGCACTTGAAGTTTTCCAAACAAAACGAGCAGAGTCAATCCTATATTCTTCAAAATCAAGATTCTTCAAGAACGCAAGAAGGAGCAGACCCTCCATCAAGTTTGAGACAAATCATAGTTGAATAAAAAATAAAGGTGCAAAGTTCTGATTTCACCGAATTTCATCGATTTGAGCCCAGGGAGCACAAGTTGACATAATAAAAACTTGTCCTTAAGTAAGGAGGATTCCTTTCCTTACCTTGAAAGGAATCCTTCTCCTTTCTTTCCCTTGGTGAACAAGGCTTTATTTTGGCCTAGAGCTGTCTTTTGAATTCGTTTTGTTCAAACCACGTTGTTGCTAGGCTAGAGATATCTAGTTTGTCATAGTTGGGTTCTTACTCCCTCTTCGTGGCACTATTCACATTTGCGACTTTTCCCCTCCCTTCGGCACCAATCGAGTGGTCGGTTAGGTGACTTTCCATCTGATTTTTTGGATTTCGTTCGTTGTTTTGAAAACTAATTTTGCTAACTTATCTTAGTCGTCGTTTGTGCATTCCCACTCATATGAAATTGCGTGTCTGGTTTCATGACAATGGGCTCCTCAAATTCTTCATGTCGTGATTTCTTCTTACTAGGTTGCAGCCTTCAAGTTGAAATAAAAATAGCATGGTTGACAAACCGTCGCAATAAACGCCTGCCTCCACCATCACCTTCCGACATCATGATCAATTATGCGTGGAATTTAAATCATAACAACTACTAATTAGTATTTTTGTATTTAACAATAAACTACTATTTAATTGCATTCACAAAATGATTTTGCAATTAATTTAATATTATTCCATTAATATAAGGTGGACTTCGTTAGTCTCGGATTACTAAGTACTCCTACCTATTTAAATCCATCGGAATTGTTCAATTTTTAGAAATACTCTCAACGATCAATAATTATTTACTTTCTAAATTTATGATATTTTTAAATTAAAATATCGAACTTTTCGAAAAAAAATTAAAGAACAAAATAATTACTGTACTTCATTCCAATTAACATAATGTCTTTTTTATTTTTATATGTAAAATTTTCCTCTTATGAAGCTGCCAACAATAACTGAGTATAACTCTTTACCACCAAAGAAAAAAAAATAGACAAATTACTTCTCGATTTTATTGTTTCTTTTCTTTTTCCATCCTCCCTTTCTTTCATACTAAACCCAAATCCCACCTCATTAATACTCATTTATCATCTTTCGTTCAAACTCATTTATCATCTTCCATTCAAAATAATTAACTCATGAATCCATTTATCAGACAAGAGACATATATATCAAATCGTATTGCAAACAGTACATGTACCATCATTTTAATATATATATATACATAAGTGTTCTCTGGCACAAGGATCAAAGCCTCATCACAAACTTCTTATTCAAAAAATGTACCGCATATTAAACTACAATATGATGCGGATAAAACAACGAGGTAGCGATGGAGTGATGAAGCATATTGCATGGCCCTATCCACACAATATGCCATTGTTGTTTTGAGCCATATTCAAGGAAGGAAATGAATGGTAAATCATACAATATAGAGTATGGTGAATGAAAATGCTACTATTGTGAACTAATAATTTGGATAATTTTATTTTGGTTAGGGATTTCATATGAGAGGAAGATTGGTGGGTGTTTCAATTGGATCATCTTCTTTCATAATTAGTCATTTAATTTACTCTTATGTGATAAGTTATTTTTCTACGATCCAACTAGTTACAGATAATTATAACTAGTTATTAAGTTCTATAAATAATTACAAATACTTATTCATATAACTAGTTATTAAGTCATATAAAACGCCAAAATGGTGGGGATGAAAGAGATGGAATTGAGAGGGAAGGAAGAGAACATACATTTGCTAGAAGATGGATCTTGTTAGGACCAGATATTGATGAATAAAGTCTTTTAGTTCTAGGAAGTTTGGTGAGGTTCAATCAAGAAGAAGAATATAAGAAAAAGAAAGAGAAGGGGAAGAAAGGACAAATTTAGTATGATGTGGCTGCCATGTCAGATTCTGAATTGATAACTTCCTTTCATTCCACATCAAACGTCTGTCAAATATTTTAGCTTAATGGTAGTTGGTGAAATAAACTAATGAGATTAGTGTTATCAGGTGCACTAAATAAAATTTAAATGAAAACTGTGTAACGATTTTAGAAGTTGAATGATATATGGTGTAATTAAGTCTATAACTAGTTAAAGACCATTCACTAGTTGCATATAATTGTAATTTGTTATAGATGCTTATAATATGTTACATGCAATTATAACATGTTACGCGTATAACTGACTACTGACAATATAACCTATCACAAATGATTATAACTTGTTACTCGTGTAACATGTTATAAATGATTATAACATGTTACACATGTAACATGTTATAGATGGTTATTTTCTGGAAAGTCTTTAGAAACTCGTCGAACAGTCAACGTAAAAGCCTAGATTTGATTGTTTAGATTCATTTTTGAAGTTCTTAAAATTAATTGAACTTATATTAGACCATCAACCATTAAGTTTTCTAGAATAAGTACTTGAACTAGAAACATGTTTTGAGTCAAAGATCCGGGTAATACATGGTAGAACATTTCCTGCAAACTTAAGCAATCGTTTTCCCACCCATTCTTATTTTTTGGTAGAAAGGTTGGACTCAAGGTCCTAATTATTAATATTAATGGATCGTGGGAAGAAAACTCCAATAATATCAGCACGAATACAGTCAATAATATTTCAAGGGAAAGAACTAATAATATGCATTCTGAAAGGGAGGGAATGCCGAAGATGAGCGAAAAGGTCTGTCACTCGATTTCCTTCTCAATAGATGTGAGTCACAATCACCGTCCAATCACGATGGAGAAGTTGATGCAGCTCTGTGATACTTGCATAGTGTCTTAAATCCGTAGCATTGGGGTTACAAGCATATGTGTCGACAACGGCGGAATCAATTTGTAGATGCACTTTGTGGTACCGTAGATTCCATGGAAATTCGCTGGAATCAATTTGTAGATGCACTTTGCGGTAAGCCAAGAATAGAAGCTCTGATTTCAGCTCGTGTGATAGTACATTTCCCGAAATTCGCTGCAAAGCACCGTGACAAGCACCTCTCAAATCATGCCAAATACCGGCCCCTATCAAGCTCTTCGAAGATTGTAATGATATTACAAATTTTGTGCTCACCCCATAAGAAATTAAGAAGCATGCTAGGGTTCCATACCCATTAGCAGTGAAGAAGAAGGGGCTATCACAGTAGTTTGAGAGATTTCTTGAAATCATCAAGAAGCAAGAGGTTACACTAACTGTCCTATAGACTTTCGCAAAGATTCTAGCATATGTCAAGTTCTTGAAGGATATGCTAAACAAGAAGATCAATCTCAGTGATGCAACATTAGTCTCCCTATATGAAGAAATTAGGACATGATGAGGTCCCTTTTCACTTAAAACATAACATGAAATACTCTAAGGCTAAGGTATATGATAATATTTCTGAAAACTATCAAGATGCCTCTAAAATGTTTGAATTGCTCATATGCTTGTTGGAGATGTCTGTACTTTATAGGTGTTTATTGAGACTAGATGAGCGATATGGAGCATCACCGGTGATGGAACTTCAAAATAGCCCGAAGATACCCACATCTTATGAAGAGCCACCAGAGTTAGATCTGAAGCTACTACCAAAGCATCTCGAGTATGCATTTCACAGAGAGGGTTCAAAATTACCAGTCATCATCAGCTCAAAGCTTGAACCTTAGCAGAAGGAGGAGCTTCTAGCTCTCTTGAAGAAGTATGAATAAGCCATAGCATGGATGCTTGCTAATATTAAGAGAATTAGTCCACCATTCTACACCCACAAAATCAACTTGGAAGCTTATGTCAAACCTGTAACGCAACAACAATACCGTTTGAATCCCGCTATGAAGGAAGTCGTAAAGAAGGAGTCACACAAACTACTAGATGCATGTATCATTTATCCAGTTTCTGACACGCTCATTGGGTTAGTCCTACACATGTTGTGCCAAACAAGGGTGGATTCACGGCTAAGCCTAACAACAAGGGAGAGCTCATCCCTACTCTAACACTCACTGGATGGAGAGTGTGTATTGATTACAAACGCCTCAATGATACTACAAAGAAAGACCACTTTCCACTGCCTTTCATTGATCAGATGCTAGAGCGCCTCACATGCCTGTCATGAGTTTTAGTGCTTCCTATATGGGATGCATGGTTACTTCTAGATCCGAGTCGAGCAAGAGGAGGAAGACAAGCCGACTTTCACATGCACCTTCAGCACATTTGCGTATAAGCGTGTCCTATCGGTCAGTGGAATGCACCCATGACGTTTTAAAAGTGTATGAAAGCAATTTTTGGGTATATACTAGAAGATTTTGTCGAAGCCTTCATAGATGACTTCTTTGTTCATGGTGGAGAAGGGGATCGTGCTACACAATGGGGTCTCCAAACGAGGTATTGAGGGGGATCAAGTTGTGTCTGAAACCATCTCTCAACTTCCTCCCCTTGTGAATGTTCAAACTGTGCGTAGCTTCTTATGACATGCAGGTTTCTATCGTTGATTTATTAAGGATTTCTCTAAAATTACATTGCCTATGACTAGGTTTTTAGAGAAAGATGTGCCATTTGATTCGATGATAAATGTCTGTAGGCATTCGAATCCCTCAAGAAGAAGCTGACGACTGTATTGATAAGGAGCTCTTGGCGGCTGTCTTCACATTGAGAAGTTCAGGTTCTATCTAGTGTTGTCTTATACTACGGTTTTCACTAACCATTCTGCTCTTAAGTATCTTCTACCTATATCGGATGTAAAACCAAGATTAATTCGATGGGCCCTACTCCTTTAAGAGTTTGACATATCTATCGAAGAGCACAAAAAATGTTGTAACGTACCATATTTTTTGCGCCTGCAGGGCCCTCTTCCGGGTCGATTTGCTGAATAAGAGATCAATGAGCTCTTCCTGGATGAACAAATGCTCCTCATTGACGCCAAGAATTACATATGGGATGATCCCTACCTCTCCCATTTCGGGTCTGATGGAGTGATCATACGATATGTCATCGTGCATGAGTAGCTCATAATCATGCTTTGCTAGCACACCAGTCCCTCTAGGGGACATCACAGTGGAAATCCCCTTGCTTGGAAGATTTTGGATGCATGTTTCTCTTGGAGGACAATTTGGAAGGACTGTGGACAATTCATGAAGAACTGTGATGCATTTCAATGTTCAGGTAATATTTCAAATAGGAATGAAATGCCAATGATAATATCCATGTCTGTGGAGATTTTTTATATAGGGGGGATTGACTTTATGTGTCCTTTCCCACAGTCCCATAGTAATAAGTACATTCTTATTGTTGTGGATTATGTTTCAAAGAGGGTAGAGGCGCAAGCACTGCCTACTAATTGATGCTAGGATAGTGGGAAAGTTTATCACTAGCCTTTTCATGTTTTTCGTCACCCTTCGCACTATCATTAGTGACATGGGGGTACTCACTTCGAGGGTCAATTCGATCGAGTTTGCCAAAAATTTGGCGTAACATCCATAGGCAAGCGGTCAAGCAGAAGTGACGAATAGTGAACTAAAGCGGATTCTTGAGAAGACAGTCGATCAGTCTCGCAAGGATTGGTCGATTCGGATCGATGAAGTTCTATGGGCTTATCGAACCGCTTTCAAGACTCCTATCGACACTTTGCCGTATCGACTGGCTTATGGAAAGGCTTGTCATCTATCATTGAAGATTGAGAACAAGGCGTGGTGGGCCATGAAGTTACTGGACATGGGTACTAGTCTTGTAGCCTTTGAAAGGAAATATCAGCTCCTTGAGCTATAGGAGTACAGGTTTCACAACTTATGAGAGCTCATGGTTGTACAAGGAATTGAATCTGTCTTGTTTGTTTAAATCGTGGAAGTTTTCTGTCATTGGTGAATTTGGATAGCCTAGGGGGATTCAAAGTTTAAGCAGTTTTCTCCCATTTGGGTCAACCCTTACATCGTGCAGTCTTGCAGCCTTGTGTTAGTTTCTCTGTCATTTGCTTTATTAGAATAATTGATAGACTTAGAAATTCGTGGAACCTACACAAATTTGGGATAAACAAATAAACTTAGTTAGTAGGCAGTGTGTATGTATCTTTCGAGGAATGGGATTCGGCTTTTAGAAATGGACTTCAAAACTTGAGAGTGTAACTGGTGCAATAAACATGCTCAGCCAAGATGGTTAGAACTCTTGTCCATCTTCTCCAATAGCAAGAGTTTGAGTCTCCCTTCCAGCAGTATATTTTTGTTTAACTTTTTCCATCCACCCTTGATGATCAATTCATGGCGTCACTTACGACATCACCCTTTATCCCCTTCCTTTTATTTTCACGCGTATCTTGGCGGAAATCATGATAATGAATTGTTTCCACTCCTTAAAGAGTCCATGTCCATGACAAATAAGATGGGAGTATTTTCCGCTAACAAGGAAACATCCTCTCCGTCCATTGACATGTTCTATCATACGTGTCACATGACCTCTTTATCCCAAGGGCTTGATGTTAATTTACATATATTTTCGATCTCAGTATCTTCCAATGAGTGAATCGGCTAATCAAGATCTGTATACTTTCCGCCTCATCCATTATCCATTTTGATTTTCTATCTTATCTCACATTCTTGAAACCATCACTTCAATAAAGTAATGGCGGAGCAAGGTCGAGGCTGAGGCCATAGGATTAACTCAAATCCTCGTTATTCTAACGATAGGTAAGGATTTTAGGTTCTTTTGTATTGATCTTTGTTGTTAGGGTGTTGTACAGGGTTTTTGGGTAATAGGATGTGGGGGTATTGGGTTTTGGGAGGTTATGTATTGGGTTTTGGGTACTATGTTTTGGGGGTATGTACTAATTTTTCTTTCTTTTTGTTAGGTTGTTGTAGTTGCTTTTGTAGGGTAGGGTTTCTTGTATTTATTTGAGGTAATTGTACCCTTTTGTCATTCTCATTTGGTTTTTGTAGTGGTCCTGCTGATTTGTCATCATCATCCACTAATAATGATAGGAAGAAGAAAGGGAAGAGTTCTAGCTATATATATATTCAAGTTGATGTGCTCCAAACCGAATATGCAAGAGTATTTTCATAAAAAGTCTTCCTCTTCTTCCCCATTGAAGTGGAAGGCCACAACTACGACTAATGAGAGTGCAACTAAGTGTCCTAACATCCAACCGATTTCGCTCGGTCTATCTTTGATTACTTCATTAATAGTTGTAGGTGCCCCCACTGTGTCAGATCATGGCTTTGAATGCTAAGTGCATCGAAGTTTTGACAAGTAACCATCATCAATTGCAACAACTTGAAAGGCATATTATAAATTGCAACTTAACATCAAGAAAATTGGCTTTGTCATTTCACCTTACCAGTGATGTTAATTTGAATATACTTTATCTCTATACATATCGTTTGAACCGATCTAACATTGTGGATGGGAGAGTCAAGCGATGGACTTTTGAAGTGGCCTTTGTAGTAAGCACATTAATATGTACTTGATTTTTATTCATTTTATTTTTGTTTCTCAATAATGTACTTAAATTATTCATTACTTTTTGAAGAAGTATGTGTTCGATGATTCCATGGGAACAACACCTTGCCCAATTGAAGTTGCGTCGTAGATAGTCCAAAATACTATACCTGTTTGGGCCCAACCACTTGAGTTCAATGAAGTTGACTTTGTATGTTGATGTTTATTATTTCTACCCATTTTAGAGTGTTGTAATTCGTTTTGTTTTCATGTACCTGTTTTCTCTAAAGCAATTGACACGGTTGTGGCGGCATTACATTCTTTTGTTCTCAACAACATCAACAAAAAGTATGAGTTCTTTGATCCATAAAGTCCAACCAACTATGATGTTACTCATCGAGTATTTGGGGAACGTTTGATGTAATAATGGTTTTAGAGGATGTACAAGTTAATGGATTTGAGCTACCTTTCTTATACTGACCTATATGTGCTTAATATTTGTAAAGGTTGGGAAGGAAAGTACATGCCATACATGAGCAGGGAATAGAACAAGACATAAGTGTTGGAGAAAATAAGGAAACACATCCTCCACGATGTACTATTGAGTGACTAAAATCAGTTGAATGATCGTATTGTATCCAAGGCTCTTGACCATGTGTAATAATTTTTTTAATGTTATTATGTAGTTGTTTTAAGTGGATATTCTCTGAATTGTATGGATTTGACGACGTGTACAAAATTTGTGGATTTTTTTGTTTCTTGTTTTATGTACTTTTTCATATTTATACAAGTTCTAAACCTACAAGCATCAATTAGAAGAAAACAAGCGTGTACAAAAATACCAAGTACAAAAACCAAGTACATATCCGAAGAGTATAAAAACCCCAAGTACATAAGAACAAATACCAATCTAGTACAAAGTTTTTATATTGTGGATAGTCAAGTAACTATAATTAAGAAATCAATTTAAGGTCATCCAAATTAGATAAAAAAATCGTTTACTTTTGATGGAGTTGCAAGTGTCAGCTCCAATCTTTTATCTTCCTTCATCATATTTTAAATTGTTGAAATATGCTTAGATGATTAACTTCTCATTTAAGTTATTATCACTTGATTTATTTAACGACTACATCATTTGGGATTAAAAATTAACTTAGTTAGTATGCAGTATGTACAGCCTTACATAAAAGCAACTACAGATTAGAGACTTACTGGTATTAGTAACTATAATTCTTTGTTGATTAAAGCACTTGTTCATATAATGCATTGTTCCCACAATCTATTGTAACTAGCTTCAATGTCATGGCAGAAAGGCTTGGAAACGTACCTTGTTAAGTGGTGATGTGCTAAACATAGTAGGTATTTCAAAACTATACTCAAACCCTAATCTTGCATCCCTTGTCCACCTTTTCACTATGTACTTATTTGGGAATGTTTTTACTTCATAATTAGATATACCAACCCCATGTAATCAAACGCCTGTATGATGTGTTTTATATCCAACCAAAACACTCAAACGTAGAGCATGAACAAATGAATGTGTCCTCTTCTTCAACTATCATTAAATTTTGCTCACCCAATCTTGTTTTATTCTCTGCATCATTTTAACCACCATAAGTTTTCAGTACCCTCTTCATGTTGTGTCCCCGTCTCATCGGAATAGTAACTTGATGCCTCACTGTACTCCTTTTGGAAGAATATGAATATTTGTGGGGTGTACAATTTTACGGCATGGGTAGTCAGTGTGTTATTGTGATACCTATTCTCAACCCTTATTTGTATCATATTGGAGTTAAGTTGACCTTCTTTGGTCCTTTTATTCTCGATCATACGCTTTAAATTTGCAAATTATCTTACAAGTGACATATCTACTTTAAGATATCCCCTTAGGTTGTCATTACTGACCTCACTTTGTTGTGATGATTCCATGCCAATGAAAAAATGCTTTCTAAGCCAAATGCAACGCCATTGCTCCTTAATCTAGAAAAGAAGTCTAACAGTCTATGACATTTAGGGTATTTTTCTTGCATAAATGGTTCAATCAGAATTTTCCCTTTGAAACTGAAACTCTAAATGGTTGAGTTTCTATGTCGTTCATGATGTACTTTAAAAATCAAGTACAACGTGTCATGAAAACAAGTACAATATGAGAGGAAACAAGTACAAGACAATAATGTGACATGAATGCAAGCTTAGTGTTAGGTAAATGCATCTAAAACCTGAGTACATGGAGAGTAGGGTTTCGAGAGAAGGTGTACCTTAAGCTGTCCTGAAATTTTAGTTTACACACTGATCCTAAGTTTTTTTGTGCATTCTGTAGTAGGTGAAATGTGCACTGCTGAACGGTTTTAGGCGTTATCAAAATAATCCTAGTTAACGAATTATCTAGAGTCGAATGTTCCTAAGTTTTCAATGTCGTGACTACTCAAAGTTATGAAAAGTGATAATCGATTAAACAGGTTTTGGTTTTAAGAATTTCAAATAAGAAATTACGTCTTTTAGATTAGGGTGTAATAAAGAGACTTAGAAGAGGTAGTAAGGGTCGATTACATTGCTTGGTTGTTTGATGAACTCAATATAGAATCTTTTACCAGTAAGGGACTTTATCACCCAATTCAAGCTAATCGGTGAGGGAGTTTGGTTTTCTCTTCCTCTTTTAATTTCTCGCAAAATGCCAATCTCCAATCTCTATACCATGTGATACCTCTCACTCAATTCTTAAATCCACATTACTTAATACATCGAGACTTAATAATTGTTTTGTTGGTTTTATTATTATAGATTTTTTGGCAAGATATAGCTTGAGTTTGACCCCTTGTTTGGACTTAATGTTTGTTGTAGGAGTAACATTATTTCATTTAACTCGGTTATGTTCTATAGTAACGTTGATTCTAGCTTAACATTATTTCTTATAACTTAGTTAGGTTCTTGCAGAGTACTATATTTCTTATCTTTTCTCTTGATATGGATGTCCTTTGAGTGCAATTTGGGATTTGGTATATTTTAGCAGTGTACTATATTCTTGATCTTCTATAACTAATACTTGGTTGCTGACTTGCAATGTATATGTTGAAAATCTTGAATGACTGGCGATCTTGCATTTTATATATGAAGTGCATTAACAAGGGTAACGTTGATTGAAGGGTAACATTGATTGACTGAATATTGGTTGTTTTACATGCTAACTTGGGTTTCTAACCGAAGTCATGTGTTAGATCGATTTACATGCTAACTTGGGCTTCTAACTGAAGTCGTGTGTTAGATCGCCTTCAAGTGGACCAAAATATTGAACAAGGATTTCTTAGCTAGCAGGGTTGAATTTGAACTATGATTTAAAGGAAAACTTATGTAAACCAATCGCAAACGGGAATATGTTAGACGTATTCAGACTGTAGGCTACCTAAATACAAAAACTAGTTGGATTCTTCTATTTACGTAGGATGGGTTGTGAGATGATGAAGTACATATCTCTTCACCGTATCTTTTTTAATTAGTGGGAGCGAGCTTTGCAGAGAGGTTACGTTTGATTATGGATGACACTGATGTAACGGTAGTGATGGAAGCTAGGAAAGCAGGCATGGTGACTATTTTATTTGAGAGCTGCTTCAACTTTCTAGAGGGTTGTCTTGTTTAGGAATCTCTATCAAGTCTGTCCCCTTAGGAGAGGTTGGTGCTTGAGGATCTCACTAGGAAGCAACAGGTCACACCCTTCAGCACCTACTGTAAGCAGTCATGGGCTTTTGGGATTTGGTGTCAGTTTGTGAGAATGTCTACCCTCATGCAATGAGGGAGTTATTCTCCATCTTGACCATCAAAGGCTACTCTTCTACCACATAGAAGGTTATCACTTTTCAGGTTTTGAGGCAAGTTGCACAACATATCTGCTGATAAGTTTGGTGTGCGGCTCGGTTTCTACACCGATGAAGAGAGGAAGAATGGTGATCTTGTCGGGCACGCTACATTTACTGGTACACAAGGTACACCGAAGAAAGAGTTCGAGAGGAGCATTGCTAAGAATGGAGGCAAACTTACTACGGCTTATCCAATGTGAAAAGTTCATAAGATGGTGTTACGACTTCTGTATTTACTCTTACGCCAAGGTATCTCCCACCAATCTTCCAATCAGTACAAGGAAATGTAAAATATTTGCAGCCAAATTAAAAAGATGTCGCAGGTATGCCTACGACAAAGCTCAAAAAGCTTGCGGATGTTTTATGCGCCACAACGCTAGGCTTGTCGCTGGCCTTGAGTGCGACTAGCTAATCGCCGGGCCTTTCTCGCAGGCAGCGCGTGGTACAAGCTTATGGAAGGTAGCGTTAGACAAAGACCTTGCGACTAACTGGTTGCATGGACCGCATGCGACAAAGGGCATGTGACTAACTTGTTGCATGCTACGTGCGATATAGTGACTGCGACAAAGATAGACACGTGTGTGAAAGAAATTTTTTTTTGTGGACAAGTGTATTCATATGATTGGACCACATGTTCCAGAAATTGACAAATTATAGGGTAGTTTTTTGTTTCGTGCTCTAGAAATTGATAAATTACAACGACATTTTTTGGTTTCATGTAGCTGAAATGATAATGGTTTCATAAATAGAAATACTAAAACTCACATTGAATTATTAGAACCCCCAATGTATGACATTACGAATATAACATTAAATTATCATATACATAAAATTACAACAATAATAAGAGGGGGAAGACCTACAACTACTAACATCATCAAGTATCCTCTCTCGTCGATCCATTACATTGTTGATCCATCGTTATCTTTATGATCTACACATAAAAAGATAAGAAGTTAGAGCTCTTAACACATAATTTAAAAAGGACTCAAATAGTTAAAACTCACACTTTCTAGGATTTGCAAAAACTCATCGAAATCATCATTGTCTCTGTGAAATGGCTGCTGAGAGTATTGCGGAATAGAAGGGCTGGTAATAAAAATATGGTTGACTCGGAACAAATGGAGTAGAAGGCATTGTTCTTCAAGCAGATGGATAGGCTATAAGAGATTGGGTCCCACAAATGGCTGGCTGGGAGTCATGTTAGGCAGAACAAAGGAAGAAGAACCACCAAACTACAGAGTCATCATTGAATACATCATCAAAATTTGATACGTACTAATTGCCAACTGTTGTGACATTCTCACAAAATCTTCTTGAGATGGTGGAGGAGGTTGCGGAGTAGCAGTTGAACAAACACTTGTATAGGTAGAGGCAGAAAGGGCTATTGAGGATGACGAAGAAACACCAACATGGCCGAACAACTTCTATAAACAAACGATATATTTCAGCACCAAGGTTGTAATTCGAATTACCTAAAAAAATTAAAAAAATATGCACATTGCACCATGATAGGGGTGAAGCCCAAACCCATAATTCGGATGTGGCCTCAATGCTCTGGCTTATTGAGTGCATGAGCTAATGAATCATTAGGTGCCAAATCAGTGGGAGCACCATCATGCTCTAGCTGTAGTATAATCTCCTATAAATCATAGTCGAGGGAATAATTATTTCCACTATCTTCTAGTTCATAGCTATAATTAATAGTTCGAATTTGGTCACATTACCGCAACATTTCTTGCATACTCGGACTTGTAACTTTCATCCGGCCACTGAAAGAACTTGATGAACATCTAGCCTCTAGAAGGTGGCTTACCCATCTTTGCTATTGTTTCCTTCATGTAACGATTTCGTGTCCTCTATGATTTTTCTCTTGGAGTCCTCAATTTTCTTTGTTTCTATGAACTAATTTCCGCAACAAAAATATACTTGAATTAGTATTTATTCAAGGAAATTGCAATTTGGCACATATATATTTAATACCTGAAACTACTCGCCATTTACTCTCTCAAAGTACCCTACCTAATCAGCTAATGTATAGCCCGTCGAGGATTATTGACGATACCACTTGGGTGGCAGGTCGTTATTCACTACATGCTTCACTATGTCTACCCTTCGATTCTTCAACTCAAGCACAATGTGGTTTTCTGACGCCACTATATCCCGAAACCCATAACACTACATATCAATTTGTTTCTTCAAGCTACAATGGTCTAGAGAAATAAAGAACAATTCAGCATATAGTTGTTAAACTAACCGATTTAACTAACTATTGAATTCATTTTTTACCAACCTCTAATCTCCAAACGGTAGTGAAATGGAAGAGCTTTGTTGGTAGAGCTCCAGTCATCAGGGTCTCTACATCCTCCTCCTCACCCTCAAAGCGCTCATCGTCATCATCGGCCATACTTTAAAACAAACCAACATATGATTATTCAAAAAGATCACAACTTGAACTGTCATTTATTTATACAAGGCTACTTTTCATTCCTTCCAACCGAATAAGAGAGTAGCTGTTGAAATAAAAATAAGAGAATGAAAAAATTGGTAACTCAATCAAATCAGTAACAATAACTATTACAACAATCAAGAATTATCACCTTAAAGTGACTGGCAGAAAAAAATCATAGTTCTTGGGTAAACAACCTTATCTGGAAAATAAAGAGAAAATGAGAAATGTCAATCAATAGTTTCAATTTATAGTCAGAAACAATCAAACGAATAAAGAGAGATACTAACAAGAGAAGGGGAGAAATGTTTTCAGGCGGACTGCTGCTGAATTTTTCTCCAGATCATGGGGTATGGTTCTTAGATTCCATGGTGACCACAAGGGGAATCACAAATTGACCACCTTTCACAACAAAATAATCAATGAATCTAAAATGGTTACATATATACTTATCCAACTTAAGATTGCCAAGAAAATAGTTATTTAAATTGAACCAACAAGAACGGTGATGGCGATATTGATCAGAGTGGATACGGAGACAAAGTAGTATCAATGGCAGAGTGGAATCAGCGACAAAGAAAATAAGGGCGGAAGAGGAGGAGAGGAGAAACCAGAGAGGAGTAGAAGAGAAAATTGGAGAAAGCGATGAATTGAGTGAGAAAGGCCGTGTGCAGGTAGTCATTCTCCAGGTCAGTTGTAGGCCTTCAACTTTGTCACAGTCAGGCCTTGTGTTAGTCGGTCTTCGACTATGTTCAAATATTTTCGTTAGCGCCCAAAGCTTTCTCATGAGCATTTACCTTTGTCACGGGCGCCAGCAAAAATGTTGGTCATAGTCAGTGTATTGCCGGAGGATTCCTACGACGGTTTGGTCATGTTCAGCAGCGCCTGCAACTAACCTAAGGCCGCATGCGACTTACTCCATCGCAGGAGCATCTGCGTGCGACATAATACATTCTACTCTTTTACATTTTTGTTGTAGTGATTGGTACATTATATTTTGTCACTAATTGGGTTTTCTATATGTTCTCTTTCATGGAGAAGAAGATTGACATGCATCTTGATGACTTAGTTCTCAGCTTATTAAAGGTGTTGCAACCTCATTCTACGTATTCTATATTGTATGGAGGTGGCTATATGACCCCGTTGGTGCGCAACATGGGGATTTTAAAATCACTTCGATGACCACTAGTCAAGGTTATGTTATATTTTAATTAATTTGATGCATGTAATTTCTTGCCATGATTCCATAATTAAGTACTTACCTTATGTCATGTCGTTTATGTTATGGTTAAGGACTATGATATGTTATGTTATGACATTACTTAATTAATGCATTTAATTTTTATGTCATGTCTTCATGATTAAGTGGTTACATTATGTCATGTTATTCATGTTATTTATATTATGGTTAAGTGGCTATGTTATGTTATGATATCATATTACTTGATGATGTGCAAGTCTTGCCTCTTTAATTATGAAAAAGGTGTGACATGCCGACTTTTTGTTTGGTTTAAAATTTCGGTTTGATTTAAATATTACTCGATGACTAGAAGTAGGGAGTTGGAAACGAATTAATTTAATTAATTCGAGGAGTTGGCTAAGTATTAAAAGGCTCGTAATGCTCGACATAGTTATAGAATTGGTCATTCATTCGGGTTAGGAGTTGGAGTGGGTATAGTGTGGTGCATACCATGGAAATTATGTTAGGTGCTATTTCGCTTGGTATTTTAGTGGCAGTGGCTTTGTTGGACGTGGTGAATTAATTGCAACCGGGTGTGATTTTTTTGAGATCACGCCTGTGGTTGTTTTGATATAATGCCCGTGGTTGATTGATGGCCATGGGCGTGGTCGAACTCTCGTCACAGCTGTGGTGGGTTCAGTATATAAGGACTATAGGATGGACTAATGCCAAAAGAAATCCCCAATATCCGTTTGTCCGTGATTCACCATTGAGTTCCATTGACTCTTCTCCTGATCAATACCAGCGGCCATTGCACGAGGAATAACCAAAAATTAGAATCACAAATCTTCCAACTCTCAAAAGGATAACATAGACCTAGGTTAAGATTACTTTAAGGGAATAGAACTTTCCCTTGATCGCCTCCTAAATATTGCCTAATGTGTTAATGAAGTTTCGGCTTCGGAAAGAATTAAAATTATGCTGCCGCATTCATGATATGCACGTCTCCCAAGGCCACTTTTAGGTGACCTCATAATTTCCATTTATCTACCCACTGTTGTTGCCACCTAACCACTCAGTTGTAGTTTCTTCGAACTATTTGTTTTTCCTATTGCTTAACCAATTCCAACCAACCACTTAACCAGTTGATTTTCATTTCTGGTCACCCTGGCTAGCTGAAAGTTGGTAATTACAACTCTCCCCTCCGCAAACAGATTTCATTTCGAACCTCAAGGGAGGTGATCTACGATAGAAAGTCATGTTTCTAATTTCTTTCCAGTATATGCATGAACTTGAACCCACCATATAGTCTTAATTCATGTTTCCACTTAGATACTATTTGTGGTAATATTGCTTCATAATGATTCTTTGTCTCTACTCCCACCAATCATTATGGTCGTCGATCTTTCATCGTTCCTCTTTGTCCTAGTGTATTTCAAGTTCTTCGATCCCTGAATCGGGAACACAAGACAGAATGATGGTTACTTCCTCCCTACCGCCCAAGCCCACTTTGCATGGTAGCCCATGTCTCCACTACCATGGTCTTCAACACCCGTTGCTCATAAAATGGCCTTTGTCACCAATTATGCAACACCCGTTGCCACACAACTTACATCAGGAACAGACGCGTGATTCTTCTTTATTTCTCCTAACATCTCTTCCACTGATTGTCATTGCTCTGAAATCCTCTCCTCGACTACCAGGTAAATCGTCATTTTCTTCTTCCTTTCTCTCTCCTTCCTTCATCCTCTTGTTTTCTTCATCTTCTTATGTCTCCTCTTCAACCGAGATGCCGACCTTCCCCATACTTTTCTCATTTCTAAGTTTGTTTTAACTTGAGCAGCTATGCACGACTCCATCCGGTTTCTTATTTTTTCTTGTTACCCCATGGACTTCTCCGATCCCATCTCAAGGTAATGCTTTACTTGCCCTCACGTTGGTTAAACTGATCAATGTAGGTGAAGCCTGGGGTTAGGTTTCCCTTACCTTGCATTATCTACTAATAATTTAGACTTGGGGATGACCCCTCGAGTGAAATGCAAAGTTATTATGGTTTTGAACTTGTGCTCATTCTGTCCTTATACCGTTTCAAACCACTCGATACGTTGCTAGTTATCGGTTGATCCACTGGTAGTTTGTCAGTGAATCTAGTATAGAGTTAACAAATTTTCATGTGAAATGCTTGCTGAAAACTACATTTCCATTTTCTCGTCCTCATGTTAGAACATTTTTGCTTCCTGAATTCCTAGTTAAATATCAAGGGTTTCCAAACTTGCGTATTTCCCTGCTATCCTAATGTTTCCTTTCACTGAAAGTTCCCACGTTTCATGCTTTGCTTTACTTGTCTACTGGTTGTAGGCATTATCAACATAATTCTTTTTGTAGTTAATATCCAATCCTGACTTGAGGTTCATCATTTACACAAAAGATTAATTCACTAATGAACTAGCTTCTTAAAACTCTCATTCTCCTTAAACTTGTCATTATTCCTAGAGTAACTACTTGTTAATGCCCATTGCATCACTATCCACAAGCGTAGCCCCTCGGCGCACCATGCCTGCAACCAGCAGGCCCACCACTAAGTTGTTAGCCATCCATCCACGATTTGTCTATCACACATCTCATGTTGTCTCCTTTTCCCATCGACATCCTAGTCTCATGCTCCCCATGGTCAGTAACGTCACTGACTACCACACTTGTGGATTCCTCACACGTCACAATCATGATCTACTAGACTATGCATGTGCTAGTTCTTTGGCCGTGCTCGTGACTTACGTTGTCACATGCGGGGTCGTCATGCTAACCACGACTGTTCCCCTCGCACCACACTTGTGATCCATTGATTACCTCTCCCGTGAACAACAGAGCATCGCATGTGGCCAACAAAATAACCTCGATAGTTGTCTATCATGCAACGCCTGCTGCCTCCAGTCTTCTTAATCTCTGTTGCTCATACCCCTCGTTCATCCAACTTATTACTAGCACTGGATTCCGGAACCTAGTTGCTACTATCACTGCTTTCATCCCCAAGCCATCCATTATTTCTCCTTGGATGAACTTTCATTACCCCATCAACATTTTCTTACTACATTAAATTACCTTCAACGCACATTTGAGACATTGCCCTCCCTTCGGCATCAATCGAGTGGTCGGTTAGGTAACTTTCCATCTGATTTGTGGATTTCGTTCGTTGTTTTGAAAACTACTTTTTGATAACTTGTCTTAGACGTCGTTTGTGCATTCCGACTCATATCAAATTGCGTCTCTGGTTTCATGACAATGGGCTCCCCAAATTCTTCATGTCGTGATTTCATCTTACTAGGTTAAAGCCTTCGAATTCAAATAAAAATAGCATGGTTGACAAACCATGTCATCAAACGCCTGCCTCCATCATATCCTTCCGACATCGTGATCAATTATGCATGAAATTTAAATCATAACAACTACTAATTAGTATTTTGTATTTAACAATAAACTACTATTTATTTTCATTCTCAAAATGATTTGGCATCTAATTTAATATTATGCCATTAATATAAGGTGAGGACTTCGGTAGTCTCGGATTATTAAGTATTCCTACCTATTTAAATCCATCTGAATTGTTCAATTTTTAGAAATACTCTCAACGATCAATAATTATTTAGTTTGTAAATTTAAGATATTTTGAAATTCAAATACAGAATTTTTCGAAAAAAATTTATAAAGAACGAAATAATTACTCTACTTCATTCCAATTAACATAGCGTATTTTTTATTTTTATATGAAAAATTTACCTCTTATGAAGCTTCCAACAATAACTGAGTATAACTCTTTACCACCAAAGTAAAAAAAATAGACAAATTACTTCTCCATTCTATGGTTTCTTTTCTTTTTCCATTCTCCCTTTCTTTCATACTAAACCCAAATCCCATCCCATTAATACTCATTTATCATCTTTCGTTTAAACTCATTTATCATCTTCCATTCAAATAATTAACCCATGAATCCCTTTATCAAACAAGAGACATATATATATGAAATAGTATTGCAAACAGTACATTGACCATCATTTTAAAATACATATATACATAAGTATTCTCTGGCACAAGGTACAAAGCCTCATCACAAACTGCTTATTGAATAAAATACACCACATATTAAACTGCTATACGATGCGGATAAAAAAGTGAGGTAGCAATGGAGTGACGAAGCATATCCACACAATATGCCATTGTTGTTTTGAGCCATATTCGAGAAAGGAAATGAATGGTGAATCAAACAATATAGAGTGTGATGAATGACAATGTTACTATTGTGAACTAATGATTTGGACAATTTGATTTTGATTAGGGATTTCATATGAGAGGAAGATTGGTGGTTGTTTCAATTGGATCATCTTCTTTCATAATTAGTCATTTAATTTACTCTTATGTAATAAGTTATTTTTCTATGATCCAACTAGTTACAGATGATTATAACTATTTATTAAGTTGTGTAAATAATTACAAATAGTTATTCGTATCACTAGTTATTAAGTCGTATAAAACGCCAAAAGTGGTGGGGATGAAAGAGATGGAATTGAGAGGGAAGGAAGAGAACATGCATTTAATAGAAGATGGATCATGTCAGGACCAGATGTTGATGAAGGAAGGCTTTTGGTTCTAGGAAGTTTGCTGAGGTCCGACCAAGAAAAAGGATATAAGATAAAGAGAGAGAAGGGGAAGAAAGGACAAATTTAGTATGATGTGGCTGCCATGTCAGATTCTGACTTGATAACTTCCTTTCATTCCACATCAAACTTCAGTCAAATACTTTAGCTTAGTTGTAGTTGGTGAAATCAACTAACGAGATTAGTGGTACCAGGTTTACTAAATAAAATTTAAATGGAAAGTGTGTAACGATTTTAGAAGTTGAATGATATATGGTGTAATTAGGTCTATAAGTAGTTACAGGCCATTCACTAGTTACATATAATTTTAATTTCTTATAGATATTTATAATATGTTACACATATAACTGACTACTGACGATTATAACCTATCACAAATGATTATAACTTCTTACTCGTGTAACCTGTTATAAATGATTACAACATGTTACACGTGTAACATGTTATAGATGTTTATTTTCTGGAAATGTCATTAGAAAGTCGTTGAACAGTCAACATAAAAGCCTAGATCTGATTGTTTAGATTCATTTTTGAAGTTCTTAAAATTAATTGAACTTATCTTATACCATAAGCCATTAAGTTTTCTAGAATAAGTACTTGAACTAGAAACATGTTTTGAGTCAAAGATCTGGGTAACACATGGTAGAACATTTCTTGCGAACTCCAACAATCATTTTGCAATCCATTCTTTTTTTTAATAGAAAGATTGTACTCAAGGTCCTAAATATTAATATTAATGGCTCATGGGAAAGAAACCCGAATCATATCAGCAAGAATACAGTTAATATTATTATGAGGGAAAGAACTAATAATATGCATTCCGAAAGGGAGGGAATGCCCAAGATGAGCGAAAAGGGCCGTCGCACGATTTCCTACTTGATAGTTATGAGTCACAATCACCGTCCAATCACGATGGAGAAGTTGATGCAGCTCTGTTATACTCGCATAGTGCCTTAAATCCGCAGCATTAGGGTTACGAGCATATGCGTCGACAACGGCAAAAATCAATTTGTAGATTCACTTTTCGATACCGTATATGGCATGGAAATTGTAAGCCAAGAATAGCAGCTCTGATTTAAGCTCGGGTGATAGTACATTCACTGAAATTCGCTGCTAAGGCACCCTGGCAAGCTTCTCAAATCAGGCCAAATACCGCCCCTATCGAGCTCTTTGAAGATTGTAACGATTTTACAAAGTTTATGCTCACCCCAGAAGAAATTAAGAAGCATGCTAGGATTCCATACCCATTAGTAGTCAAGTAGAAGGGGCTATCACTGGAGTTTGAGAGATTTCTTGAAATCGTCAAGAAGCAAGAGGTTACACTAACCGTCCTAGAGACTTTTATGAAAATTCCAGCATATCAGAGTTCTTGAAGGATGTGCTAAATAAGAAGATAAATCTCAAAGATGCAACAAAGGTCTCCCTATATGAAAAAGGCGCAGCAATCCAAGTCGAACTGACAAAGCAAAAAGACCCAAGGAGCATTACTTTACATTTCACTATTAAGAATTTTAAAGTTGGTAGAAGTCTTGTTGATCTAGGTGCTAGTATAAATGTGATGCCACATAGTTTGTGTGAGAAACTAGATATAGGTGTACTTAGACAGACTGAGATGGTTCTTCTACTTGCTAATAGGTGTTTGGTAAAACCTAAGGAATTCATAGTAGATGTTTCAATCTGTGTAGGACCTTTTGAATTTCGAGTTGATTTTATTGTTCTAGATACTCATGAGAATGATTGCAATAATTTGTTAGAACGTTCATTTTTGGCTACTACTGATGTTGTGATAGGTGTTTGCAAAAGGTGTCTAACTTTGAAATTATGACATGATGAGGTCCATTTTCACTTAAAAGATGGCATGAGATACTCTAAGGCTCAAGATGATGATAATATTTTTGAAAACTTTCAAGATGCCTCTAAAATGTTTGAATTATCTTATATGCTTGTTGGAGATATCTGTACTATTATAGGTGTTTATTGAGACTAGATGAACGACATGGAGCGTCACCAGTGATGGAACTTCCAAAGATCCCGAAGATACCCACATCTTATGAAGAGCCACCAGAGTTAGTTCTGAAGCTACTACCATAGCATGTCGAGTATGCATTTCACATAGAGGGTTCAAAATTACCGGTCATCATCAACTTAAAGCTTGGACCTCAGCAGAAAGAGAAGCTTCTAGCTCTCTTGAAGAAGTGTGAATAAGCCATAGCATGGATACTTGCTAATATTAATAGAATCAGTCCCTCATTTTGCACCCACAAAATCAACTTGGAAGCTTATGTCAAACCTGTAGTGCAACAACAATGTTGGTTGAATCCAGCTATGAAGGAAGTTGTGAAGAAGGAGTCACTCAAACTACTAGATGCAGGTATCATTTATCTAGTTTCTGACACATTCATTGGGTTAGTCCTACACTTGTTGTGCCAAACAAGGGTGGATTAACAGCTTTGCCTAACGGCAAGGGAGAGCTCATCCCTATTCTGACACTCACTCGATGGAGAGTGTGTATTGATTACAACGCCTCAATGATACTACGAAGGAAGACCACTTTCCACTATCATTGATCAGATGCTATAGTGCCTCACATGTCGGTCATGAGTTTTACTGCTTCCAAGATGGGATGTCAGGTTACTTCTAGATCTGAATCGAGCCAGAGGAGGAAGATGACTTTCAGATGCCCCTTTATCACATTTGCATATAAGTGTGTCCTTTTCGGTCAGTGAAATGCACCCATGACGTTTCAAAAGTGTATGAGACGATTTTTGGGCATTTGGTAGGAGATGCTGTCGAAGCCATCATAGATGACTTCTCTTTTCATGGTGGAGAAGGGGATTGTGCGAGGCATGGGGTCTCCAAATTGGGTATTGAGGTCGATCAAGCTATGGTCAAAACCATCTCCCAACTTCCTCCCCCTGTGAGTGTTCAAACTGTGTGTAGCTTCTTATAACATGCAGGTTTCTATCGTTGATTTATTAAGTATTTCTCTAAAATTACATTGCCTATGACTAGGTTTTTAGAGAAAGATGTGCCATTTGTATTCGATGATAAATGTCTATAGGCATTTGAATCCCTCAAGAAGAAGCTGACGACTGCATCGATAAGGAGCTCTTGGCGGTTGTCTTCGCATTGAGAAGTTCAGGTTCTATTTAGTGTTGTCTCATACTACGATTTTCACTGACCATTCTGCTCTTAAGTATCTTCTAGCTATTTGGGATTCAAAACAGAGATTAATTCGAGGGGTCCTACTCCTTTAAAAGTTTGACATATCTACGAAAGAGCACAAAAAAGTTGTAACGTACCATCTACAAGCAAGCGGTCAAGCGGAAGTGACGAATCGTGAACTAAAGCGGATTCTTGAGAAGACAGTCGATCAGTCTCGCAAGGACTTGTCGATTTGGCTCGATAAAGCTGGATGGGCTTCTTGAACTGCTTTCAAGACTCCTATCGGCACTTTGCCGTATCGACTGGTTTATGGCAAGGCTTGTCATCTATCGGTCAAGTTTGAGCACAAGGCGTGGTGGGCCATGAAGTTACTGAACATGGGTACTAGTCTTGTTGCCTTTGAAAGGAAATATCAGCTCCTTGAGCTATAGGAGTATAGGTTTCACACTTATGAGAGCTCATGGTTGTACAAGGAGAAGATGAAACGCATCCACAATGTAAAGCTGTAAAGTGTCAAAGAACTTGAAAAGGGAGACAGAGTGTTGCTTTACAACTCCCGCCTTAGACTGTTGTGAGAAAAATTCCAATCCAGATGGTTGGGACCTTATGAAGTCACACAATATTTCCCCTACGGGACCATAGAGATCACACATCCGGACCAAGGAATATTCAAGGTCAACAGTCACCCTCTCAAGCGCTATCTTGGTTTCAAGCCCGAAGTTCATTACTTCGAGGATACTCAATAAAGGCTACGTATCGTTTAGATGAAAGACAGTATTTTGGTCCTCTACATCGTACGTTTGGTGCAATTTTGAAACTTTAGTCGCTGGAAATAATACAAAAAATGCGCTATAGAAAAACCAAAACTTCAGTCTCTGGAAATCCATAGCGCACTTTTGGCCTATTATCATGACCTTTTCAGCCATAGCTCAACATTATTTGAAACATTTCACTTCATCCCTTTCGATTAAAATTGCCGAACACCACCGCCGCTCGCTCTGTCCTCGTCGTCGAACCTCGCCACCACCGAAAGTGGACACCGCCGCCGCTCCCCCACTGGTCACATTCATATCCACCAAGTACCTGTCTTTGCTTCTCCCTCGTTTATTTTCATTGGATTGCTCAGATTACGCTCGGATTGATCTTCAGATGAATTTTGTGAGGAACCCTAATTTTTGAATTTGGCGATTTTGAAAATTGATTGTGTGGTGATGAAATTGGGTACGATATGATTTTGTTGGTTTGATTTGCTCCATGTTTGGATGGGTTTGGTTGTACGAAAATTGTGATTTCGGTTGAAACTTTTATGGTGTTTTGAGATATTTCCCTATTGAGTTGCATTGCTCTTGATTGTTGGATTGTGGATGTTGATAGCGACCCTGAGATTATATTGATTATTGTGATGTGATGAATTGTTAATAAAATGTAAATGTGATGTGAAGAGGGGATAGTTGCAGTTTGTATGTTTTATTGAGATAAGTGTGGGAGTGGCTCTCGAATGTTTTGTTATGTGGTTTTATCCTTTTGCGGTAACATGGACATGTTGCTAATACTCTAGCTTCCACTAGTCGAGCACCTCTGCCTCCCTCATCATCATCATCATCTTTGGAGGGTCCTGCACATGTTCCGGCTCCGAGAACTTAGCGAAATGTGCACCGTTTCTTCACTTCCATGGACAGATATTGGGAGCATCATACAGTACCGCACTGCACCGACTGTGGTCATCAACATCGACAACAAAAGAGCAAGGATTCCTGGTTATGTTGATGCAATCGTAGAAGAACTCACCCAAGGAGGACTTCTTGAGCAATGACATATTGATGCTCAGCCACATCTCCTCAGTCTTCATGAGTTTTGGAGTTCTTTTAAATTTATGCCCAGAGCATAATACAAAGATTCGAGGTGTGCTTCAGATTTCCTTGGGGGAGATCATATACCGAGACACTTGATTAGTACCAAGAGTCATTGGGTTTCCAGTTCGAAAACCCAAATAAACTCACTCGACCTTACCATTCAAGGTCCATTTGATATTGTTTCATAGTGTTTTTTATCGATTTCAGACACAGCGATGTTAGGGCACTATTCGAAACTGTATGATGTGCAAAGAGGAGCTAAATGCATCAAAGAATGAATAAATCACGAAGTTCAGGTGATATCCAATGTTTGGGGACATGCATGAACTAAGACAGAAGATTTAAGTTGCTCAGAGCGAATGGTTACTGAAACTCAAGAGGAACATGGTGTGTTGCTAGAGAACACGGAGTGTCCCTTGGGACATGGCGTGTTCTTAAAAACAACACGCCCATGACCTTTTCACTAGAAGTTGCGGCCGAGAAGCGCTCTTTAGAGAACATGCATGTGTCATTTAGGAACACGACTTGTTCCAAGGAACATGGCGTGTTCCTCCTCCATATGGGTTCTCTCAACAATTTTCCTTCTCCAATTGGGAATAGACGATATAAATATCCGGCTTCCCCCTCATTTCAAGACAGACCGAAGGGGGCAAAAATTAGAGAAAATTTATTGTAAATCGAATTCCAACGTTTTCTTTTTTTATTTTTATTTGATATTCATGATTATTAGTAGCGAAACTCCTCATGCTTAGATTATATGAACCCTAGGTGATTCCTTATGAACAAATGATTATTTGACTTTGATGATATATGTGAGTTGGATGGATTTGGTTTCCTTACTTAGCCGTCTTAAATAGAACTTTTTTAGATTTGTCTTCATCTGGAAAGAGGTTGCATATCTGGAACTCCGAAATTAATCAACTAGGATATGCGTTAAACGTCACCCAGAAGCGAATAAACTAGTTCGTCGTGTGAGCAGTTCTCATTTGTTTTGTCGCCTAGCGGATTCTAGATCTTTATATTGAAAGAGCGTACTGGGATAATAGATAGGTAGCAAACTAACAGACCCGAAAGGGCATTATTTGATTAGAGAAGAACTACGACGGTAAATTGAATCTTTCTTGTTTGTTTAAATCGTGGAATTTGTCTGTCATTTGTGAATTTGAATAGCCTAGGGGGATTCAAAGTCTAAGTAGTTTTCTCCCATTTGGGTCAAACCTTATATCGTGCATTCTTCCAGCCCTTGTGTTACTTTCTTTGTCATTTTCATTATTAGAATAATTTATAGATTTTGAAAATCGTGGAACCTACACCACAAAACCTGTTTAATCGATTAGCACTTTTTATAACTTTGAATAGTCACGACAGTGAAAACTTAGGGTGATTTGACTTTGGGTAATTCATTAATTAGGATTATTTTGATCACGCCTAAAACCGTTCATCGGTGCACATTCACCTACTACGAAATGCACAAAGAACATAGGATCATTGTGTAAACCAAAATTTCAGGATAGCTTAAGGTACACCTTCTCTACAAACCCTACTCTCTATGTACTTAGTTTTTAGATGCATTTACCTAACACTAAGCTTGCATTCATGTCACATTGTTGTCTTGTAATTGTTTCCTGTCATATTGTACTTGTTTTCATGACAAGTTTTACTTGATTTTTAAGGTACATCATGTACGACATAGAAACTGATGAAGAGCATGAGTTTAAATGGAAAGTTCTTACTGAACCATTTATGCAAGAAAAATACCCTAAATGTCGTAGATGGTTAGATTCCTTTTCCAGATTAAGGAGAAATGGTGTTGCAGTTGGCTTAGAAAGCCTTTTTTCCTTGACCGAAGAAGACCAACTTAACTCCAATATGATACAAATAAGGGTTGAGAATAGGTATCACAATAACACACTAACTACCCATGCCATAAAATTGTACATCCCACAAATATTCATATTCTTCCAGAAGGAGTACAGTGAGGCATCAAGTTACTATTTCGATGAGATGGGGATACAACATGAAGAGGGTACTGCAAACTTATGGTGTTTACAAGGATGCATGGGATAAATTAAGATTGGGTGAGCAAAATATAATGATAGTTGAAGTAGAGGACACATTCATGTGGTTGGACATAAAACACATCATACATGCGTTTGATTACATAGGGTTGGTATATCGAATTATGATGTAAAAAAACATTGCTGAATAAGTACATAGTGATAAGGACGATAAGGGATGCAAGATTGGGGTTGAGTATAGTTTTGAAGTACCTACTAAGTTCAGCACATCACCACTTAACAAGGTACGTTTCCAAGCCTCTCTGCCATGACATTGAAGCTAATTACAATAGCTTGTGGGAACAATGCATTCTATGAACGTGTGCTTTAATCAACAAAGAATTATAGTTACTAATGCTAGTAAGTCTCTAGTATGTACTTGGTTTTACGTAAGGCTGTACATACTGCCTACTAACTAAGTTTTTGTTTCATCGCAAATGATGTAGTTGTTAAAAAAATCAAGTGATAATAACTTAGATGAGAAGTTAATCATCTAAGCATATTTCAACAGTTTAAAATATAATGAAGGAAGATAAAAGATTGGAGCTAACACTTGCAACACCATAAAAAGCAAACGAATATTTTTATCTAATTTGGATGACCTTAAATTAATTTTTCAATTATAGTTACTTGACTACCCAACCATAAAAGCCTTGTACTAGATTGATATTTGTTCTTATGTATTTGGGGTTTTTGTACTCTTCTGATATGTACTTGGTTTTTTTACTTGGTACTTTTTTACACGCTTGTTTTGTTCTAATTTGTGCTTGTAGGTTTAAAACTTGTATGAATATGAGAAAGTACATAAAACAAGAAACAAAGAAATCCAAAAAATTTGTACACGTCATTAAATCCAACAAATTTAGAGAATATCCACTTAACACAACTACATAACAACATTAACAAAACTATAACACATGGTCTAGAGTCTTGGATACAATACGATCATTCAACTTATTTTAGTCACTCAACAATACAACATGGAGGATGCATTTCCTAATTTTCTCCAACACTTATGTCTTGTTCCATTCCATGCTCATGTATGGCCTGTACTTGCCTTCCCAACCTTTGCAAATATTAATCACATATAGGCCAGTACAAGAAAGGTAGCTCAAATCCATTAACTTGTACCTCCTCCTAAATCCATTATTACATCAAACGTTCCCCAAATACTCGATGAGTAATATCATAGCTGTTTGGACTTTATGGATCAAAGAACTCATACTTTTTGTTGATGTTGTTGAGAACAAAAGAATGTAGTGCCCCCACAACCGAAATGGTACGAAGCACTGCAAACACAAAACCACATACACACACCATGTCAATTGCCTTAGAGAAATCAGGTACATGAAAATAAAACAAAGTACAACACTCTAAAATGGGTAGAAAATAATAAACATCAACATACAAAGTCAACTTCATTGAACTCAAACAGGTATAGTTGGACTATCTGCGACGCAACTTCGATTGGGCAAGGTGTTGTTCCAATGGAATCATCGAACACATACTTCTGCAAAAAGTAATGAATAATTTAAGTGCATTATTGAGAAACAAAAATAACATGAATAAAAATCACGTACATATTAATGTGCTTACTATAAAGGCCGCTTCAAAAGCCCATTGCTTGACTCTCCCATCCACAATGTTAGATCAGTTCGAACAATATATATAGACATAATGTATATTCAAATTAACATCACTAGTAAGGTGAAATGACATAGCTGATTCTCTTGATGTTTAGTCGCAATTTATAATATGCCTTTCAAGTTGTTACAATTGATGATGGTTACTTGTCAAAACTTTGATGCACTTAGCATTCAAAACCATGATCTTATTCTTATTTTGTGTAGCGTACCATAAAACAAAATAACCAAAAGAAAACTTAAAAATTAATAAAAATACAAATAGAATAATGCAATGATACAATGAGGGAACTTACAGCTATTAATGAAGTAATCAAAGATAGATCAAGCAAAACCGGTTGGATCTTAGGACACTTAGGTGCACTCTCATTAATGGTAGTTGTGGCCTTCCACTTCAATGGGCAAGAAGAGGAACGATTATCATCAAAATACGTTGATCTTGCCTCCATACCAGCACTAGAAGCTCCACGTAAACCTTTCTCAAGTGCAACCCTTCTACCCTTAGTAGTAGAATACAAATCCTTTAATTTATTCCCATTTTTTCGAATCAACACATCAATGTACAAAGGCAGATATGGGGCGGTTTCCAATAGGTACTTCAGGGAATATAATTTGAAGGAAAAACACCTAGAAGAAAAATGAAGTACATATAAATCAGATACAAGACACTGGAAAATAGGTACAAAACACTAAAAAACAAGTACAACAAATAAAACCAAAGAAAAAGGACACCTACTGGTAGGAATTATAGTTCACCAAGGATTTATTTCCTACTAGAGATTTTATCCAAGGCATCAACAATCTGCCCAAGAATAAATTTACACCAGTTGTATTTTTTTAAGTGTTCACTACCTCCACTAATAAGCAACAGAAAATGAATATCTGCTTGATAATGATTGTGTGGCATGAACACACCTCCAATCAGCGGCAATAATGTCAATGTCATCCACATATAGAACCGGCACAAATTAGTATCTTCAATCCGATCTCACCACATATAACATGGTCATGAACTAAAAGATCCATAGCGATATGAAATGCACTTTCAAAATCAACATCTTCAAGAGGAAATTGTAACTCTGGGCAACCCATAAACTAACTGAATTGCGGCTTCGGTCAACATCAAATCTTAACGAGAAGGAAGTTTAATCGACTAATCCTATCATCATAATATAGTAGTAACTCATCCAAAGACCTTACTGCATATTTGGTGCATCTAACTAGAAGCAAATGCACCAACTCCATACTCGTCTACAACTATAACCGTAGATGCATCCATGTGTAAAAAGCTCTTGCATATTTGGTTTGGAGCACATCAACTTGAATATATATAAATAGAACTCTTCCCATTCTTCTTCCTATCATTATCAGCAAATGATGATGACAAATCAACAGGACCACTACAAAAACCAAATGAGAATGACAAAAGGGTACAGTTACCACAAATAAATACAAGAAACCCTAACCTACAGTAGCAAGTACAACAACCTAACAACAAGAAAGATAACATAGTACATAGCCCCAAAACACAGTACCCCTAAAACTCAGTACATAACCCCGAAAACCCAATACCCCCAAAACCTATTAGCCCAAAAACCCAGTACATCACCCTAACAATAAAGATCAATACAAAGGAACCTAAAATTCTTACCTATCATTCGAATGACGAGTATTTGAGTTAATCCAATTGCCTCGACCTCGACCATGCTGCGCCATTGCTTTATTGAAGTGATGGTTTCAAGAATGTGACAGAAGATAGAAAAATAAAATGGATGATGGATAGAAACTATACAGATTTTGATTAGCCGATTCAGTCATTGAAAGATACTGATATTGAAAAGAAGCAAAATGGATGATGGAAGAAGATGAAGAGAGAAATAAGTGTCACTGATGGTTGCATGTACTGAAATCGACACTCAATTGAATATCGAATTACTCGATTTCTAGAAGAGAAAGGAAAGAGACTCAAATATATTTAAATTCCCATAAAGCCCTTGGGATAAAGAGGTCATGTGATACATGTGATAGAACATGTAAATGGACGGAGAGGATGTTTCCTTGGTAGCGGAAAATACTCTCGTCTAATTTGTCATGGACATGGATTCTTTAAAGAGTGGAAACAATTCAACATCATGATTTCCGCCAAGATACGCGTGAAAATAAAAGGAAGGGGATAAAGGGTTACGTCATAAGCGACGCCATGATGAGATCATCAAGGGCGGAAGGAAAAAGTAAAACAAAAACATATTGCTGGAAGGGAGACTGAAACTCTTGCTATTGGAGAAGATGGACAAGAGTTCCAACCATTTTGGTTGAGCGTGTTTATTGCACCAGTTACACTCTCAAGTTTTGAAGTCCATTTCTAAAAGCCGAATCCCATTCCTCCAAAGATACATACACACCGCCTAATAACTAAGTTTATTTTTTTCCCCAAATGATGTAGCCATTAAAAAAATCAAGTGCTAATAACTTAGATGAGAAGTTAGTCATATAAATCAAGTGCTAATAATATTGATAAATTACAATGACATTTTGTTGTTTCATGTAGCTGAAATTATAATGTTGTCATAAATAGAAATACTAAAACTAACATTGAATTATTAGAACCCCCAATGTATGAAATTATAAACATAACCTTAAATTATCGTATACATAAAATTACGACAATTATAAGAGGGGGGAAGACCTACAATTACTAACATCATCGAGTATCATCTCTCGTCGATCCATTACATTGTTGATACATCGTTATCTCTAGGATCTACACATAAAAAGATAAGAAATGAGATCTCTTAACACATAATTTAAAAAGCACTCAAATAGTTAAAACTCACACTTGCTATGATTTGCAAAAACTCATCAAAATCATCACTGTCTTGGTGAAATGGCTGCTGAGATTATTGCGAAAGAGAAGGCTGGGAATAAAAATATGGTTGACTCGGAACAAATGGAGTTGAAGGGATTGTTCTTCAAGCAGATGGAGCAGCTATAAGAGATTGGCTCCCAATAAACGACTGGCCGGGAGTCATGTTAGGCAGAACAAATGAAGAAGAACCACCAAACAACAGAGTCATCATTGAATACATCGTCAAAATTTAATACGTCCTAATTGCCAACTGCTGCGACATTCTCTATAAATCATAGTCGAGGCAATAATTATTTCCACTATCTTCTAGTTCATAGCTATATATTAATAGTTTGAATTTGGTCACATTACAGCCACATTTCTTGCATGCTCGGGCTTGTAACTTCCATCTGACCACTGAAAGAAGTTGATGAACATCTAGCCTCTAGAAGGTGGCTTACCCATGTTTGCTATTGTTTCCTCAATGTAACGATCTCGTGACCTTCTTCCTCCTCTATGAATGTTCTTTTGGGGTCCTCAATTTTCTTTGTTTCTATGAACTAATTTCTGCAACAAAAAGATACTTGAATTAGCATTTATTCAAGGAAATTGCAATTTTTGAACATATATATATAGTTAATACCTCAAACTCCTCGCCATTTACTCTCTCCAAGTACGCTACCTAGTCAGGTAATGTTTAGCCCATCGAGGATTATTGATAGTCCACTTGGGTGACAGGTTGTTATTCACTGCATGCTTCACTATGTATCTTCAAATTCTGAGTCTTGACTTCCCCCAAAGTCGTTAAAGATTTTGATCCAAATACTTTTGAGCTTCAACCATCTGATTGAGATTTAAATTGAAACTAGTCTGTAAAGAAAATAATAAAATAGTTACATCATCATCTTGTTCATGTTCATTTCTAAGTTAGGTTAACTATACACTTACCAAAGACAAATTGCTCCCAAGTTTGCATCTTCACCTGCAACACATCTTCTTCCAATCGACACGAGAGATCAAATAATAAGCATAATTCCTTCAACACTAGCCTATATATGATCCCATGAAGGAAAGAAGATAACTGACAGGCCTAACCCTTCGATTCTTCAACTCAAGCACAATGTGGTTGCCCGAGGCCACAATATCCCAAAACTCATAATACTACATATCAATTTGTTTCTTCAAGCTAGCATGGTGTAGAGAAAGAAAGAACAATTTAGCATATAGTTGTTAAACTAACTGATGTAATTAACTATTGAATTAATTTTGTACCAACCTCTAATCTCCAAACGGTAGTGAAATGGAAGAGCTTTGTTGGTAGAGCTCCAGTCATTAAAGTCTCTACATCCTCATCCTCACCCTCAAAGCGCTCATCCTCATCATCGTCCATATTTTAAAACAAACAAACATATGATTATTAAAAAAAATCACAACTTCAACTTTCATTTATTTACACAAGGCTACTTTTCATTCATTCCAACCGAATAAGAGAGTAGCCGTTGAAATAAAAATGAGAGAATGAAAAAATTGGTAACTCAATTAAATCAATAACAATAACTATTACAATAATCAAGAATTATCACCTTAAAGTAACTGGCAAATAAAAATTCCTAATTCTTGGGTAAACAACCTTATCTGGAAAATAATGGACTTCCAAAAAAATAAAGAGAATATGAGAAATGTCAATCAATAGTTTCAATTTATAGTCACAAACAATGAAACGAATAAAGAGAGATACAAACCAGAGAAGGGGAAAAAAAATTCAGGCGGACTGCTGCTTATTTTTTTTACCAGATCATTGGGTATGGTTCTTATCATTGTGACCAAAGGGGGAATCACAAATTGACCACCTTTCGCAAAAAACAATTAGTGAATAAAAAATGGTTAAATATATACTTATCCAACTTAAGATTGCCAAGAAAATAGGTCTTTAAACTAAACCAATAAGAACGGTGATGGGGATATTGATCAGAGTGGTTACAGCGACAAAGTAGTAACAATGGCAGGGTGGAATCGGCGATAGAGAAAATTAGGGTAGAAGAGAAGGAGAGGAGAAACCAGAGAGGAAGAGAGGACTTGAAAGGATTAGAAGAGAAAATCGAAGAAAGCGATGAAATGAGTGAGAAAGGCCGTGTGCAGGTAGTCATTCTCCAGGTCAGTTGTAGGCCTTCAACTTTGGCATAGTCGGCCAGCGAAATTTTTTTCGCAGAATCAAGACTGGTAGAACGACCACATGGTATGTTACTAGGACTCCTATTGCTCCAGCTATGAGGGCCGACCTCGGCATCTAGAGTATCCCCTCCCATCTCCTTAATAGTTCCACAACGTTGTTGCTCAAAATCATTGGTACATACTACCGCTACCTCGGGTAGGATGTATAGTACCACAAATACTACGCCAAGGGAGACTACTATCAATAGCCACCTTAGTGACATTTATGGATTTTTATCTTCTCTCGACTCAACTTTTTGATGTTTGTGGTTCTCTTTTTAGAATTGTTTTCCATTTCCGCATTGTGACATTGTTTCGTTTATGTCCCTTGTTTATTGTGGATACTACTATGGATGTTTATGGATATATCTTATGTGTTTAATTTTATGTCTTTCGTGTTTTCCTTTTGTCTACCATTTGTTTGTTCCAGGTTCCCTTTTAATGTTTTCTATTTCATCTCTCAACTCCATTTTTCATACTGACCCGTATTCTGTTCTTCCTATTGTTTGGTCCCATTGAGGTCAATGTGACGTTTAAGTGTAGGCGGAGTATTACTTGTCGAGTTTCTTTGTTCCTCTATCTTCTGGGTTATTGATATGCATATCCATTTGCGTCTACCTTGCTTTTCAAATTTCTTGCATGAACTTGAAACTATGGATCTCACTAATTGTTAACCCGTATAGTCCACTCTCGGCTTAGCCCATGTAATTAGTGCTTAAGTGAGGCCCAGGCTAGCTTACTAGACGTGTAGGGTTTTGTGCAAGGAGATGTATATATGGTTATACTATGTATGGAGGTGGGAACTTACAGTCTTCAAACTCTCCTATGGAGTAGTCCTATCAATCAGGGATACGGTATAAATCAATTATGTTCGTGTTCGTTATCCTTTTTACATGGCTAACAGTGGATGTATGTTTTATGATCTCATAGTGCTTATGGATGAATAGGGTATTTATTTGAGTATTTGTGAAATTAGTTTGCTTCATACTATCGCATGTGGCAGTTATGGGTTGATGCCTCTACCTGTTTTAGGTGTATGATTTATTCTCATTTTTGAAAATTTTGGTGGTGCTATGAAGTTAGTAGGATCCAAATGAGGTGCTAAAAGAGGTATATGTGCCCAAATATATTGTGACAGGTTGGGTTTTAAACAAGCGAGGCGGATTTCGATCTGTCGCCATATGATTGCAACAGAGGGATCTCCTTTTCAACCCTTCATGGCGTGGTCGGAAATTGGTGCCTGTTATAAACCGGATACAAGCCCAAGTAGAATCACAACCATACCCATTGGAAAAACAAGCAGTAAAAAAACAATTTGAAAATCAAATACAATACACAAGCCAAGCAGAATAAAAAAAGAGCGGGATACTAGTCTGCTTGATGATATGTTCGTTCTACCATACCTCAGGACTGGAAAAATACCTAGCCAGGATCGTCTTTTGTGTGTTTCTTCCGCTAGGACGATAAGACACACGGCTAATAGGGAAACCTTTATACATTCCCTTGTGTATGTGTCTAATCATAAATGCTATATGCTTGAGTTTGGTGTCTACTCGTCTAAGGAATTCCATATCTTATAATTGTGTGTTCTAGTAGGTGAATGATACCCTCAGCACCGTCACCCTTGACTAGCTAGACATGTTGTTATGTTCACAACATTTCAGTTCCGTCTTTGTTTGAGTAGTAGCCTTTACTTGACAACAAGCAACGTTGAAGTGTAGGATGGTTAGATATCAACCATTAAAACTTGGTGAACATATCACCCTTTTAAACAAAATTTAGACTCGTTTGACGAATTTTGCTTGGTTTTAGTGTCACGGATCGTTGTGAATCAAAAGTCATGGTTGTTTCCTCTCAAAAGGACAATTTTGGTCTGAATGATTTATTTTCTTGACTTTTTCTGAGACTTCATGTATCCTATGGATATAGGACGCAATTACAAATCCAATAGTATGAACCAAAGCTCAATCGAAAGTCGAACAAATATGTTATGAACAATTTTTTATTTTGGGACCGGGCTAGATGCTTGTCGACAAAACATGTGGATGTGGAAGCATGAACACATCATGTGATCATGTCACATGTTGTGTGTATCATAAAGAATACACAGGCCGTGTAGTTCATATGGATAGAAGTACAAATTTCCTATCTTGAGGAGAGAAAGGGGATCTTCACTTATAAACTTCATACATACCCTAGCCGATTTCTCTCTCAACTACCCCATCTCTTAAAACTCTAGAAAACTTATTTGAAGATAAAATTTAAGAACATGGAGCAAATATTGATTAGTAGAAATTCGGATTGCAGATGAAAGAGCAATGTTTGTCTTCTTCAAGTGTCCCTCTTAGCATTGTAAGAATGGTATAGTTCTTATCTTCTCGTTTTCTTTGCTTGCTTTGCCATGGTAGGCTAGACTTGTTATACCAGGAGGTTTCAAGTAACAACACTCATAGGTTTATTAGTAATGAGATTTTGGATCAAGTTGAAATCATAGAACTACTTTCCAAAAAGAGTATTTGTTACGTCCAAATCCTAACGATCAAAATTATGTTCGTGAATTCCTAAACTATCCCTTAGAAAGTAATATAAAAACATGTAATGAAATTATTAATATTTTTATGACAATTATTGTATTTATTTTATTTTATGTTTAGTTGCATCTAATTTATGCATTAATGTTTGCCAGATTGGGAATTAATTAGACTCGGTATTATGTTTCTTTAAAGGAATGGTAATAGCCTGATCAATCTTATTAATGCTAACACAAATGGGTTAAATGTAGTTCAAGCGCATTAACAAGCCTAAATCGGAGGTGTAGAACCCACATACGGGCTACAAGGAACAATAGTTGTCATCCGAATAATGAATCAACTAGTTTCTGAACTCTACAGGCAAGACAAACTAACAGGAAAAAACCAAATATGACAAGCACTACAACTGACTAGACTCTACTATTGACTTGAAATATATCAAATCTAAAGTAATTGGAACAAAAGTAACACAAGAAATAATGGTTCAAGATGAAGGCTAAATGAGACAAACATGAGAAGCATGTCTCAAGGCCTCAATGTGCGTAAGGGAGCCCAGCGTTGGCAGAGGCGTCTACAATTTATTTCGATGGGTAGGCTGCTGGTGGCTGGCTTAACTGTACTCTTGTGACATCCCAGAGCTAGTCTTCTCCAGAGACTTTCAGGGCTTGTGGTCAGCAGCGCCATCTATATTTATGCAATCCGGATGCTTGTTGTGACGTCCCTGCTTCTTGTTGTCTTGAACTAGCAGCTCCTTTATCTCTGCTTGCGTAACCGCAAGCACCATCAATTTGACGGTGTTGCTAGGGTGTTGCGGCCGAAAGAGGTGATAAAATGATTTAATGAATTCTAGTAACAAGAGGAAACAAACTCTCATATGAGAGAAATTAAACTCTCATACATGAGAAAACATAACAGGTGAGGACAACGGTAACTGCGGGTTGAATTCTAGGTGCTTTGCGGGTATCAGAATAAAAATGGAGAGACGACAATTTGGAGCAAAATTTTCGAAAAAACTCAAAGAAACATGGGCGAACTCGCTCTCATACGAGAGAAGACAAGAAAAAGCACAAGGTTTATATCAGATGTGGTATTGTTGCTGATCAAAAGCTGTAGAAACGGTAGAGTTCAAGGGTTGCAGGCAGCAGCACGACTTAGGATTTAGCTTCTCTCGAGTCTCATAGGGATGGCAAGGCTGTATCCCTTCTTTCTTCGTTTCAAGACTCGGTATTATGTTGAAATTATGTTATATTTAATATGTTAGCAGTTATTAATAAGTGTATTACTTAGTTTCTAATGTTATGTAATGTTGTGATAATTAGTAGGAATTATCAAGTTTAGTTTCCTATTCAAGATACATAGAAATAATCTTTCATGTGACCTAAATATATGAACTAGATTTAACTCGATTTGGATTAAGCGGTATGAGTTTTGGTTCGATTAGAATCCTACTTGAATAGCGGAATTGGAGGTTTGATGCTTATATAATTAGTTAATATGGGAGGTTTGACTTGTTGGTTGACCGACTTCAAGGGATCAGTGAGGTTCGGTGTAGTTATCGGGTTGGTTAAATAATCGGATATGAATTCAAGACTTTATTTTAATTAGTTATGTGTTGGAGGATATCACAACCATTAGATGAATCAAATGTGAACGTTGACTTTATCTGTTCAAGAAAAAGAGGAGGGCTGCCATTTTATTGGACTTCAGTCTTGGATTGTGCTCTTTAGGTCCGAATTTAAGTTGTTGTGACGTGTTGGGCTTGGGTTGTTCGATGGGTTGTACGACATGTGGGCCTACATTACTATTTAAGAGAGGAGAGGTTCAATGATTGGTGTCCTCCTCTTAAACATAGCAGTGGCACTCCTTCTCCCAACCCGCGAACTTGGCGGCAAATGTTAAGAAGACATGAGTGAGCAGCGCTGGTGAATGGAGAGAGCTTGATGTTGGTTACGCCGGGAGATTACGACGTAGTCAACAAGAAGTGGGGTGGCTTGCTCAAACGCCATGTCCCTTGTTAATGCTTGACTAGCGGCTGGAAGAAATATATTGTCGGATCTATGGTGGAGAAAGGTAACCTCTATTAGCATATTCCTCTTCGAAGAATGGCGGCGTTCGCTCTTAAACATAGCAGTGGCACTCCTTCTCCCAACCCGCGAACATGGCGGCAAATGTTAAGAAGACATGAGTGAGCAGCGCTGGTGAATGGAGAGAGCTTGATGTTGGTTACGCCGGGAGATTACGACGTAGTCAACAAGAAGTGGGGTGGCTTGCTCAAACGCCATGTCCCTTGTTAATGCTTGACTAGCGGCTGGAAGAAATATATTGTCGGATCTATGGTGGAGAAAGGTAACCTCTATTAGCATATTCCTCTTCGAAGAATGGCGGCGTTCGCTCCTACACTGGTCAAGATCTAAGCAATTGGCGGTAGAACACTGTTTTCCCACATTTTTTTAGGTCGCCGGCAACTGTACTCATCGGAGCTGGACATTGAAGATGACAGACAATAATGAAATTTATGAAAACATAAGTGACTCTTTCGCAACTTCTATAACATTCATAGACTGATTTGTATTTTTTGCAAAAGTTGGGTGGCTGATTTGAAATTAGGTAATTGTTCATGGACTATTTTGCAAATCCTAGAAGTTAGAGGTGTGGTTCTATAATTTGTCAGGCTAGGCAGGAAAGGACTATTCCGCCCCTATAAGCTCGCGCTTGTTGCAAAGGAGTAATTGGAGTATAACTCGATTGTTTGAGGTCCAAGCAATGCATTTTCGGAAGTTGTAGTTTTGTGGCGACAAGGGGGAATCATCTTAGATGCTTTTCTGATATGTTAGCTCATCAATGAGGTAGGTTGGTTTAAGGCGGTAAGATTTTATCATTGCATTAGGTTAAGTTATGTTTTAATTAATTTGATGCATGTAATTTCTTGCCATGATTCCATGATTAAGTTCGTACCTTATGTCAATGTCATTTATGTCATGTCGTTTATGTTATGTTATGATATTACTTAATTGATGCATTTAATTTTTATGTCATGTCGTTTATGTTATGTTATGATATTACTTAATTGATGCATTTAATTTTTATGTCATGTCTTCATGATTACGTGGTTACATTATTTCATGTTATTTATGTTATGGTGAAGTGGCTATGTTATGTTATGATATGATATTACTTGATGATTTGCAAGTCTTGACTCTTTTATTATGAAAAAGGTGTGACATGCCGACTTTCGGTTTGGTTTAAAATTTTAGTTTGATTTAAATCTTACTCGATGAGTAGAAGTAGGGAGTTGGAAATGAATTAATTTAATTAATTTGAGGAGTTGACTCAAAAGTTGGCTAAGTACTAAAAGGCTCGTAAGGCTCGAAATTGTTATCGAGTTTGTCATTTATTCGGGTTAGGAGTTGGAGTGGGTTCAGTGTGGTGCATACCATACAAATTATGTTAGGTGGTATTTTTCTTGGTGTTTTATTTCGGTGGCAGTGGGCTTTGTTGGACATGGTGAATTAATGGGCAACGGGCGTGATTTTTTGGAGATCACGCTCATGGTTGTTTGGATGCAACGCCATGGGTGATTGATGGCTATGGGCGTGGTCAGATTTTTGTCACGGACGTGGTGGGTTCAATATATAAGGACAGTAGGATGCACCAATGCTAAAGGAAATCCCCAATATCGCTTTGTTAGTGATTCACCGTTGATGTCCATTGACTCTTCTCTACGATCAATAACGTCGGCTATTGCACGAGGAATAACCACAACTGAGAATCACCAATCTTTGAACTCTCAAAAGGATATCATAGACCTAGGTTGAGATTACTTTAAGGCAAGAGAACTTTCCCTTGATCGCCACCTTAATATTGCCTAGTCTATTATTGTAGTTCCGGCTTCCAAAAGCCCCATATCTCCTAGCTTCTCTTGTAGAGATTTTGAAACGAAAAAGAATTGAAAACTACTGCCGCATTTATAATATGCACGCCTCCCAAGGACACTTTTAGGTGACCTCATAATTCCCATTTACCTGCCAACTGCCGTTGCCACCTAACCCCTCAGTTATAGTTTATTTGAGACTGTTTGTTCATTGCTGGTCAGCCTGGCTATCTGAAAGTTGGTCATTACAACACTCCCCTCCTCAAACAGATTTCATTTCGAACCTCTAGGGAGGTGATCTAAGACAGAAAGTCATGTTTCTAATTTCTTTCCAATATATGCATGAACTTGAACCCACCACATAGTCGTAATTCATGTTTCTAGTTCGATACCATTTGTGGTAACATTGTTTCATAATGATTCTTTGTCTCTACTCCCACCAATCATTATGGTCGTCGATCTTTCATCATTCCTCATTGTCCTAGTGTATGTCAAGTTCTTCGATCCCTTTAAATGTAACTAGGCTCGACTGGCCATTGGGCCCATGCAACGACACTACAACATCTTCCTTCAAAGCAAGCAATCATATTCCTTCACTTAGATGGTTCAAGGTCAGCTCCTCACCGTTAGATCTATCTGATAATATCTTCAGCTCATGACTTAACAAATCAAAGTGTTAACTCAGCCTCCGATTGACTTAGTCAACCGATAATTATTCCGAGACTAACAAGCCTTTAATAGTTGGTCAACTGCTGAGTCAACTCCTAGAATTAATTAAATTAATTTAGTTTTCAACTCTCAACGAGTAAGATTTAAATGAAACAGAAATTTAACTAAATTGAGAATCACAGTGTCACAACTCTTCCCAACTTCTATAGGTTTTGTCCCAAAACCTAACCTCACCACCACTGAGCAGAAAAGATATGATACTTCAGTGAAGAAATACACTAGTATTGAACCACCACAACTCTAAAGTCTACTTGGAAGCACTAAGGTCAAACTTTGACCAACGGTTCCAAAATGACTTATAGCTCACCTTGTCCTCCTTTTTAGTAACACTTGACCCTACCATGCCATCCTCATCAAAGGACCCAATCGATCTACACCATGGGGATGACCTAAGGTCAAACCAAAACCAAACTACAATCTTGTTCTAAAAGACCGACAATGGTGCACACCTCAGCTCGACCAACCTTAGTGGAACTCTGGGATTATTCCTTACTCCTACAGAACAATTCAAACTCGACCCCCAGAATCCGCTCCCGACCGAGCCGAGATTCCAAAGCTAAGTTTGGCACACTTTTCCAACATAAGCCTATCCCTCTTGCCATAGCACTGGATCGACCATGCTCAACACAGAGTCGGCTCATCAATCTCACTACCAATTGAACACCACTACATTGCAGTTTCCTCAGAAGCTACTAAACAACCAAATTTGAAGCCTTACTCCCACTATTCTAGGTCCATGTCACCTTTGAGCCACCTCATAATCAACTATGTGCATCATTCAACAGTCTACACGAGACCAAGCCTCAGATAAGGATGACACCTTATTTGCAGCCTAATCATGTGCTCTACTTAGCCCACTGCATCACTATCCACGTAGGTAGCGGCACACCAACCCGGTAACCATCAGTCCTGCAACGCTCATGGTTAGCAACACACAACGCCCATAGCCACATAGCACCACACACGTGGCTTGCCATCCAACCACAATCTATCTGTCACAAATCTTTTATTGTCCCCATGCTCCCTCATCCTCGATTGTTTGTAACCTCTTGTTCATCCAACCAATTGCTAATGCTGCCTTTCAGAACACAGTTTCTACTATCACCACATGGATCCCAAGCAATCCACTACTTCTCTTTGGATGAGCTTCAGCTAGCCCATGAACATTGTCTTATCAAGTTAAGATACACTTTTAAGATACTTTAAAACCTCATCCTCAAGTTTAAGCCCCTCAAAACAAGACCGACCATCCTTGGTCAAACTGATGAAAACACGCCATAAAACCTTTCCAACACTTAAGAACCAGTCAAACCCAAAAGAAAAGAAGTCTTGAATGTATAACTTTTAAAAAGAGTGGAAAACCTTGTAAACCTTATAACCCATGTTTTGAATATCCAAACCATACTTTAGTTCCTTAAAATGTACATCCTCTTGAAGTAGCATCCCATGTGCATACTAAGCTCAGTCTAACTTCAAAGATAACCGGCACGACCGCGACTTGATCCCCATCACGCCTATGACTAGCTTCATTCCAAAACTGCTAGAGCTACTGTTGCTTTTATAGTAACACACGTTACTGTCTTTTTGAAACTAACAACGACCTTACCCTTGCTCCTTCCTACTCTCATGACATTTCTAGAACTTTACAGCTCCCTCAATGGTAACCCTTTCTCCTGATCATCTAGAGCAGCTGAGACTTCCATCCTTACTTTCGAGTTGGTCCACAATCAAACATAGATAACTTCTTACCTCCTTGGTGAAACATCACAGGAAAGATGGCTACACCCTAGCTCTGAATTCCTTTTCCCCACTGGGATCCAGAAAGAATCATCCTAGTAATAGCTCTACATAAGACTTTTAACTCAAAAGACTCTCAGAGTCTAATTCTTCATTTCCCCTTTTCCTTTCCCCTCATCTTACTGGAGCTATTGAAGCTTATCAAAAAGTCCATAAGTCAAGAAAACAATAAACTCTATCCCTAATTCCTTACCCCTTTAATCAATGCGATTTTGAAGTTCTAACAACCAAATGAATCCTGAGAACTATTGGGGTTGTTTCGTACTCAAGGTCGCTTCGTTAGACTTTAAACAACCTAGGTTTCACGCTCTAGTTCCTCCAATAATGAAGATAAACTATCTCTACAAAGAAACTACAAACTACCTAAACTAACTAGATGAGCAAAAGAAAAGAAATAGACAACAATTCAAATGAGATGTTGCTAGGTTTCAAGACTAGTTGATGCTCAAATACAATTCACAAGAAGAGTTGGACATAATGGAAGCAGACTATGACATTGATTCTTCTCTAGAGATTTGAAGGAATCCAAGACAAGGTCTTGCAATGGATTATTACTACCAATTCACAAGTGATCAAGTCAATTGGTAGTGAATACAAGGTGTTCAGCGAAGTTCCTAGGTGCTTAGAAAGCCTTAATGACACCAAAACACCAAGCAAAGGATGCTAGTCACCGCATGACACCCCAAACATCACAATAACCAATGTTTGGCACCGCCTATAACGAAATGCACTCTCAGTGTTTGATGAAATTTCACTAAGGAAATCCTCAAACTAAAGGTTTAAATAGGGTGTGTGCATGGTCCACAAACACCTGAATTTAATCTTGGACTTACTTCTAACACATTCCAATCAGAATCATGCAAAGGAATGGGTTCATAAGACCTATTTCAAGCCATGACAAAAACTAGGTTGAAACTCAAAAGTCCAAGCATCATCATTATCATAATAAGAATCAAATTGTATGCAACCCCTCATCATGAAGGGATAATCCTTGATCATATCTACCTCGTCTGACCTCCAATTAAGGTCCAATTGGTCTCGTTGGAATCGTCTTGTTGTCTTCTATCAATCGAATACCGTCAAGCTCAATGAAACATTAAGCAAGCAAATCAAATGTACTAAAACGGTCCGTTCGAGAAAAAACAGCACAAAACCCTTGTTTCTTCCAACCAATCACATAAGGGAGTCAAAGTTGGTCAAACAGAGTAAAAAATCAGTCAAGATGGGGTCAAAAATGGCTACCAATAATCATGCTACCAAATCCCCCCACACTTCGACATTGCTTGTCCTCAAGGAAATATACTCACACACTCGCAAAGAACTTGAAATATGGTGATCAAAAAGCATAACCTAGAGTCTCACATCTTACCATGGTGCCAAGTAGTACTAGTCAAACACCAAAGCACACAATTAAGCATAACACTGGTTCCCTAGACTAGTGGAAGATGGACTACTACATATGATGCATATGACTCAGTTTCTAACCATCGGAGTGCGTCCATAACCTTCAAACACTTATGTCACCAAGCTAATAGAGGAAGTAACAAACTAACGGCTCATCCTGGTCCGACTTTCTCTTTCGAACCTAAGTGGGAAGGTGCTTTGCAACCAGTTTTTCATACAAATCAAGGCACTGAAGCAATGCTAGCACCCTTCTCTAGTTTGCATGCTTGACTATACTGCTAGCTATAATCTACTATATACAACTTGCTTTCACTCGCTTATGCTTTTCATCTTCTTTTTTTTCCTTTCGTTCATTTTTCACGTTTTTGGCTTTTTTTATATTACTGCTTTTTCCAAATGGGGATGGTCACAACCTTGACCGGACTCGGAGCTAACCAGTCTCCAACCCATGCCATAAGCCTCATAAATGTAGGGAAGAAGGTAGACCTCCAGGGTCGCCGCACGTGTATAGGTTCTAACCAAATCCCACGCCTTAGAACCTCCTTGAATTCTATTAGCTTCTTCAAGGGTTGGAGTTTAGTGCCAAGTAGCACCCTTAGAGAGGTATGGATGAGCCGAACCGGTGGTGAGCACCAACTCTTTCCTCGTTGCGGCTTCCTTCTTGTGAATTTGAGTGAACGCCAAGCTCCATGGTGATCCCCAGGCTAAGGGTGGTCCCGAGATGGAGGAGTCTTTTCTAGATCAGTTTGGCGAGTATTCATTGTGATTTTCCTCACATAAGTATGTCAAAACCAAATACGAGTCTAGAAAGATCTCGTTTAGTCTCATTCGAACCACGACTCAAGGGAAACACCAAATGATGGGTTGCTCAATGGGAGGTGCAACGTCAAACTTGGGATGCCCCATATCTTCATGAGTTTCTACCTTAATCTCTCCATCATCCTCCATTTTGAACTCTTCTACCCCATCATCAAAGAGAGGTAGCTGTTCGTCAAGGAAAATTGATGGTTTCACTTCTTCTTAACACCATCTACCATAGACTTCCAATCTCAAAAATAATTGAAGTAGATAGTCTTCAATGGAAGGGACTTCTTCGCTTTCTAACTCCTCTCCCTCACCATCATGATCCGTGTATTTTTCCTTTGGCATTGAGAAGTCTTCAAGATAGATTGCTGATTTACCTTCTTCCCTAGCGACTCGTGTGTACATCTCCAATCCCAAATATCATTCAAGTAGGTGGCCTTCATAGGAGTAAGCTTCCTACTCATAGAACCCCTCTACTTTGTCATCATGTGTTGGTGGTTGGTCTTTTGTGATTGAAGGTGCTTCCATTTACCCATCCATTGCTTTGGATGTCACACCCAAATCATGATTATCCCTCTCAACCTTCTCCGTTAGTGGTAGAGGTGGAAGTTCATCCATAAGTTGTGTCAAAAGCCGAAGTTGTTCCTCTAATAATTCCTCAATTAGGTGATCATTCTTCTTTAGATCTATAAGGGTTTGCTCATATGCAGAAGGAGTTGGTTGATATGAATAATTAGCTATTGTGCATTGATCTTTAATAGGTGGATGATCTTCATTATAGCCTTGTTAGAAGTAGATTGAAGGTGAGTTTTGATAAAAAGGTGGTGGAGATTGGTGTGCTTCCCACTTGGCATTGCAACTTGCCTAAAGTCCCCCCCCATTGTTGTTCCTCTCCTCCATAGCAAGGTTGCTTGTAGCTTGGGAGACCTTGATGCTCGTAATGTTGGTGTTGGTTAGTGTAAGAGCTCCAACCTTCATCTCCATTAATTGTACCATAGGTACCTTACCACTCTCCATTCGAATTATAACCTTGCATTACACTCAAACATCAACACGAGTAATATCATGGTGGAGAGGAAAGACAAAGAAAAGAAAACTAAAACTATACACAAACAATCAAGTTGAATTCATTTGAGATTTGAGGTGATACTTAACGGCAAATATCAAATTTGACTTCTCGGGGATAATACTTTTCCATATACTCGACGAAAAAATATCAAATTTTATCTGAGTGGATGATACTTTTCTGTAGACTTAACGAAAAAATTTTGGATTGAATTTTGGTGGATGAGTGGACTCGAATCATTCCAATTGCCTATGTACCCAGACCTCGGGATCAAAGTCCGCATAGTTCGAAATTGGAAGCCTGATTTTGGTTTGTCGTGTTTGACTCGAGTTTTCCGTGTTTATCAACGCGACTGGCAAGGAATTGACACTTACGTACTTTTGGATACTTTGGAAAAGAGGTATTATCCTTAATAATCAACTTCTGAATATTAATTATTTAGGGATAATTAGGGTAGCTTTTCTTTTTGAAAAGGAAAAAGCCTGCTTCCTTTGTTCTTCCATTACCCACTCCCACGTAAAGAGATAAACCCATTATATTTGTTGATAGTTTCCCGAGGTTAATAGTTTCTTCGTATCTTTGGCAGATTTGGCAAGCGGTATGGGACGCAATTTCTACGATAGAGGATCGATTTTGTGGCTAGGGCATTAGAGTTGTATCTCCAAAGAAAGAAAAGGATTTTAGGGGCCAACTTCAATTTCCATAGATATTTCCAGTTACTTGTTGGGATGCTGGGCACAGCCTGAAGATCTTGGAATCTTAGATGGAAAAAGCTATATACCGTTGGAACTTCCACCACTAGCTATCCGCATAGTCGGAGTGCCTATCCGGATAATACCAGCAGTAGTAACTGATGGTTTGGAGATTCCATTCTCTTGTTTCCTCATTTCTCCAGTCAGCAGCCAGATCAAAAGGCCATGTATCACTCCTGATCGTCATTTAACCAGCCGGGAAGACCCAAGGACGTGCCATAATTTCCTCCTCCAAAGGAGTTAAGGAGAGGCTGTCATTCATATTTTTGGTAACCAGACTTGGAAGGATGGAAAAGTCCATTTGGTGATTGCCAGCTTGTCTTGCATGGAATAGGTTATGGTAATACTTCATTGCATGAGCCAACAAGAGGCACATGTCTGCTATTCAACGGTGACCTATAGTTGGAAACTTGAAATATGGTTCCGCTGCTTGTGGTGGATGTTGATGGCATGAAAGTAGGTTGTATTTTGATCTCCTTCACGACCCTATTGAACACGAGCAGTCTGTCGCCATAAATCGTTGTCATTGGTCCAAATATCTTCTAGCTCGCGTTTTAGAATTCTTTCTTCCATGATGATGGCTTGGTTGTGCAACAACTCAACGGTATGTTGCATTCGGTTCTTAATAACATTTTCGCGGGCTCTTTTGGTAGAAAGTAGAGATAGTGCCCATCTAGAGATTTCATGTTGATAATTAGAGAGGTTTATGTGGGTGGAGTTACCTGGAACCCAATTGGGTGATATTATGTTTAGGCCAAGGCTCTATTGAGTCACCATCAGATACATGACAGACCCTCGTGGTAGTTTGACCAAGTGAATGGTGTGCCTTGGAATCCAATGTCGAGGAAGGCATTAGATGATATGAATTAGCAGAAAGGCTCGATGTACGAAGACGAAATCAGATTGCCTCCTGCCTTCTCATATCCATAACATATGCAGTTAAAATCACCTAATACAATCCAGGGACTATCTTCTCTATGAAGACTGGTAACTTTTTCCCAAAACGAACGTCTTTTCGTAGGAACACTCGAACCATGAAGAAAAGTACAAAAAGAACCCATCGCCGTAGTCGACGAAGGTATGGTATTATTCTAATCGATAATCTAAAGGTCCAACAAAGGGCTAATCGACCAGAAGTTCTGATAGGATTAACATAGCAAAAGTTAGCAAAGTCCGAAGAGAGTCTCTTCTCTTTCTTGAAGTCCAGAGAGTGCTTAGTTCTAGACGGATGGTCCGAATAAGATTTTGGAGATGGTTGATTGTAAGGGATTGCACCATTCCCCTATAATTCCAATCGATAGGTACTGCATCTTGGACAATAGTATTAGTATTAGCTTCATTCAACTTTGCTACAACGATATTACCTCCTCATTTGGTTGCTTGGTGTTTGAGCTTTGACTTCCTGGTAAACTTGAATTTGTCAATAGTGGGAGAGATAGAGAGGTTACTGAGTTCAAGACGTGTGTTGTATTCCTTTAACTGAAGCTTCCTTTTTATGCATGGTGTTCAGTAGTATCCTTATGTTGGTTCTTCACTATGATGGTTATGTGCAGATGAGTTCCTATAATTTGCTACATAACTCTGCCATGGTGGCTAGTTGGGCTGAGGAATGGGTGTGGGTCATGACATAGGCAAAAATAATTTAAAGCCCAAAAACAATTGAATTTGTTTATAGCGTCCAAATACACGACAAAATTCTTTTGTGATGATTTTGCGTGCTTAGACTTAAGCGAAAATAATTTTAAAGGTTCGTTAAAGCCCGGAACAGAGATGAATACACGAAGAAATTATTTGGAGATAAATTTGCATGATCCATTTATAGCCCGAAAAGGCATAAATTCTTTGGATTGATTTTTGGTAATCCAATTTTAGCTCGGGAAAACAGAAAAAATTCTTTGAAATGATTCTTGGTAATCCATGCCCGAAAAAGCGGCAGAAAGTCTTTGGAATCATTTTCGGTGATAAGTTTATAGCCCAAAAAAACAATAAAAGTTCTTTGAAATGATTTTTTATTCTCCATTTTATAGCCATTCTTGATATGATTGTTGGTAATTCGTTTATAGCCCAAAAAGGATAGATATTCTTCAAAATGAGTTTGGCAATATGTTTATAGCCAAGAAAAAATGGCCGACATTCTTTTAACATAGTTTTGGTTATCCGTTTGTAGCCCGGAAAAATGACCGCAATCCATTTTTCAGACAATTGTATCCTAGAGTTAGGCGTAAATCTTTTACAATTAATTCTAACCATGTCACGATATGAATCATAAGAAACATATGCATGATATGGGGTGTTAAAAAAGTTGCTACAATTTTTTTAAAGTAGGGCTTAGGAAACTTCCCTGTTGATAAATAGTGGTGGGGCCTTGGCTTCCAAGAGAATTTTGACACTTTTTTGTTTGAGATGTAGGAGCGATCATTGTTCGATAACTCTGTGTTGATTGGCTGGTACTTCCGTCCTTTTTAGATACCGTTTCTAACAACTCATTTGAGATATTGGCTTCTGTGAGAATCCTTTCTTTAAAGTGATTGGTCCGTAATCTCATAGACATCCATGGCTAAAGCGAACCCCAACTAGGACTAGAAATTGCAAAGTTCCAGCTCGGCAGTGAGTGATAGCTCTTGGCCCGTGAATTGATGTATTTTCTTGGAGTGCCAGGAATGGGAGGTAGATCCTTGTTCTTTTCCTCTTTCTTTTTCCCTGGTTCTTTTATTGGTATCTCATATTGATGATCTGTTATGTTACCATGTCCCCAACAGTAAGGTGAGGGTTGTCAATTCTATAGGTGGGTGGAGCTCCATGATGGGGAGAGGTTCGACAGGGGTTCTCTTAAATCAGGTATCTTTCTCAAAGTCACATAATTGGTGCTAAGGCTAAAAGTGTGAAGCTAACCATGGTTGTTGATAAGCTCCGTAAGAGGACGGAAGATATATTCTGTGTCATGAGGATAGCGGATATTCGTGCAGTTGCTGCAACTTTGGGTCATCCTCGACCCTCCTTGGATCATCGTAATGCCCCTAAAACACTAACTATGAGTTAGCCTTGGGAAATTATCACCATATGACACCAGATGTCGCCATCCTAATTAGATACCCCAGGCGCACCCTACGTTTGCTTCCCCGTAATTGTAGGTTCTAGTTGTTAGTGTGCCTTAACACTTCTGTTGTCATCTTTCTTTTGCAGTCGGTGTGAAACTTCTCCGAGACGCTACACCTTATGTCGGGGATGTTTATCTACTGTTTGTCCTCTGAAATGACCATAGGGTCCTCGCCCTTTGTTTCTTTAAATACATGTCATTCCTCAACATTTTTCTCCTCGACCAAATTCATCTTATCAACTCAATTATTTTCCATCAAGTGGTCAGCCGTTTTCTCAACTAAATTCATGACCGAACCGAGCAAAACCAAGAATTAGAGGTTTTAACGATGTGACTGTGAAAGACTTGTATGTCGAAGTGAAAATTCCTTAGGTGAGGGAATGAGAAGGATCTTCCTCTAGTGTCAAACAATGGGAGGTATGCCTTTTTTCCTTTTTATATCTTTCCACCGTGTCTCTTTTTTTGTCGGGTTTATTATCCATTGACCATGAACTTTGCCATTTGCAGTATTGGTTAGTTGTCATTATTGTGAGTGATTCGTGTTTCTCAATGAGAAAATAATTTGTTGTGGCCTTCTTTCCTCTGGCTCTTCTTCAGATAAAGCTGCGTCTAAATTTTCTCTTGAAACTGTCGGATTACATATGGTTGTTTTGGCGCAAGATAGGAAACTAGAAGATATTGTCGTATCTTTTATGACTATATCAGATCGCTCCCATCCTTCATTGGGGGGCGTCTCTCACGGTTTGAAAGATAAGGCGTCACTTTCCTTAGCCCTTGGTTGCATTGTGACCTTATCTCCCCCTTCTTGGTCTACTTTCCTCATGATGCAAACCTTAATGGGGCAAAGTGTGAGGCTTCTTTTTCAGGATTTTTGATGGTGTGGGGTTCATTTTTCCTTTCTGATTGTTCTCCTTGGAACTAGAAGAAAATATCATTCATTTTCATTAGTCCCCTATCATTCAATCAACCTAGTATCTCTAAGGTGACTATGTTCCTTCTTTCACATCTTATATAATTTTATTTTATTGGGATAACTATTTGGGGTGTGTGAAGGGCATTTCCTGCCCCTAGTCCTGAAATAATAATAGGGGTATGTTGTACTAATAGAGCTATCAATTTTCGTCCCGTAATTTTTTTTTCTTCATTTGTTTAACCCCTTTTCGCCGACACTTACCTATATAAACCCTTCCCCTCTTTTTCTTTTCTTTCATTCCTTCAATTTCTTCCTTCTGCTTCTTTTTCATTTGAAACTAGTTTTCTCCAAAACTGTAGTTTCTCAACGACTGTCATTTTTTTTACCGATGATGTCTGACTGTTCAATATAGATGTTGATGGGGTCATCATCCACATGGGCCTTTTTTTCTTGTTCTACTACATGTGCCTCCTTTCTAAAAGTTTTGATGAAGCAATGAAGAGGATCGGCGAATCATTTACTTTTTGCCGCCGTAACAAAGGAATGGTTGTGGTAGTGACGGTCAGTGTCTCGATTTCCTTTTATACTCTTTTATATTTATCTTTTGTTTCATATATATCCCTTATGTTCTATTTCGAGGTTAGGTAGTATCAAACTCTTTCCTTTGACCGTCTATTGTTGAAATACCCCAAAAAATTTCTATTTATTAAATAACCAAATTTTCCTATAGGGACGACTTGACTCGAAAGAATTTCCAAAAAATTTATAAAATAATTTTAATTATGCTCTGCAACATTTTCCGAAATCGATGAACGGTAGCACTATAATTTTCCATCCATTGCCAAATTATTGACTTGGTCCCTGAATAATTCACCGATTGCAGATCAGTCACTCAACTTTTCCCAAGTTATAAAAAGTCACTGAATTTAACCTGAATTGCATTCATTTTACTCAACTTACAGAACTTTGACGTTTGGTCACCAAAATTTTCCAGAGTTGCGGTAAGGTTACTGAAGGTTTCCAAGATTGCTAGCCAGTCAGTCTTCTCCTACAACAAGACTTGTCGTCGGCGGCGAGCGTTTTCCAGAATCCAGCGAGCACCTAAAATTCTTGGAGCGCCGGTTCACTAAGAGGGAAACTCGAATGGGCACCTAGGATAGATTCAGAGCTCCATTTGAGGCTGGGGAGGTGACTTCGAGGCGTAGGGCCGACCTGGAAGTTCCACAATGCTTCCAACTCAGGCGACCTGCACCACTCTCCGACGACACCTCCAAATTAACAAAATCCACATAAAATAAACCCAAACACCGGGGAACGTTGCTGGTCTTCAAACAACGCTAATGGGCATACTTGGTGGCCACGAATCGATCTAAAATTCGATCGATTAGAGATCGCCGGCACCGTTGACTTCTACCTCCTGTTTCTGTCTCTCTATTTCTCTCTCTCTCTCTCTCTCTCTCTCTCTCTCTCTCTCTCTCTCTCTCTTCAATCTGCACGCACGACACAATCTCCCTCTATCTTCTATAGTTCATCTAACGGGATAAGAATAAAAAAATGGGGATAAGGATCAATAAAATTCAGCTGCTGCTGCTACTGCGCAAAATCGGCTAAGAAGGAGGAGAAGACAACAAAGACTTGGGTCATCCTGAATGAAAAAAACCCTCTCCTTAGGCCGTTGGATGAGCATGACAATCCAAACACATCTATCACCACAACTTGATTTCGTTTCCAGGCTATCTCAACCGTACGCTCTATCTAACAACTCAGATTCCTCCCTTGAATGGATCAAGCTTCCATCTCCTACCATAGGATTCATCCAGCGATCCGCATTCCTCCACGACTACCTTTAGTCAAATAACAGCTTCATTCCATCTTCGATCATCTAGCAAACAAGATACATACTTCACTAGTTTTTATACTCGGTCACCTTAAAGTCAATCTCTCAAATTATATAATTAATTAAGCATCAAACATCTCATTCCGCTGTTCGAACTAAATCAAGTAAAAAATTTAATTCACATAAAAGTTAATTTCTTCACATATTTAATTGGCAACTAAACTTAATAATTACTTTTAAGTATGATAATATTACACATAACATAAGAAATTAAATAATTCACTTACTAATAACGACTAACATATTAAACGTAACATAATTTCCAATATAATACCGAGATAAATAAATTCTCAATCAGGCAAACATTAATGCATAAGTTAGTTACAACTAAACACATAACAAGAATTAAATCAATAATTTACATAACAATACTAATATTTTCATAACATGCTTTTATGCTAGACTTTCTAAGGGATATTTTTGTAATTTAATTTAATTCATGTGAAAGTTAATTTTGATCGCTAGGATCGGGAGGTAACAACTGTATTGGCAAAGGAGAATGGGGTTAAACAAACCCATTCTTTCTTAACGCCGACAGTGTTAACGATTTTTATTGTTGTCTTTGATGTTTTGGGATGATGGAGGAAGGATGGCATGATACCCCTCGATTTCTTTATCGGCCACCGACCAAGATAGTGCACTCGTCCCTTCATACTCCATTCACATTTTTCGTTACAACCCCGACATCGTCTCCGACCGGTTTTCTTTTTACCGACGCACTTTATCTAGCAACAAAGTCCAAATATGTGGTTACTCAATCTCAGGGCCGATATATTGCATCACACCATTTTTCAAATGGTTTAAATTTCCTTTTCATTTTGACACTTGGCGAGACGTGAAGAATCGATGGTGCATCTCCCTTTTTGGTCACATCGGCTTGTCCTTCTTACCGATACTCTTCACTAACGACCAACTCAGCTCAACAATGGATCTGATTCTCTCTCGCTCTGTTCCGCGATGATCCTCTAGTAAAGACGACCATGAGAGCTCGTCCTTTTCAAAATCATCGACCAATCCTCCTCTTTCTTATCTGTAGTAAGAGCCACTCTTCCTCTTCTATTTTTGTTTCAGCTCATAATGTTTGTCTAACTAGATCTAACTCGGCTCCTGGGTTTGCCGATGAGGAACACTGCAATAGTCGCTCAACAATCCCGTTAATTTCTTGATCTGATGTTGCTTGTTATTATTCTCTGAGATCGATATGCTCATTGACTGTTTCACTCTTGGATGATGTTACTAATTTGCAATGTCCAACCTCTCATCCATAGCTTAAAAAGTTAACGGACATTGCAGTATAATATAATATAAGATAATTCCGAGTTGAGATGCTAGTTTACGTCTTGTTCAGTTTGGTGTCTAAAGTTTGATGCATATTAGAGTTCACTAGGTGTCTAGAGCTTGTTTTTATGTACATTCGATCTAAAGTCATTTAATCTTGCTTTAACACCTCAATCTCGACATACCAACTCACATGAGGTATTCTAAAAGACCTCCAAATCGGATTTTATTATTCGTAGTCATTGGTTTGAGCTTGAATAATCTAGTTATGATTTCCAACTTTTACTTTGTCTAGCTAGCTTAAATCTGTACTAACGTTCGTTTATTCAAGCTATCCATTTTGATTTTATGATTTGAAAAGTTATTTGAATGCAAGCATCTCAACATGTCGAACCGATTTTAAAAAGAGTTAGGGCATAGGATAGTAGTATTTTAGCACCAACTAATCTATCCTTAATGATATGTCATGTAATTATGCTTGTAAAGTAGGTGGTTTTTAGTTCTTTTTCCGTTTATAAACCTTTCACCTTTACATGTGTAGAATGTCTTTGGGATAATCACTAACGTTATGACTGCTTTTCATTGCAAGGTGATTAATTTGATTCGAGGCTTGACATGGAGATGATAGCCTTAGTGCTAGGTGAGCTCGACTATGAGACTAAAAGTAGTTGTAGATGAATAGTGGTTTTCTTAAAATATCCCATACCAAATCTACAAGCTATCTCACCCTAGACAGCCACTTACCCTAGGTTGTCCCCTAGTGGGCATGATTTGCCTGGTTTGTCTAGATCTGAACTAGTTCGGGGAAAACCGTACCGGTTACTATTTTCGCATCACAAATCCTGACTAATCTTGATTTGAAATTAATTTGGATCCTCTTAAATCCTTCTAAATAAATTTACGAATCATAGGCGAATTCGAGCCGCTGCATAATCCTTGTATTTAAGGAGGAAATGATTTTAAAGGACTGAAATGACTGCCTAACCGCACTTGGTTTGTTCCCAAACCAAACCGAATTTGACCATTCAACTGGACAATTGATGCTCCGGGGTAAAACTATCTTTTTCCACTAGATGACACCTAAATCAAACTGGTTTGATCAAAATCTGACCTGAAATTGACTTAATTGTATTCGTAATTAAATCAAGACTCTCCTCCTTAAATATTTATGAGCATATTAGGTGATTAAGCTATTAAAATCCCATATTATACCCAAGAATTTCGTTGGTTTACCTAACCATATTAAATTTAAATGAGAGAATCAAACCGGACGAGTTATCGAGTCGATCAAACTTGTCAAGAATTAGCTAAAATTATACTCAAATTCTTGGATTTAATTCCATTATTCTTACCCTAATTTTAAGCATCCAAGTTCAACTTTCAGTCTGTCTAAAAGTATATCAAATCATACGACGAGACCTACAGTCCTAAACAAATAATAAACTTTAATTTACACCAAGCTCGGACGAAATCCTTAACCATTCTTTCTTTTCAAACACTTTCATTGAAAATTCCTAACTCTTCACAAAAAATTACAAGGATTGACTCGCCATATCATTGACACCACTTAGACCCTCAAATACTATCCCCTATGGAAATCTAGTATCGTTACAGGTGCAAACTCACCTTCTGAGATTCGCGACGCCTCCAAGGAGCTGGTAGCACACATATGATAGTAGAAGACAACCATGCTCTGATACCAAATGTAAACCTAACCCTAGACGACTACATCAAACCACTGATTCAACCCATGCATGCTAACTTAGGTTCCACTAGACTCGACTCAAACCAACATTGACTCACATTCTCATAAACCAGGCATTGAAGACTAAGCTGAAACCTTTATTAAACCTTTAAATAGATAAGGCATGTATCCCGAATCCCAAAATACAACACACAAAAAACATGAGATACAACTCCATGTTCTAAAATACATCAAAAGCTGATAACAATTGATAGAAAAACCCGACCACCTCTACTTACCATCCTGCTGCTGTATCTGTGACTAAACACACATATACAATAGAAATAAAATATCTCAAGGCAGAACTATGTTTGATTAAAGAAAAGGGAAACATTATCATAGAAGATATCACATAAACTACACAAGTCTATACTAGTAATGCGATCATACTGGTCAACTAGTAGGATACCTAGCATCAACCACCCCTATATGTAAGGATAACCTGATAGTGGATAAAACTATGAAACCAACCTAACCATGTCACTGAAATCTATAGGAACACTTGACATGTCCTAAACCTTCCCTTTATCAATAGGGATTGCACAATCTGGGGTGAGTGATCAATACAACACATCAACGTGATCTAGTTTAGCTAGGCCAATCTAATCCTATTCTGAAAAGTGAATCGCACGCCACTGTTCAGTCCTTAGAGCATCATGATGAACGTCATTTCATCTTTTGTATAGTAGTTCACATGCTAATTTATAGTCTTAGGAGCCATCGCTCCATATCATCAGCCATCTCAACCAAAATCCATTCATTGGATTCTTCAAGATCTAACTAGAGTTCTACATTTGACTATGTAGTAAAAAAACATAGACCCCCACCTCTAAGAAGACTTAACACTCTGATTCTGACTCAATATGATTCCCCTTGCTGCAATGAATGCGTAGCTTCTGACCATGCGTTATTTGGAGCTCAAATGATCACGTTATACTGCCATGAATCACGTTATAGCTTCTGACCATGCGTCTTTTCAATAACTCACCCAAATCAAACCGGTTGGATCGAAATCAGACCTGGAATTGACTTAATTGGAATTTTTATTAAATCAAGACTCTCGTCCTTATATATTTATGAGCGGACGAGGTGATTAGGCTAATACAACCCGATATTATACCCAAGAACTAAGTTTGTTTACTTAACCGTATTTAAGTCAAATGAGAGAATCAGACCATACGAGTTATCTGGTCAATCAAACTTGTCTAGAATTTAGCTAAAATTATTCTTAAATTCTCATATGTAATTCCATTTTAAGTTCCCAAGTTGACCTTTCAAGGTCCGTCTTAAGAATATATCAAATAGTAGGACGAGATCTGGACCCCTAAAAACTAATAAAATTCAATTTACATTGGGCCCGCACGAAAGGTGCTTACCACAGTTGCCCAAATTTTCATTACTGCAGTGCCAAAGCAAAGGAGAATCATATGTAAAAAGGTGGTGTTTTTGGTAGGTTCCGATGTAAAAAAGACGTGTCATCCATTTATATCCAGGAGACAAAGGAAAAAGTCCATTTAACATCTAGAGACAATACGAACATCCGTTTGAAAAAAACGTTTAGACATAGGGAAAACTAATTTGAAGCTCCGTTCAAAGCCCAAAAATAGTTGAATTTGTTTAACGTCCGAATACATGACAAACATCCGATTGAAAATAATTTTTCGGGCTAGACTTAGGTGACAATAATTTGATACTCGTTAAAAGCCAGGAAGAGAGCTGAATGCAGTTAACGCCCGAATACACGACGAACTTCCGTTTGAAAATAGTTTTTGGGCTTAGACTGGTGCGAAAATAATTGGATGCTTAATTAAAGCCTATAAGAAAGTCGAATTTCTTTAACATCCACATACACGATGAACATCTGTTTGAATATAAATTGTGTGCCTAGACTTAGGCAAAAATGATTTTGTGTTGCGTTAAAAGCCCAGATCAGAACAGAATTCATTAAACCTTCGAATACACGATGAACCTATTTTGAGATAATTTTGATACAATTTTGAAGATCCCGTTAAAGGCCGGAACACAACTTCATTCTTTTAACGTCCGAATACACGACATAATTCTTTTCAGATAATTTTAGTGCCTAGACTTAAGTTAACAAAATTTTGAAGCTCTGCTTAAAGCCTGGAATACAATTGAATTTGTTTAAGGTCCGAATACACGACAAAAGTCTTTTGTTATAATTTTGGGTGCCTAGACATAAGCAAAAATAGTTTTAAAAGTTCGTTTAAAGCCCAACGATAATTTACTTTGTTTAACGTCCAAATACACAACAAAATTCTTTTATGATGATTTTGGGTGCTTAGACTTAGGCGAAAATAATTTTAAAGGTTCGTTAAAGCCCGAAACACAGCTGAATTTGTTTAACATCTGAATACACGAAGAAATGATTTGGAGATAAATTTGCATGATCCATTTATAGCCCGGAAAAAAGGTATAAATTCTTTGGATTGATTTTTGGTAATCCATTTATAGCCTGGGGAAACAGACAAAATCTTCGAAATGATTCTTGGTAATCCATGCCCGAAAAAGTGGCAGCAAGTCTTTAGAATGATTTTAGGTGATCAGTTTATAGTCGAGATAAACAATAAAAACTCTTTGAAATGATTTTTTATCATCCATTTTATAGCCCAAAAAAATGGCTTAATTTTTTTGAAATGATTGTTGGTAATTTTTTTATAGCCCAAAAAAGGCAGAAATTCTTTGAAAGGAGTTTGGTAATCTGTTTATAGCCATGAAAAAATGGCCGAAATTCTTTTAAATGATTTTTTATAATCTGTTTATACCCTGGAAAAATGATCGAAATCCATTTAACGATAGGAGACAAGATGGAAATTCTTTTTAAGACAATTGTATCCTAGAGTTAGGCGTAAAAATTTTACAATTAATTCTAACCATGTCACGATATGAATCAAAAGGAACATATGCATGATATGGGGGGTTAAAAATTTTGCTACAATTTTTCTGAAGTAGGGGTTAGGAAACTTCCGTGCTAGGGTTCAACTTTGCCACTCTGTCTAAAAATATATCAAATCATAGGGCGAGACCTACATTCCTAAAGAGATAATAAACTTTAATTTACACTGAGCTCGGCCGAAAACCTGTAACCACGCTTTCTTTTCAAATACTTTCATTGAAAATTCCTAACTCTTCAAAACCAGTTACAAGGATTGACTCACCATATCATTGACACCATTTAGACCCTCAAATACTATCTCTTATGGAAGTCTAGTACCGTTACAGGTGCATACTCACCTTCTGAGATTCGCGATGCCTCCAAGGAGCTGGTAGCACACATATGATAGTAGAAGACAACCAGGCTCAGATACCAAATGTAAAAATGACCCTAGAAAACCACGTCGAACCACTGATTCGACCCATTCATGCTAACTTAGGTTCCACTGGACTCGACTCAAACCAACATTGACTAACATTCTCATAAACTAGGCATTAAAGACTAAGTTGAAACCTTTATTAAACCTTTAAATAGACAAATCATGTACCCGAATCCCAAAATGCAACACAACAAAAAACATGAGATACAACCCCATCAACGTAATCTAGTCTAGCTAGGCCTATCTAATCCTATTCTGAAAAGTGAATTGCACGCCACTGTTCAGTCCTTAGAGCTTCGTGATGAACGTTATTGCATCTTCTGCATAGTAGTTCACATGCTAATTTATAGCCTCATGAGCCATCGCTCCATATTATCATCCATCTCAACGGAAATCCATTCATAGGATTCTTCAAGATCTAACTAGAGTTCTACATTTGACTATGTAGTAAAAAAACATAGACCCCCACTCTAAGAAGAGCTAACACTCTTATTCTAACTTGATATGATTCCCCTTGTTGCCATGAATGTGTAGCTTCTGACCATGTGTCGTTTGGAGCTCAAATGATCAAGTTATACTCCAGTCCTCCAATCCTCTCTGATACACTGACTAATAAAAAAATCAAGTTATACTCCAGACACTGATAAAGACTGACCCAAGTCCTTAATTGTAAACCATCAAAAAGTTCAGAACCACAAAAGCTAGACTTAAGATGAACCAATTACAAAATACACACTTATCTTTCAAGGCTTTACAGATCGGGTCACCAAACTCCTCCAAGCTTGCGAGGAGGTCACTCTTCTTCTCCGTCTAGGCTTTTCCCCACCGATAACCTTTGCCCAGAATCCGGCGAGGCTCTGGAAACCTCCATGAGTGGCTAAAATCTATGTTTTTTATTAGATAAAAGCTTTAGCTTAGCTTCTGTATGGATATTAGGGTTTTAACCATTTGATTTTGTTATCTAGGTTATTCGAACTTATGATGTGTTCTTGCTAAAACCTAAATTCAGATTGTTTCTTGTCTAGGTGTATTGATTGAATCATTATCATTGATTTGTGGTTCTGAGAGGAACGTAGGTCAAAAGGATTCTTAGGAACAAGATTCCCCGTTAGCTCGAGAGAGGACCGGTTTGTCTAGGATTCTTGCATTATTTATCGTTGTGGCATTTGATCAAATACCATTAGTGCATTCTTCTTGGGTGTAGATTAGCTCGAGAGAGGAGTCTATGGTCAAGCAAAGATAGATCCTTAGAGTTGTGAGAGCGATCTAAGACTATTATAGGAAATTGCCAAGCCATTGTAACCTGATTAATTGAGATTGCATATTGTTCGTCCATGAATTGCTAGCTTTAGGGGATTGGAGTCTGAACAATCTTATTTCCCATACTTGGAACTTGATTAATCACATGTCATCCTTACATGTCATCCTCCTCAAAGGACCCAACTGATCGACACCTCGGGGATGACCTAAATTAAACCACACTTGAGATAGCTCGTTCTTGCCTCTTCGCTTCTCCTCTCCAAACCCTAGGGAGACCATCTAGTATCAAGAGGAAACTTGGAGCACATGGTGGTCCATTGGAAGGAGGAACTCAAGGAGATTGAATATTAAAAACCATCTTCCATGAAGATGTGATTCTCTTATTCTTCCTCTTAGGCTTTTATTACCTTGGTAGCCTAAGTCCCTTTGAGATGTAGTTTCTATGATTTTCTCATAAAAGCATTTGGTTGGATACATGTGGATGCTTAATGATATCTATTTATGGCTTTGTTATGCTTAGACCATGGTGCTTGCAATCTTGTATCAGTTATCGCTTTTATGAGATCAAATTGTCATGTCCCTATTAATTAATAGTAGTAGGAATGTGTTTGTGTTTAGTATAGGATAGATGAGGGTGTTGGTTCTCATTAACAAGCCCCAATTCTACATTTCGAGGCAAGATTTCTTTGTGGCCATTTTATCAAACACTTGGTAGGCGACCCGAAACAAAGACGACCTATTGACACGGTTGGAGTCAGGACGCTAGGGATGTCTATAAGTGACTTAAGAATCCTCACCTTGGGTTCGTAATACTCCCAAACTTATCTGAACTCCTAGGCATTTTGTGGATGGATTGGACCGCTTCAAATGTGGTGAGGCACCAATTGAGAACCAGAATTTCAAGCTAAAGTTCCAATATATCAAGATGGTTCAACATGGTCAGTATAGCGGTCTCGACTTTGAGTCCCCAAGTTGACATCTCAAGGGTTTCCTTGAGATAGATGAATTGATGTGGTTGAACAATGTCCCACAAGATGTTATCCTACTTTCCTTTTCCCTCTCAGGACAGCAAAGTGTTGACTTGACACTCAACCGTAGAGCTCCTTTGATAATTGGGATGCCTTAAAAAGAGGGTTCCTTGACTTGAGAGGCTCCACCACCTTCTATTGCTCAGAAACTCAAGGGTCACATGACCTGGATCTTTTTGTGTGAAGCATGCGGTGACGAATGACATGATGTTTCCACTTACCAAGATATCGGTCCAGCTTTTGTCCCGTAAGAATGAATGGTTGAAAAAGTTGACTACACGGCAATACCGTAGGAGGTTAAAAAGGTAGTCAAAACTACCGCGTTTAGAACAATCAAGGAAATTAAGGAAACTTCCAAAGATCGAATCATGGTTTCCAAGGTGGATTTCAATGCTATAACAATCAAGGAGGATACCTACAAGACTTTCAATGCTATAATAGTAAAGGGTATCATGGAAACCCAAATTACAACCAAAGAGGATACCAATGAAGCTATCCAAGCAACTATCAACCTCAAGGTTTCAATCAATGGGACTATCAAGACCCAAACATGCTCACTTTGCCGCCACCACCTGGTTCCTAAAGTTTAACTACTCAAGGCAGTGCACCCTCGAGCGATAACTCCGTCGTAATCAAGATACTTATAGAGCAAACAACATTCCTCCAAGCACAATCGAAGATTCTTTAAAAGCATCGGGTGTACCTAGATACGTTCAACACCAATACAAGAGCTAACATGATGGAACTCCAAAGACAACTAGGGAATCTCACTAAGGTTCTCTCGAACTAGCAAGACGGTAGTTTTCGAGGAATACTAAGGTGAACCCTAAGTCTAAAAAGCATATGTTAGTTGTGGATATGGAGATCATAAGACCTTCTAGATCAAAGATTGAATGCATTGCTAAGTTCACCAAGGTCTTGTTGGTTCAAGAGGAAAATCCACTCTTTGTTGCTTCCTCAACCCCCGCAATCGAGCTTTCTACTGAAGTCAGAATAAAGACCCAAAGGAAGGCTTCAATGATGAAATGCTAGATCATCCTGTTGAGAATGAGCCAATGGAGTTGTACAGTACTTCTAAGTACTACCTTTACCAAGACTGATGACCCGGGTAGGTACACCCTTCCTTTCCAAGTCGGCTCGCTTATGATTGGTGAAACTCTCATAGACCTTGGGGCCAACATCAACCTTATGCCTTCCTTTATCTATACGCAATTACCTGATCAAGACCTCAAACCAACACAATTGAGCCTTCAACTCGTCGAGCGGTTTCAAGTACACCGCGGAATATTACAGAGGACATGTCGGTCAAAATAGAAGCTTCGACTACATGGCCGACTTTGTCGTGGTGGATACCGACATTACTTGGAAAATGACGATTATCTTGGGACGAGCTTTCCTCACAGATGCAATAACGTTGATCGATACCTCTCGAAGGGAAGATGATCTTGCAGTCTCGGTAAAGAATTCAAAGTGTTTGCTCATTCCCATTGTAACACTCTCGAGCTCACTATTGATAGTGCCCATCAACTTGATCCTTTTTGCAACTTTGCTTCAGCTATCTCTAAGACTAACAATGCTCAAAACATGTTTTCCCAGTTATTTGTGACAAGCCGTATGCAGACACTCGAGGACAATGGAGATACGAGGAGAGAGAGACCACCCACCGAGGCGCATAAGAAAATGTCAAAGTCGATCCAAAAGTCTAGTCTTGCCACGCTCATTAAGAAGCATAAGCATGAGATTTCTTGGAAAGTGACCTATATCAACGGGATCAGCCCCACTTAGTGCAAGCATCAGATCTATCTTGAAGAAGGCAAAAACCAGTTTGCCAACAGCAGAGACGTCTTAACTCGCTTTTGATGGAGGTAGTTCAAAAATATAATTTCTAACTTCTTGATGTAGGAAGTATTTACCCATCTCATGCAGGAAGTGTCCAGTGGATTATATACCAAAGAAGAATGGAATAACTATAGTTCCTAATGGTGCGGGGGATTTAATTTCTTCTAGAATAGTTAGTGGTTGGATAGCGTGTATTGACTATAGACAGTTAAATGAGGCTACTATGAAGGACAACTTCCCTCTTCCTTTCATTGATTAGAAGCTTGAGCGCTTGTCAGGTCATGAGTATTATTACTTTATGGATGGGGTGTCAGGACAGTTCCAGATTCCTATTGCACCAAAGGATCAAGAGAAAACAAGGTTTACATGTCCTTTCGATACATTTTCCTATAGAAGGATCCCTTTTGGTCTCGACAATGCGCCAGTAACATTTCGACGATGCATGATGGCAATCTTTAAAGATCTAATCGACGAAATCATGGAGGTATTCATGGATGATTTTTTTGTTTATGGAGATTCTTTTGATCATGGCTTGAAGTACTTGGAGAGAGTACTTGTGACATGTGAAGCGACAAATCTAGTTCTTAGCTGGGAGAAGAGCTACTTCATGTTGAGAGAGGGAATTGTGCTTGGACATAAGATTTCGAAGAAAAGTGTTTCAGTTGATCCCGCCAAGATTAATACCATAGCTCAACTTCCTCCTCCTACATCAGTGAAGTCAGTTAGAAGTTTTCTAGGACATGCAGGGCTCTATAGGAGGTTCATAAAGGATTTCTCCAAGATTGCACTACCAATGACTCGCCTGCTTGAGAAGGATGTTCCCTTCCATTTTGATGATGCGTGTCACCAAGCATTTGACGCTCTCAACTTTAAACTCACCACCGCTACTATCCTTATAGCACCACAATGGACGATGCGAGTGATTTTGCAGTCGGGGCAGTACAAGGACAGAGAATTGAGAAGCGCTTTGACCCATCTATTATGTCCGCAGAATTCTAAATGAGACTTATAGGAATTACACTACATGAAAAGGTGTTATTAGCTATGGTTTATGCTTTTGAAAAATTTAGATCATATATATTGTTATTACATGTGGTTGTTTTCACTAATCATATAGCCATTAGGTACCTCATGAACAAACCAGATACCCAAACCGAGACTGCTCTATTAGGTGCTTCTACTTGAAGAGTTTGACATTGAAATCAAGGATAAAAAGGGCTTAGAGAATTTTGGTGTTGATCATCTCTATCTCCTAGAGGGGCCTGCAGCTAGACTGGAGACGTGTTTTGAAATTCGGGAAACGTTTCCTGAAGAACAACTAAATGCCATCATGATCACCAAAGCCGAAGGACCTTTCTCGACACGAGCGAAGGAAATTTCTTCATGCCATCAAGAAGTATTATTGGGAAGATACACATCTTTTCTGAATTGGCTCTCACAACATCATATGCCGGTGTGTCACCCTCAGTAAAGGTCATGAGATCATGACTCATTATCATTCGGGACCGACTGGTGGACATCATGGCACAAATCGAACAGCTCGGAAAATTCTCATTGCCGGTTTCTTTTGGCGTACCATATTTTGAGACTGTAAGGATTTCATCAACACGTGCGATCAATGCTTCAAATTGTGAATGTGCCTCTAGAGATTTATTATATATGGCAGGTTGATTTTATTGGACCTTTCCCTACATCTTATAAGAACATAAGCTCCCCACTAATGATGCTAGGGTAGGTGGAAAGTTCTTATAGAAGCTGCTTTATAGATTCGGTACACCTAGAACGATTATAAGTGACCAAGGAACTTATTTTAATGGTCAATTTGATAGGGTGTGTGTAAAGCATGGTGTTACCCATCATGTAGCCATGGCTTACCACCCTCAAACGAGTGGCCAAGTTGACGTGACAAATATGGAGTTAACACAGATCTTAGAAAAGGTGATCTCGCACAATTAATTGTCCATTACATTAGATGACGCCTTGTGGGCATATAGAACTACTTTTAAAACTCCTATTGGCACTTCCCCTTAGATTCTGGTGTATGAGATAGCTTACCATTTGCCTATAGAACTCGAACACTGTGCTTGGTGGGCCTTGAGAACACTTAACTTGGATCGTAGTGTTGCTGAAGAGGAAAGAAATATCTAGGTACTCAAATTGGAGGAGTGATGAGATCGATCTTATCAAAGCTCTAAGTTACACAACGAACATACCAAACGGATCCACAATTCAAAGCCGAAAGGTGTCAAGGAATTCAAGGTTGGCGAGAAAATGCTCCTTTATAATTCTCACCTTCATCTCTTTCCAGGGAAACTGAGATCCTATTGGTCTGGAACATCCACTATCACACAATTTTTTCCTCACGGAGTGGTGGAAAATCACTCGCCCCGAAGAGGATCCTTTAAAGGTAAATGGGCATCGTCTGAAGCTGTATGTTACTGGTGAATTCCTCAGAGTGGTCAAATAAATGAAACTAGCCCCACAACTGATCAGGGGTAAATCTAAACCAGCCGAGCCGAAGACTTCAGGCGCCTATTTCATGCTGTAAAACGAGCGCTTCTCGGGAGGAAACCCAAGTTTGAGTATTTATTTTATGTAATTTTTCAAATTTCGAGTCTAGTGGTGTGTCTAGTGTTGAGTCGATTGAGTTTGGATGTTCAAATTTTGTCCCAAACGTTTGGGGTGACATGGTGTAGTTAAGTGTGTACAGGATGAAGAATCCGCCAACAGAAGAAAACAATGATGTGTATTGATAACACATGATGTGTGTTGTATCATCTGTAAGCAAGCCTCCTAACACAGGGTCCTCTTTTTGTGAACATAGACCTTGTATTGGCAACACACGCCTTCTGTTACTAATACATGGCCGTGTGTTGTATCATCCATAACTGGTGCTTCCTAACACACGGTCATGTGTTGTTACCTCAGGCCGTGTGTTACGTCCAGGTCAGTAACTATTTCTTTTTCCTTATTTTCTTCGGATTTTCCCATCTTCACCCCCTCTCCTTCACGCAAGCACAACCTATCCTCCCATCACCACCACCACCAACGTTTCCTCCTTCTCCTTTTCATCTCCGCAACCCGCCACCAATCATCAACACACATCTTATCTTTCTCAAACCACCACCATCATCTACCCCAAAACTCAAGCCCCATCCTCATCTCCTTTGTTTCAGAAGAAGAATCTTCCACCATTGAAGGCCAAACTCAAGCCCCATCCTCATCTCCTTTATTTCAGAAGAAGAATCTTCCACCATTGAAGGCCCAACTCAAGCCCCATCCTCAATCTCCCTATGTCGTCAGTTTCTTGTCAATTACAAGCATCCCTCCTAGGCCATTCAACAAGCGACAAAGGGATAGCAATGCTTCTTCTGTAGGCACTACTGCACTAGCCCTGTGCTCTTTCTCTCTAGACTTCAAGTGGACGCAAGAGGAGATATTATGGACTGGAAGTATAATAGGGATAATGTTATGTCTCCACATGGTACCTTTATTAGTGATATATAATAACCATATAGTGGAAGGATTGATTCGAAGCATATCTTGGTGGAGGCAGAGTGCTTCCTCTATTCCAAGTTCAAAGGGAAGCTAATGTGTTGGCTTTAAAGGAAGTGATCAATTCTATCACTTTCAAGCCCATGCAGAACATGAAGAAGGAAGGTTTCATCAAGTTCCAACTTGGTGGTGTTCATCAGAGTTGTTCTATCGATGAGTTTGGGGTAGCCCTTGGTCTTTACAAGGAGGAGGACTTGGTCGAGAGTCATAATTTGAAAATATTGAAAGATTGAACAATGGTTGAAGCTCGATCATTCTGGAGAATACTATCACCTCCTGATTCGGCTTATAAGTCGAATCAATATAAGGCGGCCATGATTGAGGTATTGATTCTCTGGTTCTTGCATGTGCTCCTTCGACATACAATATGTTAGAGGGTGTAGTCTTACTAGGTCATTGGGGCGAAGGACCTCTTCAGAAGGGCCTGACGATGCATATGGTTCTGTTGGTAGCTTTCTTACTTAAGAACCAATGGACAAGGGAACGAGTGAAGAATGGGCAGCGTTTTTGTGACACCTAGATTTTGTTCGGTTTCTGTGAGTCTCTTAGAACCGACTGTTAGAGGACCATCATGGATGTGAGTGACAGTCTCATGGGCGTGATCATCAGGTAGATCACAGCTGTGGACAATAACAGTCATGATCGTGACATATAGAAGAATCACGGACATGGTTGCCATTCAACCACGTGCATGTTGATAAGTAGACCATGGGCAGAGGGGAGGACCCTATTGATCAATTCCAGACCGGTAAGAGAGGCTTAACGATTGTTAAGGAAGATTTAGAAGGTAATATATCTAGTTCCTCTTTTCATAATCCTTTGTTTTGAATCCTACATAGGAAAATCTTGTTAGGTTAGGATATGGGGATTTTGGGATTTGAATCCTATGTTTGATCAATAGGTCATTCAGATCGAGCAACCGAGCTTTAGGGAGGTGGCTTCAAATCATACTCTTTAGAGGAAAGCTTTTTAGAGGTAGGGGTTAGGATTACTTTTTGCTTTACACAAAGAATTGTAATTAGTTCTCAAGAATCCTTGCTTGTATTTTCAGGACTGTATAGTAAGATGCGATCTACTATACATGTGGTTGTGACTTGTGGTTGAGTATTTCAGGTTGTGCAGTAGATCACACTACTGCACTAACAGTTGCTATTTTCGAGCGTAAGTTCACAGCGATGAACTGTGCGTGTGATTCATACTTCATGTTTCGGAAAAGAATCATGACTAGTTAGATTAGCTCCCATTATACGTTGGTCGCCCACTCTTTGGATTGTGCAATCCCCTAGGATTTATTATGGTTCAGACAGGACGTGATGAGTGAACCTTCAATGTTGCTCTCACAACACTTCAGGTTGGTTTTATGGTCCGATCCAGGGGTGGCTGATATTAGGATGATGCCTACAACATCATAGGGTCACTTTACTATATACTAGATCAATTCTTAACGCTCAAGTTTAGTTACTTAGTGCTTATCGATGACCCCCGTCTCATTTCATCTTGTATGATCAACCTTGGGACATCAGGAGAAAATGACGCCTAAGAGAGCAAAGACGAGCAGCAACGTCTCCACGAAGTGACTCTGGAAGTCAGAAAGAGAGGTACCTTGGAGGACGTCAGTTATCCCTTTCATCATTTAAATTTTTTCACATGTTTCCATGGTTTTAGACATTTCTTCGTGTCAGTTGTTTTATTAGACTTATGTCTAGATGTTGAGATATTTGCTTATGTTTTGGTACTGGATTTGAGCCATAGACACTCGGTTTAGTCTTCAGTTGTTTTACTTATGTTATGAGGTCTTTCAGTACACTTGTTTTCGTGTGTATCTTTAGTAATCATGTGATGGAGTGAACACGCGAGTATTGCATGAACTGAACCGTATGGTTCGATTGAGTCGTCTAGGGGCAGGTTTCACAATGGGTATCAGAGCTTGGTTATTCTCTACTATGTGATCGAAAATAAATAGTACGGAGACGTCATGATCCTCAAAGCGACTAGTAATGTCGGGATCTTAGTACTTAATAACTGGGGAGATGTTCTTATATGTGTAGGTGTTTGTAAATTCCTATGTTTTCTCTAAAATTTGAAAACGGGGAATCATTGACGGGCTTGGGAGAATGTAAGTCACGGGCGTGAGGAACTGACCACCATGAACATGGCTAGTTATGGGAAAGAGTCATGGCTGGATGACGACCACGGGCGTGGTTAGTCAGTAGGTCACATGCGTAGTGTGAAAGAGATCACGGGCATGGTCATGTGTATACCATGGGCGTGTTGATGTTGGTCACGGGCGTGGCAAGATGTTAGGCACGGATGTCAGCATCGGATAGAAAACAGAAAATAAATGACGGATGTTCTAGGAAGCTGCAAATAGAACACTATTAAGAGGGAGAAGTTCGGAGATGGTTTCGAGCTGAGCTCGATCCACTTCAATACTTCCTTTGGACACCTTATGGCCTAGGACAATTCCCTTCTCCACCATGAAATGGCACTTCTCCCAGCTCCAAACTGAATGAGTTTCTTCACACCTCGCCAGGACTTTTTCCAAGTTTTCTAAACATTTGGAGAAGTAATCTCCATAGAATAAGCAATCATCCATGAAGGCTTCGACAACATCTTCTTGTAGGTTCCCAAAGATTATTGTCGTACACCGTTGAAAGGTTGCTGATGCATTACAAAGGAAAAATGGAACTCGCATGTATGGGAATTGACCGAAGGAGCATATCAAGGTAGTCATCTCTTGATCTTCTGGCATCGGAATCTGAAAGTACCCTAACATCCCATCTAGAAAATAGTAGAACTTGTCCCTTCTATAGATTCCAACATTGATCAATGAACGGTAGTGGAAGGTGATCCTTCTTAGTAGTGTTGTTCAAACGCCTGTAATTGATGCAGACCCTCCACCTAGTGACTGTGCAATTTGGAATCAGTTCTCCTTTATCATTTTGGTATGAAAGCCTCATTCTTCTTTTAAAAACTTCGTATCCTTTCAATTTCTGACTTTAGTTTTGATAGTTAAAAACATTAAGAAAACACCGTAAAACGAGTTGTTCGGCCGAAATCCTAGTTTGTTTCGGTATTTGTGATTTTTAGATTATTGCTTATCTAGGGCTGAAAATCGTTGTGTTTGGTATCTAACATGTTGAAAATGCCGATGAAATCTTCAAAGAAAGGCAAAGAAAAAATCGGCAAAATCAAGAGGTCATCGAAAGCCTTCGATTCAACCACCTCCACCACACACGTTTTCAAAGTTTTGGTTAGTATCATTGATTTCAAGAACATGGCAGAGATTTTTTGGTTCTTTACAAGCCTATATTCGAGTATTCAAACTTTGAAAGTTCAGAAAAGAATTTTACCTAGTCTTCGATCAGATTAAGTATTGTGGTTTATTTAATTCCAGTATTCTTGGGATTCCTAGGCCTGGAAAAATCATTGCTAGTCCTAAGACCTTTGCTCACCGAATTTCTTCACCATTTATGTTTCTCTGTTTAAATTGAGTGAAACACTAGTGGTAAAACAACGAGTGGTGAGATTCGAACGTTTATAGATTGACAGATTTTGAGAGGTCCATTCTTTGTGCACAAACCATGTTTTGCGAGGTTCAAACAAAATTGGCGGAGATACGACAAAGGCTAAAGGCCACTCATGCAGAGCCACATAACAAGGCTAAACTACCTGAAGTGGCACCAATACCAACACTCACACTTGTTGGGCATGGACCTCTCTATGCCGCATCTTTTGAGGATCTACATCAATGAGAGATTCTTACTTCTTTCCAATTAACAAAACATCCTTTTTTATTTTATATGAAAAAATTACGTCTTACGAAACTGCAAACAATAATAGGGTAATCTTTACCGCAAAAAATAGAGCAATCACTTCTCCATTTTGTTGGTTCTTTTCTTTTTCCATCCTCACTTTCTTTCATACTAAACCCAAATCCCACCCCATTAATACTCATTTATCATCTTCCATTCAAATAATTAACCCATGAATCCCTTTATCAAATAAGAGATGTATATAGAAAATAGAATTGCAAACAGTAGAAGCACAAACATTTTAATATACATATATACATAAGTGTTCTCTGGCACAAGGTTTAGAGCCTCATCCAAAATTGCTTATTCAAAAATATGGACTGTATATTAAACTGCAATGCATTGCGGATAAAAAAGCGAAGTAGAGATGTAGTGACGAAACATATTGCAATGCCCTATCCAAACAATATGCCATTGTTGTTTTGAGCCATATTTGAGGAAGGAAATGAATGGTGAATCAAACAATATAGAGTATGATGAATGAAAATGCTACTATCGTGAACTAATGATTTGGATAATTTGATTTTGGTTAAGCATTTCATATGAGAGGAAGATTGGTGAGTGTGTCAATTGGATCATCTTCTTTCATAATTAGTCATTTAATTTAATCTTATGTGATAAGTTATTTTTCTATGTGATAAGTTAGTAGGAATTTTCATGGAAGTCAAACAATGTGACTTATATTCTTATACTAGCTTTGACATTTGTTCAAGGTTTTTTAATTCATGTAGGGTGCCCCCTCTTCTCACTAACTAGCCCTACCGCCTATTCATTGAAAATCATGGATGTTTGAGAGCATGTATCCTCGGGGTCAGTCTCTCGTGCTCAATTATTATCATGTAAAGTACATTATAAAATAATCGTGGTATCGGGTTATCGTGTAATAGTAGGAATTTTCATGGAAGTCAAACAATGTGACTTATATTCTTATACTAGCTTTGACATTTATTCAAGGTTTTTTAATTCATGTAGGGCGCCCCCTCTTCTCACTAACTACCCCTATCGCCCATTGAAAATCATGGATTGTTGGGAGCATGTATCCTCAAACACCATATCATGTAAATCGTGGATGTCTGGGAGAACGTATTCATCAGTCACCGTACCCTGCATTCCAGCATAGTCCTCCATAACTTTACAAGGCAAAGTTTCAGCATGTGGCTTATTAAGATCAAATTGATTCAGACAGATGTTCTCTAACTCTTAAAGGGAGGAAGCTTTCAATTGGTATTTCACCATCGCTTTTGATTTTTACTCTAGCACTCCAAACTCAAAGCCTTACAATTTAAGATTACTTGACAAATTATGAAGCATGTGCTTCTTCTCCAATTTTGTGTTGGGGTGTGTTACTGGGTGTCTCCACCTTCCAATCTTCATTCGCAAGGGCCCAAATGCTGGCAGGTGTTGAATCGGTGGCTTTCCACGTTTATGTGGAGAAGCTATCGTCCTTGGAGAAGTAGGTTTAAAATTCACAAAAGCTCGCCCCATCACATAAGCGATTTGGAAACCTCATGCGTGTCAATGGCCACAATCTCCAGCTTGTCAAGAGAAGAATTTTCCGCTTATCAGACCATGGGTTTGCTAGCACTAACATACCAATCTCCGTTGAAGAGTTCGAACTTGAAATTGACTTTAGAGTAGGCGCCAACTATTGTTGCACCTTGGTCTAAGTAGTTTGAGATACGGGAGCTATAGGAAGCACTACTGCAGAAAGAGAAGGAGATGGGGTAGGATAATATCTGGAGCAACCATTACATAAATTCTTGATTGTTGGACCTGCTGATGATTATTAGGAATAGGTTTTGACTATTCGTGATTATCATCAGTCAAAGCCCTAGGGGCAATCATGTTAGTGATAAGGTCCAACCCAAATTTAAAATTGGTTGGGCTCAAATGGGACTTGGCCTTGGAATGGATCCCAGAGGCACTCCTATTTAAAATAATGGGAGGTGCCCTTTTGGATGTGGATGCATCATTAACAAAACTCTCCCTTGATTTCGCCTATGAGATACCAGGGGTAGATTTAATCAATTTCCCTTTCCCGAAACCAGCTAATTCCTTTCCATTTTCCCTTGATTGACCGTTGGAGAAGTAGAGATTAGCAGAGAAACACCCTCCTTCCTTTTAGGTTTCCATATCTTTTAGAGGTAAGTGAACCAAAGGCCGAACACTGGTCGATTTTTTGCAGTCCGGAGCTTCATTAGGTCGATGGGCAGAGGTTGCTGGCAAGCCCTGATGCTGGCTGAGCGCCAAATCTTACTTACGTACTTGATTCTTAGGACACCCAACATCCTCATGAACTATACATCCACAATCAAAGCACTGTGCGGGAAAATTTTGGTAAACCACTTGTTGCTACATCATCCACAAACAAACCCGTTTCAACTACCTCTTGAAGATTGACTTCACTACCAAATGCGTAAGTTTACTTCGAGCAGTAGGAAGACTTTGTCGATCAATGCAAATTGTACGTCCAATAAGGTTGCCAATCCCCATATGATTTATTTGTGATAGTATTAGATTGGTAACTTGAGAAGGCAAAACGCAAACAACCATTTTAGGTCGAAGAACTGGAGTAACAAGAAAGGAAGGGTCTCATTCATGACAAACCAGGTAGTAATTCAATATCATCCATGATCATCCAGTGAGAGCGAAGTCATAATCCTCTGGATTATCGAAATAAACCAATTAAGACATCATTATTAAGGTCAGTCATTCTCATCTTGCCTTGTGGTGTCCATAGACTTTTAAGACGATCATACATGTACTGGATATCAAAAGTTTTCCTCATAAGCATAACAATTAGCGCTTTACGGAGAGGGAGGCTGATTCTCACATGTAATTCACCAGAGGTATAAAGATAACCGTGCCCATTTTGCCGAGTGCGGGAGATGTCATTTTCCTTGATGGCAATCGAAGAAGCGTTGGCATGAGGATTTGATTGCTGGAAATTCAAGACAATGGCAGCATATGATGTAGGAGCCATGGCTGGAGGAGTGATCGGCGTTCCCAGAATAATCAAAGTTCTATTCATACTGAAGATCAATGATTACTCAAACGTTGAAGATCAATGATCTCATAAAGCTATATAGGATCTTATATTGAAATAAAGATACCAAAAAGAAGAAAAAACTTTGTCATGACAATGACATACTAGTATCTATATGTTGGAATTAAGTAGAGTGACAACTCTCCCCTCTTATAAAAGGATTCATCCTGAAACTAAAATGTGAAAAACTTAACATGGTGGAAAGGGATTTACTGCTAGGTAGTCCTCCACGAGCTCTAGATAGCATTCTTTCATGCTAGCCTTGCTCTCTCAAGTCGTTGCATCGACATCCTAATTTTTCCAAATCACCTTAAGCATAGGTGTTTCCTTGCTTCTCAACTGAAAAACCTTTCTGTCCATGGCTTCTTTCTCTTTCCTTGTTAATGGACGTAATTCCTCAACTTTGTCAATGTACTGAGGGTCTTGTTTCCCCCATGTCAGCTGCCATCTCCTCTAATTAGCTTGTTGGTATCCGCCTTAACCATTTGTGCCCTATCCTCTCTCACATTCGTTTTGCCAATAATACTTTCTATCCATACTCTAAGATGGTTGTTCCACAAAAGTCAAGTCTCTCTCTAGCTTAATCTCATCTAGATGAATCACCTGGTTTGTCTTGCCAATATAGGCCCGAAGTACACTCACATGGAATACATTATGTGTCCAATCCAATTCTTCTGATAAGGCTAGCACATATGCCAATGGTCCTATCTTTCGAATGAGATGGTAAGGACCAATGAATCAGGGATCAAAATTCGCCTTCTTGCCAAACTGCATCACTCCTTTCCAAGGGAAACTCGAAGGAAAACCTTATCCCCTTCCTTGAAACTAACCTCTCTAGCCTTCCCATCAGCATACAACTTCTATTGATTATGAGCTACTCCTATCTGAGCTCGAATCACTCTAACTCGTGAGGCTGTCTCCTAGACTATCTGGGGTCCAGTTAACAACCTTTCTCCCTCCCTATCCCAGAATAGAGGGGTCTTGCACTTCCTACCATATAGTGCCTCGAAAGGAGCTACTCCTATTGTGAGGATATGAGTTATTATAAACGAACTGCATCATGGATAGAACCTTCAACCAAGGTTCATCAAATTCTAACACACACGAGCATAACAACTCCTCCAAGGTCAGGATAGTCCGCTCTGAATGACCATCTAGATGAGGATAGTAAGCTGTAGAGAAGTTCAGCTTGGTACCCATGGCTGCATGGAAACCCTCCTAGAAGTGGGAGGTGAAACTAAGATACCGATCCGATACAATCGTCCTAGGCACACCGTGCCAAATCCTCCACAGTTGGGTTGAACCGAATGGGTACAAAATGTGCTACCTTTGTCAATCGGTCTACTATAACCCATATTGAATCCTTCCCATTGACCAAGGGTAAACCACTAAAGAAGTCCATAGTGATGTCCTCAAACTTCCACACTGTTATAAGCAGGGGACGTAGTAACCCTCGTGATGCCCGATGATCAAACTTTTCGTTCTCGCACATTAAGCAACGTGCCACATGCTGAATCGAGTAGATGAAAAGGAGGATCACCACAGCGCTAGTACTCATTTTGCCAGTGACTGGTGGTGAGTATGTAGTTTATAGTGATGCTTCGTACTCAAGGTTAGGCTACATTATGATGCAGAATGACAGATGGGTGGCTTATGCATCACACCTGTTGAAAGTTCATGAAGTGAACTACCCAACCCATGATTTGAGCAAGCAGCAGTGGTTTTCGCGCTGAAACTCTGGAGGAATTATTTGTATGTCGAGACTTTCAGGATTAAGACTGATAACATGAGTCTCAAGTACTATTTGATGGAGAAAAAGGAGTTGAACAACAGGAAAAGGTGTTGGGCAGAGCTACTTAAGGATTATGACTGCGTAATAGACTATCACCCAGGGAAGGCCAATGTAGTGGCTGATGCTTTGAGTAAGAAGGAAGGTTGAACGAGCTGGTCGAGTTGAGGAGCATGGGTACGGAGTTGGAGGTAGAACCAGTCAAGGGGATACTGGCCAGATTAGTAGTTTAACCCTTGTTGTTTGTTCGAGTTGCAGAGGCTCAAGCGACAGACGAGATGGTTGTGGAAGCTCAGTAGCGGATGACAGCCGGTAAGGTTACACCCTACACTTGGAAGGATGGCTTGATGCTATTGCAAAACAGAGTGTATGTACCTTCGGGGTTGAAGCTGGGAGATGATATTTTGGATGCAGCACATTCCTTCGCTTAGGCCATGAACCCAGGTGAGACAATGTATAAAACACACAGTCTGCATTACTTGTGGCCTGGTATAAAGAAGCAGGTGATTCAACATATATGGCTAGTTGCTTAATGTGCCAGAAAGCAAAGTTTTATCATCGAGCATCAGGAGGGTTACTTCATCTCTTGGTCACACAACTGTGGAAGTTCGAGGACATCGCTATGGACTTTGTTAGTGGTTTTCCCTTGGTCAATGGAAAGGATGCAGTGTGGGATATAGTAGACCTATTGACCTAGATAACACATTTCATACCCATTCAGTTGAAGCCAGATGTGGAGGATTTGGATAGTTTGTATGTAGAGAATATTTTGAGATTACACCGCGTGCCCAGGACAATCGTATCTGATTGGGACCCTAGTTTCACCTCCCACTTATGGGAGGGTTTGCATGCAACCATGGGGACCAAGCTGAACTTCCCTACATCTTACCATCCCCAGACAAATGGTCAATCAGAGTGGAGAATCTTGACCTTGGAGGAGCTATTACGCTCATGAGTGTTGGAAATTGATGAACCTTGGTTGAAGGTTCTATTCTTGGTCGAGTTCACTTATAATAATTCATATCATCACAATAGGAGTAGCTCCATTTGAGGCACTGTATGGCAAGAAGTGCAGGACCCCTCTCTTCTGGGATGGGGAGGGAGAAAGGTTGTTAATTGGACCCCAGAAAGTCCAGGAGAGAACCTCACGAGTCAGAGTGATTTGAGCTCAAATGGGAGTAGCTCAAAATTAACAGAAGCAGTATGCTGATGAGAAGGATACAGAGGTTAGTTTCAAGCAAGGGGATAATGTTTTCCTTCGAGTTTCCCCATGGAAATGAGTGATGCAGTTTGGGAGGAAGGGGAAGTTAGCTCCCCAATTCATTGGTCCTTACAATATCATTTGGAGGATAGGACCACTATCTTATGAGCTAACCTTACCAGCAGAGTTGGACCGGATACATAATGTATTCCATGTGAGTTTTTCCTATATTGACAAGCCGAACTAAGTGATTCAGCCAGATGAGATTAAGCTAGAGAGAGACTTGACTTTCATGGAGAAACTAACCCAGATTATGGAGAGACAGGTGTGTCAGTTGAGAAGCAAGGAAATACCTATGCTTAAGGTGATTTAGAAAAATTAGGATGTCGAGGCACCGACATGGGAGACCGAGGCTAGCATGAAAGAACTCTATCTAGAGCTCATGGAAACTACCTAGCATGTATGTGAGAGAGGATTGGCCATGTGGCAGCAGGAGGATCATGGCCGTGACCATTAGTAGGTCACGGACGTGGTTGCCATGTCATCACGGTTGGAGTAAGGAGTAGGCCACGGGAGTGGTGGACAGCTTATAAAAGCAGAGTCGCGATTCCAGAATTACAACAACCTAAATCTTATTCCTTTAAATCTTCTAACATGCGGCGATTGCTCTAGGTAGAGAAGAGGGACTTGTTGATCAATTCCAAACCAACCTTGGGACTTCAGGAGCCAATGCTACCTAAAAAGGGAGCACAATCAGCGACACCACCTTGCAGTCACTCTGGGAGTCGCCGAGGGAGGTACCATGGAGGACCTCAACTATCTCTATTAGTGTTTTTGTGGTTTTCAGACAGTCTTTTGTCATACCTATTTTACAGTTGTTGTTTTTCCCGGTTTAGGATGTTTTCAGTGATGTTAGTTGTTTATTTCAAGTCTTGATGCTCTGTTTATTTCCGCTGTCGTTTTACTTATGTATTGAGGATTTTTTTAGTTCAGGAAATGTATGTCAGTTGTCATGATTTGTATATTAAGTGAACCTGTGAGCCATGCATGGATCAAACTGTGTGGTTCGATCAAGTCGTCCAGGGGCGGGTTTCATAATTGTCGTACACTTTGTTGCTAAGTTTGTAGCTCGGTAAACTAGATGGGCAGTATAAGGCTTGGAGAAGCTTAACACATAAGAGATCCATATGGTTTAGGATACACCAACCTTGTTCTGTAAGAAGGGTAAGGTAAAAAGTTATGAAATCTTTGGGTGGATCTAACACCCTACTCGTCCGCCCAAGCTGTCGTGGCTCGGGACAGACACTTTGTGAATATGTCAACAAAATTTGAGAATGATGGATCTGTAGTCGGTTATTATGTGAATCCTAGTAAAGGTCCAGAATTAGTACCAATGTAAACTACTACTAAGTACCGAGCCTAAATTAGTAGTTGCATAGGCGATAACAAAAAGGCTGACAAAGAACAGGAAGAGACTATTGTTGAAGGGGCGGCCCTGTTGGGACATCCAAGGAAACGATGGTGATGATGGTATGAAAAAATGTGCTACGAGAGAAGGGACAAGGTGCTGGTGGTGATGAAGAAAAAGGTTGTGATGACACAAATGTGGATCAATATAAAGATGGGAAAACTAATGAACAAAAAGGTGCCGATGAGAAGTCTGTCGATTAGAATTACGATGGGAATCAAGTAATGGACGGGGCAGGGGCCTCTCAAATTATAATGGATACTATTCATAGTATACAAGTTAAGCATCCTGAAGATAAAGCGGTTGAGAATGTGTTGTCCTCCCCCCTTAATTTCGACGGCAGTTCTATCCCTTTCAAGATCCTACCCCCCCTCATGGAAGCTTCCGCAACCAAAAAAGCTTAGGTTTGTAGACAACTCTTGAAGTTTGAATGATCTTCTTGCCAAGCAGGAGCCATCTTCTCAAATCATTGTCTCACCTTAATATGTTTCTTCCTATCAACCAATAGTAGTACCTAACACTCGCAGCCCGAATATTAGAATAAATACTAGGGGTGAACACTATTTGACATGTTGGAGCTCCCATGTTCAATGACGTTGTTAGGGATCATGTGATTAATTACTGCTTAAGTGATGAGCGTGATCAATAAGTTATTCCCTACTCATCTCCCTAACTTTTGTTCATGTTTGCAACCTGGTATTGATGTGTATAACTAGTTACAAGCTTATGTAACATGTTACATAGTCTTCTTTGTTGTTTTTTCCTGGAAGCAGAAGTTGTATAGTATTAGGCTTCAAAGATTGGGTAGCGTGAATGCTTTGAAATGGGTATTGACAGAAGCAAAAAAAAGGAACTACTTCACTAAGTGGATAATAAGCAAGAACCGTCGTTTCTCACTCGAAGGCCGTTCAGATGGCCCACGCTTGGTATTTTTTTCGTGTTGATAGACTTCACGTACAATACAAACTTCTACAAGAAGGCAGCAGTTCAGTTGATCGGTGTGATGCCAGTTAAGAAACAGGTGCGGGTTGTTCTTGGTAGTCGGGTCCCAAATGCCTGTTTTATGGATAAAGAGAGAGGATTGGGGGTTGTATTGACAGAGCTATTCCCTTTTTTGCACCATTTCCTCTATGTATGGCACATGAAGAGGAATATAGAAGTGAAAGTAACAAAGTTGTTGGGATGCAGAGATAAAGCTGAGCCTTTCATATTAGGCCCGTGGGGAGAGTGTTGAATGTAAACACAAGCCAAGGGTTCTTCGCCAAATGGCATGATTTAGTAAATAGTGGGATAAATAAAGAGTTTTTGGATTATTTGACCGCCAAGGGGCTACCTTGCAAGCATAGGTTGGCTCGTTGTTACACTAACCAGGTGTTCGACCTCATTAACACCAGCACGAATAGGGTGGAATTGGCTCACTTGTCCTTGAAGAGGTGGCTTTACACTTTGTTGAACAAATTGGATGGAATTTTTCTTACATACCATCTAGTTATGGGTGTTCAAGTGCTTGAGTTGAAAAAGTTGTTAGAGGAATTCTAACAAAAGACATTTTAAATTTGTGAACCACCTTATGGGATGCTAAACACAGAGGTTAGATTATGGGCGATTCAGTTTTTTGATCAAGATCGAAAATCCGTAACGTTATGTAGGTGTATTTTGTGTCCAACAATTGGTCTTCCTTCTAGACCCAAAGTTTAGAGGTTTCTTAACACTGGCAAGTTGTTGCACAAACGGGACTTACATCGCTTTTGCTCTACATTGGATTATACTTGTGAAACAAGACTCTAGAAGACCTGGTCGAACCACTGGTTTGACCCATTGGTTCGACCCATGCAACCTACATGGGTTCCACAAGACTCTACTCAAACCCACAACAACTAAAAAATGAATAAAACAATAATTAATACTAAACTGAAATCCTTTATTAAACCTTCCAAATCCAGAGAGACAAGGATCCTGAATCCTGAAAGACAACACATAAAGAGAGGAGATGAAACTCCCAAGTTCGAAATACATAAAAATGATATATAAGACGATATCGAAACTCCAACTAGCTCATCCCACCTCCAGCTCTTGCCACTGTGACTGTACACACATACAATGGAAACAAACATCTGACGGTGTCAGCGCTCAGCACTTAGTGGCTACCTGAACTCACGTAGAACTTAGATTGAAACTAAGGATAGAACATAGAAGTCATCCTATAGAGTTAACAAATTTTCATGTGAAAAGCTTGCTCAAAACTGCATTTCCATTTTCTCGCCCTCTTGTTAGAATATTTTTGCTTCCTGAATTCCCAGTTAAATATCAAGGTTTTCCAAACTTGTGTTTTCCCTGCTATCCTAGTGTTTCCTTTCAGTGAAAGTTCCCATGTTTCACGCTTTGATTTACTTGTCTACTGGTTGTAGGCATTATCAACATAATTCTTTTGTAGTTAATATCGAATCCTAACTCGAGGTTGATCATTTACACAAAAGATTAATTCTCTAATGAACTCGCTTCTTAAAACTCTCTTCCTCCTTAAACTTGTCATTATTCATAGAGTGACTACTTGTTGATGCCAACGGTTAGATCCGTAGCTCATCTTTGTGTCTCTCTCCCTTTCTTTTTGTTTAGATGTCAGGTGCAGGCTCTTCTTCCCGCCCTCCTAGCAGGGAAACAGAGGCAAGCGCAAGCAAGTCCCTATAGATGATAAGCTGACAAGAATCTTAGAAGACCTGGTCGAACCATTAGTTTGGCCCATGCATACTAACTCGGGTTTCACTAGACTCAACTGAAACCAACATTGAATGACATTCTCATAAACTAGCATTAAATCCTAAGCTAAAACCTTTATTAAACTTTTAAATAGACAAGGCATGGAACTTGGATCCCAAAATACAATACAACAAGAGGAGATACAACGCCCAGTTTTAAAATAAATCAAAAGATGATATAAATTGATACTAAAGCCTGACCAGCTCTCCCTACCATCCAACTCAAGTATAGTGACTGAACACATAGATACTACTTAAAGACAGTATCCAAACGGGGTAAGTGCTAACTACTAAGTGCCTAAACATCATCCAAGGAGGAATTGTGCCCGATCAACGTAAAGGGAAACATCTCTTAGAAGATATCACATAAACTCCTCAAGTATATACTAGTAATGCGACCATACAAGTCAACTAGTATGATACATAGCATCAGCCAACCCTATATGTGTGGTTAACCTCATAGTGGATCAGACCATGTAACCACCGTAACAGTGTGAGCAACATCTATAGGCATATGCACATCAACACGTCCTAAACCTTTCCTTTTATAAATAGGGATTGTGTAATACGGGGTGACTGACCAATGCACATCAATACGATCTAGTCTACATCATCAACCATCTCATGGAAATTCCATTCATGGGATTCCTCAACATCTAACTACAGTTCTACACTTGACTATTGAGTAAACAAATATGAACCCCACCTTTAAGAAGAGTTCACACCTCTGATTCTGACTTTATATGATTCCCCTCACTGCCACGACTCATATCTTCTGATTGTGTGTCATTTCGAGCTCAAACAATTATATGCTCCATATACTTCTTTGCAACAAATGGAAACTTGCTTGAGCATAATCCCTGCACAGTCCTCCAATGCTCTCTATTACACTAACTAATCTGAAACTTCTAAACGTTGACAAAACTGTCCCAAGTCTTTAACTGTAAACCATCCAAAAATTCAAAACCACGGAAGATAGACTTAATATGAATTAATTACAAAATACCCATTTATCTATCAAGGAAGACGTGTAGGTCACCGAACTCCTCGAATATTACGTGGAGGTCATTCTACTTCTACGGTGAGGCTGGTCGCCACCGGCGACCTCTGCCCAGACTTCGATGAGGCTTCGACAACTTCCCAATTTTTTGGAACTGCCACCTCCCGGTGTCGTTTCGTCCCAATTCCTTCGCTATCGACCGATGCATGTCCACGAGCCACAAAAACCTGCTTCCTCTAGATCGCTCACCTCGAGAGGACTTCCTCCCCTAGATTGATTCCTCCGACGACCACTGATCGCAGCTCCATTCTCCTCCATCTCTGTTCCGAATACAAAACTCCATCGCGCACCCTCGCTTCTTGTGAGCAAGGATCTACCGCTGATCTTGATCCCTTGTCACCTTTGAAACCTTCCATCGATCGCTGTCGCTGTACTAGAAGTTGGTAGAAAGAGAATACCCCCCTCTGCATCTCCAATTAGTTTTAGGTAAGTGGGGTGACTCACAAAATTCTGAGCCAATTAAATGTAACTGGGCCCGCCTAACCATTGGGCCCATCCGACGGCACTACAAACTCTTCCTTCAAAGCTAGCAATCATCTTCCTTCACTTAGATGGTTCAAGGTCAGCTCCTCACCGTTAGATCTATCTGATAATATCTTCAGCTCGTGACTTAGCCTCCGATAATTATCCCGAGACTAACAAGCATGTAATAGTTGGTCAACTACTGAGTCAACTCCTTGACTTAATTAAATTAATTTAGATATCAACTCTCAACTTCTACTCAACGAGTAAGATTTGACCAAATCGAGAATCACAGTGTCACAACTCTTCCCAACATCTATAGGTTTTGTCCCAAAACCTAACTTCACCCCCACTAAGTAGAAAAGATATGATGCTTCAGTGAAGAAATACACTGGTGTTGAACAACCACAACTCTAAAGTCTACTTGGAAGCACTAAGGTCAAGCTTTGACCAACAGTTCCAAAATAATTTATAGCTCACCTTGTCCTCCTTTTTAGTAACACTTGACCCTACTATGCCATCCTCCTTAACGGACCCAATCAATCTGCACCTTGGGGATGACCTAAGGTCAAACCAAAACCAAACCACAATGTTGTTCTAAAAGACCGACAATGGTCCACACCTCAGCTTGCCTAACCCTAACTCGACGCACCCAAGTGGAACTCATGGCTCATTCCTTACTCCTACAAAACAGTTCAAACTCGACCCCCGGAATCCGCTCCTGACCGAGCCGAGATTCCAAAGCTAAGTTTGGCAAACTTTGCCAACATAAGCCTATCCCTCTTGCCATAGAACTGGATCGACCATGCTCAACATAGAGTCGGCTCATCAATCTCACTACCAATTGAACACCACTAAATGGCACCTTCCTCAGAAGCTACTAAACAACCAAATTTGAAGCTTTACTCCCACTATACTAGGTCCATGTCACCTTTGAGTGACCTTAGAATCAACTATGTGCATCATTCAACAGTCTGCACGAAACCAAGCCTCAGATAAGGATGACACCTTATTGCAGCCTGATCATGTGCTCTACTTAGCCCACTACATCAGTGTCCACGTGGGTAGCGGCGAACCAACCCCGTAACCATCAGTCCTGCCACGCCCATGGTTAGCAACACACAAGGCCAAATAGCACGACACACGTGGAATGCCATCCAACAACAATTTGTCTGTCACACATCTTTTATTGTCTCCATACTCCCTCATCCTTGACTGTTAGTAACCTCTTGTTCATCCAACCAATTACTAATGCTGCCTTTCAGAACACAGTTTCTACTATCACCACATTCATCCCAATCAATCCAGTACTTCTCTTTAGATGAGCTTCCAGTAGCCCATGAACATTGTCTTAGGAAGTTAAGATACACTTTTAAGATACTTTAAAATCCCATCCTCAAGTTTAAGCCCCTCAAAACAAGACGGACCATCCTTGGTCAAACCGATGAAAACAGGTCATAAAACCTTTCCAACACTAAGAACCAGTCAAACCCAAAAGAAATAAGAAGTCTTGAATGTATAACTTTTAAAAAGAGTGGAAAACCTTATAAACCTTTATAACCCGAGTTAGGAATATCCAAACCATACTTTAGTTCCTTAAAACGTACATCCTCATGAAGTAGCATCCTGTGTGCATACTAAGCTCAATCTAACTTCAAAGCAAAGTTCATTAAAACGGAAGTCATGATAGACCTTCAAACTTCTTTAACACTTAGCCAGCCCAAAGGCAGTAATAAAACCAACTTAAAACCAGCACGTTTCAGGACATCCTACAACATAGCTAAAATCCTCAAATCCACTTAAATCACCGAGAGCCTGACACCAATAAAAGGTGCAGGGATCAGCCTTTAAAAAAGCGAAGCCTTTTCAGCAATGAGTTAATCTATAGAAAATGCTCGACGTCCTCTAGACCTTCCTTTCTATTCCACTTCTTGCTTCCCTAACTCTCCTTCCTCTTGACTCAAACCTCATAGGCTTTCACATTGCTTATAACCTCTCAGAACTACACTGCTCAATCCTTTACCGATTTCCTTTGAAATCTAAACACACTTTGCCCTTCCAAGATGATATCGACCCCTTGGTAGTCACCATATGGCGGAAAGACTCCCCTTATCCTATCTTGCATCAACTCCATGCTTTTAGTACCTTTACGAACACTTCATCCCCTAAGCACAATTCTTAGCTCAACAAGCCCCACACTACCATGCTCCAGACATGGAGGTGCAAAGGCCAATCCTTGTGGTATGGTACATGGAATACTCGACTAGTCGAGCGACTAGCTCAACATTGCAACTTTCACCTGGCAGCTTACACTACCATCCCTCATAATCAGATCGCTCTTAGCTCAAGTTCCCCATGGATAGGTAATACTAAACTCATAGTACTACTGGAACCTTAGTCAAGCTTCAGGGAATTAAGTCATCCCTCACCATGATGACGGTCCCGACAAGTCTAATCACTCCACTCCACTAAGCTCATGCCCTCCTAACACTTATTTCTCTTATCCACACCCTGACCTCCTTCTTTCTCTTTTGATCGAGGCATGCCACACCAATGATCTCTTCCTTTCCACACCCGTGGTTTACCATCCACCATGATTGTTTCCACCTACCAGTCACGAGTGTTGCATCCTCTCATCTCCACGTCCGTGGTGACCTCATCCCCATGCCCATAATTCCTTCCTCACCACAACCATGGCTAACCCTTTACCCCGCCCATGGCTAGTTAAACACCACAACTATGACTAGATAACCGACACGACCTTGACTCGATCCTCATCACGCCTATGACTAGCTTCATTCCAAAACTGCTAGAGCTACTGCTGCTTTTACAATAACACACGTTACTGTCCTTTTGAAACTAACAACAACCTCACCCTTGCTCCTTCCCTACTCTCATGAAATTTCTAGAACTTTACAGCTCCCTCAACGGTAACCCTTGCTCCTAATCATCTAGAGCAGCTAAGATTTCCACCCTTACTTTTGAGTTGGTCCACAATCAAACATCAATAACTTCTTACCTCCTTGGTGAAACATCCCAGGAAAGACGGCTACACCCTAGCTCTGAATTCCTTTTCCCCACTTGGATCCAGAAAGAATCATCCTAGTAATGGCTTTACAGAAGACTTCTAACTGAAAAGACTCTCAAAGTCTAATTCTTTGTTTCCCCTTTTCCTTTCCCCTCATCTTACTGGAGCTATTAAAGCTCATCAACAATTCTATAAGTCAAGAAAACAATGAACTCTATCCCCAATTCCTTACCCCTTTAATCAATGGGATTTTGAAGTTCTAACAACCAAATGAATCTTGAGAACTATCGGGGTTGTTTCATACTCAAGGTCCCTGCGTTAGACTTTAAACAACCTAGGTTTCACTCTCTAGTTCCTCCAGTAATGGAGATAAACTATCTCTACAAAGAAACTACAAACTACCTAAACTAACTAGATGAGCAAAACAAATGAAATAGTCAACAATTAAAATGAGATGTTGCTAGGTTACAAGACTAGTCAATGCTCAAATACCATTCACAAGAAGAGTTGGACATAATGGAAACAAACTATGACATTGATTCTTCTATAGGGATTTGAAGGAATCCATGACAAGGTCTTGCAATGGATTACGACTACCAATTCACAAGTGATCAACTCAATTGGTAGTGAATACAAGGTGTTCGGCGAAGTTCCTAGGTGCTTAGAAAGCCTTAATGACACCACAAACACCAAGAAAAGGATTCTAGTCACTGTATGACACCCCAAACATCACAATAACTCAAGTTTGTCACCACCTATAACGAAATGCGCTCTCAGTGTTCGATGAAATTTCACTAAGGAAAAACTCAAACTAAAGGTTGAATTAGGGTGTATGCATGGTCCACAAACACTTGCATTTAATCTTGGACTTACTTCTAACACATTCCAATCATAATCATGCAAAGGAATGGGTTCATAAGACCCATTTCAAGCCATGACACAAACTTGGTTGAAACTCAAAAGTCCAAGCACCATCATTATCATAATAAGAATCCATTTCAAGCCATGACACAAACTAGCTATAATCTACTATATACAACTTGATTTCACTCGCTTATTCCTTTCATCTTCTTTTTTTCTTTTCGTTCATTTTTCACATTTTTGGCTTTTCTTTATATTGCTGCTTTTTCCAAATGCGGGTGGTCACAACCTTGACCAAACTCGGAGCTAACCAGTCTCCAACCCATGCCCTAAGCCTCATAAATGCAGGGAAGAAGGTAGACCTCGAGGGTCGCTACATGTGTATAGGTTCTAACCAAATCCCACGCCTTAGAACCTCCTTGAATTCTATTAGCTTCTTCAAGGATTGGAGTTTAGTGCCAAGTAGCACCCTTAGAGAGGTATGGAGGAGCCGAAGCGGTGGTGAGCGCCAACTCTTTCCTCATTGCGGCTTCCTCCTTGTGAATTTGTATACTTGAGGAGGGCAGAGGTAGGTATTTGAGTGAACGCCAAGCTCCATGGTGATCCCCCAGGCTAATGGTGGTACTTGGGCGGTCGTTGAGGTCGGCCAAGGGCGGTCCCAAGATGGAGGAGTCTGTTCTAGATCAGTTTGGCGAGTACTCATTGTGAGTTTCCTGACATAAGTACGCAAAACCAAATATGAGTCTAGAAATGTCTCGTTTAGTCTCATTCTAACTACAACTCAAGGGAAACACCAAATGATGGGTTGCTCAATGGGAGGTGCAACGTCAAATTTGGGATACCCCATATCTTGATGAGTTTCTACCTTAAACTCTCCATCATCCTCCCTTTCGGACTGTTCTACCCCATCATCAAAGAGAGGTAGCTTCTCTTCAAGGAAAATTGATGCTTTCACTTCTTTTTAACACCATCTACCATAGACTTCCAATCCCGAAAATTGATGCTTTCACTTCTTCTTAACACCATGCTTCTCCTTAAATTTAGGAAGGAAAAAAACTGCTTCCTTTATTCTTCGATTGCCCACTCCCGTGTAAAGAGATAAACCCATCGTATATTTGTTGATAGTTTCTTGAGGTTGATAGTTTCCTCGTATCTTTGTCGATTTTGTGCTAGGGCATTAGAGTTGTATTTCCAAAGAAAGAAAAGGATTTTAGGGGCCAACTTCATTTTCCAGAGATATTTCCAGTTACTTGTCGGGAGGCCTTGGAATCTTAGACCGAAAAAGCTGCAGACCGTTGGAACTTCAACCACTAGCTATCCGCATAGTCGAAGTGCCTATCGGGACCATACTATTTTCCATGGTAAGAGAGGGAGAGTAGTAGTAACTGATGGTTTAGAGATTCCATTCTCTTGTTTCCTGATTTCTCCAGTCAGCAGCCACTTCAAAAGGCCCTGTATCACTCCTGATCCTCATTTAACCAGCCGGGAAGACCCAAGGATCAAAGTTAAGGTTTATAGTTTATCTGCTTCCCACAATCTTGAAAGCTTCCAACTCTAGAGCTCGTCGGCTCTAACAAATACTACTCCATATCAATGACGGGCTCCTTTTTGGCTAGTAGGAAGTCCATTTTGGGGAAGTATTTTGCCTGTATTAGTTGGTGATCCCTACAATTGTGTCGGCTTCTTCCACTATTGCTTAACCAAAGATAATGGTGTCATCCGCAAACAGGCAGTGGGTCAATGTAGGCCCCACCTTGAGAGATAGATGCCATGCAAGGGTTGCACCACGATAAAGAGGAAAGAAGAGAGAGGATATCCCTAGCAGATGCCTCTTGAAGGAAGAAAATTCATCTGGGTTGCCCGTTGAAGATGACATTGAAGCATATCCTACGAACAAAAGCATTAATCCAAGATCTCTAGGTTGGGAAGAAACCATAATGTTGCAAGATCTGGTCAAGGTTGTCCCAATCAACCATGTCATATGCCTTCCTCATGTCAAGCTTAAGGCACATATATTTATGATTCCCTATTTTCCAATTTTTGAAACTATCCAACATTTCGTGGACAACATAATATTATACTGTATTAATGGGCCGCTAGTGAAGGCTTCTTGCATTTTGTTGGTGAGGATAGGCATCCATCTCTTGATCCGGGATACCATGATTTTGGAGGTAACTTTGTATATGATGTTCCAACAACTAATTGGCCGAAAATCATTCATAGCTTTGGGTTTGGAGGTCATTGGGATCAAAATAAGGTGAGTGTTGTTCCATCCTTTGGGAATTACCCCATTGATGAAAAAGCTTTTGACGTATGAGATTAATTGCTCTTTGACGACGTGCCAGAACTTTCGGTAGAAATTCCTGGTGAAGCCATCGGGCCCTAGAGATTTACTTGGTTGGAGGTCAAATGTCGCCGCTATAATTTCCTCCTTCGAAGGAGTTAGGGAGAGGTTGTCATTCATATTTTTGATAACCAGACTTGGAAGGATGGAAAAGTCCATCTGGTGATTGCCATCTTGTCTTTCATGGAATAGGTTATGGTAATACTTCATTGCGTGAGCCGACAAGAGGCACATGTCCGCTATTTCAATGCCGACCTATGGTTGGAGACTTGAAATATGGTTCCGCTGCTTGTGTTGGACGTTGATGGCATGAAAGTAGGTTGTATTTCGATCTCCTTCATGACCCTATAGAACATGAGCAGTCTGTCGCCATAAATCGTTGTCATTGGTCCAAATATCTTCTAGCTCACATTTTGGAATTCTTTCTTTCATGATGATGGCTTGTTTGTGCAACAACTCAACTATATGTCGCATTCGGTTCTTAATAACATTTTTTGCGGGCTCTTTTGGTAGAAAGTAGAGATAGTGCCCATCTAGAGATTTCATGTTGATAATTAGAGAGGTTTATGTGGGTGTAATTACCTGGAACCCAATTGGGTGATATTATGTTTCGGCCAAGGCTCTGTCGAGTTAGCATCGGATACGTGACAGACCCTTGTGGTAGTTTGACCAAGTGAATGGTGTGCCTTGGAATCCAATGTCGAGGAAGGCATTGGATGATATGAATTAGCCGAAAGGCTCGATATACAAAGACGAAACCGGATTGCTTCCTTCATCTCATATCCATAACATATGGAATTAAAATCGCCTAATACAATCTAGGGACTACCTTCGCAATGAAGACTAGTAACTTTTGGCCAGAATGAACGTCTTGCAGTAGGAACGCTTGAACCATGAAGAAAAGTACAAATGAACCCATCGCCATAGTGGACGAAGGTATAATATTATTCTAATCGATAATCTGAAGGTCCAACAAAGGGCTAATCCACCAGATGTTCTGATAGGATTAACATAGCAAAGGTTGGCAAAGTCTAAAGAGAGTCTCTTCTCTTCCTTGAAGTCCATAGAGTTCTTAGTTCTAGGCGGATGGTCCGAATAAGATTTTAGAGACGGTTGATTATAAGGGATCGCACCATTCCCCTACAATTCCAACCGATAAGCTTCATTGCGGAGGAGTTGGGATACAGATGGCCACAAACTCCTCAGGTACTGCATCTTGAACAATAGTATTAGTATTAGCTTCATTCAACTTTGCTACAACTATATTACCTCCTCCTTTGGTTGCTTGGTGTTTGAGGTTTGACTTCCTAGTAAACTTTAGCTTGTCAACAGTGGGAGAGATAGAGAGGTTATTGAGTTCAAGACGTGTGTTGTATTCCTCCAACTGAAGCTTCCATTTTTGTGCATGGTGTTCAATAGGATCCTTATGTTGGATCATCACTATGATGGTTGTGTGCAGATGAGTTCCTATAATTTGTTGCATAACTCAGCCATGTTGGCTAGTTGGGCTGAGGAATGGGCGTGGGCCAAGACACTGCTAATGCGTCAGTGGGGATGCATGTAAGGTAAATGGAAGCTGATTGGGTATTATGGGTGAGATTGGCGTTCATGACAGTTGGGAGTTGGGCCTGAGTCGCATCGGGCCTCGAGATGATCATGTTGTCGGCCAACAGAGGGATATGTGGGTTCCTTATGTAGAACTGTTCGAACCATGCCGGGGTGAGCTTCTTGATATTTCATATTGGGCTTCTAGGGACTAGAGTTTCCTCTAAATGTGCCTTGCCCTTGATAATATTGATGATGTGGGTCACACAAGGTCCATGACCAATGTTCTGGGACAGAAAAATTCAAACCCTGGCGGAACTTCAGGAGCCTTAGAGCTGTTATTGGCGGCGCTGACTTCTACTCTACCAAAAGTATCCGTTAGGTGCCGAGGCAACATGGGACAAGATTACGTTTGTGTGGTCAGAGGTGGGTGCACTGGGAAGAAGTCGATAGTTGTGGGGGTGACTGTAACCAGTGGTGATTCTCAGGTACCTTTGATGGGTTGGGAGATTAAGATGGGACGCGGCTATTTCAATCGGGGTGAGAGGAGCTGGCAATGGGTCCCAGAGAGCCTTGGGTTAACAGAATCATTAAAGGTGTGCTGTTGTCTATGGATCCGACGGAGTTATATGGGAAGCCGAATTCGTCCTTGCTCTGTCCTTCAGGTATTTGTAACCTTCTTTTGTTCTCCCATACCCCTTAGGAGGATTTGAGTGCCACGCTCGCTACATGAAGCACAAGTGTGGCTGATTCTACCATAGAAAACATAGACGTCAAGGAGACTATCGTAGCGGAATAGGATGTTCTGATCTGGCAAGCCCATTGGCATCTCGAGATAGAAGGTTGGAAGTAGCGGGTCCTCAAGTTTAACTTATGTGAATACATTAATTTCTTCCATCCAACGGATGCCCTCTAATCCGAGTTGCTCTGCCACCTAATGCATTGGGAAGATCTTCTGGACAATGTTGCAGATGCAATCCCCATACCCGAACTGATATGACATATCAAGTATGTGGAACCATACCGGTACTTACCTAAAGCACACCCAATCAATCCTAGTGTTTCCATCCTAATGTTTCACCCATAGTAGAGCCCACCAAGTATGTATGGTTGATGGGTCCATGCGTATTTCTTTTGCCTTTCTTGTTCTCCGTGGAACTAGAAGAAAATATTATTCATGTTCATTAGTCCCCCTATCATTAAATCAACCAAGTATCCCTAAGGTGACTATGTTCCTTCTTTCGCATCTCATATAATTTTATGTTATTGGGATAAGCATATGGGGTGAGTGAAGGGCATTTCCTGCCGTTAGTCCTGAAATGATAATAGGGGTATGTTGTATTGATAGAGCATTCAACTAACCGATCAATTTTCGTTTCGTACATTTTTTTTCTTCATTTGTTGAACCACTTTTCGCCTACACTTTCCTATATAAACCCTTCCCCTCTTTTTGTTTCTTTCTTGCCTTCAATTTATTCCTTCTGCTACTTTTTCATTTGAAACTTGTTTTCTCCGAAACTATAGTTTCTCGACAACCGTTACTTTTTTGTTTCCGATGATGTCTGACTGTTCAATATAGATGTTGATGGGGTCATCATCCACAGTGTCCTTTTTTCTTGTTCTGCTACATGTGCCTCCTTTCTAAAAGGTTTGATGAAGCAATAAAGAGGATCGGCGAATGATCTACTTTTCGTCGTCGTGGCAAAGGAATGGTTGTTGTAGTGACGATGTCTCGATTGCCTTTTATACTCTTTTATATTTATATTTTGTTTCATATATATCCCTTATGTTCTATTTGGTGGTTAGGTAGTATCCAACTCTTTTCTTTGACCGTCTATTGTTGAAATTCCCGACAATTTTCTATTTATTAAATAGCCAAATTTTCCTATAGGGACGACTTGACTCACAAGAATTTTCAAAATTTTTATAAAACAACTTTAATTATGCTCCAAAACTTTTTCCGAAATCGAAGAACGGTAGCATTGTAATTTTCCATCCATTGCCAAATTATTGAACTGGTCCCCGAACAATTCACCGATTACAGATCAGTCACTCAACTTTTCCCAAGTTACAAAAAGTCACTGAATTTAACCTGAATTGCATTCAGTTCACTCAACTTTGATGTATGGTCACCAAAATTTCCCAGAGTTGCGGTAAGGTCACTGAAGTTTTCCAAGATTGCTGGCCAGTCACTCTTCTTTTCCGGCAAGACTGGTCGCCACCGGCGAGCATTTTCCAGAATCCGGCGAGCACCCAAAATTCTTGGAACGCCAGTTCACTAAGGGGAAAACTCGAATGGGCAGCTAGGATAGATTCAGAGCTGCATCTGAGGCTGGGGAGGTGACTTCGAGGCGTAGGGTCGACCTAGAAGTTCCACAATGCTTCCAACTCAGGCGAGCTTCACCACTCTCCAGCGACACCTCCAAATTAAACAAATCCTTATAAAATGAAACCCAAACACCGGGGAACGGTTGCTGGTCTTCAAACAACGCTAATGGGCACACTTGGTGGCCACGAATCGATATAGAAGTCGATCGATTGGAGATTGCCAGCACCGTCGACTTCTACCTCCTGTCTCTGTGTCTCTCTTTCTCTCTGTCTCTGTCTCTGTCTCTGTCTCTGTCTCTCTTTCTTTCTCTCTTTATCTATATATATATATATATATATATATATATATCTCTCTCTCTATCTATCTCTCTCTCTCTCTCTCTCTCTCTCTCTCTTTATCTATCTATCTCTCTCTCTCTCTTCAATCCTGCATGATATAATATCCCTCTATCTTCTATAGTTCATCTAATGGGATAAGAATCAAAGAATGGGGATAAGGATCAATAAAATCCAGCTGTTGCTGCTACTGCGCAAAATCGGCTAAGAAGGAGGAGAAGACAACAAAAGACTTGGGTCATCCTGAATGAAAACAGCCCTCTCCTCAGGCCATTAGATGAGTCTGACAGTCCAAACACATCTATCACCACAACTTGACTTCGTTTCTAGGCCATCTCAACCGTACGCTATGTCTAACAACTCAGATCTCTCCTAATTCCTCCCTTGAATCGATCAAGCTTCCATCTACCACCGCAGGATTCATCCAGCGGTCCGCATTCCTCCACGACTACCGTTAGTCAAATAACAGCTTCATTCCATATCCGCTTATTTAGCAAACCAGATACATACTTTACTAATTTTTATACTCGGTTAATTTAAAGTCAATCTCTCAAATTATATAATTAATTAATCATCAAACATCTCATTCCGCTATTCGAACGAAATCAAGTTCAAAAATTTTGATTCACATAAAAGTTAATTTCTTCACATATTTAATTGGCAACTAAACTTAATAATTACTTCTAAGTATCACAACATTAGACATGACATAGGAAATTAAATAATTCACTTACTAATAACGACTAACATATTAAACGTAACATAATTTCCAATATAATACCGAGTCAAATAAATTATCGATCAAGCAAACATTAATGCATAAATTATATACAACTAAACAATACTAATATTTTCATAACATGCTTTTATGCTAGACTTTCTAAGAGATAGTTTAGTAATTTAAAATTTTAATTCACGTGAACGTTAATTTCGATCGCTATGATCGGGATGTAACAACTGTATTGGTAAAAAAGAATGGGGTTAAACAAACCCATTCTTTCTTGTTGCCGACAGTGTTGGCGATTTTTATTGTTGTGTTTGATGTTTTGGATGATGAGAGGAAGGATGGAATTATACCCCTCAATTTGTTTATCGGCCACCGACCATGATAGTGCACTCCTCCCTTCAGACTCCATTCACGTTTTTCATTACAACCCCGACATCGTCTCCGATCGGTTTTCTTTTTACCGACGTAGTTTATCCGGTAACAGAGTCCAAATATGCGGTTACTCAATCGCAGGACCGATATATCGCATTACACTATTTTTCGAACGGTTTAAATTTCCTTTTCATGCTGACACTTGGCGAGACGTGAAGAATTGATGGTGCATCTCCCTTGTTGGTCACATTGGCTTGTCCTTCTTACCGATACTCTTCACTAACGACAAACTCTGCTCAACAATGGCTGACATTAACTCCTCTTTTCCTCCCATCGGTTGGCGGATTCAAAGACAATGGATCTGATTCCCTCTCGCCCGGTTCCGCGATGATCCTCCTGTAAAGACAACCATGAGAGCTCGTCCTTTTCAAAATTATCGACCAATCCTCCACTTTCTTATCTGCAGTAAGAGCCACTCTTCCTCTTCTATTTTTGTATCAGCTCGTAATTTTTGTCTAATTGGATCTAACTCGGCTCCTGGGTTTGCCGATGAGGAACACCGCAATAGTGGCTCAACAATCCCGTTAATTTCTTGATCTGATGTTGCTTGTTATTATTCTCTGAGATCGATATGCTCATTGCCTATTTCACTCTTGGATGATTTTACTATTTTGCAATGTCCAACCTCTCATCCATAGCATAAAAAGTTAACAGACATAGAAGTGAAACTACTCTCTAATAGGGATGATGTACCCAAAGTTAATTTCCAAACAAACCAATGTTTCTAGATGACCATGATGTTGGGTGCGGTATAATATAGTATAAGATAATTTCGAGTTGAGGTGCTAGTATGCGGCTTGTTCAGTTTTGTGTCTAAAGTTTGATGCATATTAGAGTTCACTAGGTGTCTAGAGCTTGTTTGTTCCGTACATTCGATCTAAAGTCATTTAATCTTGTTTTAAAACCTCTATCTTGACATACCAACTCACATGAGGTATTCTAAAAGACCTCCAAGTTGGATTTTATTATTCTTAGTCATTGGTTTGAGCTTGAATAATCTAGTTATGATTTCCACCTTTTACTTTGTCTAGCTAGCTTAAATCCGTACTAATGTTCGTTTAACCGAGCTAGCCTTTTTGATTTTATCATATGAAAAGTTATTTGAATGCAAGTATCACAACATGTCGAACCAATTTTAAAAGGAGTTAGGGCCTAGGATAGTAGTATTTTAGAACATACTAATCTATCCTCAATCGAACATTAACATTCCAATCAAAGCATGTTTAGGATAGTGCTAATAATATGTCATGTAATTATGCTTGTAAAGTTGGTGCTTTTTAGTTCTTTTTCCGTTGATAAACCTTTCACCTTGACATGTGTAGATTAGTCTTTAGGATAATCACTAACGTTATGACTTCTTTTCATTGCAAGGTAATTAATCCAATTCGAGTCTTGAGATGGAGATGATAGCATTAGTGCTAGGTGAGCTCGACTATGAGACTAGGACGAGTAGGTTTGGGGTGGAGTTTCGAGTGAGATTTAAGGAGAGCGGAAAGGGGCTTAGTGAGGAGTGATTACTTTTGAATTGTTTGAGTGAGGGTTTAAGGGTGATTTGAGGGTTTTAGGAGTGTGGTTTTGTAACTAATTAGGTCATTCTTTTGTTATTTTCACTTGATAATTTTTTGATTGGTGTTTGTGATGCTAAAATATGTGATTATCTTTATCAATTTTCACAAGATTTTTCCTCTTCTTTCTCCTCCTTGAATTTCAAAATTGAACCCTTTATATAAGCCTGAAAATAGTTGTAGATGAATAGTGAATTTCTGAAAATATCCCCTACCAAATCCACACCTATCTCACCCTAGACTGCCACCTACACTAGGTTTTCCCCTAGTGGCATATTTGCCCGGTTTCTATTTTCACATCACAAATCCCGACTAATCTTGATTTGAAATTAATTTGGATCCTCTTAAATCCTTCTAAATAAACTTACGGATCATAGGCGAATTCGAACCGCTGCATAATCCTTGTATTTAAGGAAGAATTGATTTTGAAAGACTGAAATGACTGCCTAACCGCACTTGGTTCGGTCCCAAACCAAACCGAATTTGACCATTCAACTGGACAATTAATGCTCTGGGGTAAAACTATCTTTTTCCACTAAATGACAACTAAATCAATTCGGTTTGATCAAAATCTTACATGGAATTTACTTAACTGTATTCGTAATTAAATCAAGACTCTCCTCCTTAAATATTTATCAGCGTACTAGGTGATTAAGCTATTAAAATCCCATATTATACCCAAGAATTTTGTTGGTTTACCTAACCATATTAATTTAAATGAGAGAATCAAACCGGACAAGTTATCCGGTCGATCAAACATGTCAGGAATATAGCTAAAATTATACTCAAATTCTTGGATTTAATTCCATTATTCCTACCCCAATTTTAAGCACCCAATTTCAACTTTGCCAGTCTGTCTAAAAATATATCAAATCATAGGGCGAGACCTGCAATCCTAAATAAATAATAAACTTTAATTTACACCGAGCTCGGACAAAAACCTGTAACCACACTTTCTTTTCAAACACTTTCATTGAAAATTCCTAACTCTTCAAAACCAGTTACAAGGATTGACTCACCATATCATTGGCACCACTTAGACCCTCAAATACTATCCCCTATGGAAGTCTAGTACCGTTAGAGGTGCATACTCACCTTCTGAGATCTGCGACGCCTCCAAGGAGCTGGTAGCACACATATGATAGTAGAAGACAACCAGACTCTCATACCAAATGTAAAACTGACCCTAGAAGACCACGTCAAACCACTGATTCGACCCATGCATGCTAACTCAGGTTCCACTGGACTCGACTCAAACCAACATTGACTAACATTCACATAAACCAGGCATTAAAGACTAAGCTGAAACCTTCATTGAACCTTTAAATAGACAATGCATGTATCCCGAATCCCAAAATGCAACACAACAAAAAACATGAGATACAACTCCATCAAAAGCTGATAACAATTGATATAAAAAACCCGACCACCTCTCCCCACAAGAAAAATAGGGTTTCAGTTGATCCCGCCAAGATTGATAACATAGCTCAACTTCCTCCTCCTACATCAGTGAAGTCAGTTAGAAGTTTTTTGGGACATGCATGGTTCTATAGGAGGTTCATCAAGGATTTCTTCAAGATTGCACTACCAATGACTCGCCTGCTTGAGAAGGATGTTCCCTTCCATTTTGATGATGCGTGTTACCAAGCATTTGAGGCTCTCAACTTTAAACTCAGCACCGCTACTATCCTTATATACCATAATAGACGATGCGAGTGATTTTGCAGTCGGGTCAGTACAAGGATAGAGAATTGAGAAGTGCTTTTACTAATCATGCAGCCATTAGGTACCTCATGAGCAAACCAGATACCAAACCAAGACTGATTTGTTGGGTGCTGCTGCTTGAAGAGTTTGACATTGATATCAAGGATAAAAAGGGCATAGAGAATTTTGGTGTTAATCATATCTCTTGCCTAGAGAGGCCTGCAGCTAAATTGGAGACGTGTTTTGAAATTCAGGAAATGTTTCTTAAAGAAGAAAGTCGAAGGACCTTGGTTTGTCGACACAAGCGAAGGAAGTTTTCTCATGACATCAAGAAGTATTATTGGGAAGATCCACATCTTTTCTGAATCGGCTCTCACAACATCATTCGCTGGTGTGTCACCAGTAGTAAAGCTAATGACATCATGACTCATTATCATTCGGGACCGGCTGGTGGTCATCATGGCATAAATTGAACAGCTTAGAAAATTATCATTGTTAGTTTCTTTTGGCCTACCATATTTTGAGACTGTAAGGATTTCATCAACGCGTGCGATCAATGCCTCAAACTGTGAATGTGCCTCTAGAGATTTATTAGATATGGCAGGTTGATTTTATGGGACCTTTCCCTACATCTTATAAGAACATAAGCTCTCCCCACTAACGATGCTAGGGTAGGTGGAAATTTCTTATAGAAGGTGCTTTATAGATTCGGTACACCTAAACGATTATAAGTGACCAAGCAACTTATTTTCATGGTCAATTTGATTGTGTGTGTGTGTGTAATGCATGGTGTTACCCATCATGTAGCCATGGCTTACCACCCTCAGACGAGTGGCCAAGTCGAGGTGACAAATATGGAGTTAACATATATCTTAGAAAAGGTGATCTCGCACAATTAATTGTCCATTAGATTAGATGACGCCTTGTGGGCATATAGAACTGCTTTTAAAACTCCTATTGGCACTTCCCCTTAGATTATAGTGTATGAGATAGCTTACCATTTGCCTATAGAACACGAACACTGTGCTTGGTCGGCCTTGAGAACACTTAACTTGGAACGTAGTGTTGCAGAAGAGGAAAGAAAAATCTATGTATTCAAATGTTGGAAATATGCACTATGGACTTGACCTTGATGTAATACCAAAGATAAGACGGATATGTGAGTGGACGGGAAACCTCACTTTAGCTCAGGAGCTAGCTGAAACTAGATAGCATCAGATCTATGGTGAGCTAGATCAAGTTAGGGACTGACACTGAAGCTCGAGTGTCACTAGCTGCGGTACTCAGCTGAGCTGGAGTGAAGGTGGGGAGCTAGGTAGCAGGAGTGGTAACACTCCCACCTAGGACAAATGGGCACACACCCTTTCGTTTGATTCAAACTCCTTCTGAGTTGTTTTCCCTCCAAAACCCGTAGGGACTTCATGGCCGTTGGCTACAAGTCTATCCTTTTCGTCCTTGACCCCTTGCCTATATAAAGGAGGCAATAGTGTGCAGAAAAACACACAGAAACTAACATCTATCCTTGCCTATGAATTATGAGAGTGATTCAAGTATTTGAAGCCTAAGAACTTGAGTGAGACGGTCTTATCCTCGGAAGGGATTTCCTGATACCCAAGGCTTGTAGAGTGGAAATACTCTTTTCTAAAAGTGGTGCCCACGATTCCGTCTTGCTCCTAGATCTCATCACCTATCAAAGCTCGAACGATTGCTACTTGGAACCTCCTAAGCCAACAATCGAAAAGAGTATTTGCCATGTCCAAGGTTGCAGCAATCAAGGAAATGACCTCGTCATTCGTCAAACTTGAGAAGTTTGAAGGTGTGGATTTTCGTCGGTGGCAGAAGAAGATGCACTTCCTTCTCACTACCTTGAAGGTTGTGTATGTTCTATCTACACCTTATCCTGTGGAGCTCGAGGAGGAGGCGGAGACGGATGAGAAGAAGAAGGAGGAACGAGTACGGAAGCAGCAAAAATGCGACAATGATGACTACATATGTCGTGGCCATATTCTGAATGGCATGGCAGATTCATTGTTTGATATCAGTCAAAATTATGAATCAGCCCACGAGTTGTGGGATGCGCTGGAGTTAAAGTATTTGGCCAAGGATGCTTCGAGAACGAAGTTCCTAGTTAGTAATTTCCTAAATTACAAAATGGTCGAGACCAGACCGGTTATGGAGCAATACAATGAGATGCTTCGGATTTTGGGACAGTTTTCCCAACATGATATGAAGATGGATGAGGGAATCTCCATGTCGTGCATAATCGACAAGCTTCCTTATTCAGGAGGAACTGTCCCTGATCCAACTTGGAAGCCACTCGCGGATAGAGGAGGCTCTATGGATGCAAGAAAGTGGGAAACCGAAGGATTCTTCATCTATTCATATGATAGAAGAAGAGGAGCCATCTGCTCGACGGAAGGGCAAGAAATGACCATGGAGAAACATTAAAGGAGACTCTAACAAGAAAACGAAAGTTTCATGTTGGATATGTGGGAAAGCAGGTCACTTCAAACGTGACTGTCCCACAAACAAGAGTCTGAATCACGACAAATAGTGTCAGAAGTGGTGCCCACGATTCCATCTTGATCCTAGATCTCATCACCTATCAAATCTCAAACGAGTGCTACTTGGAACCTCCTACGACAACATCAAGTTGGAGGAGTGATGAGATCGAGCTTATGAAAGCTCTAAGTTGCACAAGAACCGTACCGAATGGATCCAGGAAAACTGAGATCCTATTGGTATGGAACATCCACTGTCACACAAGTTTTTCCTCATGGAGTTGTGGAAAATCAATCGCCCCGAAGAGGATCCTTTCAAGGTAAATGGGCATCGCATGAAACTTTATGTTACTAGTCAATTCCTCGGAGTGGTAAAATAAATGAAACTAGCCCCTCAGCTGATCAGGGGTAAACCTAAACCAGCCTAGCTGAAGACTTCAGGCGTCTAGTTCACAACGTAAAACGAACGCTTCTCGGGAGGCAACCCAAGTTTGAGTATTTCTTTTATATAACTTTTAAAATTTTGAGTCTAGTGGTATGTCTAGTGTTGAGTCGATTGAGTTTGGATGTTCAAATTGTGTCCCGAACGTTTGGGGTAACATGGTGTTGTTAAGTGTGTGCAAAATGAAGAATCCACCAACAGAAGAAAACAATGTTGTGTATTGATAACACACGACATAGATGGGAACAGATGTGTTCTCCTGATTTATACAAGATCGAGAAATTAATATAAAGAAATAAACCTCAAATGGCTCACTTATTGCCATGCAAACTGCTCGATGATGTCCTGGGTGACAAGTTCATATTAGCCTTGCGACCTCCAATAGAAGGAGGCCCACCTGTATCTAAGTTAGGTGCATCAACATCTAATCCATCACCCAATGCACCATATAAGAAGAATTCAACCTCGTGATATTCTAAATTCAAACTAGAAGTTAGAATGGATATTCTTGTGAAGGTCTCCAATTCTGAACCGCATTCCGCTCGTGCACTGCCCTTGTGCCTTGGGGAAGGGGGTCAGCTCGCATGTCCAAGCCATTGATCAGAGTAAATTTTGGGTCGATCTAACACCCTACTCGTCCGCCCAAGCTGTCGTGGCTCGGGACAGACACTTTGTGACTATCTCAACAAAATCTGTGAATTATGGATCTGCGGTCGGTTATTATGTGAATCCCAGTAAACGTCTAGAATTACTACCAATGTCAGCTACTATGAGTACTGAGCCTAAATCAGTAGTTGCATGGACGACAACAAAAAGGCTGACAAACAACTAGAACAGACTATTATTGAAGAGGCGGCGCTGATGGGACAGCCAAAGGAAAGGTTGGTGATGATGGTATCGAAAAAGGTGCTACAAGACAAGGAGATTGTAGTGATGAAGACAAAGGTGTTGATGACATGCCTATGGATCCGAATTAGGATGGGAACAAAGTTACAGAACAGGATGGTAGCAAACGGCCGTTACGTTCCTTCCTCCTCAACGACACAACCGGTCCACTCCTCGGAAATGACCCAAGGTCAAACCACAACCATGGCCTAAAAGACCGAAAGTGGTCCACACCTCACCTTGCCTAAATCTAGCTCGACCCACCCGAGCAGAAACTATGGGCTTATTTCTTGCCCCCGCAAAACTCCTTCAAGCTCGACCCTTAAAAATCGCTCCTGGCTGAGCCGAGATTCCAAGGTTAGGTTAGGTTGGGCATGCATTGCCAACATAACCCTATCCCCTTTTTCTTTAAGCCATCATTGACCATGCTGAACATAGAGCCGACCCCTCAATCTCGCTACCCATCAAGCACCATAACCTGGCAGCCTCCTTAGAAGCCACTAAACAACCAAAGTCGAAGCCTCAATACCACTGTTCCTAGTCCAACTCACCTATGAGTCATCCTAGGATCAACTATGTGCATCCTCTAGCTTTCTACACAAAAACGGGTTTCAAATAAAGATGGCACCTTATCTCTATGCCAAAACATGTGCTCTATTTAGCCCATTGCATCACTATCCACAAGCGTAACCCCTCGATGCAGCATGCCGACATCCAGCAAGTGCACCATACCAGTTGTAAGCCATCCATCCACGATTTGTTAGTCACACATCTCATATTGTCTCCATTCCCCATCGACAACCTAGTCTCGCTCCCCATGGTCTGTAACGTCACTGACTACCACACCCGTGGATTCCTCACACGTCACGCTCGTGATCTACTAGATGATGCATGTGCTAGTTCTCCGGCCACGGTCGTGACTTACACTGTCAGATGCGTGGTCGGAATACTAACCACCACAGTTCCCTCACACCACACTTGTGATTCATTGATTACCTCTCTCGTGACCAACAGAGCATCACAGATGTGGTTAGCAAATAACCTTAATGGTTGTCCGTCATGCAACGTCGCTGCCTCTATTTGCTCATTCCCCTTGTTCATCCAAGTTATTACTAATACTAGATTCCAGAACCTAGTTGCTACTATGACCCCTTTCCTCCCCAACCATCCACAATTTCTCCTTCGATGACCTTCCATTACCCCCATGAACATTTTCTTACTAGATTAAAATACCTTCAAGGCACTTTAAGATCCAACCTTATGTTGAATTTTTACTTGAATCCCCAGAAGCCGACACCCAAAAAGAGGGCAGGGATCCGGCTTTCAAAAGTGACGCCTTTAAAGCAACGAGTTAACCCATGGATAATGGTCATCATCCCATAGACCATTCCTTCTATTCCACTTCTTGTTCCCTTAACTCTCCTTCCTTTTGACTCGAGCATTAGAGGCTTGTACCTCTCTGATGCCATCTCAGCACTATGCTACTCGATCCTTTACTAGTTTCCCTTGAAATATGAACACACCTTGTCCATCTCTAATGGTACCAACCCCTTAGTAGTCACCATCTAGCGGAGAGACTTCACTTGTCCTATTGAACGTCAGCTTCACACTTTCAATACCTTTTCAGATTTTGCATCCCCTAATCAATGTTGCTAGTTCGTCAACACTTACTACCATGTTCCAGACATCAAAGTCTAGAGACCAATCCTTGTAGTGCTACTTCTTATATGCAGCCATTCAACCGACTAGCTTAACCTCGTAACTTTCACCTTGCTGCATATATTATCGTTCCCTGTTATCCTACCTGCTCTTGGCTAAATTTCCACTCAGCCAGGTAATACTAACCATATAGTACAATCAGAACCTTAGTCTAACTACCAGCATCACGTAATCCCTTGATATGATGACGAAAGTCCTGAAAAGCCTGGTCATTCTACTCTATTTAGCTCGTACCCTTCTAACACCTCTTTACCCTATCCTTCTCCTGAATTTCTTTCCTGCTCTTCTTCCATGGTATGCCTATTATCCGCCATCAAGACTACGACCCACTAAGCCCACTTTTGGAGCTTAGTGCCCCCTATTGTTTATTTTTGTTTTAGTAGTTTAATTTGAGAGTTGTATTCCGACTTTGTAGGTTTAATTAACGCGAAAGAAGCCCTCCTAATGAGCTCTTTGGCCGAATTTAGTCCTTGAGGAGCAAGGGTTGACTTAGTCCAAACTTATTCCTTAAGTAAGGAGGATTCATTTCCTTGCCTTGGGAATCCTTCCCTTTTCTATTCTTGGTGAACAAGGCTTTATTTTTCTATAACTTCATGGCATCCCTATCCTATATAAAGAGAATACAACTACTATAGTTAGGCAGAACGCCCATCATAAAGTTTAAGTAAATTTCGGCCTAGAACCGTCTTTTGAATTTGTCTTGTTTGAAGCACGTTGTAGCTATGCTATATTATTCCGGTTTATCGTAATCGAGTTAGCACCCCCTCTTTGTGGAACCATTCACGTTTGAGACTTGGTCCCTCCCTTTGGCATCAAACGATTGGTCGGCTAGGTAACTTTTCATTCGATTTTTTGGATTTCGTTCGTTGTTTTGAAAACCGTTTTCGATAACTTGTCTCGGTCATCGTTTGTGCGTTCCGACTCATATAATTTTGGTATCAAAGCCTCATTCTTCTTTTAAAAACTTCATATCCTTTCAAATTCTGACTTTACTTTTGATAGTTAAAAACATCAACCAAACACCCTAAAATGAGTTGTTTGGCCGAAATCCTAGTTTGTTTCGGTATTTGTGATTTTTGGATTTTTGCCTATCGAGGGCTGGGAATCCTTGTGTTTGGTATCTAACATGTTGAATAGAAAAAGTAGGTGAAGAAATTCCGACAAAATCTTCAAAGAAAAGCAAAGAAAAAATCGGCAAAATCAAGAGGTCATCAAAAGCCTTCAATCCAACCACCTCCACCACGCACATTTTCAAAGTTTGGGTTAGTATAGTTGATTCAAGACTAGGTGATAGGGCTAGAATTTGTAGCATTTATCTAACCTTATTCTACACGCATTCGAGTGGTTATTAGCATTTTTCGTACTTCAATTCTCTTCAATTTCGTGTTTTGGCATATTGCGTTTAGATCCGTTCATTTGGACCGTTTCGGTCCATTTGATGTTTTCTCTGTAGTGTTTGTTACTTACAGGTATTAGGGAGATAGGGGATCAGACCATGAAGCCAAGACCGTGATATGTAGAGCATTCGGAGTTCGAGAAAGAAGGTCGAGATTGGACTTGGCGCAGCAGAGGGACTGCACGCCGTGCAAGGCAGCACGCCGTGCAGTCCATCAAACTACTCAAGAAGCACGGCGTTGAAACATGAGCACGGCGTGCACTGTTGCACGTCGTTCAGCCCCTTTGAGCGTCGAGGAATGGAGGAAAATTGGAGCTGCACGGCGTGCACAGCTGCACGCCGTTCCTACCTTTTTAAGTCGCGGAATGAGCACAATTGAAGATGCACGGCGTGCACCGCTGCACGCCGTTCACCTTCTTTTGGTGCGCGGAACAGACTCCTTTGGAAGGTGCACGGTGTGCACCTTGCCAGATCCAGCTGCAACTATAAAAAGGGAAGGTGGAGGAAAGAGAAAGAGACTTTTTCCCAACTCGATTTTCCCCAATTTCTCCCGAGTTTTCTCTGCAAATACCAGCACCCAACCTCATCTAGAGCCCAAATTGAAGATCTAAAGGAGCTGCCTTTGAAGGATTGAAGCTAGGAGTGAAGATAGGAGATCAAGAGCATCGATTGGAGGAAGATAAAGCCGATTATTTTCTGTAATAAGATGGTTAGGTCTTCTTTTCAAATGCTTTCTTCTAGAATCATGTTGAGCTAATTTCCTTGAGATTCTTGGATGAGATGTAGGAATTGAGCTATGAAACCTGTCTTGGATGCTTAAGAACAACGTTTGTGGATGTTTTATTTGGAATGAAAGATTGTCTTGATTGTTTGGGTGTTCAACCTAATTCTTGTCATGGCTAGAATTAGGTCAAATGTTTGAAATCCTTTGCTTGGGATAGGCTTAGGAATTCATTAGGTTGGCAATCGAGGATAGAATTAGGTTATTGGTGGGGTAAACCGATAACCTAATCCTACCTTTTGTGTTTTTCCTAGTTTTAATTGAAAACCATGTTGTAATTGGCGGGCGCTCGGTTTGCACCCAATGGACCAAGTTGGGTGTAGTTATCGGTAGCTTAGGCGTTGATGGACCAAGTTAACGCTATTTCTAATTACTCATGGGTTCTTTTGATTCCGGAAAGCACCCTTTCACTTTGTAGAATTCCTTGGAGTTCATTACTAGTTAGCCCGTTTAAGGGGATTTCTACCTTAATCGGGAAGCTAGTAGTGGAAATCCGCGTGCATAATCGTGCCGCCGATTCATACAAGTGGTAGGAGGATTCTTTTCTTTCAACTCAGATCCACATTCGTTTGTTGTGAATGCATTCTAGCGGTCGAGCTTAAGAACTCGTCTCTTCCAAGAACTCGCTTACTCCTTTGAATCAACTTTAAGTCCTTTAGTTTAATTAAGTTATTAGAATAATTAGTAATAAAAACCAAATCTTTTAGCCTAAACCGTGTTGACGAATTCGAGTAGAAGCATAGCGAGAGGGACCTTCGGACTCAAACGACACTTGTGTTGTCGGAATAACTTCACGTTTATTCGGGCGATCAAGTTTTTGGCGCCGTTGCCGGGGAGTTCTCTCGTTCCTTCGAAAGGACTTAGTCGGCGCCGATTTAGGCATTCGACTCCAGTTTAGTTTTGTTTTCCTGTCTTTTTGTTGTTTGTTTGGGTTTCACTTTGGTGTGTTGTTTTTGGATGTGCGGGAGTTTAGGTGCGCTTTATGAGACGCCTAGCCGGATCCGTGAGCGAAGACTTCGGAATCTGCAAGGCACTATCACACCACCTCGGCTTTTGTTTTCTCCTCTACATCAACAACCCATCCGCAACTTAGAGATCGTACTACCAGCACCTTCACCACCCCATTCACCACCCTCATCGGCATCCTCTTCACTAACGGTGTCTTCTACCTTCAACTCTTCAAGCGAAGAAGGAGATTTTGAGGAACCCATCATAATGGGAGATGCAAAGACGCACACTCGGGGACTATGCTAAGCCTACACTTGCAGGCACCGGCTCGAGCATAGTTCCTCCTCCGGTTGACAACCGGAATTTTGAGGTGAAGACACCTTATGTCCAGATGGTGCAGCATCGACCTTATTCGGGCAATGATCACGAATGTCCGAGTCAACATTTGAGGAACTTCACCGAAATCGTTGAGCTAATGAAGTTCAACGGGGTCCACGCAGATGTGGTTCCCATGAGGTTGTTCTCCTTCTCGCTCCAAGGGAAGGCTAAGGCTTGGTTGGACAACCAACCAATCAACTCATTTAGGACGTGGGATGCATTGGCTAGAGCATTCTTGGAGGAGTTCTTTCCGCCCTACAAGACCGATGCAATTAGGGGGCAAATCAGTAATTTCTAGCAGCGGTATGGAGAGCTTTATCACGAGACTTGGGATCGTTTCCAAGCATTGTTGTACTCCTGCCCTCATCACAACATGGAGGAGTGGACCTTAGCGGACATTTTCGCGCGTGCTCTCGATTATGAGAACACCAGGATGATCAACCAAGCTGCAGATGGTGATCTAAAGTTGCTAACTCCGACCCGGTGTTTGTAGCTATTCAGGGAAATGGCTGTCAAAACCAAGAGTTGGGCACGCCAACAGGCGCCGAGGAACTTACAGGCCCCCGTTGCTCCACCTTCCTCAAGCACGCCCAAGCAAGCCCTCGAGGATAACTCTGACCAATCTTTGCATCTCCTCCATTCCAAAGTTGATGCATTGGTGCATCAGATGAACAACATGGCCTTGTCCAAAGCACCTGTCAAAGAGGTAGCACCACCTCCCAAACCTCAGCCTCGGAAGGCGGTGATGGTGTATTATTGCGAGGGATGTGGACATGAGGGACATGACGTATCAACATGTCAACTCTTTGCAGAAGAAGCTGCTCCTGAAGAGGAGATGGAAAACTTTGAGCAGGTAGATTATGTTCAAGGTGGTCAACAACAGGTTGGGTACAATCAAGGAGGTTATCAAAATAACTTCCGATCCAACCAAGGTGGATATTACAACTATCCAAGGAACAATCAAGGCTACCGGAGTTACCAACAAGGTCCCGGACCTCAAGGGCAAGTGTCTAACCCCCCTCAAACAACTCCTCCAGGACAAAGACCTCCAAGACAATCAAATTCCGGGTACAACCAAGGGTATCAAGGTAATCAGGGCTACCGTCGGGATAATCAAAGGGGGTACCCACCACGGGGACAACAACAAGGGTTCAAGCGAAGCGTCTCCTCCCGGATTTTCGTCACTACCCGCACCTAAAGTTGGATCCTCTTCCTCGCCGGCACCTCCGATAGACAACAATGCCATGTTGCTCCAACTCCTTCGAACCAACAAACATTTATTCAAAATCAACAATCTTCAATCAACAAGTTGGAAGCTCAAATGGAACGCCTCCTTTCCATTCGACAACCAGGAACTTTACCTGGAAATACTGAGGAGAATCCCAAGGGTGATTATGCTGAATTAAAGACCATCACTACTAGGAGTGGGAAACAAGTAAATCCTATTCCCACGATAGTGAAGCCTCCCGTAGCGGTTCCCCCAAAGTTGGTTGATGAAGATGAAGAAGTCATTGGGGATGATTCACCTAATGTTGGTGAAGATGAAGCAAATGGGGGTGAGGAAGAAATGCTCTCACATCCTGTAGGAAAAAGGGTAGCAAAAACCAATGGAGTTAGCTCTGGCTCAAAGCCAATTTTGGCGCCTTACAAGCCAAGAGCCCCATATCCTAACAAAGCTTGATGAGGATTCTCGAGCAAAGAGTTTTGCCCGATTTGTTGAGATACTAAGGGGAGTGCGCCTCACCCTTCCCTTCACCGAGGCCATTGCTAAGATGCCTATGTATGCGAGATTTTTAAAGGAGATCTTCACCAACAAGAGGAAGCTCACGGAAGCGGCTAATGTCACCCTCAACGAGCAATGTTCAGCCATAGTCTCCACATTCATTCCGACCAAACTCAAGGATCCGGGTAGTTTCCATATCCCTTGTAGAATTGGTGAACTAGACATTGAGAAAGGCTTAGCTGATTTAGGTGCTAGCATTAATGTGATGCCATATTCTGTGTATAGAGCACTAGACCTAAATGCATTGAAACCGACTAGGATGAGAATTCAATTAGCGGATAAATCATTGAAATATCCTAGGGGAGTGGTAGAAGATGTCTTTGTTAGGATTGGAAATTTTGTGTTCTTGGTTGATTTTGTGGTGGTCGACACCGGAGATACGAACTTGTCTCTTATTTTAGGTAGACCTTTCCTTAATACCTCTAAAGCTATTATAGATGTATTTGAAGGAACTCTTACCTTGTGTGTTGATAAGGAACAGGCTACTTTCAATTTGACCAAAACTATGCAATTCTCTCATGCTCAAGATGATATAGATTTTGATGAGGTTGAATTTGAGGATGTGGATGTCATCGCTTCTGTGTTTCAAGTTAATGGTTTGTTTGATCTAGATGCCTTGGATTCGTCCTTGAGTAATCAATTCTGCAGAATCACACGACGAACAGGGTTTCGGTGGAGAGCGGCTAGAAGACCAAACGAAGTTACTCCGCTTAAGGGAGTCTCCACGGTCAAGCGGACATCGTACGAGGAGCCGCCCGAGCTCGAACTAAAACCGCTTCCAGGTCATTTAGAGTATGCATTTCTAGCAGGAGGCTCCAAACTTCCGGTTATCATCAACTCATCCCTTACACCGGATCAAAAACAGAGATTGGTGGATCTTCTCCGCCATCATAAGGAGGCAATTGCGTGGCAGATCTCAGATATCAAGGGTATTAGCCCTTCTTTTTGCACGCACAAAATTCTGATGGAAGAGAATTTTCGCCCGGTGGTTCAGCCTCAACGGAGACGAAATCCGAAGTTGCAAGAGGTGGTGAAGAAGGAAGTGGTAAAATTGATGGATGCGGGCATTATCTACACCATCTCGGACGGTGAGTGGGTTAGTCCCGTCCACGTGGTCTCGAAGAAAGGAGGCTTCACGGTAGTCGAAAATGAGAAGAAGGAACTCATCTCCACCCGTACTGTTACGGGATGGAGAGTTTGTATTGATTACAGGAGGCTGAATGACGGCACAAGGAAGGATCATTTTCCGCTCCCGTTCATGGATCAGATGCTCGAACGCCTCGCTGGACATGACTATTTCTCGCTTTTGGATGGGATGTCGGGATACTTTCAGATCCCAATAGCTCCGGAGGATCGGAGAAAACGACGTTCACTTGTCCTTTCGGCACCTTTGCATACGGGAGGATGCCGTTTGGATTGTGTAACGCCCCCGCCACTTTCCGGCGGTGTATGCTTGCTATATTTGCTGATTTGGTGGAAGATATTATGGAGGTTTATATGGACGATTTCTCGGTGTATGGGGATTCTTTCGACCATTGCTTGCAAAATCTGAAGCGAGTTTTACGGCGATGTGAGGAAACCAACTTGGCTTTGAGTTGGGAGAAATGCCACTTCATGGTACGTGAGGGAATCGTACTTGGGCATAAGGTGTCCGGAAAAGGGATCGAGGTGGATAAAGCGAAGTTAGAGACGATAGCAGGTCTTCCCCTTCCTTCGTCTGTCAAAGGGGTGCGAAGCTTCTTGGGATATGCGGGATTCTATCGCCGCTTTATCAAGGATTTCTCGAAGATAGCAACACCCTTGAACCGCCGTCTGGAGAACGATGCTGCATTCACCATCACTAATGAGTGCAGACATTCTTTTGAGCTACTCAAGGAAAAGCTCACTAGTGCACCGATTCTCACTTCGCCTGATTGGTCACTCCCATTTGAGCTTATGTGTGACGCTAGCGATTTTGCTTTGGGAGCTGTTTTGGGACAGAGAAAGGGTAACCGTTTTCACCCTATCTACTATGCAAGCAAATCATTGAATGAAGCTCAGAAGAACTACACCACCACCGAGAAAGAACTATTAGCTGTGGTTTTCGCGGTCGACAAGTTCCGATCGTACCTAGTGCTCTCTCATACCGTGGTTTTCACCGACCATGCGGCTATCCGATATTTGATGAGCAAGCCGGATGCTAAACCTCGCCTTCTCCGCTGGATTTTACTGTTGCAAGAGTTCGATTTGGAAATTGAAGATAAAAAGGGGTCCGAGAACGTTGCTGCGGACCACCTCTCTCGTTTGATGGAAGAAGAGGTGCGGAAGCCAGATGGGATCTCCATTCAGGAATGCTTCCCAGATGAAAGACTCTTCATGGTCGTTGCCCGGGTAGTGGAAGGACCATGGTTTGCCGACATAGCAAACTACCTCGCCACTGGATCCTTCCCAAAGGATGTCACACCACAGGGAAAGAGGAAGATTTTGACAGATATGAAGAACTACTTCTGGGATGATCCATATCTTTTCCGTAGGGGTGCGGACCGGATGATTCGACGTTGTGTATCATATGACGAGACTCCCTCAATACTTAAGCATTGCCATGCTGGGCCCGCTGGAGGACATCTCGGTGCGGACCGCACCGCCCGTAAGGTATTTGACTCTGGTTTTTATTGGCCTGATGTTTATAAGGATAGCTTCGACTATGTTAAAGCTTGTGATCAATGTCAAAGAACTGGGAGCATTTCTAACCGAGATGAGATGCCTCAAAACAACAACCTTGTTTGTGAAATATTTGATGTTTGGGGGATAGACTTCATGGGGCCATTTCCTCCGTTTAATGGCCTCTAGTATATCCTCGTTGCAGTTGACTACGTCTCTAAGTGGGCCGAGGCCGTGGCTCTTCCCACTAATGATGCTAGAACTCGTTGGGAAATTTTTAGTTAAGTTGTTTTCTCGGTTTGGAACACCTCGGGCAATCATAAGTGATAGGGGCACCCATTTTCAGGGTCAGTTCGACCGGGTGTGCCACCGTTTTGGTGTCACCCACCGGTTGTCTACTGCCTATCACCCTCAGACTAGTCGGCAAGCCGAGGTTACGAACCGAGAACTTAAGCGTATTCTTCAAAAGTCCATCGACCAATCGGATAAAGATTGGCCGAGTAAGCTTGATGACGCTCTTTGGGCCTATCGTACCGCGTATAAGACACCTATAGGGACCACTCCCTATAGGCTAGTCTATGGCAAATCTTGCCATCTACAGGTCGAACTTGAGCATCGAGCTTACTGGGCTTTAAAGTTTCTCAACATGGATGCTAGTCTTTGCGGAGTGAACATCGTACGTTTCAGATACACGAGTTGGAGGAACTCCGTCATCATGCCTATGAGAGCTCAAGGCTATACAAGGAGCGGACCAAGAAGTACCACGATTCCCGCTTGCGGATTGTTAAGGAGTTCAAGGAAGGCGACCTCGTACTTCTTTTCAACTCGAGGCTCAAGTTGTTTCCCGAAAGCCGCAATCCCGATGGAGTGGACCATTCACGGTGACGAAAGTCTTCCCTTATGGGACAATTGAGGTAACTGCATCCCCCTCCTCTGAACCTTTCAAAGTGAACGGTCATCGTTTGAAACTCTACCGAGTTGGTGACACCGTAGGTGTAATCGATGAAGTGGATTGTTTCCCACTTTGAATTATTCAGTGGAGGGCGTCTAGCTAACGACGATAAAGAAGCGCTCTTGGGAGGCACCCCTTGCGTATCCATTGATAGAATAGTGAACAAAGACCTTAGTTGATAAGTAGTGAATCATTTAATGTGTGTTGGTTTGAATCTTGTGTTTGAGTCGAGTCTTGAGTCATTGATCATGTTCTAGGTGATTGCTAGATGAAAATTGAACTCTAGGAGAGCTGAACTTGTTGGATTTTAATGCCGAGTTTGCCGGAAATTGAAAGAGTTGTTCCGAGACAAAGACCACGTACGCCGTGCGGGTTGCTGCTGTTTTAATTCTGCGGCCTTTGAGTTGAGGAACGGCGTGCCCACAGGCACGCCGTGCTTTGAAAAATTGCCCGCAACCAAACTCAACCCTCGAGCCTAAAACTGGGAACGGCGTGCACACTCGCACGCCGTGCTTTGAAAAACCGCCCGTTCAGAAACAAAACCCTCGAGCCCAAAGTAACGGAACGGCGTGCCACCCTGCACGCCGTGCACCTCGTTTCCTCCGCAACCCCCGCAAGCCAAAGTTGGGAACGGCGTGCCACCCTGCACGCCGTGCACCCTGCTTCAGAGCTGCCACTTCCCCCTTTCTCTCTCCACGGGTTTTTCCCTTTCTCCCCTCCTTTCTTCCTTCCGCCTCCTCCTTCCCTTATCCCTTTTCCTCCCCAACTTCCTCCCCTCCCCTCCTCCCTTCCTCCCCTCCTCCCCTCCTCCCTTCCTCCCCTCCTCCCCTCCCTCCTTCCCTCTCCTCCTTCTCTTCCTCCCCCTCCCTCCTTCCTCCTTTTCTCCCGCCGCCGCCGCCGCCCCTCATCCTCCCCCTTCCTCCCGTCGCCGCCCCCTCGCCTCCTACTTCCCCTAACCGCCGCCGCCTCCCTTCCCCTTCCTTCCCTACCTCCTTCCACCCCTTTTCCCCTTCCCCCAACCCCCTGTGTCCCTCCCTCCAACCACACCAATAACCCACCACCACCAAAACCACCACCACCTCCACCACCAAAATCCTTCAATTCGCCTTCTTTTCGGGCATTTTTTGGGTTCTCATTGGCCTTCCTCAACTCAGTGGCTGCTTAATTTTGATCTCCAACTCTCAATTTCGATTTCCCCCAAATTCGGTTAGTGTTGAATTTTTTTTTAGGTCAAACTGTGATTCCTCTGAAATTGGGTTCATTGGGTAGATGCTTGGTGCACATTGTGATGTAGGTAGTGAACTAGACTGTTGAAGGTGATGTTTATGCCATGTTACTTGTGTTTTGCTTCCAATTTCGGATTTTCAATAACGGTTGAACTTTCGGGTTCTACCCTCAATTTGAAATTCTGAAATTCCAAGCAGTCCTTGTTTCCATTCTGTTTGCTATGCTTTGTTGCGGACTTTTCCTGCCTATGCCATGCCCGTTTGCTCCAATTGTGTTGCTATGGTGGTTCGTGGATGTTACTCTCCCCTAGTTGCTCTTGCATTCCATTTGGTCGTTGTATTGCATATTTGGTTTTGGAAATGTGTCACATCCTATTGTTGAAAGTTTTGGATCAAGTTGTGGGAACTTTGGCTTGCGGATTCTAGTTTACTTACCTATGTGTGTTTTGCCATGCCTTGTCTTTCATTTCACGAGGACGTGAACATTTTCAGTGGGGGGGGGGTGTTTACTCACATTTGGGGATGATGGGATATTAACCAATTATGCAACCTTGTGCGTTTTTGTGTGCTATTATCAGTGTTGCAGGATGCAGCGGAAGAAGACCCCCGCCATAGGGTTAGGCAAGGTTACCGGCTCATCCAAAAGGCCGCGACCTTCCACTCCCTCAGCGCCCTCGTCCGCCGGGAATAGTCCACCCCCATCTCCACCTCGTGGTTCCGTTTCCACCCGTCCACGGCGGGGTAGAGCTTCATCTTCGGCCAACCCTCGCCGTTCTAGGGAGGCTTCGCGGCAAGACACACCGGTGGACCCCATTCCGGCTGCCGCTATCGCTCTACCGACTCCGCAGGTGGAGCGATGATAATTCAACTTCGAGCCGGGAAGTGAGTCCGCCCGTCGATATGGAGTGTATCGGACATGGGCGACGGCACCTCAAGGATACCTCGACTTCCAGAGCTTTATGGAGGAGGGATGGAACACATGGCCGATGGCATATTGCCAGGGAGCGGGCATTTGGCCACTCGTTCGAGTGGATGATCAGGAGCTCCCGCATGCCACCAGGGAGTTCTACTCGACATTGAAGATATCGAGGTACACCTCAACTCAGGAGGCGGGAGGCATCAAGTTCCGACTTGGAGGTCGGATGTTCTCATTCTCGGCGAGAGGTGGCGCGGCTATGGGTTTCTATACCCCGGAGCAGGTGGCCAACCTTGAGGTGATGTCTTTGGCCACGATTGATAGGAGGCCGATCCCGAATCCAAGGGAGTTACGGGAAGGACATTGCATGGGACCGGACTCCGCACTCCGCTCGGTCCTCGAAGGCGAAGCGGATGAAGATTCCGAGGTTGAGGCTCCTTCACCTCCTCTTTCGTCGGAGCATCACTGCTAGGAAGCAGTCTAGCAGCGGAGGAGTAGTGAACACCACGGACTTGTGGCTTTTCTACTGCCTCGAGAAGGAGGTGAAGGTTCATTTGGGAGACTTGTTGGTGAACTTGTTCAGACACATCTCTGACCAGAAGGGAGTTGGAGTTCTGTTTGGGGGAGGCTACATCGCACGGCCGGTGCGAAGGCTCGGAGTGATGGACTCCTTCGAGCGGATCCACTGTTTCGGCGAGGTTACCCCATCACGGTTCGGACGCTCGAGGAGCATGGGGTCCCGAGCCTACGGCTAAGATAGTGGACGAGGGGCCAGATGTTAGAGAGGGGGAAGGAGCAGACTTCCCCCCAGATACTGTGGAGACTCTGGCAGCACAGATTGGAGGGCTGCAGATGAACGTCAGTGACGTTCTCGACAGTCAGATTTTCCTCAGTCAGGATTTTCACCGGTTCGACGGTCGCAGTAGAGCTGCCTGGGAGAACCTGGACCAGAGGACCGAGAGGATCGAGAGCGAGGTGCGAGGACTCCGACAGGATCTTCGGGAGTATATCGCCGAGAGCGGGGAGGCGAGGACTCGACGAGAGCGCCGGGACGAGCGATTGATGGAGGCTCGGGCTTAGCAAGGGCGGTGGATCCAGCGGCGGGGACGGCGGATCACCTATATCCACGAGCGACGGCATTGGCGAGTGGGCACATGTCCTACTATCGGGACACCTACTTCACCGGAGCCACCTATCCACCTCCGTGGCCAGCCTATCCACCACCACCACGGTGGCCGGAGTACGACCCCTATCCTCGGTTCCCGGATATCCGTATCCTCCGCCGGACCGGTGATCGGTTGGGACGTATCATTACTCGGACTTTTGTGTGTTTGTTTTAATTTTGAGACTTTGTCATTGTTCTTTCTTTTGTTTAGTAACTTTTCTCTTTGGCTTCGTATAACGGATGATAACTTCGGTTGCATCTATCATTAGTACTTTGTGTGTGTTATGATTGGCGAGTTCCGAACACGGCTTAAATCCGGTCTCACCATCGGTCTTCGTTTCATCGGTATCACCCTTCGGTTCTCTAGTGTGATTTCTTTCTCTTAATGTGTTGGAAATTATGGGACGAATTAGGATGCTAGTTTTTCACTTGATTGCTTAATTGAACCTTTGTCATTCAAATATTTGAACTTCCCTCTTAAACTTGAAACTTTGGTTGAAACTGGACTACATGTTTAGCGTAGTAATTCTGCTTGAGGGTGAATAGGATGCATGATAGATTATTTTCGGACCACCTCCCGTTTTTCTTGAAACGAGTTTAGAACGGATTTATGCACTTGGTTATTCGATCTTGATGTTTGCCAACTTGTGTACAATTAATTCCCCTTTCGAGTCGCTCTAGTGGTTTAAAGTCATAATTGACTAGATGGTCCAAATAAGGTGCAAAAGAGGCCAATGTGCCCAAATTGTCATGGGGGTTCGGTTGCGATTCAACACACTGGCGACCTTAGGTCTGCCGCCTGTAAGCTAGTCCCTTCAAGCTTCTTTTCTCACCTCTTCCTAGTTGTGGGTCGGGGTGTTTTTCAGGTAAACTCGGTCTATGTGGATGAGAGCCTTAGCCCGATCGGGATCGCAACTACCCCCATTTGGAAAGATACCCTCTAAACTATACTTAAAATTGTGAAAAGTGAGCTTGCAATTAATTGAGTAACTCAATTGTCTCACGTGTGTTTGATATCTCTTGTATAGTTAAATTGCAAAAGAAGAGGGGAGTGCTTTTGATCAAAACATATTATTTAAAGTAAGCACTCCCTCCCTTAGGACGGGAAAAATACCCGGCCAGGACCATCTGTTTGAGCATAGAAAATAGGGGAAATGTTTCTTGTCGGTGGGTGTCGAGTGGTACTAACCATATGCATAAGTTTGTTCTTAATTTGGATTAGAGAACTCGGTAATTGTAATCGCGTGGTTTGGTGATCTAAAGTGCATTCTTGGCATCGTGAAGTAGGTTTGAACTCGTTAGCATGTTGTATCGGTCTCTCCATGTTTAGAGTTTGTATAGAGTGTGAAAAGTAAAGTTGCTTGAGGACAAGCAAGGTTTAAGTGTGGGGGGATTTGATAGGGCTAGAATTTGTAGCATTTATCTAACCTTATTCTACACGCATTCGAGTGGTTATTAGCATTTTTCGTACTTCAATTCTCTTCAATTTCGTGTTCCTTATTCTGCACGCCGTTCCTACCTTTTTAAGTCGCGGAATGAGCACAATTGAAGATGCACGGCGTGCACCGCTGCACGCCGTTCACCTTCTTTTGGTGCGCGGAACAGACTCCTTTGGAAGGTGCACGGCGTGCACCTTGCCAGATCCAGCTGCAACTATAAAAAGGGAAGGTGGAGGAAAGAGAAAGAGACTTTTTCCCAACTCGATTTTCCCCAATTTCTCCCGAGTTTTCTCTGCAAATACCAGCACCCAACCTCATCTAGAGCCCAAATTGAAGATCTAAAGGAGCTGCCTTTGAAGGATTGAAGCTAGGAGTGAAGATAGGAGATCAAGAGCATCGATTGGAGGAAGATAAAGCCGATTATTTTCTGTAATAAGATGGTTAGGTCTTCTTTTCAAATGCTTTCTTCTAGAATCATGTTGAGCTAATTTCCTTGAGATTCTTGGATGAGATGTAGGAATTGAGCTATGAAACCTGTCTTGGATGCTTAAGAACAACGTTTGTGGATGTTTTATTTGGAATGAAAGATTGTCTTGATTGTTTGGGTGTTCAACCTAATTCTTGTCATGGCTAGAATTAGGTCAAATGTTTGAAATCCTTTGCTTGGGATAGGCTTAGGAATTCATTAGGTTGGCAATCGAGGATAGAATTAGGTTATTGGTGGGGTAAACCGATAACCTAATCCTACCTTTTGTGTTTTTCCTAGTTTTAATTGAAAACCATGTTGTAATTGGCGGGCGCTCTGGTTTGCACCCAATGGACCAAGTTGGGTGTAGTTATCAATAGCTTAGGCGTTGATGGACCAAGTTAACGCTATTTCTAATTACTCATGGGTTCTTTTGATTCCGGGAAAGCACCCTTTCACTTTGTAGAATTCCTTGGAGTTCATTACTAGTTAGCCCGTTTAAGGGGATTTCTACCTTAATCGGGAAGCTAGTAGTGGAAATCCGCGTGCATAATCGTGCCGCTGATTCATACAAGTGGTAGGAGGATTCTTTTCTTTCAAATCAGATCCACATTCGTTTGTTGTGAATGCATTCTAGCGGTCGAGCTTAAGAACTAGTCTCTTCCAAGAACTCGCTTACTCCTTTGAATCAACTTTAAGTCCTTTAGTTTAATTAAGTTATTAGAATAATTAGTAATAAAAACCAAATCTTTTAGCCTAAACCGTGTTGACGAATTCGAGTAGAAGCATAGCGAGAGGGACCTTCGGACACAAACGACACTTGTGTTGTCGGAATAACTTCACGGTTATTCGGGCGATCACTAGGGCAGAGATATTTTGGTTCTTTACAAGCTTAAATTGAGTTTTCAAACTTTGAAAGTTCAAAAAAGAATTTTACCTAGTCATAGATCATATTAAGTTTTGTGGTTGCTTTGGTTGCAATATTCTTATGAATCCTATGCCTAGAAAAATCATTCCTAGTCCTAAGACATTATCTCACCGAATTGCTTCACCATATATGTTTCTCAATTTAAATTGAGTGAAACACTAGTGGGTAAAACAACAAGTGGTGAGATTCGAACGTTTATAGATTGATAGATTTTGAGAGGTCCTTTCTTTGTGCACTAACCATGTTTTGCGAGGTTCAAAATAAATTGGCGGAGATACGACAAAGGTTGAAGGCCACTCAAGCAAAGCCACGTAACAAGGCAAAATTACCTGAAGTGGCACCACTACCAACACTCACACTTGTTGGGCATGGACCTCTCTATGCCGCATCTTTTGAGGATCTACATCAATGAGAGATTCTTAATTCATTCCAATTAACAAAACATCCTTTTTTATTTTTATATGAAAAAGTTACGTCTTATGAAGCTGCAAATAATAACAGAGTAATCTTTACCGCAAAAAAATAGAGCAATCACTTCTCCATTCTGTTGTTTCTTTTCTTTTTCCATCCTCCCTTTCTTTCATACTAAACCCAAATCCCACCCCATTAATACTCATTTATCATCTTTCATTCAAAACTCATTTATCATTTTCTATTCAAATAATTAACCCATGAATCCCTTTATCAAACAAGAGACATATATAGCAAATAGAATTGCAAACAGTAGAAGTACAAACATTTTAATATACATATATACATAAGTGTTCTCCGGCAGAAGGTTTAGAGCCTCATCACAAATTGCTTATTCAAAAATATGCATCGTATATTAAACTATAATGCATTGCGGATAATAAAAGCGAGGTAGATATGTAGTGACGAAGCATATTGCATTGCCCAATCCAAAAAATATGCCATTGTTGTTTTGAGCCATATTTGAGGAAGGAAATGAATGGTGAATCAAACAATATAGAGTATGATGAATGAAAATCTTACTATCGTGAACTAATGATTTGGATAACTCTATTTAGGTTAGGGATTTCATGTGAGAGGAAGATTGGTGGGTATTTCAATTGGATCATCTTCTTTCATAATTAGTCATTTAATTTTACTCTTATGTGATAAGTTATTTTTCTATGATCCAACTTATTATAGATGATTATAACTATTTATTAAGTCATGTAAATAGTTACAAATAGTTACTCTTATAACTCGTTATTAAGTCGTATAAATCGCCAAAAGTGGCGGGGATGAAAGAGAAGGAATTGAGAGGGAAGGAAGAGCACATGCATTTAATGGAAGATGAATATTGTTAGGACTATATATTGATGAATGAAGGCTTTTGGTTTCAGGAAGTTTGCTGAGGTCCGAGCAAGAAGAAGAATATATATAGAAGAGAGAGAAGGGGAAGAAAGGACAAATTTAGTATGATGTGGCTACCATGTCAGATTCTGACTTGAAAACTTTTTTTCATTCCACATTCAATTTCAGTTAAATATTTTAGCTTAGTCGTAGTTGGTGAAATCAACTAATGAGATTAGTGGTACCGGGTGCACCAAATAACATTTTAATGGCAAGTGTGTAACGACTTTAGAAGCTAAATGATATATGGTGTAATTAAGTCTATAACTGGTTATAGGTGCTTATAATTTGTTACATGTAATTATAACATGTTACTCGTATAATTAACTACTAACGATTAAACTATAACAAACGACTATAACTTGTTATTCGTATAACCTGTTATAAATTATTACAACATGTTACACGTATAACATTTTATAGACGATTATTTTTTGGAAAAGTCACCAGGAACTCCTCGAACAATTGACGTAAAAGCATATATCTGATTGTTTTGATTCATCTTTGAAGTTCTTAAAAATAATTGAACTTATATTATACCATCAACCATTAAGTTTTCTAGAATAAGTACTTGAACTTGAAACATGTTTTGAGGCAAAGATCTGGGTAATATATGGTAGAACATTTCCTGCCAACGCCTACAATCATTTTGCCACCCATTCTTTTTTTGGGAGAAAGGTTGGACTCAAGGTCCTAATTATTAATACTAATGGCTCGTGGGAAGGAAATCCCAATGATATCAGCACGAATACATTCAATAATATTTTGATGGAAAGAACTAATAATATGCATTCCGAAGGGAGGGAAAGAACTAATAATATGAGCGAAAAGGTCCAGCACACAGTTTGGTTCTCGATAGATGTGAGTCATAGTTACCATCTAATCATGATGGAGAAGTTGATGCAGCTATGTTATACTCTCAAAGTACCTTAAATCCGCAGCATTGGGGTTATAAGCATATCCGTCGATAATGGCGGAATCAATTTATAGATGCAATTTGCGGTACCCTAGATTCCATGGAAATTGTACACCAAGAATAAGATCTCTGATTTCATCTTGTGTGATGGTACATTCCTCGAAATTAGCTACAAAGGCACCCTGAAAAGCTCCTCTCAAATCATGGAAAATACCGCCCCCTGAATCGTCTCTGTTGAGGGTAATCTCAACATCTCTCACTCTGGTTTATTCTTAGAAAGCGTCAATGCTCCCATTTTCATTGTCTCCAGAACCCTGACAATCCAATGAAGAACTCACAGGCGAAGCTGATACGAGGAAGTTGAAACATTTCTAAAATTAAACTCATTACGATATTACCAAAGATACCAAACGCAAGCCTATGTTTGAAAATAGTGGTCCCTGTAATAATCCAGTCACTTAAATTTAAGTGAAAAAAATTGCTTGGAAGCTGGGTTCCCATGATGCTTATCCATAGCTGTTTTGCCCTGGACAATCTCGAAGAGCATACAAAAGAGATTCCAATTGTTGCTCGCACACAGAGCACGTAGCTGCATGGGAAATATACCGCCGATACCATTATGCATTAGTCATCAGTCTATCGTGATAGGCTAACCATGGAATATGCATTACCCTATTCGGGTCCTTCGGAATAGGTATTACCAGTGTCGATACCTACCAACACGTGATAAGCACTCTTGATTGTAAATTTACCTTTCTCATTATGTCCCTAGATGAAAGAATCATTCTCTTCTCCACAATGCGTTGGCATTCCTTGAACCAAACCTTTAATCGAGTTCGAAAGAAGCGAATCCAAGGTTTCCCAGTCCCAAGTGCCATCTTTCATTACCAAATCAGATACCTTGAGGTGTCTGAACTGTTGGAGTTGAATAGGGGAGATCCACTCAGCCAACGTTAACCAATTATCCAACCACACATCATGCCAAATATTTGTGTCCCTAACTCCCTAGTCAATGATGTGAATGTCATGAAGCACCACCTCCCAAACCTTACGGAAGCCCCTGGATAGAGCCGAGGAAGTTTTCACACATATTGGAATAGCTCCATCTAGCCCATCCTTTGTGTATTTTGAAACAAGAACTCTGACCAGTTTGTGAAAGCTCGTTAGGATGTGAAAGAATGTTCCAAACCAGTTTCATCAAGAAGGCTTCATTCATTTCCTTAGCGTTCTGAAGTCCAAGCTCACCTTGTTCTTCTTTTGGCCTACACACAATATCCCAAGATAACAGGTGGGGTTTCCTCTCCTCCGGAAGGCTACCCCACACAAAGTTATGAATGCACATATCAATTTTGTTACAAATATGAAAATGGAGGACAACAATTTTCATGGCATAGGAAGGAATGGCATTAAGAATAGAAACATTAACAGTCACTCTACCCACTAAAGAGAGAGACTTGCACTTCCAACCTGCCAATTTTCAATCAATATGGTCAATGATATATTGGTAATTGTTCTTCCTAGTACAACCATGCACTTCCCCAAATTTAAAGTCTCTTGAAAGTTAAGAGTTCCACAAATAGTGCACCGCCAACGAGGAGAAACATTCCTAAAAAATAAAATTCTTGATTTCTCATTACTAACCACTTGGCCTGAAGCCGCGCAAAAATTCTTAAGAAAATCTCTAATAGCAAGAAATTTGGCCATATTAGCATGACCAAAAATACCAAGTCATCGACAAAGAATAAGTGGGACTAAGGGGGACTCCTCTACTAAGGAAGAGAGGATTCCAAGCTCCATCATCGATTTTATCAATGATCAAATCACTTAGGCGTTCAACACATAAAGTACAAAGATAGAGAGAAAGAGCATATCCTTGCCAAAGACCGTGCCTAGGTTTGAAAGGCTCAGAAAGGACACCGTTCCATTCAATACGAGTAGAAGGAGTTGAAATACACACCATGGTAACACCAATCAAACTCTCCGAAAGGTTGGCTTTACATAGAGTGTCCTCCACAAAACTCCATTCCAAGCGATCATAAGCTCTTGAAAGATCAAGCTTTATAATAAAAGCCCCTTTTGCCAGTTTCGAGCCTGCGGGAGTGTACCACTTCCTGTAAAATGATGATATTTTAAGAAATTTGCGTACCCGGAACCAAACTGGTTTGGTTGGGACCAATGAGCTTCTTCATAGATCTCCGAATTCAGTTAGCCAGACTTTTAGTCAGAGCTTTATAGTGCACTGAACAAAGGCTAATAGGGCAGAACTAGGTCATATTCATCGATTTGTTGACTTTGGGGATGAGGAAAACAACCATCTCATAGTGGACCAGGTTCCTGAAACAAGCTTTCACAAAATGAGCAAAATCATGACCCATAGTTGGGCAACATTTCTGAAAAAATAATGGGTTAAAACAATCCTTCCCTGGTGATTTAAGAGTGCCCATAGCTTTTCAAGCAGGCCGGATTTCATGTGAGGTAAAGTTGCTGCCAATTGGGAGACTATCAACTTTTGACAGGGATCGATGGTGAACATTATGAAGCTATAACAATGGTCCCTCATTGGCAGTAAATAAACTAAATGAAATAGTCACACGCCATGGTGATCAACACTTGTTGGTCCCATACCCATTCACCACTAGACGTCTTGAGACACTTCATGTGGTTAACAACCAGGGTTTTAGTCAGAGCTTTATAGTGCACTGAACAAAGGGTAATAGGGCAGAACTAGGTCATATTCATTGATTTGTTGACTTTTAGGATGAGGAAAACAACAATCTCATAGTGGGTCAGGTTCCTGAAACAAGCTGTCACAAAATCAGCAAAATCATGACCTATGGGCTGACATTTCTGAAAAAACAATGGGTTAAAACCATCCTTCCCTGGTGATTTAGGAGTGCCCATAGCTTTTCAAGAAGTCTGGATTTCATGTGAGTTAAAGTCACTGCCAATTGGGAGACTATCAACTTTTGAGAGGGATCGATGGTGAATATCACGAAGCTATAACAGCGGCCCCTCATTGGCAGTAAATAAACTCAATGAAATAGTCACACACCATGGTCATCAACACTTGTTGGTCCCAGACCCATTCACCACTACACGTCTTGAGACACTTAATATGGTTAACAGCACGCCTTCAAAGAGTGGAAGTATGGAAAAAACTCGTATTCTTATCACCCTCCAAAGTTTATTGATGCTTAGACTTTTGTAACCACATGAGATTCTCCTTCCAAAGGTTAACCTCGAGCTCTTTACGGGTTTTGATCTCCTAAGGAACAAGTGGACTTGAAGGATTGCTTTCAGGTTTAGCTTCCAATATATCATCTTCGCGTTCCTATTTCCTTTTCCTCTTAAAAATATTGCCAAACACTTCTTTATTCCAGGCACTGAGTTTATCCTTGAAGTCCTGCAAAGTAACACCAATACCTACCCAGAATTCCATTCCTCAGAAAGGAGATGATCAAACTCATCATGGCTATGCCAAGGTGCATTAAAATGAAAGGGTCTAGTTAAGCGAATATTAGAGTTAGGATTATCTAACAAAACCTTGATGGTCGAGGATCCGAATTAATTTTGGTAAGGTGAAAGTTGGTGGACTCGGGGAACATAAGGAGCCAGTCCTCGTGGATAAGGGCACGATCCAAGCAAACAAAGAGTGGTCCCTTACTCCATGTAAAGCGAGGACCCATCAACCCAAAATTAAAAGGACTACACATATCTAAGTAATTTTTGAAATCTTCATCCTTTGGAATTGAAAATTCAGCACCCCCTTGTTCATCCACGGTTGAAATGGAGGCATTAAAATCCCCCATCACCAACCAAGAAATCTTGAAATCGTATTGAACATCAATGAAGTTCTCCCAAAGTGCAAACCAATCATAGCGACCAGGAGCCCCGTATACAAACGAGACAAACCACTGATCCTCACCCTTCCAACTAATCCGAAAGTGAGCAGCTTGAGTAGAGTGTCGAAACACATTAAGCTGGATTTTCTGGTTATTGCGCAACACCCAAATACCACCCGCACGCCCCGTAGCATCCACCACAAAACTATCTGAGGAGGTCAATTTCTGGATGACATCTAACGCAGTATTGCCACTAGTTTTTGGTTCCAAAATAACAAGGAGAGGGGGATGATGCATTTGCACATAATAAAACATAGCACTAACAAAATTTTGGTGGTCAGCACCCCGATAATTCTAAGACAGAAAACTAATCATTAACATATGATAGAAGGGGAACAGAAAAATACCCGAAACATTATGGTGTGATGGAGACTGTTACACCCTAAGCTTCTAGAATTTATTAAATGAACAAAATGCCTCGGGGTGGACGAAATACTCAAATTAAATATAAAAGTCAAAGTCAACAAAATAAATGATTCAACATTGAGAAGTTATTTCGAAACAAATAGCCCTAAACACGTGGGAAAACTTAAATAGGAAAATCAAGTCCAACGTAAATCATAAATAAAGTGTCAACTCTAGTAACTCCAAAGTAAACATCATAGGTGTCCAAAATCCAACCCGATTACTCACTCTGAGTCTTGGGACATGATTGCCAGCAACTATAGCTCTTTCAAGTCGTCTTCGCTCTGGTATCTCTCATATGACCTGGTGGGTGGCTTGGGGTCAGTCTCTTGTGCTCAATTATTATCTTGTGAAGTACATTGTAATATAATCATGGTATTGTGTTATCGTGTAATAGTAAGCATTTTCATGAAAGTAAAACTATGTGACTTATATTCTTATACTAGCCTTGACATTTATTCAAGGTTTCTTAATTCATGTAGGGCGCCCCCTCTTCTCACTAATTAGACCTACCACCCATTCGTGGAAAATCATGGATGTTTGGGAGCATGCATCCTCAAACAACATATCATGTAAATCGTGAATGTATGGGAGAACGTATCTGTCAGACAACATATCATGAGGGCAATACTAGCCCAATTTGTTTGGTAGCGAGGGGGATCTAGCTAGTGGGGTTCTTTTCGTATTATTCCATCTAGTAATGGTCTATGTGAGATTCATGAATGTAGTACTCATAAAGTAAAATTAATACTGTTACGTTATTCATAACTTAATTTTTTTAAAAACAGAGAATGGTAGAATTTACCCCCTTAAACCACACACCTGATAAATAAATGGTGAGAGTCCAATCCGAGGAATGAAGATTGAAGCCGGAAGGCTTGATCGTCTTTAAGAACCTAAAGATGAGGATTTAAGATATTAGACATAATTCGAACATAGGTTGAAATCGTCTGGAAAGAAGACTTGGCGAATTTCGAGGAATGGCTTCACAATTAAACTGACGTGTCTGAACAGATTGATCCCAAAGAACTCGTGTTCCACAGATCTGGTGGGCTTAAGTAGTATATTATCATAATGTCTTAATTATTCTAGTTATAAGAGAGAAAGGAATTCATTACTTTTAATTACTAACAATGGGGATTCATGTACTAATACCTAATCGAATTCTAATTATAAGTTACTAATCTAAATAAATTATTTCAACTACAGAATTAGGAATGAAGTAATGATCCTAATAGTGTCTTGAAAGATTAATATCATCCTAACCCGATTAGAATTGATTCTAGGATTTAAAGGGATATGGAATTCATTTTGGGTACATTTTGTCAGAACAGGAAAGTTATAGATTGTGGCAACTACAAGGGAATAACTCATTACTAAAATGTCAGATTCTAACAGATTGTTTACGTCAAGTAATTTACTAAGATTTGGGGTACTCTTTCTAATTTTATGGAAAAGTGGCCACATCAGAAACACTGGAAACGGTAAGTGCCACCACAGAGATTTACCAGCCATCTTATCCAGTAATCTTGGAGTAGAAACCCAGAATTCCGGAGAGGGAATCCGAGGCTCCGACGAGAATGACAACCAAACATACGAATCAGTTCGTGACGTTTCTTCAAAGCTATCCAAATGAATCAAAAGGCTTCAGTTGTACTTTAAGGCCCCGAATAAGTTGGAAACGTCGCCACCGCCGAGGGATTAAAATATGGAAATCGAACTCAAAGAAATCAATGACTAGTTCTATCGGCTAAATGATTTGAATGCAAGGGAGGAGGAACAAAATCCCTTCCCTTCAGTAAGACCAGATGGAGGTTTAAATTAGCAAATGGAAACAACCGCCGCAAACAGAGTCATCAACGTTGGGAATCCTATTCCTGTAATTGATAAGGGCCATCGGGATTCTATTAGTGTGACTGAATGGCTCGATCGAATAGTAAGAGAGGCCGCAGTCACCGTACCCTGCGTTCCAAAGATAGTCCTCCATAACTTTACAAGGAAAAAGTTTCAGCCTGTGGCTTATTAAGATGAAATTTATTCAGACGGATGTTCTCTACCTTTGAAACGGGGGAAGCTTTCAGTTGGAATTTCACCATCGCTTTTGATTTTTACTCTAGGACTCCAAACTTAAAGCTTTACAATTTAAGATTACTTGACAAATTATGAAACATGTGCTTCTTCTCCAAATTTGTGTTGGGGTGTGTTACTGGGTCTCTCCACCCTCTAATCTTCATTCGCAGAGGCCCAAATGCTGGCAGGTCAACACTTGGTTTCACAAGGTGCAGACTGGGTGGCTTTCCACGTGTAAGTGGAGAAGCTATCGTCGTTGGAGAAGTAGGTTTAAAATTCGCAAAAGCTCACCCCATCACATAATAAATTTGGAAACCATAATCTCCAGCTTCTCAAGAGAAGAATTTTCCACTTATGAGACCATGGGTTTGCCGGTATCAACAATACCAATCTCCATTCAAGAGTTCAAACTTGAAATTGACTTTGGAGTAGGCACCAACTATTGTTGCACCTTGGTCTAAGTAGTTTGAGATACGGGAGCTATAGGAAGCACTACTACAAAAAGAGAGGGAGATAGTGTAGGGATAATATCTGGAGTAACCATTACAAAAGTTCTTGACTGTTGAACCTGCTGATGATTCTTAGGAAAAAGTTTTGACTACTCGTGAGTATCATCAGTCAAAGCCCCAGGGGCAATCATGTTAGTGATAAGGCTTGACCCAGATTTAAAATTGGTTGGGCTCAAAGGGACTTGGCCTTGGAATGGATCCAAGAGGCACTCCTGGTTCAAATAATGGGAGGCGCCCTTTTGGATGTTGATGCATCAACTCTCCCCTGATTTCACCTTTGAGATAACAGGGGTACATTTAATCAATTTCCCTTTCCCAGAACCAGCTAATTCCTTTCCATTTTTCCTTGATTGAAGTAGAGATTAGTAGAGAAACAACCTCCTTCGTTTAGGTTTCCATATCTTTTAGAGGTAAGTCAAAAAAAGGCCAAACACCGGTCGTTTTTTACCGTCAAGAGCATCAACAGGTCGGCGGGCAGAGGTTGTCGGTAAGCCCTGATGCTGGCTGAGCGCCAGATCTTACTTAAGTACTTGATTCTTGGAACACGCAGCAGCCTCATGAACTATACATCCATAATCAAAGAACTGTGAGGGAAGATTTTGGTAAACCATTTCTCGCTGCATCATCCAAAAACACACTTGTTTCAACTGCCTCTCGAAGATTGACTTCCACCGTCAAACGCGTAAATTTACTTCAAGTAGTACTAAGCGTTTGTCAATCATTGCAAATTGTACGTCCAATAAGGTTGACCAATCCCCATATGATTTCTGTGTGATAGTATTGGATTAGTAACTTGAGAAGGCAAACGCAAACAACCATTTATGTGGAAGAACGGGAGTAACAAGAAAGGAAGGATCTCATCCATGACAAACCAGGTAGTAATTAAAAATCATCCATGGTTCTCCACTGAGAGCGAAGTCATAATCCTGTGGATTACCAAAGTAAACGAATAAGACATCATTATCAAGGTCAGTCAGTCTCATCTTGCCTTATGGTCTCCATAGACTTTTAAGACGATCGTACATGTATTGGATATCGATAGTTTTCCCCATAAGCATAACAATTAGCGCTTTCCGGAGAGGGAGGCTGATTCTCACATGGAATTCATTAGAGGCATTGAGATAATCGTGCCCATTGTGCCGAGTGAGGGAGATGTCATTTTCCTTGATGGCAATCAAAGAAGCGTTGGCATGAGGAGTTGGTTTCTAGGAATTCACGACAATGGCAGCATATGATGTAGGAGCCATGGCTGGAGGAGTGATCGGTGTTCCCAAAATCATCAAAGCACTTGCTATTCATACTGAAAATCAATGATTACTCGAACGTTGAAGATCAATGATCTCATAAAGCTATATAAGATCCTATCCTCTCTCACATTATTTTTGCCAACGATACTTTTTGTCCATGATCTGGGATGGTTGCTCCATAAAAGTCAAGTCTCTCTCTAGCTTAATCTCATCTGGCTGAATCACCTGGTTCGGCTTCCAAAAAAGGCCCGAAGTACGCTCACATGGAATACATTATGTATCCGGTCCAAGTCTTCTAGTAAGGCTAGCTCATATGCCAATGGTCCTTTGTTTCGAATGATATGGTAAGGACCAAGTAATCGGGGAGCAATATTCGCCATCCTGACAAACTACATCACTTCTTTCCAAGGGGAAACTCGAAGGAAAACCTTATCTCCTTCCTTGAAACTAACCTCTCTAGCCTTCCCATCAGCATACAACTTCTATTGATTATGAGCTCCTCCCATCTGAGCTCGAATCACTCTAACTCGTGAGGCTGTCTCTTAGACTATCTAGGGTCCAGTTAACAACCTTTCTCCCTCCCTATCCCAGAATGGAGGGGTGCTACTCTTCCTGCCATACAGTGCCTCGAAAGGAGCTACTCCTATTGTGAGGATATGAGTTATTATAAACGAAATGCACCATGGATAGAACCTTCAACCAAGGTTCATCAAACTCCAACACACACGAGCATAACAGCTCCTCCAAGGTCAGGATAGTCCGCTCTGACCGACCATCTAGCTTAGGATGGTAAGCTATAGAGAAGTTCAGCTTGGTATCCATGGCTGCATGCAAACCCTCCTAGAAGTGGGAGCTGAAATTAAGGTACCGATCCGATACAATCATCCTTGGCACATAGTCCAATCTCACAATATGCTCTATAAATAAACTTGCCAAATCCTCCACAACTGTCTTGAACCGAATGGGTATGAAATGTGCTACCTTTGTCAATTGGTCTACTATAACCCACATTGCATCATTCCCATTGACCAAGGGTAAACCACGAAAGAAGTCCATAGCGATGTCGTCAAACTTCCACACTGGTATAAGCAGGGGATGTAGTAACCCTGCTGATGCCCGATGATCAAACTTTTCTTTTTGGCACTTAAGAAACTTGCCACATGCTGAATCACCTGCTTCTTCATGTGAGGCCACAAGTAATGCAGACAAACTATTCTGTACATGGTCTGACCTGGGTGTATGGCATAAGCAAATAAATGCACCTCTTCCAAAATATCCTCTCTGAACTTTAACCCTAAAGGTACATACACTCTGTCTTGGAATAGCATCGAGCCATCCTTCCAAGTAAAGGGTGTAACCTTGCTTGCTGTCACCCACTATTGAGCTTCCACTACCAGCTCGTCTTTCTCCTCAACGTCTACAATCATCCAAATGAAAGTGTCAAACTACTAAATTGGCCAGTAATCCCTTGACTGTAACTAACTCCAAGTCTATACCCATGCTCTTCAACTCGAGCAGCTCGTTGAACCTCTCCTTCCTGCTCTAAGCATTAGCCACTACATTGGCCTTTCCTAGGTGATAGTCTATCACGCAGTCGTAGTCCTTAAGCAGCTCTACCCAACGATTTGCCTACTGTGTTCAGATCCTTCTATGCCATGAAATAGTAATTGAGACTCTTGTGATCAGTCTTGATCCCGAAATTTTCTCCATACAAATAATGCCTCTAGAGTTTCAAAGGCAAAAACCACTACTGCTAGCTCCAAATCATGGACTGGGTAGTTCACATCATGAACTTTCAACAGGGGTGATGCATAAGACACCACTTTGTCGTTCTGCATCAGTATAAAGCATACTCACCATGAGTATTAAGCATCACTATAAACTACATACTCACCGCCAGTCACTGGCAAAGTGAGTATTAGCACGATGGGGAGCCTCCTTCTCAGCTACTCGAAGCTCTCATGTCAGGCTTTACTTTAAATAACAGGAGTGTCCTTCATGGTCAACTTGTAGAGTGGTCATGCTATCTTAGAAAACCCCTCTACAAACTTCATGTAGTACCCTGCCATGTCTAGGAAACTTCTCACCTCTGTCACATTGCTAGGCGAGGACCAAACTTCTATCGCCTCCTCCTTCTTTGGGTCTACCTGAATTTCTCGACCACTGATCAAATGTCCAAGGAAGAGCACCTTCCTCAGCCAAAATTCGCACTTAGTGAACTTAGCATACAATAGTTCCCTCCTCAGAGTAGCCAACACTACCCTCAAGTGCTCTACGTGCTCCTCCTTCATCTTGGAGTAGACCAAGATGTCATTAATGAATACTATGACAAACAACTCCGACAACTGTTCCTTGAGGTCCATCAGCACTACTGGGTCCATATAGTAGGGTGCTATGGATATAGGTGATGTGCCTAGCCCTATCTCTATATCAAAAGCCACCTCCCTCTCAAATGGTACCTCTAGTACGTCCTCTGAGAAAACATATGGAAATTCCTGAACTACCGGTACATCTGCAACATGTCCCTCTGCATTAAGGGTGACATGAGCTAGGTTTTGTGTTTTATTACTTGATGTAATTAATTTTATGTCATGTATCCATAATTAAGTGTTTACTTTATTTTCATGTTATTAATGTTATGATTAAGTGTCTATGATACGTTTTTGTTATTACAAAAAGATGCAAGTTGTGCCCTTAAATGATGACAATGCTAGACTAACGAGTGAGCATTATGACAAGGTTAGATAACGAGTGAGCAGTGAGCAAGAACACTATACCTATATGATTAATAGGTCTATTAAAAGCATGAACTCACTATTTAGACTATCACCCACAAGATATGTTGTCAGACGGATACGTTCTCCCAAAGATCCATGATTTACACTATATGTTGTCTGATGGATACGTTCTCCCAGACATCCATGATTTTCGCGATTTTGGGCGGTAGGGCTAGTTAGTTGAGTTGGGGGACATCCCATAAGAATTAAGATAACTTTGATAAGGCGAATAACAAGTACAAGATATAATGTCATATAATTGACTTGTACGAACATGATCATTAGGATATAGCAAGTTACAAGAACCATGATACTCCAAATTCATAATCCACCTCACATGATCGATTTGAGTTTCGATCTTCGATGTTGATTGTTTGTTATGATTACATAAAGATAACTACTTTATATGATGTGTGTATTTAGAAAGTATAAATGATTTTTATGAAATTACATGACTTGTATTGTAATGTTTACTAGGAATTCTTTTTATGATATGAGCACAAAAGACTAACCCCAAACCACCCACAATGGTGTTGATAGTTGTTGTAGGAGAAGAGTGAAGCTGATTCGGGATGTAGCATGGTGGACTTTGATTTCAATAGTGTTTATGGATGTTTGACGACACTTGTTTTCATAAACTGCATCATTTAATTGTAGTAGTTGTTAATCAATCTATTGTTACGCAATTCACAGGTACGTGAGAGAGGATTGGCCATGTGGCAGCAGGAGGATCATGGTCTTGACCATCAGTAGGTCACGGACATGGTTGCCATGTTATCACGGGTGTGGTAAGCCGTAGGCCACGAGAGTGGTTGAGAGGTTATAAAAGCAGAGTCGCGATTCCAAAATTACAACAATCTAAATCTTTTTCCTTTAAATCTTCTAACATGCGGCGATTGTTCTAGGTAAAGAAGAGGGACTGGTTGATTTCAAGCCTTGATGATCTGTTTATTTCCGCTATCATTTTACTTAAGTATGTCAGGGAATTTATGTCAGTTATCATGATTTATATATTGAGTGAACCCGTGATCCATGCATGGATCAAACTGCGTGGTTTGATCGAGTCATCCAGGGTTGGGTTTCATAATTTTCGTACACTTTGTTGCTAAGTTTGTAGCTCGGTAAACTAGATCGGAGGATTAAGGCTTGGAGAAGCATAACACATAAGAGATCCATATGGTTTAGGATACACCAACCTTCTTCTATAAGAATGGCAAGGTAAAAAGTCATGAAATCTTTGGGTGGATCTAACACCCTGCTCGTCTGCCCAAGTTGTCGTGGCTCAGGACAGACAGGTTGTAACTATGTCAACAAAATTTGAGAATTATGGATCCGCAGTCTGTTATTATCCGAATCCTAGTAATGGTCCAGAATTAGTACTGTCGTGAACGTTTCCGTCCGCCCGCCCGCCGATGGCCCTGCATGGTTCGGAGTCGCCTCCAATCGCTTAAAAGTGGATTGGACACTTGGAGCCCGGTTCAAGGTTTGGAACCTAAACCGGGTATGGCCTGCGTTCAGAGATCTGGGTAAGGGGGACGGTTACGTGTGGGGAAGGATTAGCACCCCCACAACGCCCGGTAAACCGGTACTACAAAAATCGATAAGTTTGATGTGTTTTTATTAAGTGCGTTTAATTTTTTATTATGTAATTCACTTGTCTTCACTCTTGCGAAGACTAAAGCCGTCAATACGGTCATATTTTTGTAAAACAGTTCAAAAGGGAAAGTCGATGAATTATTTTTAATTTAGAAGGATGATAAGTTGCTTCAAGGTTGGAAATAAAATGATAAACTGTTTTAAAGTGAGAAATAAAATGATAGATTGATTTAAAGTTGGGAAAATAGTAATTTGTTTTGAAGTCGAAAAGAAATTAGTGAATTGTTTTGAAATTGGAAAGAAGACACTAAATTATTTTTTGAGTTGGAAAGAAAATAATAAGTTATTTAAAATTGGGAATAAAACGATAAATATTTTACAGTTGGAAAGAAACTAACAAATTATTTTAAAATTGGAAATAAAATTATAAATTGTTTTAAAGTGGGGAAGAAGATAATACATTGTTTTAGAGTCGGAAGAAAACAATAAATTACTTTAAGGTTGGACTCGAGTCTCTTGACGGCCTACGTACCCGGAATTCGGGATCAAAGTCCACGTAGTTCGATTTGAAAAAGTTGATTTAGGTGCAACTGAATAGTTGCAGTTTGTTTGGTAATTTTGAAAATTTTTATGAGTTTATATTTTCGAGAATTTCACGTGACTTTAATAGCATAAAGCCTAGCGTTACTATTCTCATTTTAGGTTTATTTAAGAAAGACTTTTTATGTTTTATAATTTTATGATTTGTTTGAAGGATTTATTTGAAAATAGTAGACCCAAATACTTTCCCTCTTGAAAAGGTTTAGGTCACTATTCGAGGTTTTTCGCGGTTTTCGCTCTTGAGAAAAATACGTTACTGGACCAATTACTTTTATGATAGTGATTTTTATAAGTGGACTCGAGCCTTTCTCGGCTGTCTACGTACCCAATATTTTGGGATCAAAGTGCGCGTAGTTCAGATGGTAAAAGTTCTCGAGGATTTCGCGTAATTTTACTATAGCAAACATTATGTTATTGTGCTCGTTTTCTTTTGTTTTAAAAAACGCGTCGAATGATTCATGATGAGATTTTTGCAAAACTACTTTTTGAGTTTCGGTATTCCGAATCCATCAACACCAATTGACTGATACATTTATCGAGGAAAAGGCAAGGAACAAAAAATACAATCTGCGACGAATTTACTTACGAACCACAGGCTCGCAAATTGGAATATTTGTTATTCTATAACGCTTAAGGAAACAATAATGATTTATAATTTCGGCATTTATTTTTTGAAAGTTATATTAGTTGATATTTTGTAAGATCCGAAACTCTTGTTCCGGGCAAAGGATTCATACACGTCACTATAACGCTTTTTTATGGCTTATTATTCGTGGTATATTTGATTTTAAGTCCTTTGTTTAACAACGATTTATTTGATTTTTATTAAGATTAATTTAATTGACCAAAATTAGAAATATGCCATTGGACGAGAAACGTACCTAGATTCGGATGTGTTTGGCGCAAACATTTTTAGTGATTCAATGATTTTATTGACGTTAAATTTACGTTACCGAAATTAAATATGTTAAATCGATTTTAATACTTGGAAGATTTGATATTTTAGGCTTTATTATTTTTAGTTTTACATATCAATTAAAGTTAGAGAATTTAAAATTTTATTATTAACCTACCCTTATTTCGGGTTTACTCTGTTTTTTAATCCAGACTTAATAAAGCTTAATTTACACAACACTCTGAGGGCGTTCTGACTTAAATAGGCCGAGTCGGAATTTGGTCCGAAACGAGATGGGAGGAAGGCCAAAATCGTTGAGCGAGTTGACCGGTCCGATTGCTCATTACCCGACTCGGGGCTGGAAAAGACCAAAATTTTGTCTGTCAAGAAGGAAGGCGAGGGGTAAAGACGTAACTTACCTGGTTCATATAAATACCCCTCTTAAGTCAAATTCTGCCATTTGAAACCCTAATTTCCTCTCTCTTTCACCCCTTTCCTCTCCCTTCTCTCTACCCTTCTCTTCTTCCACCGCCGGCGGCGGCGGCGCCGTTGCCGCCGCTCTTCCTCCTCCCCTTTTTTTCTTTCTTCTTCTTCTCTTTTCTTCCTCTTCTTTTCCGCCTCCAACGGCGGCGGCAACGCCACCGCCTCTTCTTTCCCCTCCTTATTTTCTCTTCTCTTCTTCTTCTGCTGCCGCCACCTCTTCTTTTCCCTCCTTCTTTTCTCTTCTCTTCTTCTTCTTCTCCGTCTTCCCTTCCACCCTCTTTCCTCCTCCTCCTTCTTTTTCTGGTCTCGCCGACGGCGGCGGCGACCGCCGTCTATTCCTCCTCTCTTCTCCCGCAACGACAAGGAAAGATGAAAAAAGGTAAAAACCCTCTTTCTACTCATGCTTTTTCTGTTTTTACTTCGATCCAGGCTTGCATGTCTTCTGCAAGCCCCGATTTGTAGATTTAGTGTTTGAATTTGTGCTCTTTGTAGTCTTTTTCTGATTTTTGTTGTCTTTATTTTAGTTTCTGTTTTAACAGAGTTGGGGATAGGTGGAGCTGGGCCAGAGAAGCAAAAGCGGGAGGCAGGAAAAAAGTACCCGCCGACAATGGGTCCGCCGGCCGGGGCAGCGTCGGGCGTAAAAAGGCAAGAAAAACCTCAGCTCTTTGTTTATTCTGATTTTTATTGGTTGACGGTGGTAGTGATTTTGTTATTGACTATAGGTTGCTTGAAAATTTGACTGTTTCGTTGTTGAAGCTAAACCGGCGATCTAAGTGTTTATGCAAACGGTTTTCTATTTGAAAATTTTGATAAATTGATCAATTTAGGAAAATTCCAGCAATCATGTTTAACAAAAGAGCACTTGTTTAGCTCGATTTTTAGGAGTAGTCTTGTAGTTCTTGAGTATTCGGCGCAAACGGTATGAAAATGGTATTAAATGGTAGTTTAATCCACTGTGAATCTGTTTTTCCAGCCAACTTTCATTTGGTGGAAACAATCTTTGTTTTTTTTTGTTTTGATATTATTACTGTTTAAGTGAGTTCTTTGGATCGTTTAGCTTTGATGATCATTAGATTAGAAAAGGGTTTAGAACATGAGCAATGGAAACAGAGATATGATTTGAAAAATTGGGAAGATGTTTCGTTTAGGAGGACCAACCTTCGAAAGCTGATTTTGTTCTTTTGCAGTGTGGATGGCCCTTTGGTTGCTGGCTACGGGAACTTGAAAATTCGGAAGCTTCGAATTCCCAAAGTTTCGGCTAGAAGAGCTTTGTATTTTCTGTTTATTTTTGTCAATTTTCCTTTGTAATGAGATTGTGTGTAATATGATTGGGGCGTAGTGGTAATAGGATGTAGAGAGATTGCTCGTGGTGGGATTGGAGTTGGTGTTTTTCGTTGTAATCGGTCGGTCCTCCCTTTCTCTCTCTCCCCCCCTCTGTTGTTGTTTAAAGTCTTATTTATAGGAGTGAAGGTGATGATGACGATGCAAGGGAGGGGCGAGGTGTTGACACGTAGGGGATGACTAATCTAGGTCATAAGTTTTATACGTTTTTTTTAGTTTTTTTCCATTTATTTGTAATTAAAATTTTGAAATTTGAAACGTGCCCAAACCAACCCAATTTAGTGGGCTCGAAACCTTATCACCTGGTCCAATTACATAACTTAGCTTTTAGGTTTGAAATATCATATGAATTCGTTAATTCTACCAACGCTTAATATTTAGGTTCGACATAACATCTTTGAATATAACCGTTAATTCGTAATTTAAACAATTTGTAAAATTTCAAAAGTGTGTATTCCGATTAATGAAAGGTCAAAATTCGACGAAAAAATTGAGTTACGAAAATGAAAACGTATTCGACAACCCGGACAAAATTTGGTTACTACAGTTGCCCCTCTTTGTATTACTTTTGTTTATAACAAAAAGTAGTACAAAGACAGGAACCAAATTTTGAAGGGTTCATCAGACTCACTTCTATTTGTTTCCTTTTGTTTATGGTTTTTTTATGGATTAGTAGTAGCACAATATTATGAATACGGTTTGGTTTAACCCAGGATGCTATGGCGAATGTACTAGGGATCCAGCTTGACTTATCTTCCGTTTAAAGGTGCGATCCGTTTGCCCCTGGATGCTAAGCGTGAATGTACTCGGGACTCAGCTTGACTTATCTCCCGTTCCAAAGTGCGATCCATTTGACCCAGGATGCTAGGGTGAACGTACTAGGGATTCAACTTGACTTATTTCCGTTCCAAGAGTGCGATCCGTTTGACCCAGGATGCTAGGGTGAACGTACTAGGGATTCAGCTTGACTTATTTCCCGTTCCAAGGTGCGATCCGTTTGACCCAGGATGCTAGGGTGAATGTAGTAGGGATTCAGCTTGACTTATTTCCCGTTCCAAGGGTACGATCCGTTTGACCCAGGATGCTAGGGTGAACGTACTAGGGGTTCATCTTGACTTATTTCCCGTTCCAAGGTGCGATCCGTTTGACCCGGATGCTAGGGTGAATGTAGTAGGGATTCGGCTTGACTTATTTCCCGTTCCAAGGGTGCGATCCGTTTGACCCGGGATGCTAGGGTGAACGTACTAGGGATTCGGCTTGACTTATTTCCCGTTTAAAGGTGCGATCCGTTTGCCCCGGGATGCTAAGCGTGAATGTACTAGGGACTCGCCTTGACTTATCTCCCATTCCAAAGTGCGATTCATTTGACCCGGATGCTAGGGTGAACGTACTAGGGATTCAGCTTTACTTATTTCCCGTTCCAAGAGTGCGATCCGTTTGACCCAGGATGCTAGGGTGAACGTACTAGGGATTCAGCTTGACTTATTTCCCGTTCCAAGATGCGATCCGTTTGATCCAGGATGCTAGGGTGAATGTAGTAGGGATTCAGCTTGACTTATTTCCCGTTCCAAGGGTGCGATCCGTTTGACCCAGGATGCTAGGGTGAACGTACTAGGGGTTCAACTTGACTTATTTCCCGTTCCAAGGTGCGATCCGTTTGACCCAGGATGCTAGGGTGAATGTAGTAGGGATTCAGCTTGACTTATTTCCCGTTCCAAGGGTGCGATCCGTTTGACCCGAGATGCTAGGGTGAACGTAGTAGGGATTCAGCTTGACTTATTTCCCGTTCCAAGGGTGCGATCCGTTTGACCCAGGATGCTAGGGTGAACGTACTAGGGGTTCAGCTTGACTTATTTACCGTTCCAAGGTGCGATCCGTTTGACCCAGGATGCTAGGGTGAATGTAGTAGGGATTCAGCTTGACTTATTTCCCGTTCCAAGGGTGCGATCCGTTTGACCCAGGATGCTAGGGTGAACGGACTAGGGATTCGGCTTGACTTATTTCCCGTTTAAAGGTGCGATCCGTTTGCCCTAGGATGCTAAGCGTGAATGTACTAGGGACTCAGCTTGACTTATTTCCCGTTCCAAGAGTGTGATCCGTTTGACCCGGGATGCTAGGGTGAACGTACTAGGGATTCGGCTTGACTTATTTTCCGTTCCAAGGGTGCGATCCGTTTGACCCGGGATGCTAGGGTGAATGTAGTAGGGATTCGACTTGACTTATTTCCCGTTCCAAGGGTGCGATCCGTTTGACCCGGGATGCTAGGGTGAACGTACTAGGGGTTCATCTTGACTTATTTCCCGTTCCAAGGTGCGATCCGTTTGACCTAGGATGCTAGGGTGAATGTAGTAGGGATTCGGCTTGACTTATTTCCCGTTCCAAGGGTGCGATCCGTTTGACCCGGGATGCTAGGGTGAACGTACTAGGGATTCGGCTTGACTTATTTCCCGTTTAAAGGTGCGATCCGTTTGCCCCAGGATGCTAAGCGTGAATGTACTAGGGACTCAGCTTGACTTATCTCCCATTCCAAAGTGCGATTCATTTTACCCAGGATGCTAGGGTGAACGTACTAGGGATTCAGCTTTACTTATTTCCCGTTCCAAGAGTGCGATCCGTTTGACCCAGGATGCTAGGGTGAACGTACTAGGGATTCAGCTTGACTTATTTCCCGTTCCAAGATGCGATCCGTTTGACCCAGGATGCTAGGGTGAATGTAGTAGGGATTCAGCATGACTTATTTCCCGTTCCAAGGGTGCGATCCGTTTGACCCAGGATGCTAGGGTGAACGTACTAGGGGTTCAACTTGACTTATTTCCCGTTCCAAGGTGCGATCCGTTTGACCCAGGATGCTAGGGTGAATGTAGTAGGGATTCAGCTTGACTTATTTCCCGTTCCAAGGGTGCGATCCGTTTGACCCAGGATGCTAGGGTGAACGTAGTAGGGATTCAGCTTGACTTATTTCCCGTTCCAAGGGTGCGATCCGTTTGACCCAGGATGCTAGGGTGAACGTACTAGGGGTTCAGCTTGACTTATTTCCCGTTCCAAGGTGCGATCCGTTTGACCCGGATGCTAGGGTGAACGTAGTAGGGATTCAGCTTGACTTATTTCCCGTTCCAAGGGTGCGATCCGTTTGACCCAGGATGCTAGGGTGAACGTACTAGGGGTTCGACTTGACTTATTTCCCGTTCCAAGGTGCGATCCGTTTGACCCGGGATGCTAGGGTGAATGTAGTAGGGATTCGGCTTGACTTATTTCCCGTTCCAAGGGTGCGATCCGTTTGACCCAGGATGCTAGGGTGAACGGACTAGGGATTCGGCTTGACTTATTTCCCGTTTAAAGGTGCGATCCGTTTGCCCTAAGATGCTAAGCGTGAATGTACTAGGGACTCAGCTTGACTTATTTCCCGTTCCAAGAGTGTGATCCGTTTGACCCAGGATGCTAGGGTGAACGTACTAGGGATTCAGCTTGACTTATTTTCCGTTCCAAGGGTGCGATCCGTTTGACCCAGGATGCTAGGGTGAATGTAGTAGGGATTCAGCTTGACTTATTTCCCGTTCCAAGGGTGCGATCCGTTTGACCCAGGATGCTAGGGTGAACGTACTAGGGGTTCATCTTGACTTATTTCCCGTTCCAAGGTGCGATCCGTTTGACCTAGGATGCTAGGGTGAATGTAGTAGGGATTCAGCTTGACTTATTTCCCGTTCCAAGGGTGCGATCCGTTTGACCCAGGATGCTAGGGTGAACGTACTAGGGATTCGGCTTGACTTATTTCCCGTTTAAAGGTGCGATCCGTTTGCCCCAGGATGCTAAGCGTGAATGTACTAGGGACTCAGCTTGACTTATCTCCCATTCCAAAGTGCGATTCATTTTACCCAGGATGCTAGGGTGAACGTACTAGGGATTCAGCTTTACTTATTTCCCGTTCCAAGAGTGCGATCCGTTTGACCCGGGATGCTAGGGTGAACGTACTAGGGATTCACTTGACTTATTTCCCGTTCCAAGATGCGATCCGTTTGACCCGGGATGCTAGGGTGAATGTAGTAGGGATTCAAGATGACTTATTTCCCGTTCCAAGGGTGCGATCCGTTTGACCCAGGATGCTAGGGTGAACGTACTAGGGGTTCAACTTGACTTATTTCCCGTTCCAAGGTGCGATCCGTTTGACCCAGGATGCTAGGGTGAATGTAGTAGGGATTCAGCTTGACTTATTTCCCGTTCCAAGGGTGCGATCCGTTTGACCCAGGATGCTAGGGTGAACGTAGTAGGGATTCGCCTTGACTTATTTCCCGTTCCAAGGGTGCGATCCGTTTGACCCAGGATGCTAGGGTGAACGTACTAGGGGTTCAGCTTGACTTATTTCCCGTTCCAAGGTGCGATCCGTTTGACCCAGGATGCTAGGGTGAATGTAGTAGGGATTCAGCTTGACTTATTTCCCGTTCCAAGGGTGCGATCCGTTTGACCCAGGATGCTAGGGTGAACGGACTAGGGATTCGGCTTGACTTATTTCCCGTTTAAAGGTGCGATCCGTTTGCCCTAGGATGCTAAGCGTGAATGTACTAGGGACTCAGCTTGACTTATTTCCCGTTCCAAGAGTGTGATCCGTTTGACCCAGGATGCTAGGGTGAACGTACTAGGGATTCAGCTTGACTTATTTCCCGTTCCAAGGTGCTATCCGTTTTCCCCAGGATGCTAAGGGTGAACGTACTAGGGACTCAGCTTGACTTATCTCCCATTCCAAGGTGCAATCCGCCTGACCCAGGATGCTAGGGTGAATGTAGTAGGGATTCAGCTTGACTTATTTCCCGTTCCAAGGGTGCGATCCGTTTGACCCAGGATGCTAGGGTGAACGTACTAGGGGTTCAACTTGACTTATTTCCCGTTCCAAGGTGCGATCCGTTTTCCCCAGGATACTAAGGGTGAACGTACTAGGGACTCAGCTTGACTTATCTCCCATTCCAAGGTGCAATCCGCCTGACCCAGGATGCTAGGGTTAATGTTCAAAAGATGTAATTGGATACAAGACAACTTTCAAAAGATGCAATTTGTTTATAGCCTGAATGCAATGCAATTTTTTAAAAGATGGAACTTGTTTATAGCCGGAATGTAAGGCAATTTTTCAAAGGTGCAATTCGTTTATAGCCCGAACGCAAGGCAATTTTTTAAATGTCCAATTCGTGTATAGCCCGAATGCAAGGCAATTTTTTAAAGGTGCAATTCGTTTCTAGCCTGAACGCAAGGCAATTTTTAAATGTGCAATTCGTTTATAGCACGAACGCAAGGCAACTTTTTTAAATGTGCAATTCGTTTATAGCCTGAATGCAAGGCAATTTTTTAAAGGTGCAATTTGTTTATTGTCCGAACGCAAGGCAATTTTTTAAATGTGCAATTCGTTCATAGCCCGAATGCAAGGCAATTTTTTTTTACGTGCAATTCGTTTATAGCCCGAACGCAAGGCAATTTTTATGTACTTGGGATTTTTTTAAATGCAATGCGCTTATACCCGACACGCAAGGGTGTAAATATTTGGATTTTTCAACATGAAATGCGTTTATACCCGGCACGCAAGGGTTTAAATATTTGGATTTTTTTCAAATTGCAATTCGTTTATACCCGGCACGCACGGGTTTAAATATTTGGATTTTTCTTCGAAATGCAATGCGTTTATACCCGAGACGCAAGGGTTTAAATATTTGGTATTTTTCAAAATGCAATGCGTTTATACCCGACACGCAAGGGTGTAAATATTTGGATTTTTTCGAATTGCAATGCGTTTACACCCGGCACGCAAGGGTTTAAATATTTGGATTTTTCTTCGAAATGCAATGGTTTATACCCGGCACGCAAGGGTTTAAATATTTGGGTTTTTTGAAAATGCAATGCGTTTATACCCGGCACGCAAGGGTGTAAATATTTGGATTTTTTCGAATTGCAATGCGTCCCGGCACGCAAGGGTTTAAATATTTGGATTTTTCTTTGAAATGCAATGCGTTTATACCCGTCACGCAAGGGTTTAAATATTTGGGTTTTTTTTCAAAATGCAATGCGTTTATACCCGGCACGCAAGGGTTTAAATATTTGGGTTTTTTGAAAATGCAATGCGTTTATACCCGGCACGCAAGGGTGTAAATTTTTGGATTTTTTGAATTGCAATGCGTCCCGGCACGCAAGGGTTTAAATATTTGGATTTTTCTTCGAAATGCAATGCGTTTATACCCGACACGCAAGGGTTTAAATATTTGGGTTTTTTTCTTCGAAATGCAATGCGTTTATACCCGGCACGCAAGGGTATAAATATTTGGAATTGGGTCCTGGTGAATGTATTTGCGATGTACGATATTAAAATTTAAATTAATTGGATTGTTTTGGGCTATTTATCATGATGTTGATGATGCATGAATAACTTTTGATGTATGTGTTCGATAATTTTACATGTTATAAGGATGAAAACCTCTTAGACAATTTTGATTTATGAAACGACGGGTTCCTTAAAACCACATAAATTTTAATGCACGATATGCTTATGAGGATTTTGATGCACTAAATGATAAATTTTGAATCTTATTTGTGCATGCAACGAAGATGGAAACTATTATGATTGAGTCATGCCTCTCGATTTTGTAATTAATAGTGATCATTTAAGACATGATGCATGATAAATCTCATATGCATGTAAGAAGTCTAGGGATGGCTTTGAAATTTGATAGAAAATAAGAAATTGGATTAAGCATAAGATTTTGAATGCTCGATAAATCGATGAATGCAGTTATGATAAGCTTCATGTTAGTATGAAGCATGCTTTATTTTTACTTTTTATCTATTATTTTTTTTTTTAAGACCGAAATGAGAAATCGATATTACCATTGTATATGCAAGGTAGTAAGTGATGAAAAGTTTCGATTGATTTTCTGAATTGATCGGTATGATGATTTTTGAATTGTGGTAATAAGACACATGACTATATGACTAGGCATATATAGTTGTTTTCTCAAACTGAAGACACATACATGATTTTGACTTACTTTGTGTGAAAGAATACGAATTTGAAGTGATATGTCTTTGATGGGTGCATAAAAAAAATGTTGAATTTTGAGAAAATGTCTTTGGAAAAATCTCTGTTGGTGAATGGGGTATAAATATGATTTTTTTTGGAAATTTCGAAATGACACATGAGCATATCATGAAGGAGCCTAAGAATTGCTTATCAATAATAAAATGTATTTTTCGAATTTGGACTTAAGCGAAAGCTATCTCTGGTTGTAGCTTGGCGCGGGGCTTCAGTTGGGTTCTGAAACGGCATAAGACTGGGTAATAATGTACGCGCATTACTTGATGGTCATGCCCCTTTGATATTCTCGTTTGATTGACATCTACTTGGAGTGCGTCTAGTGAGTAGATTCGAGTCCTTCTTAATGGAGATGACGATTCTTTGTCACCGGACGGTTATGAATTTATTATGACGAATGATCATTTATAGCTCTCTTTCTATTTTTGAGCTCTCTTTTTTAGGTGAACTAGTGCACTCATCGGGAAGATATAATTGATTTCCTCTTGGGACCAGGTTAGAAGTCGTGTTTTGAAGACATATGTGTGTACTATACTACAAAGCGAATTTGAGAACAAATGAAGATTTTCATAATTTAAGAGGAGTTCGAAATTTCTTTTGATCAAATGGAAATCGATATTCATCTCATTAGTAAATTTGCATATTTAACTCAAAGGAACGGACACATCGTCGATCTTAGCTAGACTTCTCACGTGGATATTTTGGTACGTGTATATGCGACGTACTTACTCTCTAGTTTTTCCGCTCTGATTTTTGGGTTAGGTGTTTCACTCATTCATTTTCCTTATCTAGACAATCACCATAGGCTTGTAATGCAACCAATTCGCCACCACGCATAATGTAAATGACATATCAAGAGGGCTTTTCTAGATTTATGGTAAATGCCTTAGGAAAATGGTAGGGATAATTTTTTTACTAATATTTTGTGAGCGATGGTACGAGCTGGGGTAACAACCGAGTAGCATGCTTGTCTTGGTCAACTTTGATTGATGATGACTTGATAAGTGAAGAAACTGCTTAATAACATTGGCTCGTGAACATTTTTTAGCTCTTGTTGTATCAACTTGGGTATATGCGAACCGCGTCGGTTGATGTAAGATTGTGGATCCTCTAACTTATGAGATTAATAACTTGGATCCCATTTCTCTCATTTTTTGTTCTTTTATTTATTTATTTTGGGACGCATTCTTTGAAAATTTTGATGACTTTTTTCGATTTTTTTTGTAGTTTCAACCGTTTCCTTGCTAATAGTCGTCGGTGTTGAGCTGACCTAGATTAACATGCATACTAGGTGATTGCCACAAGCTCTTAAGTTTGAAGGGATATTGAAATATAGGAGATGAGTTTGAATTGTGTGTTATATGGAAGAAAAGGCTAATGTTGGGTTGTCTATATAATTTTGTTGGGTGGGCCTTTTTTGGGGGATAATCCTAATGCCTCTATCATTTATGTCGTTATTGCAAAATTATGTGGTGTTGAATCGGTCTCATGCAAGTTCTAGGAGTGTTTCGACAAGGAGAACCTCTCAAAATAAAATAATTTTTTTTTGATTGATGGATGAATGAGACCTTGCATGGCTGCTAGCAACATTCCTTCTTTGTTAAATATGCAAATCTTTCCATCTAATAAAAAGAAAGTTCAATTAAACTTTTTAATTATGCAAATCTTGATTGTTCTCGAGCCTGGTCGGAGATGTTGATTGGGTAGCATTTGTGAAGAGAGTTGAAGATAATAATTTTGGTGAAAATGATGATGGGATTAAAAAAAAAAAAGATAAAATGCACTTGGTAACATATTGATCCTTTTTTATGAGATACAAATTCATAACCATCTAGTTATTTAGAATCAGACATCTGAATTCCTCGTAATTTTACCCCATGCTGCTTGATAAAGGAGGGTAGTCGACGTTGTTGATGCCCCTAGATTTCTTGTGCCAATGAGATAGCTTTCGATCTCATCCAATATTTGATGATGCTGTTTTTTTTCATTGATAAGCAAAATTGAAGAATCCATTGAAATTTATTTTTTATGATTTTTGATAAAATGATGTGCAAGTTATGTATCTACATGCCCAAAAATAAATTTTTACTTGAATGAATATGAATTTTTGTTGATAAGCTAATTATGATTATGAGAATAATTTAATAGTTTAACAATGTTTGTCTCCAATAGAATTACGGAGATTTTATTTTGAATGCATGTGACGCATATTTAAAGTGCATGATGACATGACTTCATTGGGTGTATGCTCATGATTCTAACACATAATGCTTACTCTATATGTTTACATAATTTATGAAGGTGATGCTCTTGATGTATATGACAGTATTTTTAAAAAAATTTACATGATTATAATAATTTTATTTTGATTAGAAATGGAAGTGTCGAGGATGACACGAAACTGTTGCTATTTTTCACTAATAAAATGTTATAGAATGTTCTTTGAGAGGGATTTATGAAGATCTCGGCCACGAAAGTAAATAACGAAGTAAATTCGCGAGAAAGCACACAACAGTGTGATACAAGGTATATTAAAACACATAATCTTATTGACAAAGAGCTCTAGGTCTTGCATGATAAGAAATGGGTGTTCATAGGATCTAAACCTCGGTTGGTTAAGGGAGGTTGCTAGGTGAACTATATGAGGGCAATGTGACTAATCCTGGCACGACTCAATACTGGGATGAGGATTCACGCGCCCTTACTCTTATAAAGGCAAACGCTACTACACTCAAAATTCTACCTAAGGGTAAAGCTCGGGTATAGAGCATGCAGATGCATGAATACTTATAAAGTAAAGGGCGCACCAAAAAAGCATACACATCAAATGAAGAAAGATAGAGTTATCGAGATTTAAATGCAGCTTGCCCCTTTGGAGAGTTCTCGAGTTCCCCAGCGGAGTCGCCATCTGTCGTGAACGTTTCCGTCCGCCCGCCCGCCGATGGCCTTGCATGGTTCAAAGTCGCCACCAATCGCTTAAAAGTGGATTGGACACTTGGAGCCCGGTTCAAGCTTTGGAACCTAAACCGGGCATGGCCTGCGTTCAGAGATCTGGGTAAGGGGGACGGTTACGTGTGGGGAAGGATTAGCACCCCCACAACGCCCGGTAAACCGGTACAACAAAAACCGATAAGTTTGATGTGTTTTTATTAAGTGCGTTTAATTTTTTATTATGTAATTCATTTGTCTTCACTCTTACGAAGACTAAAGCCGTCAATACGGTCATATTTTTGTAAAACAGTTCAAAAGGGAAAGTCGATGAATTATTTTTAATTTAGAAGGATGATAAGTTGCTTCAAGGTTGGAAATAAAATGATAAACTGTTTTAAAGTGAGAAATAAAATGATAGATTGATTTAAAGTTGGGAAAATAGTAATTTGTTTTGAAGTCGAAAAGAAATTAGTGAATTGTTTTGAAATTGGAAAGAAGACACTAAATTATTTTTTGAGTTGGAAAGAAAATAATAAGTTATTTAAAATTGGGAATAAAACGATAAATGTTTTACAGTTGGAAAGAAACTAACAAATTATTTTAAAATTGGAAATAAAATTATAAATTGTTTTAAAGTGGGGAAGAAGATAATACATTGTTTTATGAGTTTATATTTTCGAGAATTTCACGTGACTTTAATAGCATAAAGCCTAGCGTTACTATTCTCATTTTAGGTTTATTTAAGAAAGACTTTTTATGTTTTATAATTTTATGATTTGTTTGAAGGATTTGTTTGAAAATAGTAGACCCAAATACTTTCCCTCTTGAAAAGGTTTAGGTCACTATTCGAGATTTCTAGCGGATTTTCGCTCTTGCGAAAAATACGTTACTGGACCAATTACTTTTATGATAGTGATTTTTATAAGTGGACTCGAGCCTTTCTCGGCTGTCTACGTACCCAATATTTTGGGATCAAAGTCCGCGTAGTTCAGATGGTAAAAGTTATCGAGGATTTCGCGTAATTTTACTATAGCAAACATTATGCTATTGTTCTCGTTTTCTTTTGTTTTAAAAAACGCGTCGAATGATTCATGATGAGATTTTTGCAAAACTACTTTTTGAGTTTCGGTATTCCGAATCCATCAACACCAATTGAGTGATACATTTATCGAGGAAAAGGCAAGGAACAAAACATACAATCTGCGACGAATTTACTTACGAACCACAGGCTCGCAAATTGGAATATTTGTTATTCTATAACGCTGAAGGAAACAATAAAGATTTATAATTTCGACATTTATTTGTTGAAAGTTATATTAGTTGATATTTTGTAAGATCCGAAACTCTTGTTCCGGGCAAAGGATTCATACACGTCACTATAACGCTTTTTTATGGCTTATTATTCGTGGTATATTTGATTTTAAGTCCTTTGTTTAACAACGATTTATTTGATTTTTATTAAGATTAATTTAATTGACCAAAATTAGAAATATGCCATTGGACGAGAAACGTACCTAGATTCGGATGTGTTTGGCGCAAACATTTTTAGTGATTCAATGATTTTATTGACGTTAAATTTACGTTACCGAAATTAAATATGTTATATCGATTTTAATACTTGGAAGATTTGATATTTTAGGCTTTATTATTTTTAGTTTTACATATCAATTAAAGTTAGAGAATTTAAAATTTTATTATTAACCTACCCTTATTTCGGTTTTACTCTGTTTTTAATCCATACTTAATAAAGCTTAATTTACACAACACTCTGAGGGCGTTCTGACTTAAATAGGCCGAGTCGGAATTTGGTCCGAAACGAGATGGGAGGAAGGCCAAAATCGTTGAGCGAGTTGACCGGTCCGATTGCTCATTACCCGACTCGGGGCTGGAAAAGGCCAAAATACCCCTAGCTATTTTGTCTGTCAAGAAGGAAGGCGAGGGGTAAAGACGTAACTTACCTGGTTCATATAAATACCCCTCTTAAGTCAAATTCTGCCATTTGAAACCCTAATTTCCTCTCTCTTTCACCCCTTTCCTCTCCCTTCTCTCTACCCTTCTCTTCTTCCACCAACGGCGCCGCCGCTCTTCCTCCTCCCCTTTTTTTCTTTCTTCTTCTTCTCTTTTCTTCCTCTTCTTTTCCGCCTCCAACGGCGGCGGCAGCGCCACCGCCTCTTCTTTCCCCTCCTTCTTTTCTCTTCTCTTCTTCTTCTGCCGCCGCCTCTTCTTTTCCCTCCTTCTTTTCTCTTCTCTTCTTCTTCTTCTCCGTCTTCCCTTCCACCCTCTTTCCTCCTCCTCCTTCTTTTTCTGGTCTCGCAGACGGCGGCTGCGACCGCCGTCTATTCCTCCTCTCTTCTCCCGCAACGACAAGAAAAGATGAAAAAAAAGGTAAAAACCCTCTTTCTACTCATGCTTTTTCTGTTTTTACTTCGATCCAGGCTTCCATGTCTTCTGCAAGCCCCGATTTGTAGATTTAGGGTTTGAATTTATGCTCTTTGTAGTCTTTTTCTGATTTTTGTTGTCTTTATTTTAGTTTCTGTTTTAACAGAGTTGGGGATAGGTGGAGCTGGGCCAGAGAAGCAAAAGCGGGAGGCAGGAAAAAAGTACCCGCCGACAATGGGTCCGCCGGCCGGGGCAGCGTCGGGCATAAAAAGGCAAGAAAAACCTCAGCTCTTTGTTTATTCTGATTTTTATTGGTTGACGGTGGTAGTGATTTTGTTATTGACTATAGGTTGCTTGAAAATTTGACTGTTTCGTTGTTGAAGCTAAACCGGCGATCTAAGTGTTTTCTATTTGAAAATTTAACGGTTTTCTATTTGAAAATTTTGATCAATTGATCAATTTTAGGAAAATTCCAACAATCATGTTTAACAAAAGAGCACTTGTTTAGCTCGATTTTTAGGAGTAGTCTTGTAGTTCTTGAGTAATCAGCGCAAACGGTATGAAAATGGTATTAAATGGTAGTTTAATCCACTGTGAATCTGTTTTTCCAGCCAACTTTCATTTGGTGGAAACAATCTTTGTTTTTATTGTTTTGATATTATTACTATTTAAGTGAGTTCTTTGGATCGTTTAGCTTTGATGATCATTAGATTAGAAAAGGGTTTAGAACATGAGCAATGGAAACAGAGATATGATTTGAAAAATTGGGACGATGTTTCGTTTAGGAGGACCAACCTTCGAAAGCTGATTTTGTTCTTTTGTAGTGTGGATGGCTCTTTGGTTGCTGGCTACGGGAACTTGAAAATTCGGAAGCTTCGAATCCCCAAAGTTTCGGCTAGAAGAGCTTTGTATTTTCTGTTTATTTTTGTCAATTTTCCTTTGTAATGAGATTGTGTGTAATATGATTGGGGCGTAGTGGTAATAGGATGTAGAGAGATTGCTCGTGGTGGGATTGGGGTTGGTGTTTTTCGTTGTAATCGGTCGGTCCTCCCTTTCTCTCTCTCCCCCCCTCTGTTGTTGTTAAAAGTCTTATTTATAGGAGTGAAGGTGATGATGACGATGCAAGGGAGGGGCGAGGTGTTGACACGTAGGGGATGACTAATCTAGGTCATAAGTTTTATACGTTTTTTTTAGTTTTTGTCCATTTATTTGTAATTAAAATTTTGAAATTTGAAACGGGCCCAAACCAACCCAATTTAGTGGGCTCGAAACCTTATCACCTGGTCCAATTACATAACTTAGCTTTTAGGTTTGAAATATCATATGAATTCGTTAATTCTACCAACGCTTAATATTTAGGTTCGACATAACATCTTTGAATATAACCGTTAATTCGTAATTTAAACAATTTGTAAAATTTCAAAAGTGTGTATTCCGATTAATGAAAGGTCAAAATTCGACGAAAACAATTGAGTTACGAAAATGAAAACGTATTCGACAACCCGGAGAAAATTTGGTTACTACAAGTACCAATGTCAACTACTACTGACCGAGCCTAAATCAGTAGTTGCATAGACAATAACGAAAAGGCTGGCAAAGAACTAGAATAGACTATTGTTGAAGGGGTGGCCTTGTTGGGACAGCCAAAGGAAAGGATGGTGATGATGGTATTGAAAAAGGTGCAACGAGACAAGGAGTTAGTAGTGATGAAGACAAAGGAGTTGATGACAGGCCTGTGTATCATAATTAGGATGGGAACAAAGTTGCGGAACGGGATGGTGTTATCAATGGTGATTATCGTGACGATTAAAACAATGACAATGCCTTTGATGCTCTTGAGTTTCTAGATTCAAAACTAAAAGAGAAGGATGGTGATGATGACACCGACCGAGGTGGTAAGGGACAAGGTGCTGGTGGTGATGAAGAAAAAGGTTGTGATGACACAAATGTGGATCAACATAAAGATGGGAAAACTAATGAACAAAAAGGTGCCAATGAGAAGTTTGTCGATTAGAATCAGGATGGGAATCAAGTAATAGACGGGGTAGGGGCCTCTCGACTTATAATGGATACTATTCATAGTATTCAAGTTGAGAATCTTGAAGATAAAGAGATTAAGAATGTGTTGTCCTCCCCCCTTAATTTCGACGGCAGTTATGTCCCTTGTAAGACCCCACCCCCTCATGGAAACTTCTGCAACTGAAAAAGTTTAGGTTTGTAGACGGCTCTTCAAGTTTGAATGATCTTCTTGCCAAGCAGGAGCCATCTTCTAAAATCATTGCCTCACCTTTATATGTTTCTTCCTATCAACCAATAGTAGTACCTAACACTCTCAGCCCGAATATTAGAATAACTACTAGGGGTGAAAAGTATTTGACATGCTGGAGCTACCATGTTGGATGACATTGTTAGGGATCATGTGATTAATTACTGCTTGAGTGATGAGCGTGATCAATAAGTTATTTCCTACTCATCCCCCTAAATTTTATTCATGTCTGCAACCTGTTATTGATGTGTATAACTAGTTACAAGCTTATGTAACATGTTACATAGTCGTCTTTGTTGTTTTTTCCAGGAAGGAGAAGTTGTATAGGATTAGGCTTCAGAGATTGGTAAGCGTCAATGCTTTGAAATGGGCATTGACGAAACAAAAAATGGAACTACTTCACTAAGTCGATAATACGCGAGAACCGTCGTGTTAGTAACCTCGTCGTTTCTCATCCGGAGGCCGTTCAGATGGCCCACGCTTGGTATTTTGTCATGTTGATAGAGTCGAAGGGTTCTTCGCCAAGTGCCATGATTTAGTAAATAGTGGGATAACTAAAGAGTTGTTGGATTATTTGACCGCCGAAGGGCTTCTTTTCAAGTATAGGTTGGCTCTTTGTTACACTAACCAAGTGTTCGACCTCGATAACACCGGAATTGGCTCACTCGTCCTTGACAACGTAGCTTCACACTTCGTTGAACAAATTGGATGGAATTTTTCTTACATACCATCGAGTTATTGGTGTTCAAGTGCTTGAGTTCAAAAAGTTGTTAGAGGAATCGTGACAAAAGACAGAGGTTAGATTATGGGCGATTTCTTTTTTGGATCAAGATCAAAAATCTGTAACGTTATGTAGGTGTATTTTGCGTCCAAAAATTGGTCTTCCTTCTAGACATGAAGTTCAAAGGTTTCTTAACACTGGCATGGTGCTGCAAAAAAGAGACTTACATCGCTTCCGGTCTACATTGGACTATACTTGTGAAACCAGACCCTAGAGGACCTGGTCGAACCACTGGTTTGACCCACTGGTTCGGCCCATGCAACCTTCCTGGGTTCCACAAGACTCTACTCAAACCCACAAACTGCTAAAAAATGAATAAAAAAATCATTAATACTGAGCTGAATTCCTTTATTAAAGCTTCCAAATCCTGACAGACAAGGATCGTGAGTCCCGAAAGACAACACATAAAAAGAGGAGATGAAACTCCCAAGTTCTAAATACATAAAAAGCATATATAAGATGATCAAAACTCCGACTAGCTCATCCCACCTCCAGCTCTTGCAACTGTGACTGTACACACATAAAATGGAAACAAACATCTGACGGTGTCAGCGCTCAGCACTTAGTGGCTATCTGAACTCGCGTAGAACTTAGACTGAAACTGAGGATAGAACATAGAAGTCATCCTAGTCACTACTCTTATAATGTGACATACCATCATCCACCCCTAACTGTGTGGATAGTTTCATGGTGGATCAGACCATGAAACCACCCTGAAAACTGTGTGAGTAGCATCTATAAGCATACTCAACATGTTTTGGCTGAAAGCTGAATGTTAACTGGGGATTGTGCTATCCGAGGGTGGGTGACTCATGTATAATCATCATGAGCTAATCTAGCTAGGCCTATCCTGTCCTATCATGAACTATGGATAACATGCCACAATTCAAACGCTAAGAGAATATACTCCAAATATAATAGTTATTTCTACATTAAATCACATGCTACTGTATAGTGTGACTGCCCTCACTCAACATCCTGTCACAACATCTGTATAGTAGATCACACGCTATGGTACAAACTGAAAGCCTTTACTCTAAATCACATGGAGGATCCACTAATTGGATTCCCCAACATCCTAATACAGTTCTACGCTTAGAAAACAAAACATAACCTTAAATCCCCACCTTTTGAGGAGAGCTGACACCTCTGATTATGACTTGACATGATTCCTCTAGCTGCCACAAATCCACAGCTTCTGATCGTGCGTCATTTGGAGCTCAAACGGCCAAGTTATGCTCCATTTACTTCTTTGGGACATTTTTGAAACTTGTAGGGGCAGAATCGTCCTTTTAATGCGGAACTGGAAAAATTACAGATTTAGTCTCTGAATATTTTACTGAAGTAAGATCAGTCATCCAATTTTCTAGAATCTATAATCTAGCCCTTGAACTTTACTTAAGCTACAAAAAGGTAATTTATCTTTTTTTCTGAACATGTAGCTTGGTCATTAAACTTTCCTTTGCAAAACGTGTATCTTCTCCAATGATCTTCCAATATTCTTGGAATCCATTTGCATCGACCTCCTCTCGAACTAGACGATGTACTAATCTCCATTGCCAAAGGCTCCATCGACCTTGGTGCCAAGAACAATAACAAAAACGTCAATACATGGAGAAAACCCCAAAACCTATGTCTCTCAAAAGAAAGAAACTTATTTTGAACTTCCCACCTACTTAATGGCCAACATGAAAGGTCCGACCAGTTGGACCCAATAACTATCCCAAGCCTTGCAAGCCTTTGTTACTTGGTCAACTACTGAGTCAACTCCTCGAATTAATTAAATTAATTTGGTTTCAGACTCCTGACTTCTACTCAACGAGTAAGATTTTAATCAAACCAAAATTTAAACCTCTAGCCAAAATTCCAGTGTCAAAACTCTCCCCTCCTACAAAAGGTTTCGTCGCAAAACCTGAACCTTACCCCACATGAGCTGGAAAGATTTGACGCAATAGTGTTACAACCCCGACGCTTGCATCCCTACTTGGTAGCAAACGGCCCTTATATGCCTTCGTCCTCAACGACACAACCGGTTCACTCCTCGGAAATGACCCAAGGTTAAACCACAACCATGTCCTAGGAGATCGATAATGGCTCACACCTCACCTTGCCGAAATCTAGCTCGACCACTTGAGCGGAAACTATGGGCTCATTTCTTGACCCTACCAAACTCCTTCAAGCTCGACCCTCAACAACCGCTCTTGACCAAGCCGAGATTCCAAGGATAGGTTAGGTTGGGCATGCGTTGCCAACATAACCCTATCCCCTTTTTCCTTATGCCATCGTCGACCATGCTCAGCACTGGCCCGACCCCTCAAGCTTGCTACCCATCGAGCACCATTACCTGGCAGCCTCCTTAGAAGCCACTAAACAACCAAAGTCAAGGCCTCAATACCACTGTTGCCGGTCCAACTCACCTTTAAGTCGTCCCGAATCAACTATGTGCATCCTCCAGCTTTCTACACAATGTCGGGTTTCACATAAAGATGACAAAACATAACCCCTCAATGCATGATGCCTGCATCCAGCAGGCACGCCACACTAGTGGTTAGCCATCCATCCACGATTTTTCAGTCACACATCTCTTATTGTATCCATTCCCCATCGATAACCTAGTCTCGCGCTCCCCATGGTTTGAAACGTCACTAACTACCACACCCGTGGATTCCTCACACCATGCTCATGATCTACTAGACCATGTATGTGCTAGTTCTCTGGCCACACTCGTGACTTACACTGCCACGTGCGGGGTCAGCATACTAACCACGACCTATCCCCTCGCACCACACATGTGATTCATTGAGTACCTCTCTCGTGACAAACATAGCATCACAGATGAGGTTACCAAAAAACCTTGATGGTTGTCCGTCATATAACTCCCGCTGCCTCTATTCTTCTTAATCTATATTACTCATACCCCTTGTTCATCCAAGTTATTACTAGTTTCCCTTGAAATATGAACACACATTGTCCTTCTCTAATGGAACCAACCCCTTGGCAGTCACCATCTAGCGGAGACACTTCACTTGTCCTACCAAAAATTAGCTTCACACTTTCAATACCTTTAGGGATTTTGCATCCCCTAAGCAATGTTGCTACTTCTTCAACACGCACTACCATGTTCTAGACAAGGAAGTGTAGAGACTAATCCTTGTAGTACTACTTCGAAGATGCAGCCAGTAAAGCGACTAGCTCAACTTCGTAACTTTCACCTTGCTGCATATACTACCGTTCCCTATTTTCCTATCTGCTCCTGGCTCAATTTCCACTCATTTAGGTAATACTAACCACATAGTACTACCAAAACCATAGTCAAACTACCTGCATCATGTCATCCCTTGATATAATGACGATGGACCTGAAAAGCCTGGTCATTATCCTCTATTTAGCTCGTACCCTTCTAACACCTCTTTCTCCTTAATTCCTTTCCTGCTCTTTTCCATGGTATGCCATGCCCTTATTTGTTTTTGCATTGACAAATATTGTGACGAGGTGTTATTCACATTTTAGTAGTTTAATTTGGAATTTGTATTCAGACTTTGTAGGTTTAATTAACGCCAAAGAAGCCCTTCTAAAGAGCTCCTTGGCCGAATTATGTCCTTGAGGAGCAAGGGTTGAATTAATCAAAACTTATGCTTTTAAGTAAGGAGGATTCATTTCCTTACATTGGGAATCCTTCTCCTTTCTTTTCTTGGTGAACCCTTTATTTTTCTATTACTTCATGGCCTCCCTCTCCTATATGAAGAGGGTACAATGACTATAGATAGGCAGAACGCCCATAATAAAGTTTAGTAAATTTCAGCCTAGAACCGTCTTTTGAATATATCTTGTTTGAAGCACGTCGTAGCTACGCTATATGATTCCAGTTTATCGTAATCGAGTTAGCACCCCCTCTTCGTTGAACCATTCACGTTTGAGACTTGGTCCCTCCCTTTGGCATCGATCGATTGGTTGGCTAGGTAACTTTCCATCTATTTTTTGGATTTCGTTCCTATCTAGGGCTAGGAATCCTTGCATTTGGTATCTAACATATTGAAAAGAAAATTAGGTTAAAAATTCCGACGAAATCACTACTCGGAGTACCCTCCCCCAAAAAGAAAGGGATCCGTTTCGGCAACGTGTACGAACAATTCCTAATTGTTGTCATAGTTTTTGGCTTGCAATAAAGCTTGAGCCCTAACCCTTCCTAAGTAATTCATTCCATTCAATTGATCACAAGGACCTCTACGATCTAAAGCTTTGACCGGGCAGTTTTCAAAGAAAAGCAAAGAAAAAATCGGCAAAATAAAGAGGTCATCAAAAGCCTTCAATCCAACCACCTCCACCACACACATTTTCAAAGTTTGGCTTGTTATAGTTGATTTCAAGACTAGGGCGGAGATGTTTTGGTTCTGTACAAGCTTAAATTCGAGTTTTCAGACTTTGAATGTTCCGAAAAGAATTTTCCCTAGTCATAGATCAAATTATGTTTTGTGGTTGCTTTGATTGCAATATTCTTATGAATCCTATGCCTGGAAAAATCATTGATAGTCCTAAGACCTTAGCTCACCAAATTGCTTCACCATATATGTTTCTCTATTTAAATTGAGTGAAACACTAGTGGTAAAACACCGAGTGTTGACATTCAAACATTTATAGATTGAGAGATTTTGAGAGGTCTATTCTTTGTGCACTAACCATGTTTTGCGAGGTTCAAAATAAATTGATGGAGATACGAGAAAGGCTCAAGGCCACTCAAGCAAAGCCACAAAACAAGGCTAAACTACCTAAAGTGGCACCAGAACCAACACTCACACTTGGTGAGCATGGACCTCTAATTGCCACATCTTTTGAGGATCTATATCGATGAGAGAATCTTACTTCATTCCAATCAACATAACATCCTTTTTTATTTTTATAGGAAAAATTTACGTTTGATGACACTGCCTACAATAAACGAGTAATTTGTACCACCAAAAAAAATAGAACAATCGCTTCTCCATTCTTTTGTTTCTTTTCTTTTTCTCATCCTCCCTTTCTTTCATACTAAACCCAAATTCTACCCCATTTTCATTCAAACTCATTTATCATCTTCCATTCAAATAATTAACCCATGAATCCCTTTATCAAACAAGTGACATATATAGTAAATAGTAGAAATACCAACTGTAATACCCCAATCCTACTACAAAAATATTAATGTAAAAGTCTCTAACCTTGTCCGTAAGAATTTGGTTTATACTAGTATTGTCTAGTATTATTTGTATTTTTAAAGTGCTTAACTAAATGTTCATCAAAAATTAGATTGAAATTATTAGACTTGTGTGTGAGGATTGAATTCATGGGATATAAATAATTATAGTGGATTGTAAACAGAATCAGTTATTTAGTTGTAGCTCAAATGGTTAAACGATGTCGTTTTGAGATAAGTGAATCTGGTCATCATCGTTGTCTTCCTCACGTCCTCCTACCAACACCGTTACCCGACAACAAGAATATTGGTCACATCTCTGAAAAATTGAAGGTCGTAATCAGGGTGTCAAGTCTTGATGCCACGTTTTAGATCCAAACGCTCCGTTGACGACAATCATATAGCTATTTAAAGCCATCCAGAGTCTGAAGGGGAGCAAGTCTAAAACTATGTTCCCTTCTTCTTCAACGTCGACTTGCGTCGGCAAGTTCCAGACCAACCCATGACTTCAAAATACGTTTGTTGACTTCGTATTATCGAGACGAAGCCTTACTTGTCCTTCCATTCAAGTATGCTCGAGTTTTAGTAGTTATTCAAGGCTCGCTGGATTCTAGAAATTTAAGGGGGTAATATCTTCCATTTTAAATGTTTATGTTTTACTATTGTTATTTATGCTTTTTTGAATTACTGAATAATACTTGGATTTTAAATGTTTTAAATGCTATGTGACAACGTGACATGTCAATTATATGTGATCCACATACTCTTCTAATATATCCTAGGTGATATATTTCTAATATGATATGTTACATGTAATTGTTCAGTTGAACAAGTTCTATTGCAAGAGTAATATTGGTATTGATTGATCACCTAGTTAGAGCCCATATGTTAACGATCGTGCTTAATGCACTATAGCTACGCGGTGGGCTTCCCACACTAACTGTCGTCGTGGGCCTTGGTAGGCGCTACTATATGCGGCCCGATTTGGTGCCACTAACATGTATATGGGTTGTTAGAATATGTCAGCCGGGATCCCAATTAAAATATGGAAAGTAGAGTCAGAGTGGTCCAACGTGTTTGACATGCTATATTGTTGTCTTTTCCAATGATTTCTAATATTGGTATCTATATGATAACTTCGGAAAACTGACCCCGTGCCACCCACTAGTTCTTGACAGGTTATAGTGTCAGAAGAATTAATAGAGGATCTGGTCATCTGTCGCCAAACTAAAGTTGGGATGATGTTGAGAATGTGTATTTCTGCAATTTATGTTAAAGATGGATCCATTGAATGTTTCACACCAGCTTCCAAAAATAAATTGTTTGGCGTAATATTCCACTTTTTCTGAAAAGGTTACCAATATCGTTGTATTTAGTATTTTACTATTTCTAAATTGTATCCAGTGTCCATCCCAGGACAATTTCTCGTTTATTTTAATATATAAAAACTGGGATGTTAAACCAACATTTTAATATACATAAGTGTTCTCCAGTACAAGGTTTAGAGCCTCATCACAATTTGCTTATTTAAAAATATGCACTGTATATTAAACTGCAATGCAGTGAGGATAAAAAAAGCGAGGTAGCGATGTAGTGACGAAGCAGATTGCATTGCCCTATCCAAACAATATGCCATTGTTGTTTTCAGCCATATTCGAGGAAGGAAATGAATGGTGAATCAAACAATATAGAGTATGATGAATGAAAACGCTACTATCATGAACTAATGATTTGGATAATTTGATTTTGGTTACGGATTTCAGATGAGAGGAAGATTGGTTATCTTCTTATGTGATAAGTTATTTTTCTATGATCCAACTAGTTATAGATGATTATAACTACCCGATATCCAATAAAGGACTCGTAGGTGGAGCTAATACGAGGAGGTTGAAACATTTCTAAAAATAAACTCATTATGATGTTTCTAAAGAAGCCAACATACAATACCAAACTCAAGCCTATGTTTGGAAATAGTGGTCCCTGTAATAATCCAGTCACATAAAATTAAGTGAACAAAATTGCTTGGAAGCTGCGTTCCCAGGATGCTTATCCATAGCTGTTTTACTATGGACAATCTCAAAGAGCATCCAAAAAAGTTTCTTGTTGTTGCTTGCAGACAGAGCACGTAGCTGCATGGGAAATATGCCGCCGATACCATTATGCATTAGTCATTAGTCTATCATGATAGGCTAACCATGGAAAATGCATTACCCTATTCAGGGCCTTCCATTTCCATAAAATTTTCCAACTATAATGGGTATTACCACTGTCGATACTTGCCAACACGTGATAAGCAGTCTTGATTGTAAATTTACCTTTCTCATTTGGTCCCATATGAAAGAATCGTTCGCTTCTCCATAAGGCGTTGGCATTCCTTCAACCAAACATTTAATCAAGTTTGGAAGAAGCGAATCCAGGGTTTCCCAGTCCCAAGTGCCATCTTTCAGAACCAAATCGGGTACCGTAAGGTAGCCAAATTGTTGGAGTAGAATAGGGGAGATCCACTCAGCCAACGTTTACCCATTATCCATCCACATGTCATGCCAAAAATTGGTGTCCCTAACTCCCTAGAAAATGATATGAATGTTGTGGAGCACCAACTCCCAGACCTTACGCAAATCCATCCATAGAGCCGAGGAAGTTTTGACACATATTGGAATGGCTCCATCTGGCCATTCCTTTGTATATTTTGAAATGAGAACTTTGACTAGTTTGTGAAAGCTCATCGGTATGTGAAAGAATGTTCCAAACCAGTTTCACCAAGAAGGCTTCATTCATTTCCTTAGCCTTCCAAAGTCCAAGCTCACCTTGTTCTTTTGGCTTACATAGTATCCCAAGATAACAGGTTGGGTTTCCTTCCTCTGGGAGGATACCCCACACGAAGTTATGAATGCACATGTCAATTTCTTTACAAATATGAAAAGGGAGGACAACAGTTTGCTTGGCATAGGAAGGAATGGGATTAAGAATAGAAAGAACAACAGTAACTCTGCCTGCTAAAGAGAGAGACTTGCAGTTCCAACCTGGCAATTTTGAATCAATACGATCAAGGATATGTTTGTAATTATTCTTGGTAGACAACCATGCAAAATAGGCACACTAAGATACTGCCCCAAATTTAAAGTCTCTTGAAAGTTACGAGTTCCACAAATAGTGCAACTCAAACCAGGAGAAACATTCCTAAAAAATAAAATTCTAGATCTCTCATTACTAACCACTTGGCTTGAAGCCACGCAAAAATTCTTAAGAAAATCTCTAATAGCAAGACATTGGGCCATATTAGCATGACCAAACAATATCAAGTCATCTGCCAAGAATATGTGGGACAAAGGGGGCCTACTCTACAAACGGAGAGAGAATTCCAAGCCCCCATCGATTTGATCAATGATCAAATTACTCAGACGTTCAATGCAAAAAAGTAAACAGATAGGGAGAAAGAGGACATCCTTGTCAACGACCATGCCTAGGTTTGAAAGGCTCGGAAAGGCCACCATTCCATTGAATATGAGTAGAAGGAGTCAAAATACATGACATGGGAACACCAATGAAACTCTTTGAAAGGTTGGCGTTGCTTAGACTGTCCTTCACAAAAGTCCATTCCTAGCGATCATAAGCTCTTGAAAGATCAAGCTTTATAATAAAAGCCCCTTCTACCAGTTTTGAGCGTGCGGGAGTGGACCACTTCTTGTAAAATCATGATATTTTAAGAAATTTGCGGTCCCTCATTGGCAGTAAATAAACTAAATGAAATAGTTAGGCGCCACGGTCATCAACACTTGTTGGTCCCAAACCCATTCACCACTAGACATCTTGTGATACTTGATGTGGTTAACAACACGCCCTCAAAGAGTGGAAGTATGGACAAAACTCGTGTTCCTATCACCCTCCAAAGATCATTGATGCTTAGACTTTTGTAACCACATGAGCTTCCATATGGTAACCTCAATCTATACAGTTCGCGTTCCAATTTCCTTTTCCTCTTGAAAATAATGCAAAATACTTCTTTATTCCAGGCAATGAGTTTATCCTTGAAGTCCTGCAAAGTAACAGGAATACCTACCCCAGAATTTCATTCCTCAGAAAGGAGATGATGAAAATCCTCATGGCTAAGCCACGGTGCATTAAAATGAAAGGGTCTAGTTAGGAGAATATGAGAGTTAGGATTATCAAGGAAAACCTGGATAGGTCGATGATCCTATTTAATTTTTGTAAGGTGCAAGTTGGTGGACTCAGGGAACTTAAGGAGCCAGTCCTCGTTGATAAGGGCACGATCCAAGCAAACAAAGAGTGATCCCCGGCTCCATGTAAAGCGAGGACCCATGAACCCTAAATAAAAATGACTACACATACCCAAGCAACTTTTGAAATCTTCATCCTTTGGAATTGAAAATTCAGCACCCCCTTGTTTATCCACAGCTAAAATGGAAGCATTAAAATTCCCCATCACCAACCAAGAAAGCTCGAAATTTTGTTGAACATGAATCAAGTCCTCCATGAGTGCGAACCGATCATAGCGACCTCGAGCTTCGTATACAAACGTGACATAACACAGATCCTCGCCCTCCCAACTTATCCAACAGTGAGCAGCTTGAGTAGAGTGTCGAAACACATTAAGCTGGATTTTCTGGTTATTGCACAACACCCAAATACCACCCACACGACCCATAGTATCCACCACAAAACTATCCGACGAGGTTAATTTCTGGATGACATCAGGCGCAATATTGCAACTAGTTTTTGGTTCCAAAATAACAAGGAGAGTGGGATGATGTATCTGCACATAATAAAACACAGCAGTAACAAAATTTTGGTGGTCGGAACCCCGGTAATTTCAACGTCGAAAACTAATCATTAACATATGATAGAAGGGAACAGAAAAATACCTGGAACATTATGGTGTGATGGAGGCTATTAAAACGTAAACGTCTAACATTTATTAAATGAAAAAAATACCCCAGGGCGGACGAAAGACTCAAATTAAATATATGATTCAACATCGAGAAGTTATTGCGAAATAAATAATCCTAAACATGTGGGGAAAACTTAAATAGGAAAATCAAGTCCAACGTAAATCATAAATAAAGTATCATGTGTACTAACTCCAACGGAAACATCATACTTGTCCAACATCCATCCCGATTACTCACTCCGACTCTTGGGACATGATTGGTAGCAACTACAGATCTTGAAAGTTGTCTCTGCTCAGGTATCTCTCGTATGACCTGGTGGGTGGCTGGGGGTCAGTCTCTCATGCTGAACTATTATCTTGTTAAGTACATTATGAAATAATCGTGATATCGTGTTATTCGTGTAATAGTAGGCATTTTCATGGAAGTCAAACTATGTGACATTTATTCAAGGTTTCTTAATTTATGTAGGGCATCCCCTCTTCTCACTAACTAGCCCTACCGCCCATTCATGAAAAATCATGGATGTTTGGGAGCATGTATCCTCAAACAACATATCATGTAAATCGTGGATGTCTTGGAGAACGTATCTGTTAGACAACATATCGTGTGGGCAATACTGGCCCAATTTGTGTGCGAGCGGGGGGTTTAGCTAATGGGGTTCTTTTCCTGTTATTCCACCTAGTAATGGTCTAGGTGAGATTCATGAATGTAGTAGTCATAAAGTAAAATAAATACTGTAACATAATTCATAACTTAATTTTAAAAAAAAACAGCAATGGTAGAATTTACCCCTTAAACCACGCACTTGACAAAAAAATGGTGAGAGTTCAATCCTGGAAGGATTGATCATCTTTAAGAACCTAAAGCCAAAAGGATTGATCATCTTTAAGAACCTAAGGATGAGGAATTCAGATATTAGACTTAATTTTAACATGGGTTGAAATAGTCTGGAACGATGACTTTGCGACACTCGAGGAATGACTTCATAATTAAAGTGACGTATCAGAAACGATTGATCTAGTTAACATCCAGTGAACATAAGAATTATGTAATGTCTTAATAATTCTAGTTATTAGAGAGAAAGGAATTCATTAATTTAAATTTCAAGAATGTAGGAGGCCAACAATTCCAACATGCATATCCTCGCTCTAATTTGTACAAGCCTAGAGTGGAGGATTACAATGCAAACACTACTCAAGGAAATTAAAGCAACCGAGGACCGCCATGATTTCTAGACAAGCCACCTCAGCAACTACGACAACAAAATTCGGCAATCACTAAAGGATTTAATGATGACATTATCCGGATGATGAAGACCATGCAGGCGTAGTTGGCAAATCAAAACATTATTTTGGAGGCATCCTACACATCTTTGGCACTTAAGGTTTATCAAAGACCTTCTGGACGGCTCCTAGGGAAGACTGAACAAAACGCCAACAATGGACAAAAAGGACATATGGATGATGCTAACTCAATTTCATTGAAGATCGGATAGACGATTAAGGGAAATCGCAAATCTATTGAAGAGCCAGAGATGGTGTCAAATGATATTTCTATTGACATTCCAGAGGAGGAAGAGGAGACACATGTGGCGGCAGCCAATCCTTCTCCTAAAGCTCAAAGACCCGCAAATAAAAATTTTATGCTTACCCCATAATAAAATAAGAAGCATGCAATGATTCCATACCCATTAGCAGTCAAGAAGAAGGGGCTATCACAGGAGTTTGAGAGATTTCTTGAAATCATCAAGCAACAAGAGGTTACACTAACCTTCCTAGAGACTTTCACAAATATTCCAACATATGCCAAGTTCTTGAAGGATGTGCTGAAGAAGAAGATCAATCTCAGTGACGGAAGACAGGTCTCCCTATTTGAAGAAGGCACAGCTATCCAAGTCGGACAAACAAAGCGAAAAGACCTAGGGAGCTTTACTTTACATTGCACTATTATGAATATTAAATTTGGTAGAAGTCTTGTTGATCTAGGTTCTAGTATAAATGTGATGCCACATAGTTTGTGTGAGAAACTAGATTTAGGTGAACTTAGATAGACTAAGATGGTTCTTATACTTGCTGATAGGTCTTTGATAAAACCTAGGGGATTCATAGAGGATGTCCCAATTCGTGTTGGACCTTTTGAATTTCCTGTTGATTTTGTTGTTTTAGATACTAATGAGAAGATTGCAATATTTGGTTACAACGTCCATTCCTGGCTACTATTGAAGCTGTGATATGTGTTTGCAAAGGGTGTCTAACTTTGAAACTAGGACAGGATGAGGTCCCTTTTCACTTAAAATTGCATGAAATACTACAAGGCTCAGGATGATGATAATATTTCTAACAACTATCAAGATGCCTCTAAAATGTTTGAATTGTCTCATATGCTTGTCGGAGATGTCTGTATGTTATAGGTGTTTATTGAGACTGGATGAACGACATGGAGCAAAGGGTGCAGGCAAAAGCCCTTGAACAACTCGAGACCTACTTTGGTGCGTCACCGGTGATTAGTATGCATTTCATAGGGAGGGTTCGAAATTAGTAGTCATCATATGCTAAAATCTTGTACCTCAGCAGAAGAAGGAGCTTCTGCCTCTATTGAAGAAGTATGAATAAGCCATAGCTTGGATGTTTGCTAATATTAAGGGAATCAGTCCCTCATTTTATACCCACAAAATAAACTTGGAAGCTTATGTCAAACCTGTAGCGCAAAAACAAAGCCATTTGAATCCAGCTATGAAGGAAGACATGAAGAAGGAGTCACTCAAACTACTAGATGCAGGTATTATTTATCCAATTTCTAACACTCATTGGGTTAGTCCTACATAGGTTGTTCCAAACAAGGGTGGATTCACGGTTGTGCCTAACAGCAAGGGAGAACTCATCCCTCTCCGACAGTCACTGGATGGAGAGTGTGTATTGATTATAGACGCCTCAACAATGCTACAAAGAAAGACCACTTTTGATTGCCTTTCATTGATTAGATGCTAGAGCGCCTCCCTGTCTTGGGTGTTACTGCTTCCTAGGTGGGATGTCTTGTTGCTTCTAGATCCTAATCGAGCCAGAGGAAAAAGACAAGACGACTTTCACATGCCCCTTTGGCACATATGCATATAAGCGCGTCCTTTTCGGTAGGTGGAATGCACCCGTGACGTTTCAAAAGTGTTTGAGAGCGATTTTTGGGAATTTGTTAGAAGATGTTGTCGAAGTCTTCATGGATGACTTCTATTTCATGGTGGAGAAGGGGATCATGCTAGGCCATGGGGTCTCCAAACGAGTGATTGAGGTGGATCAAGCTAAGGTTGAAACCATCTCTCAGCTTCCTCCCCCTATGAATGTTAAAATTGTGCGTAGCTTCTTATGACATGCAGGTTGCTATCGTCAATTTATAAAGGATTTCTCTAAAAATTACATTGCCTATGACTAGGCTATTATAGAAAGATGTGCCATTTGTATTCGATGATAAATGTCTGCAGGCATTCGAATCCCTCAAGAAGAAGCTAACGACTGCATCGATACTGGTCTCCCCATATTGGGGAGCCCCTTTTGAACTAATGTGTAATACTAGTGATTTTGCAGTTGGAGCAGTGTTAGAACAAATGATATATAAGAGGTTCCATCCAATCTACTTCGCCAACAAGACGCTTAATGACACGTAGAAGAACTACACAACTACGGAGAAAGAGCTCTTGGCGATTGTCTTCCCATTCGAGAAGTTCAGGTTCTATCAGTGTTGTCTCATACTACAGTGTTCACTGACCATTCTGCTCTTAAGTATCTTCTATCTAAATACGATGCAAAACTGAGATTAATTTGATGGATCCATGTCAACCTTCAGGTAACATTTCAAAGAGTAATGAAATGAGAATGACAACATTGATGTCTATAGAGATTTTTTATGTATGCGGGATAGATTTTATGCGTCCTTTTCAACAGTCCCATTGTCATAAGTACATTCTTATTGTTGTGGATTATGTGTCAAAGTGGACTGAGGCACAAGCGCTGCCTACTAATGATGCTACGATAGTGGGAAAGTTTATCACTCGCCTTTTCATGCTTTTTGGTACCCTCTGCACTATCATTAGTGACATAGGGGTACTTACTTCCAGGGTCAATTTGACCGAGTTTGCCAAAAATTTGGCGGAACTTATTAATTGACCACCACTTACCATCCGCAGGCAAGTGGTCAAGCGGAAGTGACGAATTGTGAACTAAAGCGGATTCTTGAGAAGACGGTTGATTAGTCTCGCTAGGATTGGTCGATTTGGCATGAAGGTCTATGGGCTTATCGAACCGCTTTCAAGACTCCAATCAAGATGGTGAGGACCTTATGAAGTCATGCAATATTTCCCCTACGGGACCGTAGATATCACACATCCAGACCAAGGAACATTCAAAGTCAACAGTCAGCTATCTTGGTGCCAAGCCTACCGATAGAGTCGAAGTTCATTACTTATAGGAAGCTCAATAAAAGGCCACGTATCGTCTAGCTGAAGGACGTTAAAGAAAGAGAGCTTCATGGGTGGCAGCTCATTTCTATAGTCAGTATTTTGGTCCTCTATATCGCACTTTTGGTGCAATTTCGAAACTCCAGTCTTTGGAAATTATACAAAAAATCCGCTATAGAAAAACCAAAAGTGTGCGGTGCACTTTCGGTTCATCTATAGCGCACTTTTTGTCTATTAGCATGACCTTTTTAGCAGTAGCTCGACTTTTCACTTCATCCCCTTCGACCAAATTCGCCGACCACCACCGCCGCTTGCTCCATTGTCGACCACTAAAAGTGTGTGGCGCACTTTTGGTTCATCTATAGGCCACTTTTGCTCTCAATTAGCATAATTACGTGACTTGATTCTTGATTTTACCGATTCGGTTGTAATCTGTGGTGACTTTAATGCGATGTCGGTTAACAAAAATCAATTCCCCTAATCAAAACCTTTAACTCCTAGACATCGATTTTTCTGGCGAACAATTTACATGGTCAAACCTTGTTTTAATTGAGAGCGGTTGTACCCATTTTTTACCTTATCTGGGAGCGGTTAGGCCCATTTTTAGTATCTTCTGCTTGGATCACAGCTTGGCCAGAAATTGCACATCTCAAGGTTCCGATCACCTACCAATCTTCTTGGAACGCGTTCCTTGAGATTCACCCTTGTCTAAAATGTTATGATTTGATCAACGTAGGCTTAAATTTCCTGAATGTTGGCAACTCGTAATGGTCGAAAAAGGCTAAAGCCTACCTCTGGTAACAAAATGTTTAAAGTGGTCTCAATAAAAAGACTTTGACATGGGCTTGACCAGGGATCACTAATAGTGCTCAATGAATGAAGGCTACCGAGCATGATATTCAAGAGATCAAATCAGAAGTGTTGGTTGATTGGGAATGAATTTTTTCCCTTCAATCTGGAATTGCATATGTTGCGTATTAAGAAAACTGTACTAGAAACATAGATATGAAGCATCTTAGCTCTCCGTCGGAGACCATAATACTATTCGTTTTTATTATTTGGTTGCCCAACGTCGACATCATAACAAAATTTCATATCTCCTTGATACTGCTAGTCATGTCCAAACTAATCTCCAAGTAATGGGCGACATTGCTTTGAATTATAATCGCATAATTTACTACTAGCTCTCCTAATTTAATCATTGATGAAATTATCAGGACAATTACTGAAGATAATCTTGTTACGCCGGAAATAAACTCTTGCTTAAGTTAATGTGTTACATATGAAGAGTTGCGATAGGCAATTTTGAGCATTGGCCCTCATCAAACTCCGGGCCCGGATGGCTTTCCGGTCGTATTCTTTCATATATTTTGGGGGACTCTATATAGTACTGTACAAAATCATTTCTAAAATCCTAACTTCTCGACTAAGCAAGGACCTAACTTTTATAATTAGTCCTATGCAGAATGGTTCTGTTGTTGGGCGATGGATTGGTGACATCATCCTTATTTGCCATGAAATCAGACATTACTTATCAGGGTGCTACCACTGTGATACTTTATATATGACCCTCAAACTTTATATGAGAAAGCACATGATAGGGATGGCCAATTTTAAGCCAAATAATTCCATTCTTCCTGCTTACTACATCTGTCTTGGGCTCGAGACCATCGTGGGATGGCGTTGGATTCTCCATGGCTGAAAATTACTCCTTCAAGGCTTATGGTCGTAACTTGGCAATGGGCAGCTCATTAATGTTGTTAAAGATTGTTGGTTACATACATTTCCACCTTGCCTCTATTGTTACTTAACAACGTTGATCGAAATGCTAGATATTACCGAGTTTATGACTTTTTTGAATAGGGCACATGGAATTCCCCTTGGCGATAGGAAATGTTTGTTGTAGTGGATATCGCCATCATTGAATGCACCTCCAGGTTACTTCAATTCCAGATTGATTGATTTGGCCATTTTCCTATCTGACGAATACTCAATCCATTCCGGATATCAACTAGCCTTTACTTTGCATCTGATACATTTATGCTTAAAGATAACTGGCTAACCATTTGGGCAGTTGACATTCTTCCCAAACAAATATTGATTTGGAAAATCCTTGGAGACAGGCTACTGATCATGGAACTTATACTTTCAATTGGAATCAACATCAATCGAACACACCCTATTGGCATAAATGAAATTGGAAATGTGGAACAATTATTGTTATGATGGCCATTGGTGCAATTAATTTGTGAGCTTTAGGTTTACCCTTACAATGTGCACATCTAATTAAGTTTATCAAAACTTGGCGACTAATAACGTTGACGCCGCAAGTGCTTCATGAAAAGATTATTTTCTTCTGGTGGTGATTATGGAAATCTCATAATAAAGTGGTGTTCCATGCCATTCAAGACCAACCTTGAAGCCTCAAAGTCCAATTTTCACTCATTATAGAGAATTTATCCAACATATGGTTGCGACTATGTCAACCATGACTCAAACCACACACTGATCCTATCGACCTTGTCGTCGTGACCGCCAATGATTGTTGCAAGAGTCAAAATCATGGTATATGGGGCCACTAAATATCCCATAGGGTGAGACATTGGCTTTGCTAGTTTCACTCACTTCGGGGAAGTACTCATTCGTGGCAGGAAAGGCTTTGCAGGCTGATGCCTTTGCTATTGAAGCCTTAGTTCTTTGGGAAGTAGTCATCAAGTGTGTTGCGAAAGAAATCCTGTTTGAGGATATAGAAGATGATGATGAACGCGTTGTATCACAAACTGATGGGCAGTTATACAGGAAACTTGTCTACTTAACAATTCTCTCACATCAAGTGCTTTCCCATATCCCGTAGATTAAATAATTCAACACATTCACTTGCTCTCTATGCACTTTCATTCGACCCTCACTCCTACCCCCTATATATATATTAGCTTTTGTAGTTGGGCTATGATGTCCTTTTCCCTTGTCTGTCCTCTATCCCCCTCAGCCTTCCTTATCCCTCTTTTTCTTTTTTTTTTGGTTGAGTCTACCCTAGGTCGGTGCACTATCTTGGTTGCTCCACCATGGAACTTCCTCCTCCAAAGGAAATAGGAAATTAATCTGGGAGTGTAATGATTAACTAAATGCTAAGAAATAATTATCGCTATTAATCCAAAACTAGAATCTAAGCACTTTCGTAATATAGATTTCCTACACGGTAATAATCAAACCGCTCTCGAGAATAACTAGAGTTAATTACCAAGTGTATTGATATAGAACCGGGATTGATTAGAAAAATAATTCCAAAGCAAATAGACGTTGGATACGCTTTTACTATGCATTCAAAAATTACCGAAGTAATCAGGGTCAAATTTCCATAAAGTCTCTTCATTATATTCTACTCAAAATTGTGAAAAGTGCTAATCCATTTAACAAGTTTGTAGTTTTGGTTCCATGACTATCAATTGATCAATTAAAATTGTAAATAACAAAAAATAAAAACAAGATAGCAAGACTGCATGATTGAGGGTTTTTTACTAATGGGAGAAAACTGCTTAGACATTGAATCCACCTAGGCTATCCTAATTCACAAATGATAATCAATGTCAACAATTTATGAAAAACAAGATAAATTGAGTTCACCATCTGTAGTCTTCTCTAATTAAATAACGCCCTTTCAGGTCTCCTAATCAGCAACCTATCTAATATCCAGTCTGCTCATTCGAGACAACGGCTGAAATCTAATAGGCAATAAAACAAATGAGCACTGCTCACAAGACTGACTAATTTATTCTCTCCCAGATGAGGGTTAATGCAAGCTCGATGTTATAGATATGCAAGCTCTTTCTAGAAAAAAAAATTTAACAAGATCCTATTCAAGTTGATCAGGCAAGAACAGAAACAAAATCAAAATTAAACATAAACAATCATCCATCCACCTCACATAAACCGTCAGTCTACAAATCATTTTCTCATAAGGAATTCACCTAGGGTTCATCTCATCTAAGCACAAGGAGTTTATCTAATCATTACTTTTATTAACAAATCATAACTATCGGAAGAAAACATTGAAATTAGGGTTACAAGAAAAATCTCGAAAAACCTAATTTCACCAAATATCTTTGAAGAACGGGAATCGCCAATCTCAATTATGAAATGTTGCTTAAAAGAGGGTGATGAACGTGATAAATCAAACATTAGCAATGTTCTAACCTTCTCTCGAGCATATGGAAAATGGTGATTCCAACTCTTTGGTTTTAGGGATTTAGTCATGCTTTTGCATCCAAACCAAATCCTAACGATAATCTTACAATTGGAATTTGAGAATTTCAAGATATGGCAATAGCTTTATGCAAGAGAAAGACAAGAACAAAATCAATGATACTTTCACATAAACATAATCAAAGTAATGTAGAATTAACACATAATCAAGTTTTCATCAAATCTAGACAGATAATCAATCTAACAATATTTAAGTGTTTGTGCTCTCTTGATCCTATGTAGAAATTGTCTCTATTTCCTTAGGAGGTTGCCAGATGGAGCTTTGACCGATATTAGATGGTGCTCAACCCTCAATCGTGTGCTTTTTCCGGATGATACTAAATCTTAGGACAGGCATCAGTTAGTAAAAATACCCTTGTGGCTCTAAAGATTGGACTAATAAAAGATGCACTCATTGGGGGGAAAGAAAGCAAGAGCCCGAGACTGAAAACGTAGGAAAGCTTAGGTTTCAAAGATTTCATAACTTTTTACCTTGCCCTTCTTACAGAACAAGGTTGCTATATCCTAAACCGTATGGATCTCTTATATGATAAGCTTCTCCAAGCCTTATATTTCCCATCTAGTTTACCGAGCTACAAACTTAGAAACAAAGTGTACGAAAATTGTGAAACCCGCCCCTAAACGACTCAATCGAACCACACAGTTCGATCCATGCATGGCTCACAGGTTCAGTCAATATATAAATCATGATAACTGACATACATTCACTAATTTGAAATATCCTAAATACTTAAGTAAGACGACAGTAGAAATAAAAGGACAGTCAAGGCTCGAAATAGACAACTAACATCACATAAAAACATCCCAAACCAGGGAAAACAATAACTATAAAATAAGTCTAACAAACAACTGAAAACATGAAAGACTTTCAGAAATCCACAGAAAACACTTATAAAGATAGCTGAGGTCCTCCATGGTACCTCTCTCTGAGACTCCAAGAGTCACTGCGAGGTGGTGTCGCTGCTCGTGCTCCATTTTTAGGCGGAAATGGCTCCTGAAGTCCCAAGGTTGGTCACGAGGAAGAAATGTAAAGGGCTCAGTGATAAACACTGAGTAGCTGAGCCTGAACATAAAGAACTGAACTAGTATCTAGTCATGTGAGCTTGTGGTCCTGTCGACATCATCCTAACATTAGCCACCCCTAGCTACGAGCGGACGACCACATGGTGGATTAGACTATGAAACCACCCTGAAATACGGTGAGAGCAGCAACTGAAGCCATACTCGTCACGTCATGCTTTAAACTGAATGGAATCGACGAGATCACGCAATCCATGGGTTGGGTGACCGGCTTATATTGTGAGCTAGTGTATCTAGTCCTAATTCTTAATCCTGAAAAATGAATTGTGAACATGCACAGTTCCTCATTGTGAGCTTATGCTCGAATCATGAAAAAATGTCTGTACAGTAGATCACACTTTACTACAATGTCTGAAACTATGAATTGCATAACACAACCGTTTGTACAGAATATCACATGCTACTATGAAGTGCTAAAAATACAACAAGGATTCGTGACAAGTAATCATAATTCCTCGCATAAAGTAGAAAAGTAATCCTAACCCCTACCTCTAAAAGCTTTCCACTAAAGGTTATGATCCGTAGCCCTCTCCCTAAAGTTTGTTTGCCTGATCCATATATCCTGAAGCAAAATAATCATATGTTTGAAATCCCAAAACCCCAAATCTAAACCTGTTAGGATTTTCTTACATTGGATTCAAAGCAAAGTGTTGAGAAAGGAGGAAAAAGGTAGATTACCTTCTAAAGCTTCCTCGACGATCTCTAAGGCAGTCTTATTGGTCTGGAATCAATCAAAAATTCCCTCTTCTCTGCCTGGAACAATCGTCGCTTGTCAGAAGATTTAAAGGAATAAGATTTAGGTTGTTGTAATTGTAAGCTGTCCACCACTCTTGTGGCCTACTACTTACCACACCCGTGATGACATGGCAACCACGTACGTGACCTATTGATGGTCACGATTGTGATCCTCCTACTGCCACAATCGTGACTGTCACTGACCATGGTCGTGATCTACTTGTTGATTACACCCGTGAGAGACTATCTGTCACACCCGTGATGGACCGTCTGATAGTAATTCTCACAGACTCATAGAAACCGTAACTAACCCAGACTTAAAAATCAACTCTAAATCGGGGTTTCACAACACTCCCCTCCTATAAAAGGTTTCGTCCAGACACCTGAATGTGATAATCTTAACATGGTAGAAAGGGATTACCTACTAGGTCGTCCTCCGTGAGCTCTAGATAGCATTCTTTCATGCTAGCCTCGGTCTCCCATATCGCTGCCTCGACATCCTGATTTTTCCAAATCACCTTAAACATAGGTATTTCCTTGCTTCTTAACTGACACACCTTTTTATCCATAATCTAGGTTTGTTTCTCCATCAAAGTCAAGCCTCTCTCTAGCTTAATCTCATCTGGTTAAATCAGTTGGTTTGGCATGCCAATATAGGCCCAAACCACACTCGCATGGAATACATTATGTATTCGGTCCAACTCTGCTGGTAATGTTAGGTCATAAGCCAATGGTCCTATCCTCCAAATGATATCATAAGTACCAATGAATGGGGAGAAAACTTCCCCTTCCTCTTGTGCCAGAGAACACTTATGTATATATGTATAAATTGTTGGTACATCTATTGTTTGCAATACTATTTACTATATATATGTCTCTTGTTTGATAAAGGGATTCAAGGGTTAATTATTTGAATGGAAGATGATAAATGGGTTTGAAACAAAGATGATAAATGAGTATTAATGGGGTGGGATTTGGGTTGAGTATGAAAGAAATGGAGGTTGGAAAAACAAACGAAACAACAGAATGGAGAAGTGATTCTATTTTTTTTCATTGTTGATAAAGATTTATACTCTGTTATTGTTGGCAGCTTTATAAGAGGTAAATTTTTCATATAAAAATAAAAAAGACGTTATGTTAATTAGAATGAAGTGTAGTAATTATTTCGTTATTTGAATTTTTTTTGAAAAATTCGTTATTTGAATTTTTAATTATCTTAAATTTAGAATTTAATTAATTATTGATCGTCGAGATTATTTCTAAAAATTGAATAGTTCAGATACTCCATGTCCAACAAGTGTGAGTGTTGGCATTGGTGCCACTTCAAGTGGTTTAGCCTTGTTTTGTGGCCTTGGTTGAGTGTCCTTGAGCCTTTGTCGTATCCCCGCCAATTTATTTTGAACCTTGCAAAAGATGGTTAGTGCACAAATAATGGACCTCTCAAAATCTCACAATCTATAAATTTTTGAATCTCACCACTCGTTGTTTTACCACTAGTGTTTCAGTCAATTTAAACCGAGAAACATATATGGCGAAGCAATTCGGTGAGCTACGGTCTTAGCACTAGCAATGATTTTTTTAAGCGTAAGATTCCCAAGAATATTGGAATCAAAGAAGCCACAATACTTAATCTGATCTAGGACTAGGTAAAATTATTTTCTGAACTTTCAAAGTTTAAAAACTCGATTTTAAGCTTGTAAAGAACAAAAAAATCTCTGCCCTTGTCTTGAAATAAACTATACTAACCCAAACTTTGAAAACATGTGTGGTGGAGTTGGTTGGATTGAAGTCTTTTGATGACCTCTTAATTTTGCCGATTTTTTTCCTTGCTTTTCTATGAAGATTACGTAGGAATTTTTCCATAATCATTGCTTCAAACAATACAAATTCAAAAGACGGTTCTAGGCCAAAATTTACTTAAACTTTATTATGGGCATTCTGCCTAACTATAGTCGTTGTACCCTCTAATATAGGAGAGGGAGGCCATGAAATTATAGTAAAATAAAGCCTTGTTCACCAAGGATAGAATGAAGACGGATTCCCAAGGCAAGGAAATGAATCCTCCTTACTTAAGGAATAAGTTTTCACTAAGTCAACCCTTGCGCTTCAAAGACTAAATTCGGCCAAGGAGCTCTTTAGGATGGCTTCTTTGGCCTTAATCAAACCTACAAAGTCTGAATACAAATCCCAAATTAAAGTACTAAAACGTGAATAGAATATAGGGGGCACTTAAGCTCCAAAAGTGGGCTTAGTTGGTCATAGTCTATATGGCGGATATTAGGCTTTTGCAAGGCCATAAATCCATCCATAGAAGACCCTTGGACGTATGGTGAACCTATGGATCGAGAAACATAGGTATGGGATTGAACGGAGCAAGATCGCAACCTTCATTGGTACTACATCACATAACACCTCGTCACAGTATTTGTCAATAGTAAAACAAATTAGGGCATGGCATACCATGGGAAAATAGTGGGAAAGGAGGTCAGGAGAAGGATAGGTGAAAGAGATGCTAGAAGGGTATGAGCTAAATAGAGGAGAATAACCAGGCTTTTGAGGACCCCGTCATCATATCAAGGGATGATGTGATGCAGGGAGTTTGACTAAGGTTTCGGTAGTACTATGTGGTTAGTATTACCGGACTGAGTGGAAATTGAGGCAAGATCATATAGGAAAATAGGGAACGACAGTATCTGCAGGAACGTGAAAGTTACGAGGTTGAGCTAGTCGCTTGACTAGCTGCATCTTCGAATTAGCACTACAAGTATTAGTCTCTACACTTCCATGTATGGAACATGGTAGTACATGTTGACGAACTAGAAACATTGCTTAGGGGATGTAGAATCCCTAAAGGTACTGAAAGCGAGGAGCTAATTTTCATTAGGACAAGTGAAGTGTCTCCGCTAGATGGTGACTACCAAGGGGTTGGTACCATCAGAGAAGGACAATGTGTGTTCATATTTTAAGGGAAACTTGAAAAGGATTGAGAAGCATAGTGCTAAGAGGGCATGAGCCAGTTACGAGCCTTTGATGCTCGAGTCAAAAGGAAGGAGAGTTAAGGGAATAAGAAGTGGAATAGAATGAAAGGTATATGGGACGATGAGCATTATCCATTGGTTCACTCGTTGCTTTAAAGGTGTCACTTTTAAAAGACGGATCCCTGCACTCTTTTTGGGTGTCGGCTTCTAGGGATTTAAGTAAAAGTTCAACATAAAGTACGATCTTAAAGTTCCTTGAAGGTATTTTAATGTAGTAAGGAAATGTTGATGGGGTAATCGAAGCTCATCCAAGGAGAAATTGTGGATGGCTTGGGGATGAAAGGGTTGATAGTAGCAACTAAGTTCTTGAATCTAGTGTTAGTAATAAGTTGGATGAACAAGGGGTATGAGCAATAGAGATTAAGAAGAGTGGAGGTAGTGGGAGTTGTATGACGGACAACCATCAAGGTTATTTGGTAAGCCACTTACATCATTGTTGGTCACGGGAGATGTAATCAATGGATCATAGGTGTGGTACAAGGGGAACGGTTTTGGTTAGTATGCCGACCCCACATGTGACAGTGTAAGTCACGAGCATGGCCAGAGAACTAGCACATGCATGCTCTAGTAGATCATGAGCGTGACGTTTGAGGAATCCACATGTGTGGCAATCAGTGACGTTACAGACCATGGGGAGCACGAGACTATGTTGTCGATGGGGAATGGAGACAACCTGAGATGCGTGACAGACAAATCGTGGATAGAGGCATGGTGCGCCAAGGGGCTACTCTTGGGGATAGTGATGTAATGGGCTAAGTAGAGCACATGATTTGGCATGGAGATAAGGTGTCATCATTTGAAACCCGGTTTTATGGAGAAAGCTGGGGGATGCACATAGTCGATCCTAGGACAACTCATAGGTGAGTTAGACCGGGAACAGTGGTATTAACGCTTTGACTTTGGTTGTTTAATGGATTCTAAGGAGGCTTCCAGGTAGTGGTGCTCAATGGGTAGCGACCTTGAGGGGTCGGCTTTATGTTGAGCATGGTTGATGGTGGCTTAAGGCAAAAGGGGATAGGCTTATGCTGGCAAGGCATGCCCAACCTAGCCTTGGAATTTTGGCTTGGTGAGGAGCGGTTTTTGACGTTCGAGCTTGAAGGAGTTTGGTGGGGGCAAGAAATGAGCCCATAGTTTCCCCTCGGGTGGGTTGAGCTAGATTTAGGAAAGCTGAGGTGTGGACCACTGTTGGTCTTCTAGGAGATGATTATGGTTTGACCTTGGGTCATTTCCGAGGAGTGGACTGGTTGGGTCGTGGAGGAGGAAGACATGTAACAGCATTTTGGTACCAAGTAGGGGTGCAAGCGTCGGGGTTTGAACATTGTTGCGTCGAATCGGTCAAGCTCAGTGGGGTAAGGTTCAGGTTTTGCGACGAAACTTTTATAGGATGGGAGAGTTCTGACACTGCAATTTTGGCCAGCGGTTTAAATTTTGGTTTGATTAAAATCTTACTCGTTGAGTAGAAGTCGGGAGTTGGAAACAAAATTAATTTAATTGATTCGAGGAGTTGACTTAGTAGTTGACCAACTATCAAAGGCTTGCAAAGCTCGGGGTAGTTATTGGGTACAACTTGTCAGACCTTTCATGTTGGCCATTAACTTAGGTGGGATGTTAGAAATAAGTTTTCTTGCTTTTATGAGATGTAGGTTTTGGGGTTTTCTCCATGTATTGACGTTTTTGTGATTGTTCTTGGCACCAAGGTCAATTAAGCCTTTGGCAATCGAGATTAGTACGTTTTATAGTTCAAGAGAGGGAGATCGATGGAATCGGATCCCAAGAAATTTGGAAGATCATCAGAGAAGATAGTCGTAACTTAGTCGTTTGAGCTCCAAACGCGCATGGTCCGAAGCTACAGATCTGTGGCAGTAAGAGGAATGATGTCAAGTCAAAATAAGAGATGTCAACTCTCCTCAAAAGGTGGGGGTTTAAGATGACGTTCTGCTTTATAAGCATAGACTTGCATTAGGATGTTGGGGAATCCAATGATTGGATCCTCCATGTGATTCGGACTGAAGGCTCTCAGTTTGTACAGTATCGTGTGAGCTACTGTACATATGTTGTGACAGGATGCTGAGTACGGGTTCTCACGTTGTACATTAGCATGTGATCTAGTGTACATATGTTGTGCTAGGATGATGAGTAAGGGCTCTCACGTTGTACATTAGCGTGTCATCTACTGTCCAAACAGTTATTATATTTTGAGTATAAGTTCTTGGCAATTGAACTATGGCGTGTGATCCACAGTTCATGATAGGACAGGATATGCCTAGCTAGATTAGCTCATGATGATTATACATTGGTCACCCACCCTCGGATTGCGCAATCCATAGTTAACTGTCAGGTTTTCATGCAAGACGTGTTGAGTATGCTTCTCGATGCTGCTCACACTGATTTCATGGTGGTTTCATGGTCTGGTCCACCATGAGGCTATCCACACAGTCAGGGGTGGCTGATGCTAGGTTGATGCCTACAGAACCACACGGTCACTTTGTTAGAGTAGTGACTAGGATGACTTCTATGTTCTATCCTCAGTCTCAGTTTAAGTTCTATGCGAGGTTAGATAGCCACTTAGTGCTGAGCACTGACCTCGTCAGATGTTTGTTTCCATATTGTATCTATGTGTGTACAGTCACATGTGCAAGAGCTAGAGGTGGGATGAGATGGTCGGAGTTTTTTTATCATCTTATATATGCTTTTGATGTATTTAGAACTTGGGAGTTTTATTTCATCTCTTTATGTGTTTTGTTTTGCGATTCGGGATCCTTGTTTATTAGGATTTGATAGGTATATTAAAGGATTTTAGTTTAGAAATAATGCTTGTTTTATTCAGATTTTTTAGTAGTTTTGGGTTTGAGTAGAGTCTAGTAGAATCCGAGTAGGTTGCATGGGTCGAACTAGTGGTTCGACCAGGTCTTCTAGGGTCTGGTTTCACAAGTATATCCCAATGTAGACCAAAAGCGATCTAAGTCTCTTTTGTGCAGCAACTTGCCAGAGTTAAGCAACCTGTGAACTTCTTGTTTAAAAGGAAGACCAATTATTGGACGCAAAACACACCTACGTAACTTTACGGATTTTCAATCTTCATCCAAAAACTGAATTGCCCATAATCTAACCTCTGTGTTTAACATCCCATAAGGTGGTTCACAAATTGAAAATGTCTTCTGGCGCGATTCCTCTAATAACTTTCTCAACTCAAGCACTTGAACATCCATAAGTCAATGGTCTGCAAAAAAAATTCCATCCAATTTGTTCAACGAAGTGTGATGCCACGTCTTCAAGGACGAGTGAGCCAATTCCACCCTATTTGTGCTGGTGTTACCGAGGTGGAACACTTGGTTAGTGTACAAACGAGCCAACCTGTGCTTGCGAAGTAGTCCTTCGACGGTAAAATAATCCAACAACTCTTTATTTATCCCATTATTTACTAAATGATATCATTTGGTGAAGAACCCTTGGCTTGTTTTTAGCATTCAACACTCTCCCCACAGGCCTAATACAAAAGTCTTGAGTTTATCTCTACATCCCAACAACTTTTTTACTTTTGCTTCTATATTCCTCTTCAAGTGCCATACACAGAGGAAAGGGTGCCAAAAAGGGAAATGCTGCAACCAAGGCATTTGCGACCCGACTACCAAGAAGAACCTACACCTATTTCAGAACCCAAGTGTATGACTCCTTTGTTTTGTCCTCTATGGATGTTAACCTAATGTTGAAGTTCTTCTTAACTTGCGTCATACCGATCAACTGAACTGCTGCCTTCTTGTAGAAATTTCTATTGTACGTGGAGTCTATCAACATGACAAAATACCAAGCGCGGGCCATCTGAATGGCCTCCAGGCCACAAATGAAGAGGTTACTAACACGATGATTCTCGCCTAGTATCCACTTAGTGAAGTAGTTCCATTTTTTTCACTTCGGTCAATGTCTATTTCGAAGCATTTATGCTACCAAATCTCTGATGCCTAATCTTCACTATTTCATTATAAATATGTTTCATGTTGATCATACTGCCATCGATATTGTTGACTATGCTCGTGATCTTTCTGGACAACATGTGATTTTCCTACATCTGTGTAATGTCCCTCTTCATGTCTTTTGTGAGCTGGTTTTGTTAGCTAGTTCCTTCAGCAAATAAGTCAACCTTGTGGTTCTGGAAACCCCTAACTTCACACGCTTACACTTTTCTACAACACCGGTAATCAACCATTCCCAGCTAACACTTATGGGTATAGCCCTCGAACATACTTCGAACCTACAATTCGACTTTTCAGTCTTTATTGTATGTTTAGAATCTCCGAACGATGTAGAAGTATATGACTCACTCCTATAACTAAGCTTGCATATAATATAGCAGGGTTCCATTTATATGATTTCGGATTCAATTCAAACCATAAAACAAAGATGATATGTTTTACCACCTCACCGGTTGCATCAACTATGTCATACAAAATATTCAACTCGAAAAATCCAGTGTAATCAAGAGCCCCTTCCCCGTCATCACCTACCACACTAGCATTTTCATCCCTATCTACATAACTTATCTACAAAGTATAACAAATCCTATCAGTCAATCTAATATGTTCAACTTGTTCGTTCATCTAATTCCATTCACTAAGTAAGCCTATGTGATGGTTTAACATGTTTTAATGAAAAGAGGGAAAGTTATTGTATGGCCCATCACTACAATCACTTAATTGAACAAATTCTCACTTACAAAAATAGAATATGTGCATAATAATTAGTTTAAAATTAGTTCATAATAATTAGTAGAACTGAACATACAAAAAATTAACCTAATCACCTAATTAATTTGGTTGTACAACAAATTTAATAATAAATCCTTTTTTAAAATGGCTCAGACATCCAAAGTGGACTGCTCGACACTTGATCTGGCCTTTGGACACCCATTTGTAGAACCCAATAGTCCAAAGTGGATGGCCAGATTAAGTGTGTAGCAGTCAATTTTGGACGGTCGAGTCATACATATGTCCATCCACTTTGGACGGCTACATTAAGTTTCAAGCGGTTCGGAATGGATGGCTGGGATCAATTTTTGAATGTTAGTTGGAGAAATACCAAATGATAAGAAGGTGGTGGTGGTCGGCGGCGATGGGCGGCGGAGGTAGCAATAATGGTAGAGAAATGATGGTGGTGTGGTGCGACGGATGTGGTGTGGCGACGGTACGGTGGCATAGGTGGTGGCGGCAATGGTGGTGGTGTGTCTGCACTGGTGGTAACTCGGAGAAGTGAATCGAAATATAACTAGGTGTTTTGAATTTATTAAACCCATCGTCAAGGCCAAAGCGAATTGCTTAATTATATTGTCAAGGCGAAAGGGAATTCGCTTAATTATACACACAATTTGAATCTAGGGGGTTTGTTTCCGAATGTTAGGGCAACGAATAGCAACTCTGTAATTCTAATATTAATTCATGTATAGGTTTGCATATTAAAAGTTGTTTTCTTTAATTTAATTTATATAACTTGTCAATCAGGATGTCAACATAGAGTATTCTCATCGTGATACATATCGATCAAATAAAGTAAAATTTGAGTTGATTTAATAATTTTAGAGAATTTGAAAATTATAACATTAGAATACAGACAGGATAAAGTTGTAATGAACCCAAACTGGTATATTATGGTGAGATTTTTTATGTTTATATTAAATAGTCATTTTACTTTTTATAGTTACAATAACAAAATTGAGTGACCCAATTTGATAGTGGGTATTGATAATTGTTTTATCAAAATAGAGACCTTTCGATCAGTACAAAATAGAAAGTAATAAACAAATGAGCTATACTTACACCAACCTCATTGCTATGTATGCACATACTTTTTATTTTATTTTATGAAACTTAGTAACCAGAAGACGATATGAGATAAAGGGAGGAGAACAGTTCTTATTCAGGTGTATCTCAAACATGTATGGAGAGTACTATTTATAGGCTAATGATATCGTAACCTACAAATTATAAGATTAATACAAATCAATGAGAGTAATTGAGTATATGGATTCACATGTTCAATCCATGATGAGAGTTATAATGGACATTCAAATGATTCACATGACACTTCCACTTGGATGACCATTAGATGGAAAACCCTATGAGATAAAAACCTAATGAAGGAAAAAGAGTACATATAATCATCACATTACGTTACACCATTTTCTTTTCAGCACGGGGATATATGAACAATTATTCCATGCATCATCTTTAGCCAGTTTCACAAACCAGAGAATAGTGGCGTTGTCATATACAACAAATTCATGGCTCACCAAGTGCTCTAAATGCATTACTACGGAACTGAGTAGTTCTCATTTCATTATGTAGATCAATTAAAATCGACATATAATCTCATATAGTGATCTTACCACCAGCAAGGCAATTATAGCCATGATATATCTTTATAATATTTCTAGGACATATAGTACGTCATTCATACGAGAATCATGTTCGAGAGAGATGCACAAATGTGCAAGTTAGTGGTAAGATTTGTTCTTCCACATATTTTGAACTTTATAATCAAATAGATTTCAAAAAGATACATGACCCGTTAAAAAACCATTGTAGATTTGACAAGATGAAGAAGTAAAGACATAAAACAAGTTTAGATACTTACTGGGAAGGGTGAAATCCTAATAAAATATAGCTGATTATAGTTTTTGAGTTTGGGAAAAAAGTAAGATACGCGGATGCATGCCCGATTCCAAGCATATTTGTGATGATTGAGGTATTTTCGTGGATGCATGTCGATTTTCAGTAAAAACTAATGAGGATTTTAATTGATTACCAGATTATTAAGAGAGAACAGGTTGAAGTTGAGGAAATTAAGTGGGAATCAAAGCAATTTAAGAATTTTGGAGGTTGGAATTGAAATAAAATTGAACGGAAATATTTTTACGGTTTCCCCAAGTCTGGAGATGAAATGAAACTGATGGCGAAAATATCAAAACCTTAAAAATTAACCGAAACATAATATTTACCGTACTACATAATGAAGTCATTTTATCATCGGGGCGGATTCGGAGCGGATACCATAGTATCCGTGACCGCCCGCCGCTCGCTGGTCTCGGGCCTCGAATACACCTCAAGCTCGTTAAATATCCGCCTCTCATAGGTTTTGGCCCACTCATTTTGGGTAGGCTTCAGTGGGTACCCGAACCCCGTGGACCTATTGTCAAGTCTATCTATACTACTGGTTTCATCTATTTCAATGAAAAAATTGTTCGATCCAGCTTAATCATATTTACATATTTAATAAATAATTAAAACGATCCCACCCTAGTCAAACCTTCAAATGTTGAACCTCTAACCTACTAGCTCAATCTCTAATTTAGTTTCAGAACATTGGGTTTAAGCTATAACTTCCAGATTGGAGGCTAATTAAGCCCAACAAAATTTGAACAACAGGCCCAAATTTGGTTTGGTCACATACAAAAACCCGATAATTTCCATTTGCTTTATGTTAGGGTTTTATGCTTCTTGAGAGAAAGGGAGATAGAAAACAATGGCGAAGTTCAATGAAGTGCTCAAGAGGAAGAGAGCAGCGACAGCTGTAAAAAAAAATAGAATCCCTCACGGTGATCCTCTTACCGCTAAATTGAAGGCTAAACTACAAAATCAATCTTTCTCTGGCAAGCGCAAGCCCAAGGTATTGACAAAATGGCAGCAGAGATGAGGGAAACAAGACCCTGAGTACATTGACAAAATTGAGGAAGGATGTCCATTGACAAGGATAGAGAAAGAAGCCATGGATGGATAGGCATTCACGAATTAAACAATCCATTTGGAATTGAAACCAAGTTTGGAGTGCACAATTTCCAATTGCCCATGTTTAATTCATGTAACACCCCATGTTTTTTTATTTATTAAATGACTAAAATGCCCTTAAAGCAGCAAAAAACTGAAAATCACATAAGGACTTTAAGGTCTTTAACAATGTATTGACTATATATCAAAATGCCCGACCAGGGTACTTTAAGCGAGAGAACTAATAAAATAAAAGCTTCATTACCAACTACTACAATTAAATGACAAAGTTTATGAAAACAAGTCTCGTCAAACATCCATACACACTCTTCAAATCAAAGTACACCTTGTTAATGTTGGAGACTCCCATGATCTCCAAGGTCACAACTTCATATGAGGAATCTCCATAGTTCGAATTAAAGCTACAAAAAGCATCTCGAGTATGCATTCCTCCAAGAAAACTCCAAGCTACCAGTAATCATTAGTTCAAATCTTGAGCCACAACGAATGGAGCAACATGTAACAAGTAATTTCTTGGAAGCTATCATACATCAAACGAATCAGCCCTTTGTTATGCACTAGCAAGATCAAGTTGGAAGCCGATGTCAAACTAATGGCACAACCCCAACGACGACCCAACCCAACCATGTGCAAAGTCGTGAACAAGGAATCGCTTCAACCTTTGGATGCAGGTATCATTTATCCAATTTCTTACAGTCACTAGAGTTGTACTATGCAGGGTATGCCGAAGAAAGGCCGCTTTACGGTTGTACCCAATGATAAAGGAGAACTGGTTCCAAATTGCACAGTCACTAGATGGAGGGTCTGCATTAATTATAGGCATTTGAACGACACTACTAAGAAGGATCACCTTCCACTACCGTTGATTGATCAATGTTGGAATGTCTCGTAGGGACGAGTTCTACTATTTTCTGGATGGGATGTCAGGGTACTTTCAAATTCCGATGGAACCAGAAGATCAAGAGAAGACTACCTTCACATGCTCCTATGTTTAATTCCCATACCGGCGAGTGCCCTTTGGTCTTTGTAATGCATAAGCAACCTTTCAATGGTGTATGGCAACGATCTTTGGGAACCTACTAGAAGATGTTGTCGAAGCCTTCATGGATGATTTATTATTCTATGGAGATTACTTCTCCAAATGTTTAGAAAACTTGGAAATTCTTTTGGTGAGGTGTGAAGAAACTCATCCAGTTTGGAGTTGGGAGAAGTGTCATTTCATGGTGGAGAAGGGAATTGTCCTAGGCCATAAGGTGTCCAAACGAAGTATTGAAGTGGATCAAGCTAAGCTCGAAACTATCTCCCAACTTCTCCCTCTTAAGAATGTGAAATCTATTTGCGGAATCCTAGAACATGTTGGTCATTTATTTTCTATTTTCTATTTGATGCTGACATCCGTGGCTGACATCTTGCCACACCCATTTTAGTGAATTTAATCGTATTCATGTCTCATTAAGCCCATATTAAGAGTGGTCTAAAACTGAAGTAACTGTGGAATAACAACAAAATAAACATCATAACTTTTTTAATCCTATTCGATATTTATAAGTTAATGTTGTAACTTAAAAACTCAAAACTTTGCAATTACTTGAACCGATGTAGTATTTTAATTAAAATTACCATAACGCAAATAGAATTACCAGATCACCAAAAATACTTGTGTCATATTTATTTATGTTTAAGTTTGTTACTCGTCCTGTAATGAGTTTTTAATTATGCCAAATCAAGTTGATTGTTATAAACCAATTAATTTGTCGATTGGCTAAGAATGTTAAAATTCAATAATAATAATCCTTAAAAAATATTATAGCAACGTTATATGAATTTTGTATCCTTGACAAGAGTTTCGGATTTCGTAGAGTTATCAGTTAATCAAGAGTGGGAATAAATAAATATCAAAATTACAAATCATTATAAATCTTTATTTTCCCCTAAATTTCACAAATAATAATAACAGGATTACAAATCAAGAGGTTCGTAAGTAAGTACATTGAAACGTGTGTTTCTAAGTCCTTGATCAACGTGTCAGCAACATCGGTTTCGGAATATCAAAACACGAGGATTTTCTCTCTAAAAATTCCAACATCAAAATAAGCAAATAATTGTCCTTTAAATAAAACAAAACGAGCATGATAATGTGGTTTTTACAATACTCAAAATTACGCAAGATTTTCAAATCAAATTTTTCAAAGCGAACTACATGATCCCAAAAAATTGGGTATGTAGGCCTCGTAAGACTCTAGTCCAAACAATTAAATAAAAAAATATCCAACAAAAAATATTTACCAACGTAAATGAAATTTCCACAAAAGTAGGAATTCAAAAATCCAAATAATTAAATAAAGAATATTCAACTGAAAATATTTTTCAACATAAAACGAAATTTCCACTACAGTGGGAATTCGTAAAGATTTACAATTGAATAAAAATATTCTCTAAAATTTTTACATAACCTTTCGCATCCAAACCAAAGCATCATTACGCCACTAAACTATGAAAATAAAACATAACTTATCGAATTTCGTAGTACCAATTTATCGAGCATTACGGGGGTGCTAATCCTTCCCCGCACTTAACCGCCTCCCGAATCCAGGAACTTTGTTCCGCAGACCTGATCTAACTCGGGTAAAAAAGGACATGGGTTATGTCAAAAGCTTCCAATCCCCTTCAAAAGATTGGTGGCGACTCCGAAACATCTCGAGCCATCGGCCCAACGGACAGAAATGTTCACGACAGATGGCGACTCCGTTGGGGACCCTAGGAAATCTCCGAAGGATGTAACTACAAAATTAATATCTCGATAAGTTTGCATGTTTATTTTCCTTGATGTGGCATTACTTTCTCTATATGCGCTATTTAATTCCCAGTACTCTTGCATATGCATGGTATGTACCCGAGCATCACCGTTACGTAGAATTTTCAGTGAAGTAGCATTTGCCTTTACAATAGTAAGGGCGCGTGAACTCTCATCCCAGTATTGAATCATACAAGGATTAGCTATATTTGTCTAATGTATTACACCTAGAAGCCTCCCTCAGCCTGTCTATGATAGAGCCTCACGAAACCTGTTCGACAGCTCACAACCTAGAAATGCCCGGAGATAGGGAATTTATATGATTTTATGTTATTAGGTATCATCAGCACAAATCACTTGTTTTACAACGTAGTTTCATCTTGTAAAGTATGGAAAGCTTCATAGACACTGTCGATGAAGATGAATACGTTATGTGCTCGGCTCAACGAGAATGTGAAGCATACGGTGATGAACCACCATTCCGTACCCTTGCCCCAAACTTGCCAAACTATCCGATTCGGTTACCGGTATACGAAACTGATGTGTTAAGGGGCACCTGGTCAATGTTCACCGATGAAGAGAAAGTATTATTTGATGAGAAATACGATTATCTATTCGATCTGATCAACATCCCATTCTCAGGAGTTATGATGTAAGAACTCGTCAATTATTAGGATCCACAATTTAACTGCTGGCAGAAATTTTCGTGGCTCTTGACATTTGCTACCAGCTAGCCGAAGCAACTCTTTACGGAAGCGCTTCCTTGTTAGTCACATGGATCTTTGGGCATTTGAAGCCATCACCTGATTTGGGAATACCTAAAGTCCGGCACACCAAAGCTTTCCACGGATCAACCAACACGAGTAATGAGTTTATCCAACCCGGAGGAGGGTACGAGAATGCCACAACAAGCCAATGGGAAAGGTATTTTGCCACCGTTTAAGAAAGTAAGCTCAACTGGAAAGCCCCATGGGTGTGGTGTATAGATGTGGGGATAATCCTTGGGTCCCTCTGCTAGGACTAAGGGGTTGCGCAGTATATGCTCCTTCCATGTTCATAAGACAAATGGGATGTTTACAGTTCATACCAGACATGAAAGGGATAGGGAAAGCTAATGGCGACCATAAAACAAATATAGAAGCAGTGCTCGTGAGATGGGAACGGGTAAGGAGGATCAACTGCACACTGAGTTGCACAGAAACGACGGATATCCATGACCGAGTGACTGATGATTATCCTTATGGCAAGAGGACCATGGGAGCAGGCGATCCACAAGATTCCCAAGGGGAAGGCATAAGAGGATAATGGGTGCGTCTAGTTCTCGAGATGTCAGAGTCAGTGTAGAAGAGTATGAAGAGTTGAAGGGTAAGTTTCAAGACATGCAGATTGTGAGTCACAAGCTGAAAGGGCCGTTGAAAGCTAAGGAGGGACAACTGAGTTTGGCAGAGGCGGATAATCGCCATCTAAATAGGATAATGAGTAAATCAGAAAAGGGCGACCCAAAGTATAGGGGTTCGTTGAAAGCCAGAGAGATGCGATTCACCAGTTAGGGTCGCAAGTCGGAATGCTTCAGCCAAAAGTTAGGGAGTATGAAGAGCAAACCAGTTCACTAGAAAGAGAAGTACAAGAACGAAGGGAAAATGAAAATGATATTCACACACTGATGCATCTATGGGGATGATGAAGTAGATAATCGAAAAAGGCCGCACTTTTTGGCAGTGGACGTTGAATACCACATGGAGATGATGGTAGCCATGGGAGAAGAAGTCGGGGAGACATCAACCTTCTTAAGCCATCTCTACGAAGAGCTAGCTTCTTATAGAAACATGTCTGGAACCAGAGTTAAAATTTATGAGCTATAGTTTGTACTATCCTTTTGTGTAATAAATAATCGATCAATGTATCATGTTTTGGGTTGTAAAAGTGGTGTAGTAGTAAGCACCGCAGGTGTCAGTACTATACTAGTAAGAGTGTGGTATGTAAAATGTTATTAGCGTATTGGACTCGTCTTAAAGCTAGGATCATGACTGAACAAACACTGGAAAATCTCCAAAAAGAGATGGACCAGATAAAAGGACGGTTAGTTAGGTTTGATGAAATGAAGGAACAAATGAAGTTGCTCGTAAGGTTGCTGGCCAACGATAGGAAGGTCAAAGAAGATGAAGGTCGATTTGGAAGTACCTTTCCTGGAGCCAATTGGTAAAGGACATTCAGAAAGGAGAGTCGTCATGATCAGTAATGAACAAGAGAAAACTGAAAGAGAAACCGGATAGGCTAGTGGGGATTATGTTCACACTAAGTTTGAGGACGTGAAACATTCTGAGTTTCACAAAGACACGCCATCCAAAGAATGGTGAGAATGCTTAGAAGAGAGGTTGCGAGTTGTGTAGTGTGTTTACTCTTATGGCACCATCTCGTAATGTACTACAACAAGATGGCAAACCACACATATGATGATAAGCTAATGATTCATTGCTTCTCGAATAGCTTAGGGGGCTCAGCTTGAAGACGATACATGTAGCTCAAAAGAACGAAAGTGAGAAGGTGGCAAGATGTTGTGGATGCATTCATGAGGCATTATAAGAATAATCAAGATCTGGCCCCAAATCGGGAGGACTTGCGGAATATGGAGAAGAAAGAGAACAAATCGTTTTGCGAGTATGCCCATAGATGGCGTGAAAAGGCTGCTGAGGTATAACCGCCTATGTCAGAAAAGGAGCTAGTCTCGTTTTTCTTTGAGACACTGAAAACTCCCTTCTACAACAACATGTTGGGAATAATCACGATGAACTTCTCCGATGTGTTGCTAATCGGAGAAAGAATTGAGAAGGGGATTAACCATGGTAGAGTAGATGGTCATGATCCTCTTAAAAAGCATAATACCACCCGTAAAAGGGAGGAGGTCAATGCCACACAAGGTGAAGCTCCAAGGGCTGGAGGATGGGTTCGACCGCCCATAGCCAACCAGGCACCGCCATATGCAGTTGCAGTCCTGACAGTAGTGCATAATCAGCCATTCACGCTCCAACAAAGGGAGGCACCCAATCCTGCTATTCAGTTGGGAGGATACCAGGGTAATCAACCAAGGCCATACTACAAAGGCCAGCCGGTAGGAGCTTACTGGAAGAGCATTTCTAACAATTACAGGATACCAAAACCACTCGACCCCAACGCAATCTCGTATACCGAGCTCTTCCCTCAGTTACTGAAAAGCAAGCAGATCGTTCAGTCCCACTCAAACAATTGCAACCACCGTACCCCAATTCGTACGACCCAAAAGTCTGCTGTGAGTATCATGCTAGGGCACCTGGACATGTGGTCGAAAACATTAAGAGCTTCAAATATAGAGTACAACAGCTAATGAGGCAGGGTGCCTGAAATTTGAAGGCCAACCAAGCTGCTTGGAGGTCAATAAAAATCTAGTCCCTAACCACGGGGGTACAATGTTGCTGTGGTCGGAAAGGAAGAATCTTATCAGACGAAGCTATATGTTGCTGAGATTAAAACAGCGCTCAAATACCTGTGCAAGCTCCTCGTAGACGGTTGCTACCTAAAAACAGTGAGGGGTGATGTATTTCTGTAGGGCTAGGGGACAAGTGTTTATACTAGTGCGGCAACTCTGACCATACTATGGATGATTATGGGACTTTCAAAGAAAAGCTATAGGCGCTAATGGACTCCAAACTGGTAACTTTCTACCCAGTTGTCGAAGGAGCACCTGACATTTGCATGGTATCACCGGAAAATCTAGAATTTCATTTTCTTAAGCTTGTGATTCGCTATCATGCCACCGCAAGACCACCATCACCGTCTTCGAAAGTAACACCATTGGTTATAAGGGTCCCGAGACCTTTCGAGTATAGAAGATAGAAAGCCATCCCGTGGAAATATGCGTGTCAAGATAGGGATGAAGACGATGCAGACCCTCCGGCTATAACCAATATAACCAGGTTAAGTTGGATCACAAGGAGCGGAAGGCACTATGGTGTGCCTAATGACCTAGACGAGACAGAAAGGTTAGAAGGGTAGAAATGAGGCAAGGGAAAAGAGCATATTCCGAAGTTGCTGAACCATATTGTGTTCCTCTTCAAGATGAATACGAGGGGACGAAGGAAAATGAAGATTATAAACCAAGAGTTAGTGATCAAGTTGCATGTGAGTTCCTGAAGCTTGTAACGCATAGTGAGTTCAAAGTAGTAGAGCAGCTTAACCGCACCCCAGCGAGGATTTCACTCCTACCCCTGATGTTAACCTCTGAGCCCCATCGACAAGCCCTCATAAAAGTGCTGAAGCAAGCGCACGTCTACCGTGATATCTCGGTAGAGCGTTTTGATGGGATAGTCGGAGCCGTATTGGCAAACGGGAAAATCACTTTCGACGAAGATGAGAGACATTCTGGTGGAATGGGCCACACTAAGGCACTGCACATCTTTGTAAAGTGTAAGGATTTCATGATAGACCGATGTCTGGTTGATAACGGTTCATTACTAAACATATCCCAAAATCCACCCTAGCTGTCGGTTGATGACTGATACCTAAAGCCAAGCTTCATAGGGGAAATCTCACTACCCATTCAGGTGGGACCCAAGGTCTTCCAAATAGATTTCCACGTAATGGACATAAACCCTGCATATAGTCTGTTGTTGGGATGCCCGTGGCTCCACACAGCAGGGGTAGTGCCATCGTCCCTACACTAAAAACTGAATTTCGTAATCGGATGGAAGCTCATTGAGGTGTTCAGATAGGAAGATATGCTGATAACTAGAGTTTCGAACATACCCAACATTGATGCCGCAGGGGAGGCCTTAGAAAGCGTATTCCAGACCTTCGAGATCCAGGAAAAGGAGGAGGATGTCCAGGTTAAGTGGGACAAAGGATGATGAAGGCTTGACCTTCATACCACATATCACAAGCACATTTAGGAGCGCTGGAAAGATAAATGTGAGCAAAAACTACATTGATCCAACCACCAAAGAGTTACAGTCGGATTTTGCAGATCTCTCCATCAGCATGCTGGGTACGGGAATTACGACCGGAATAGAATAGGTGTGCCAGCTCCGTCGAAAGGAAGAGCTGAGCAATTGGGTGTCTTTGAAGTTCCCTTCGCCATCGCAGATGTAATAAATCTAAAATATGACTATTCAATAAAAAAGTGAGGGCCTCCTAATATTTTCTTAAGTGATCATGAATGCATGTATCGTATTTTCCCAAGCATAATAAAGCATATTTTTCATAAGTCTCCATCCATGCATCGTCCATATTATTCACTTTCGCTTTTCTTATTTTTCCCTTTTTATCCCCCCTCGCACAACTGGGTTACAGATCTGTTTGAAAATAATGTAGAGTTTCGAAACCCTGAAGTTGACTTTGACCACCCAGTTTATGAGATGGAAACTGAGGAAGGCAGCGAGGGTCTGACCTAGATACAGATTGGAAGGCAGAACAAAAAGAGATCGTGAATTTGGGAACAGAGGAGAATCGGTGAGAGGTTAAGGTAGGGAACAATTTAGACAAAGCAGAAAGGGATAGGCTCGTCGAACTACTCTAGAACTTCTAGGACGTTTTTGCATGGCCTTATCAGGATATGCCAGGCCTCGATGAAGAAATAGTAACACATCACTTGCCAATAAGGGAGGAGTGCAAGCCAGTAAAGCGAAAGTTACGACAGATGAAACCAGAGTGGATACTCAAAATTAAGGAAGAAGTGCATAAACATTACGAAACCGGGTTCCTGTAGGTGGCGCAATACACCGATTGGGTCTCTAATATAGTCCCCATGCCTAAGAAAAACGGGAAAGTAAGAATGTGCATAGAATACAAAGATTTAAATAGGGAACCTTTTGCTATAAAGTTTTATTATTTGGGCTGAAGAACGCTGGGCCAACCTACCAACGGGCCACGGTCACGCTGTTCCATGATATGATACACAAATAAATAAAGGTGTATGTGGATGACATTATAGCAACGTCAAAAAAGGAAAACAACCATGTAGCTGTGCTACGAAAATTGTTCGAATGACTCAGGAAGTACCAGCTCCGGCTGAATCCAGAAAGTGTATGATCGGAGTCACCCCGCGAAAGCTGCTCGGTTTAGTTGTTAGCCATAAAGGGATTGAAGTGGACCCTGACAAAGTGAAGGTGATACTTGACATGCCACCTTCCCAAATGCAAAAAGAGGTGCGGGGATTCTTAGGACGCTTGAACTACATTAGTTGGTTCATATCCAGGAAGAAGTTCACTGACTACAAATCTCGATATACGCTGCTCGAGAAAACTTGCGGAGCACTTGCATGGGCAGCCAAAAGGCTGAGACAATACATGTTATATCACATGACACTCCTAATATCCAAAATGGACCCCATTAGGTATGTCTTCGAAAAGCCGAACCTCTCCGAACGAATAGCCCGATGGCAAGTGCTGCTGGCTACCCCAAGGAAGGCCATTAAAGAGAGTGTAGTGGCGGATCATCTGGCTGAACATGTAATCTCGGACCCGGATCCAATGTCGATGGGCTTTTCGGATGAAAGTATAATGAACACCAAGAAATTGAAGGAAGGCTTGGTCCAAAAAACATGGGTGATGAATTTTGATGGTGCCTCAAACCCATTGGGATAGGGCGTCAGGGTCATGGTCATCTCTCCCGAAGGAAAGGTGTGCCCTGTCACTGCCAAAATTTGCTTCGACTGCACCAACAACATAGCAGAGTACGAAGCGTCACTTTTGGAATCCGAGCAGCCCTCAAAATGAGCATAGAGAATTTGAAGGTATATGGTGATTCAATGCTAGTAATATACTAGTTGAAAGAAGAATGGAAACTAGGGATCATAAGCTCGTCCCACACCATAAATATATAGGGGAAATGGCAGCAAAATTCAAGTCGATACAGTTTGAGCACATCTCGCGAGTCGACAGTCAATTAGCGGATCCTCTCGCCATATTGTCCTTGATGTACGAACTGGATGAGACCGAGGTTAACCCAGGAATCGAAACCAAAAGGCAAAATGCACATACCTACCTAGTAGTGTTGAAGAGGAGCGTGATGGGAATCCTTGGTACCATGACATAAGGACCTACCTACAGAAAAGAGAGTACCCAGCTAGGGCATCTGAGAATGATAAAAAGGACTCTACGGAGGTTGGCAATGGTTTACTATGTCGATGGGTTACTATGTCGATGGGACTACCCTCTACAAAGTAAGCCACGATTCGGTGCTTCTAAGATGTGTGGCTGCCCCTGAAGCTTAGATAATAATAAAAGAGGACCATGAGGGAGTCTACGGCACACATGCCGGTGGTCATGTGCTAGCCAATAAGATATTAAGGATGGGTTACTATTAGACGAAGATGGACTCTAACTGTCTAAAATAAGTGAGAAAATGCCACAAGTTCCAGGTTTATGCCAATGAGAAACACGTGCCTCCATCATCGTTGCACGTTATGGCATTGCCTTGGCCTTTTGGACCATGGGGAATAGACGTCATATGCATGATTGAACCAAAAGTATCTAATGGGCATCGTTTCATCCTAGTAGCCATCGACTACTTCGCAAAATAGGGTCGCGGCTGTGTCATATAGGAACATCACCAAAACTGTTCTAAAAATTTAATAAAGAAGGAAATCATTTGCCGGTATGGGCTCTCAGAAAGAATAATAACTGACAATATGAAAACTATCGACAACAAGATGATGGATGAGCTTTGCAACCAGTTTAAGATCAAGCACCACAACTCTGTACCATACCGATCAAAGATGAACGGAGCGGTTGCGGCAGCGAACAAAAACTCAAGAAAATCATAGAGAAAATGGTGGTTACCTACCGCGATTGGCACGAAATGCTACCACTTGCCTTGCGCGGTTACCAAACGTCAGTAAGAACCTCGACGGGATCGATGCCTTACCAATTGGTGTATGGGATGGAGGTGGTGCTTCCCATAGATTTAGAAATACCTTCACTAAGGGTTATCATGGAGGCGATGTTAGAAGAGGCAGAGTGGATAAAAGTGCATAACGACCAATTAATTATAGTTGATGAGAAAAGATTGGTAGCAATTCACAACGGACATCTATATCAGCGCAGATTGATCAGACCTTTTAACAAAAATATGAAGCCACGAGAAATCCACGAAGGAGAGTTGGTAATAAAGAAGATTTCCATTTGACAAGTGGACCCAAGAGGAAATTGGACGCTAAATTATGAAGGGCCCTATATAGTGAAGAGGGATTTCTCAGGAGGGATGTTGTTACTAACAAACATGGACGGACACGAGCTCCCTTTTCCAGTTAACTCCGATTTAGTGAACAGGTATTATGCTTAGAGTTCACGATAGGGATGTACGTGATCTGTTTTACATCAATAAAGTGAGGATTTAAGTCAAATTTATGTTTTGGATACTTCATGATGTCTCAAATATTATTCTCCTAACATTTGTTCACGCGCCACGAAACCAACTGGACGACGCCCAACACCCCAAAGGAACCTGAGGCAAATGCGTTTGTGCCGACACTTTCAGTCTAATTAATCATGAGGAAGTATTTTCAAATAGAATTTGTAGTAAAGTGAAGAAAAAAGAAGAAAAATGATAGTAATAAAAGAATGGAAAAGTTTCAAAAAAACGGCTAAAAGAAAAGAAGCCCAGATGGCAAGATTGCTCCACTCATTCCTAACCCAAGAAAGCAATTTTCAAAGACCGTCGTTATCTTACCATTATACCTAGAAGCAAAGACAAGCTGAATCCCTAGTACATCAACCCTTAGCATCTTGGGGCAAGCACATCGCACCTTGGAATAGGAAATAAGTCAAGTTGAATCCCTAGTGCATCAACCCTTACCACGCTGGGGCAAGCGGATCGCACCTTGGAAACAGAAATAAGTCAAGCTGAATCCCTAGTACATCAACCCTTAGCGTCCTAGGGCAAGCGGATCACACCTTGGAACAGGAGATAAGTCCAGCCGAATCCCTATTACACTCACCCCGATAACGATAGGGAAGTACATTGCATGTTGTTAGTGTGATCAAGTTGCAAGTTTGTTTTCTAAGCTCCTTTAGAGGTCCGCTATTGCGACAAATCCTTAGACCCTAGTGGATCTGACGTAAGAAGTTCAGGAACTCGCCCAAAATTTGGTTTCTGTCTTTGCACCAGTTTCCGCCTCCAAGCGAAAGTAATAAAAATGGGGCAACTGTAGTAAAAAAATTTCGTCCGGGTGGAGAATTCGCGTAAGTGTCGTAGCGTCTCTAGCAAGGATTTAGCGTCGAGATTTTGCTAATTGTGAAGTTTATTCGCTTAAATTAATCGAAGTGCTTGTTAGAGGTGAACTTGGTAGTCAAATAGTATGTTTTTTAGATGTAATTTTTACGTTACAAATTGTTCTAAGCCTATTTTGTTTTAGATCTTTTTAAACGGAAACAGCCGAAATGAAGGGACCTCAAGTCCACTATCTCAAAATTCAACAAAATCCCTTATCTCCGAACGATTTATGTGTTCGACCCAATTTGATTACGGACCCGATTTCAGGCCCAATGTCGGACCCATTACTGTTATTAATTAACGAGCTGTCGTATCTTTTTTTCAGAAAATATTGCAGGTTTTGATTCGTTTTAAGGGGAGGTGGCAACCATTTCAGCATTTATAAGGATAGCAAAAATGGCAAGGCAAAGGGAGAGGTGATGTTTTACAAAAAAACACTCTGCCATCCCCAAGGAGAACCCCCTAAAATGATGCATCAAATACTCACAAAGTCCCAATTAATGAGTTAAATAAGTTTCCAAAATCAAATAAAAGTTGCTGGAAAATATTAACAAAGCCACCAAAGGGCCATTTTTTATCATCTTTCACCATTTGCACCAAGAACACAAAAACTTTAAAATTGTTTGTAGTACGACATCAAAATCAAGCTAAAATAGGGATAAATGTTGCTGAAATTTTCTAAACAATAGTAAAAAAATTAAAGTTTTCCAAACAGAAATCTTTAACACACCTAGATTACTACTATAAATCTCAGTAACAAAACCAATCATGTTTTCATCTTAAGAACTTCGTCAATAAATAGAGATTAACAAAGAGAAATAGGGCAGAGTTATTTTTATCTTTTTCTTTGTCTCTGTCTCTCCGCCACCGCCCTCGCCAGCGGGTCTTTAGCTTCCTCGCCGCCCATTCCAGCCCCAAATAAATAAAAAAGACAAACAAAACAACAAAGTCAGAAAAAATCATTAAGCATTAAAATCAAACCCTAAATCTACAGATCAGGGCTTGTATATCACTGGAGTACTCACCGAAGCATCCGACGACGACATACAAGCTCGGATCTAGGAAAAATTAGAAAAAAGTCAGTAAGAGAGGGGTTACAGAGTTTTTTTTTACATTTTCATCCTATTTTTTCGTTGATGAATGCAAAGACAAAGGAGAGGAGACGGAGGCTACGGCCGCCACCGCCGCTGAGAAAAAGGGAGGATAGACGAGAGGGAGAAGAGGGAGGAAGAGAAGAAGAACAGAAAAAGAAGAGAGAAAAAAGAAGAAAAGAGAAAGGAAGAAGGCATCGCCGCCACCGTCACCATTGGCTGAGAGAGAGGAGAAGGCGTCGAGAGGAAGAATAAGAAGAAAAGGAGAAGAAGGAGAAGAAAAACAAGGAACAAAAGAGGAAGAGTCGGCGGCGGCCGAGAGGGGAGAAGAGGAGGAAGAGAGGGGGGAGTTAGAGAGAGGGCAGAGATTTTGGGGAGAGGGAGAAGAAGAGAGAGAGTGGGAAGTTGTATGTAAGCCATTTTTCGATTTAAGAAGGTTTTTTATACGGCCGATTAGGGTTAGGTGAAGTTACAAAATTGCACCCTGGCTCCCTTCTTCAGCGTGCAAACCTCCAAGGGCATTTTCATCCTCTCAGGTGTCTGGTCGAACAATGGGTAACCAATTTGACGAGCGCGGGCTACCCTCCTCTTACCGGTCGTTTCGGCCCATCGTTTGGTTAGCCCCACCTTGAGCTTGGGCCCAATCAATTCAGCAGGCCAAGTCTTTAGTGAATTTAATTGTATTCATATCTCATTAAGGTCATATTAAGAGTGGAATAAAACTGAAATAAGTGTGGAATAATAACTGGATAAACGTCATAACTTCTTTAATCCTATTCGATATTCATAAGTTAATGTTATATTCATAAAAACTCAAAAATTTGCAATTATTCCAACCGATGTAGCATTTTAATAAACATAAACATAACGACAATAGAATTACAATATGACCAAAAGTACTTACCCGTCCTGTAATGTGTTTTTAATTATGTCAGATCAAGTTGATTGTTATAAACCAATTAATTTGTCGATTGGCTAAGAATGTGAAAATTTGTTAATAATAATCCTTAAAAAAATATTATAGCAACGTTATATGAATTTTGTATCCATGAGAAGAGTTTCGGATTTCGTAGAGTTATCAGTTAATCAAGAGTGGCAATAAATAAATATCAAAATTACAAATCATTATAAATATTTAATACTCCCCTAAATTTTATAAATAATAATAACCGGATTTTGAATCAAGAGGTTGGTAAGTATGTACATTGAAACATGTGTTTCTAATTCATCGATCAACGTGTTAGCACCAAAATCAAAATAACCAAATAATTTTCTTTCTAACAATTCCAACATCAAAATAACCAAATAATTTTCTATTAAATAATAAAAATCAAGCAATTATAACGTTTTATTACAATAGTAAAAATTATGCAAAATACTCAAATCAACATTTTCAAACCGAACTACGTAGACTTTGATCCCAAAAAATTGGGTACGTAGGTAGTCATAAGACTCGAATCCAAACAATTAAATAAAAAAATATCAAAAGCATAATTAAGCCACTAAACTAAGAAAATAAAACATAACTTATCGATTTCGTAGTATCGGTATGTTGGCCGCTACGGGGTGCTAATCCTTCCACGTGTAGTTGTAGCTCTTTTGTGTCCTCCAATTCATTCTATTCTTATTGGGATGGCCTAGGAACAAATTCGGTCTTAATAATATCAAGAGTTGAGGATGCTTCGAAACGATCTCCTTCAATTTCTTGCAACTTAGGAGAGACTAGGAAGAGGGTGTCATGTTAGTTAAATCTAGACACTCCCCGTGGTTTGGCACCACAAGGGATTTCCTATCCACTAATGTTTGGACATCCTCACTACGTGTATCTGAATTTTTTTCTCTCCTCTCAACTTCACTTGCTTTAAGCTCTTGATTTAAAACTTTTGTTGCCCTACGTCTCTCCAATATATTTTCATGAACTTTAATTGGTGTAAGAGCTTTTTGGGTGAATCTTTTCAATCCATGGGTGATGACATAACAATTTGACCTCAAGTAGTGGAGAGCACGTAATGGTAATTTCCATGGTTGACCAAAAAACATTTAGGCAACCTCCATTGATACTACATCACATAACACCTCGTCATAATATTTTTAATACTAAAATTAATTAGGACTTTCCTCTACACTCTTAACTCTACTCCATTGCTAAGCCCTTGAAGCTTGTATGGCTTCGGATGTCTTGTTGTGGGCAGCCCCATTTTCTCCATGAGAATGGTGCTTGTTACGTTTGTAGAACTCAAAATTGAAGACTAAGCTACACTCAAAATTGTTGATGATGGAATTCATTTAAAAAAAGACTCTATGATCGATCTAGATCCTCAAAAGATGCGGCAATGAGAGCTCCATGTCGAAAAAGTTTGAGTGTTGGTAGTGGTGCCACTTAAGATGGTTTAGCCTTGTTCTATGCCTTTGGTGAGTGGCCTTGAGCTTTGGTCATATCTCCACCAATTTATTTTGAACCTCGCAAAACATGGTTAGTGCACAAATAATGGATCTCTCAAAATCTCTCAATCTATAAACGTTCGACTCTCACCACTCGTTGTTTTACCACTAGTGTTTCACTCATTTTAAACTGAGACACATATATGGTGAACCAATTCGGTGAGCTAAGGTCTTAGGACTAGCAATGATTTTTCCAGGTGTAGGATTCACAAGAATATTGCAATCAAATCAACCACAATACTTAATCTAATTTATGACTAGGTAAAATTATTTTATGAACTTTCAAAGTTTGAAATCTCAAGTTTAAGCTTGTAAAGAACGAACAAGTCTCTGCCCTAGTCTTGAAATCAACTATACTAACCCAAATTTTGAAAACGTGCGTGGTGGAGCTGGTTGGATTGAAGGCTTTTGATGACCTCTTCATTTTGCCGATTTTTTCTTTGCTTTTCTTTTAAGATTACGTCGGAATTTTTAAAGAATCCTTGTTTCAAACAAGACAAATTGAAAAGACGGTGCAAGGCCAAAATTTACTTCAACTTTATCATGGGCATTCTGCTAACTATAGTGGTTGTACCCTCATATATAGAAGAGTGAGGCCATGAAATTATAGAAAAATAAAGTCTTGTTCACCAAGGAAAAAAGGAGAAGGATTCCCATGGCAAGGAAATGAATACTCATTACTTAAGGAATAAGTTTTCACTTAGTCAACCCTTGTTCTTCAAAGACTAAATTTCGCAAAGGAGCTCTTTAGGAGGGCTTCTTTGGACTTAATCAAACCTACAGAGTCTGAATACAAATCCCAAATTAAACTACTAAAACGAGAATAACAGATAGGCTACACTTAAGCTCCAAAAGTGGGCTTAGTGGAAATTGAGCCAATATCATATATGAAAACATGGAAAGTAGTATAGGTAGGAAGGTGAAAGTTACGAGGTTCAGCTAGTCACTTGACTTGCTGCATCTTTGAAGTAGCACTACAAGGATTAGTCTCTACACTTTCAGGTCTGGAACATAGTAGTACGTCTTGACGAACTAGCAACATTGCTTAGGGGATGTAGAATCCCTAAAGGTATTGAAAGTGTGGAGGTAATTTTTGGTAGGACAAGTGAAGTCTCTCCGCTAGATGGTGACTACCAAGGGTTTGGTACCATAAGAGAAGGACAAGGTGTGTTCATATTCAAGGGAAACTAATAAAGGATTAAGAAGCATAGTGCTAAGAGGGCATGAGTGAGTTACGAGCCTTCGATGCTTGAGTCAAAAGGAAGAATAGTTAACAGAATAAGAAGTGGAGTAGAAAGACGGATTAGCATTATCCATGGGTTCACTCGTTGCTTTAAAGGTGTCACTTTTGAAAGACGGATCCCTGCACTCTTTTTGGGTGTCGGCTTATTGGGATTTTAAGTGAAAGTTCAACATAAGGTTCGATCTTATAGTTCCTTGAAGGTATTTCAATGTAGTAAGAAAATGTTCATGGAGTAATGGAAGCTCATCAGAGGACAAATTGTGGATGGCTTGGGGATGAAATGGGTGATAGTAGCAACTAGCATCTGTAATCCAATGTAAGTAATAAGTTGGATAAATAAGAGCTATGAGCAACAGAGATTAAGAAGAGTGGAGGCAGTGGGAGTTGCATGACGAGCAACCATCAAGGTTATTTGGTAAGCCACGTGTGTGATACTTTGTTGGTCACGGGAGATGTAGTCAATGAATCACAAGTGTGGTGCGAGGGGAACGGTCGTGGTTAGTATGCCGACCCCACATGTGACAGTGTAAGTCACGAGCATAGACAGAGAACTAGCACATGCATAGTTTAGTAGATCATGAGCGTGAAGTGTTAGGAATCCATGGGTGTGGTAGTCAGTGACGTTACAGACCATGGGAAACGCGAGACTAGGTTGTCGATGGGGAATGGTGACAACATGAGATGTGTGACAGACAAATCATGGATGGATAACCACTGGCGTGGCAGGCCTGCTGGTTGCAGGCATGGTGCGCCAAGGGGATAGTCTTGGGGATAATGATGCAATGGGCTAAGTAGAAAACATGATTTGGCATGGAGATAAGGTGTCACCATTTGATACCCGGTTTCGTGCAGAAAGCTGGATGATGCACAAAGTTGATCCTAGGTATTGAGGCTTCAACTTTGGTTGTTTAGTGGCTTCTAAGGAGGCTTCAAGGTAGTGGTGCTCGATAGGTAGTGAGCTTGAGGGGTCGGCTATGTGTTGAGCATGGTTGACGGTGGCTTAAGGCAAAAGGGGATAGGCTTATGTTGGCAAGGCATGCCCAACCTAGCCTTGGAATCTCGGCTTGGTCAGGAGCGGTTTTTGAGGTTCAAGCTTGAAGGAGTTTTGTGGGGGCAAGAAATGAGCCCAGACTTTCCCCTCAGGTGGGTTGAGCTAGATTTAGGCAAGCTAAGGTGTGGACCACTGTCGGTCTTCTAGGAGATAGTTTTAGTTTGACCATGGGTCATTTCCGGGGAGTGGACTAGTTGGGTCATTGAGGAGGAAGACACGTAAGAGTTGTTTGGTACCAAGTAGGGGTGTAAGCGTCGGGGATCGAACACTGTTGCATCGAATCTTTCACACTTAGTGCGGCAAGGTTAGGTTTTGCGACGAAACATTTTTTAAGAAGGGAGAGTTGTGACACCAGAAGTTTGGCCAGCTGTTTAAATTTTCGTTTGATTAAAATCTTACTCGTTGGGTGGACGCGGGAGTTGGAAACCAAATTAATTTAATTAATTCGAGGAGTTGACTCAGCAGTTGACCAACTATCATAGGCTTGCAAAGCTCGGGGTAGTTATCGGGTACAACTAGTCGGACCTTTCATGTTGGCCATTAGCTTAGGTGGGATGTTAGAAATAAGTTTCTTGGTTTTGAGAGATTTAGGTTTTTGGCTTTTCTCCATGTACTGACCTTTTTGTGATTGTTCTTCGCACCAAGGTTGATGGAGTCTTTGGCAATGGTGATCAATACGTTTTATAGTTCGAGAGAGGGAGATAGATGGAATCCGATTCCAAGATACTTGGAAGATCATAAGAGAAGATAGTCGTAACTTGGTCGTTTAACATCACTTGACATGATTCCTCATGCTGCCACAAATCCATAGCTTCTGACCGTGCTTCGTTTAACCTCCAAACGACGCATGGTCAGAAGCTATGGATTTGTGGCAGCATGAGGAATCATGTCAAGTCAAAATAAGAGATGTGAGCTTTCCTTAAAAGGTGGGGGTTTAGTATTTTGTTCTGCTTTATAAGCATAGACTTGTATTAGGATGTCGGGGAATCCAATGATTGGATCTTCCATGTGATTCAGAGTGAAGGCTCTTAGTTTGTATAGTAGCGTGTGAACTACTGTACATATGTTGTGAAAGGATGATGAGTAAGGGCTCTCACACTATACATTAGCATGTGATCTACTGTACAAACAGTTATTATATTTTGAGTATAAACTCTTGGCATTTGAATTATGGCGTGTGATCCAAAGTTCATGATAGGACATGATATGCCTAGCTAGATTAGCTCATGATAATTGCACAGTCCCCACTAGACATTCAGGTTTCAGGCAGGACGTGTTGAGTATGCTTATAGATGCTGCTCACACGGCTTTCAGGGTGTTTCATGGTCTGGTCCACCATGAGGCTATCCACACAGACAGGAGTGGCTAATGCTAGGTCGATGCTACATAACCACATGGCCACTTTATTAGAGTAGTGACCAGGATGACTTCTATGTTCAATCCTCAGTTTCAGTCTAAGGATGCCACGTCTTCAATGACGAGTGTGCCAAATCCACCATATTCGTGCTGGTGTTACCGAGGTGGAACACTTGGTTAGTGTAACAATGAGCCAACTTATGCTTGTAAAGTAGACCTTCGACGGTCAAATAATCCAAAAACTCTTTATTTATCCCACTATTTACTAAATCATACTATTTGGTGAAGAACCCTTGGCTTGTTTTTAGCATTCAACACTCTCCCCACGAGGCTAATACAAAAGGCTCGACTTTATCTCTACATCCCAACAACTTTTTTACTTTTGCTTCTATATTCCTCCTCATGTGCCATACATAGAGGAAGGGGTGCCAAAAAGGGAAATGCTGCAACCAAGGCATTTGGCACCCGACTACCAAGAACAACCCGAACCTATTTCAAAACACAATTGTATGACTCCTTTGTTAGCTGGCGTCATACAAATCAACTGAACTGCTGCCTTCTTGTAGAAGTTTCTATTGTACGTGGAGCCTATCAACACAACAAAATACCATGCGCGGGGAATCTGAACGGCCTCAGTGTCCACTTAGTGAAGTAGTTCCGTTTTTTCGTTTGGTGAATGTCTATTTCGAAGCATTTATGCTACCCAATCTCTAAAGACTAATCTTCACTATTTCATTATATATATGTTTCATGTTGACCATACTGCCATAGGTATTGAGGACTATGCTCGAGATCTATCTTCACGACATGTGATTTTCCTGCATCTGTCTAATGTTCCTCAAAGTTGTTTTCGTTGGCTAGTTCTTTCAGCAAATAACTCGAACTTGTGGTTCTGGAAACACCTAATTTCCCATGCTCATGCTTTTCTACAACACCGGTAATCAACCTTTCCCAGCTAACACTTATGGGTATAGCCCTCAAACACACTTCGAACATACAATCCGACCTATCAGTGTTTGTTGTATGTTTAGAATCTTCAGACGATGTAGAAGTATATGAATCACTCCTATAACATTACTTGTATATCATATACCAGGGTTCCATTTATATGATTCCGGATTCAATGAAAACCATGAAACTAAGATGATATCCTCTACCACCTCATTGGCTGCATCAATTGTGTCATACCGAATATTCAACTCGAAAAATCCAGTGTAATCAATAGCCCTTTCCCCGTCATCACCGGCTACACTAGCATTTTCATCACTATCTACATAACTTCTTACCTACCAAGTATAACAAAACCTATCAATCGATCTAATATGTTTAACTTGTTCGTTCATCTAATTCCGTTCACTAAGTAAGTCTATGCGCTACTCTAACATGTTTTATGAAAAAAGTGAAACTTAATGTATGGCCCATCACTGCAATCACTTAATTGAACAAATCCTCACTTGTAAAAATAGAATATGTGAATAATAATTAATATAAAATCATTTCATAATAATTAGTAGAAATGAACATATAAAATTTAACCTAATCACCTAATTAATTTGGTTGTACAACAAATTTTATAATAAATCTTTTTTGTAAATGGCTAAGACATCCAAAGTGGACTGTCGACACTTGATCTGGCCTTTGGACGCCCATTTGTAGGACCCAATAGTCCAAAGTGGATGGCCAGATCAAGTGTGTAGCAGTCAATTTTGGACGATCGGGTCATACATATGGTCGCCCACTTTGGAGGACTACATTAAGTTTCGGGCGGTCCGGAATGGATGGTCAGGATCAATTTTTTAATGTTAGGTGGAGAAATACCAGAAGATAAGAAGGTGGCGGTGGTCGGCGGTGATGGGCGGCGGAGGTAGCAAAAATGGTAGAGCAATGGTGGTGGTGTAGTGCAACGGATGTGGTGTGGCGGCGGTACGGTGGCATAGGTGGTGGCGGCAATGGTGGTGGTGTGTCTGCACTGGTGGTAACTCCGAGAAGTGATTCAAAATATGACTGGGTTTTATGAATTTATTAAACCCATTGTCAAGGCCAAAGGGAATTCGCTTAATTATACACACACGATTTGAATCTAGGGCATTTTTTTCGAAAGTTAGGGCAATGAATAGCAACTCTCAAATTCTAATAATAATTCATGTATAGGTTTGCATATTAAAAGTTGTCTTTTTAATTTAATTTATATAACTTGTCAATCAGGATGTCAACATAGAGTGTTATCATGTTGATACATATTGATAAAATAAGGTAAAATTTGAGTTGATTTAATAATTTTAGAGAATTTGAAAATTACAACATTAGTATACAGGTAGGTAAAGTTGTAATGAAGCCAAACTGGTGAATTATGGTGAGATTTTTTATGTTTATATTCAGTAGTTATTTTACTTTTTATAGTTACAATAACAATAATTTTGAGTAATGCAATTTTCCCAGTGAGTATTAGTAAATTTTTTTATCAAAATAGAGACCTTTCGATCAATACAAGATAGAAAGTAATAAAAATGAGCTATACTTACACCAACCTCGGTGCTATGTATGCACATACTTTTATGTTATTTTATGAAACTTAGTAACGAGAAAACAATATGAGATAAAGGGAGGAGAATAGTTGTTATTCAGGTGTATCTCAAACATATATGGAGAGTACTATTTATAGGCTAATAATATCATAACCTATAAATTATAAGATTAATACAACTCAATGAGCGTAATTGAGTATACTGATTCACATCATGAATGCATGATGAGAGTTACAATGGACATTCAAATGATATAAGTAATATACTCATAACACTCCCCCTTAAATTTTCATTGGTTAAAGATATCATTCTTTGAATACGCTTTTGATACTGCCTCGTTAAAACCGTTACCAGGAAAACCTAGTGGGAAAACCATGGTTAAGGGAAAAAGAGTGCATTTGCGTATTGACTGCCCCTAATGATGATATCGGTTGAGATCCTTTATATTGCCGAACTCCAAATTTGTGGACAAGCTTCCCAAAAGTTTATGTAAATAGTGCCTTAGAGTCTTTGTGAATAAACCAGCCAAGTTATCACTTGAGCGCACCTCGAATATTTCAGCTCACTTTGTGAATATAATGTATCCATCAATATGATCGATGGTCATCCATAATATTCACATGACACTTCCCCTTTGATGACCATTGGATGAGAATATGCCTCGTTAAAACCTTACTATGAAAACCCTATAAGATAAAAACCTAATGAAGGAGAAATAGTACATATAATCATCACATTACGTTACACCATTTTCATTCAGAACAGGGATATATGAAAATTATTCCATGTATCATCTTTAGCCACTCGAAACTTGGTGATGTTGCTTTATTAGCCGGTTTCACAAACCAGAGAATAGTGGCATTGTCATATACAACAAATTCATGGCTCACCAAGTTCTCTAAATGCACTGATATGCACTACTACGAAACTGAGTAGTTCTCATTTCATTATGAAGATCAATTAAAATCGATATATAATCTCATATAGGAATCTTACTACCGGCAAGGCAATTATAGCCATGATATATCCTTATAAATTTAGTAGGAAATTTTTAGTATGTCATTGATGATATACGAGAATCATGTTCGAGAGAGATGCACAAATGTACAAGTTAGTGGTAAGATTTGTTCTTCCACATATTTTGAACATTATAATCAAATAGATTTAAAAAAGATAAATGATCCATTAACAAAAACCATTGTAGATTTGACAAGATGAAGAAGTAAATACCTAAACCAAGTTTAGATACTTACTGGGAAGGGTGAAATCCTAATAAAATATAGCTGATAATAGTTTTTGAGTTAGGGAAAAAAGTAAGATACGTAGATGCATGACCAATTCCAAGCAGATTTGTGTTGATTGAGGTAAAAACTTATGAGGATTTTAATTGATTAGCAGATTATTGAGAGAGAGTAGGTTAAAGTTGAGGAAATTAAGTAGGAATCAAAGCGATTTCAGAATTTTGGAGGTTGGAATTGAAATCAAATTGAACGGAAATAGTTTTAGGGTTTCCCAAAGTATGAAATGAAACTCACGGCGAAAAATTTCAAAACCCTAAACACTAACTGAAACATAATATTTATAGTACTACATAATGAAATCATTTTATCATCGGGGCGATTTTGGAGAGGATACCATAGTATCCGTGACGTGACCTGTCGCTCGCTGTTCTCGGGCCTCGGATACACCTCAAGCTCGTTAAATATCCGCCTCTCACGGGTTTTGGCCCACTCAAGTTGGGTAGGCTTCAGTGTGTACCTGAAACCCATCGACCTATTGTCAAGTCTATCTATACTATTGGTTTCATCTATATCAATGAAAAAATTGTTCGATCCAGCTTAATCATATTTACATATTTAATAAATAATTAAAAAATGATCCAACACTACTCAAACCTTTAAATCTTGAAACTCTAACCTACTAGCTCAATCTCAAATTTGATTTTCAGAACATTGGATTTAAGCTATAACTTCCAGATTGGGGGCTAATTAAGCCCAACAAAATTTAAATAACGGCCCCAAATTTGGTTTGGTCACATACAAAAACCTGATAATTGCCATTTGCTTTCGGTTAGGGTTTTTACGCCTCTCGAGAGAAAGGGTGATAGAAAACAATGGCAAAGTTCAATGAAGTGTTCAAGAGGAAGAGAGCAACAATAGCTGGAAAAAAAGAGAATCGCTCACGGTGATCCTATTACCACTAAATTGACGGCTAAACTACAAAATCAATCCGTCTCTGGCAAGCGCAAGCCCAAGCTATTGAAAAATGGCACAAAGTATGTTCGTCAATTCATTTTATTGTTGTCAGTTGTCTTGTGCTTTAACTTGAACCTTTTTCTTTCCCTAATGCAGAAGCAAAGACTATTTATAAGTGAATTTTGCAGATTTTATTCATTTTGGCTACTGCATTATAGGACCAGAAAGAAGTTGTAGAAAAAGGACTTGTCACCATGGAAGATGTAGAGATGGCGGTTTCTTATGGTATTTTTATCTTTTTTTGGTTTACTTCTTTTAGTGCTTTACTTAGTTATTTGTCTACTACTGGTGACTGCCATTCTTCCATTCACATGCTTTGGACAGGATTTTTGATTCCCTATTTATTCTTGGTGTTCTGCCTAACTATGATGGTAGTACCCTCTTTATATAGGATAGAGAGGCCATGAAATTATATGGAAATTAAATCTTTGTTCACCAATGGAAAGAAAGGAGAAGGATTCCTTGCCTTGCAGGGAAAGGAATCCTCCTTACTTAAGGACAAGTTTTGACTATGTCAACCCTTGCACCCTGTGAAATCAGAACTTTGCACCTTCATTTTTTATTCAGCTATGATTTCTCACGAACTAGATTGGTTAGGGACCACTGTGAAATTGGTTAGGCACCACTGAGATGACCTCATCATGCCCTCCCTCTTGAAAAATATTCTTCCTCAATTCTTCATAATCATCAAACACACGAGTTATCTCATAATCATCACATAAAGATAGAAAATTATCATCATCAACTAAGGAACTACCCTAAATAGCATCGCATATGTCAATAGTGGTTGTTCCCATGGCTTTGGGGATCTTTCAACCACGAAATCCATGCTTTCATTACTCCAAGCAATCTTCTAGTCCATGGTTTTTTCATGGCTGTTTGGGATTACTATTCTCTCAACTTCTTTTATACGACATTATTTGGAAACCACAACTAGGGCAATAACATGCTCAACCAACATGGTTGGAACTCTTGTCCATCTTCTCCAATAGCAAGAGTTTGAGACTCCCTTCCAGTAGTATGTTTTTGTTTAAATTTTTCCTTCCACCCTTGATGATCGTATCATGGCGTCACTTATGACATCGGCCTTCCTCCCCTTCCTTTTATTTTCATGCGTACCTTTGCGGAAATCATGGTGATGAATTATTTCCACTCTTTAAAGAGTGCAGGTCCATGACAAATATGATGGGAGTATTTTCCGCCCGTAATGAAACATCCTCTTCGTCCATTTACATGTTCTATCAGATGTATCACATGACCTCTTTATCCCAAGGGCTTTATGGTAATTGTCATATATTTTCGTCTCTCTTTCCTTTCTCCTCTAGAAATTGAGTAAATCAATATTCAATTGAGTTTCAATTTCAGTACATGCAACCATCGGTAACTCTTATTTCTCTCTTCATCTTCTTCCATCATCCATTTTGTTTCTTTTCAATCTCAGTATCTTCCAATGAGTGAATCGGCTAATCAAGATCTATATAGTTTCTGCCTCATCCATCATCCATTTTATATTTCTATCTTCTCTCATATTCTTGAATCCATCACTTCAATGAAGCAATGGCGCAGCATGGTCGAGGTCGAGGCCATTGGATTAACTCAAATCCTTGTCATTTGAATGATAGGTAAGGATTTTAGGTTCTTTTGTATTGATCTTTATTGTTAGGGTGATATACTGGGTTTTCGGGGAAACAAGTTATGGGGGTATTAGGTTTTGGGGGTTATGTATTGGGTTTTGGGGTACTGTGCTTTAGGGGTTATGTACTAGGTTTCTTTCTTGTTATTAGGTTGTTGTACTTGATACTGTAGGTTAGGGTTTGTTGTATTTATTTGTGGAAATTGTATCCTTTTGTCATTCTCATTTGGTTTTTGCAATGGTCCTGCTGATTTGTCATCATCATCCGCTGGTAATGATAAGAGGAAGAAAGGGAAGAGTTCTAGCTATATAAATTCAAGTTGATGTGCTCCAAACCAAATATGTAAGAGCCTTTTACGCATGGATGCAACTAGGATTGCAGTTGCAGAAGAGTTTGGAGTCGGTGGATTTGCTTCTAGTTAGGTACACAAAATATGCAGTCAGGTCTTGGATGAGTTACTATTGTATTATGATGATAGGAGTAGTCCATTAAACTTCCTTCTGGTCAAGATTTGATGTTGACCGAAGCTGCAGTTCAGTTAGTTAATGGGCTTCCCGGAGTTAAAATTTCCTCTTGCATATGTTGATTTTGAAAATGCATTTCATATCACTATGGATCTTTTAGTGCATGAGCATCTTAAATATGGTCAAATCGGATTGAAGATACTAATATGTGCTGGTTCAATATGTGGATGAGATTGACTTTATTACTGCTGATTGGAGGTGTGTTCATGCCACACAATCATTATCGAGAAGATATTTGTTTTCTGTTGCTTATTAGTGGATGTAGTGAACACTTCAAAAAATATAACTGCTGTAAATTTCTTCCTGAGCAGGTTATTGATGCCTTGGATAAAATCTCTAGTAGGAAATAAATCCTTGGTGAACTACAATTCCTATCTATAAGTGTCCTTTTTGCTGGTTTTATTTGTTGTACCCATTTTACAGTGTTTTTGTACCTATTTCCCAGTGTCTTGTATCTGATTTATATGTAGTTCATTATTCCCTGAAGTACCTATTGGAAACCCCCCCATATCTATCTTTGTACATTGATGTGTTGATTCAAAAATGGGTAAAAGGATTTGTATTCTACTACTAAGGGTAAAAGGGTTGCATTTGAGAAAGGTTTACACGGAGCTTCTAGTGTTGGTATGGAGGCAAGATCAAAGTATTTTCATGACAATCCTTCCTCTTCTTTCGCATTGAAGTGGAAGCCCACACCTACCACTAATGAGAGTGCACCTAAGTGTCCTAAGATCCAACCGGTTTTGCCGATCTATCTTTGATTACTTCATTAATAGCTGTAAGTGCCCCCATTGTATCATTGGCATGCTTCTATTTATACTTGTATTACTTTTTAAGTGTTCTTTTGGTTATTTTGTTTTATGTTAGGCTAAACGAAAAAAGAATCAGATCATGGCTTTGAATGCTAAGTGCATCGAAGTTTTGACAAGTAACTGTCACCAATTGCAACAACTTGAAAGGCATATTATAAATTGCAACTAGGCAACTAGCCTCCACCAATACTAGTCCGTCTACATGTTTTCTTCCTTATTTCTTCCCCCTGCAGTCTTGTCCTTGGTAAGATCGTAACCTATGCCCTCTGTTACGCCATTGATGAATGGATTTCTTCATTTTACTAATACTAAGGTAGGTGCTTACCACGGGTCTGTTCAGAAAAAAATATCGACGAAAGCAGGTGGGATAGGCCAGGCCCCCCCTCTATTATGTATCGGTCGAGCATATTTAAACCTCTCCCAATGGTCGAGCTACTTCTTGCCCCCCTATTATGGATGTTTGAGACTTCGTTCCTGCCCTTGGCCTTGCTTCCCTTCTTCCTTCCTACGAAGTAGGACTATTTAGTGGCACACAATGCTCTTTGTTATCCAAACACAAGTCATCTCATAAATCTATTATTGGGTTGTTTGGTATGGGTGATATTGAAGTGATATTGAATCAAATATCACCCAATATTGGAGATATCAATATCGCAAAAAAACACCAAAAAGGAGGATATTCAATACCATCCCCAAATATCATTTCGGCCAGACAAATTTACCCTTACTATTGGCTGAATTACATGCCATGTGTGAGCCACCTAGCAACTTTTCTCTCCTAATCATTACCCTATGTTTCAATTTCTCTCACCTTCCCCATCTATCTCGTTTTCTGGGAAGAAAAATCCACCAATGTTCACTCACCTTCTCCATCTATACTGACCGCTGATTTGCATAAGAAATTGATGATGAGGGCTTTTATCCTCTTGGATCCGGCCAAATCAAGGAGGAGGTCGCTGAGGTTGATGTTCTAGTTCGCCGAAAGTTGAAAGATTCAGCGAGTGGGAAGCAGAGGAAAGAAATCGAAGAGATGACTATGGAGATTGATTTGAAGTAGGCGCTTTGTCGGTCACTGTTGACTGCAATGGGTGTCTAGCGAGGCAGTGAGATTAAGACCAAGAGGGGTTGCCCTTTGTTCTGTATTTGGCTGCAATTTTTATTTTATGTAGGGTTGCTGGGGATAGGTTCTTTTTCTTTAGAGTTTATGGACATTGGATGTGTGCCCGCATTGTGACTGGTTTCATGTTTAGGTTTCATGCACTCAAATTGATATGATTTAGCAAGAAGGTTGATTCTCTCGACTCCAATTTGAAATTGATCCTTTCTCTCGAAATAGGATTTATGTCAACTATCATTAAAATATGATATTTGATCTCCCAAAGTGTTGATTTGCCACCAACTATCACAAACCTAGTTCCCCCATAATTTTATAAACAGGCAAGAGCAAATTGATTGAAGATTAAGTGAGGGTAAAATGAGGATATATGTGTAATTATAGTTTAATATAAATCTCACCTTACCATAGAAAAATATTAGCATTTTCTCCTATCAATATCAATACCACCCAATATCGCGATATCTCAAATATCATGATATTTGATATAACACATACCAAACAAGCCCTATATTATTCTTTGTTCTTTGTAATCAATCTTTGTGTGCCAATACCTGTTACCTTCAAATGAAAATTAGTTGAATAATAAAAGAAGGAAAAAATCAACTCTACTGATCAAATCAACCATAAATCATAAATAAAAAACTTAAACGTTTCTAATCATTCCAACGATTAAATTATGTTATAATTGATTACGTTCTTCATCCTTAGTAAATCAATTTAGAAAAAGTTTCATTATTTTTTAATTCACGAGTTTCTCTTCAATTAGTTTTGGACCGAAAATTTTAGATAAGGAGATGGGATTGAAATTTGTGAAGGAGAAAAATGAACCAATGTATTGGAAAGCTTTTACTACACTAGGCTGTTTCAATCAATGTACCTGAAAGATGACAAACTCTCAACTGAACATACAACCCCTAAATCGAGTCTGTTACATCACTCATTTCGAAGTAACTGGATGGAGGAAACAATTGTTATGACAACAAAGGCAATATGAACTAGGCGACCATATGGGAACTGTATGATTATAGTGATGATGATGGTGTCGATTCGTCCTTCCTTCATGCGGCAACCGACGACACGAGGATGGTTGGAAATGGGAATCGTGTGTTGAAATTGGGAAACGATTTGGTAGATTGATTTTAGCGGTATTAAGTGATGATGGGATGAAGGGAGAAAGGTTTGTACGATGCAGGGGATTTGATGTTGGCGATGAAGGCAAATGGGGCGTCGGGTTCATAATGTAGATTTACTTATTTTAGTTATTTTGGATAGTTTTTATTTTGGTTTATAAATAAAAATAATTGGGTAATTAGGAAAATAAGTATTTATTTTTTAGAAATTTTGAGCGTTAATAATTCTCTTTTATCTTGGCGCATATTAATCTATTTGGTTAAAATATGGACTGCAAATAGCAATTGGCTAATTGAACAGATTATGTATATTTTGGCAATAAGCTAAAAACTGGTAATATATAGGTTTATAATATTGTTTAGAGAACTTCATTATATTTTGGAATAATGGTTATGCATTTGCTGAAAATGGCACAACCTATTGAAAATGCTTTTTGTGGCACAACTTTGGAATTTTGACAACTCCGTCAACTAAAAATTGATGGTCTATTAACAGAAGTTAGTTCGATTAATGAAATGATGACATGGAATCCTTGCGAAAAAATTTCAATAGGTCTATTACATAGTCAGCAAAGGGTAATAAAAAAATTAATGATATGTTCTTCTTTGGGTTAATTTCTTTTGCTTTCATCCTCCAAGATTCATCTTCTTCAGTTCTTCCGTTTCTCTGTTCTAACTGTAGCTCCCTAATATAACTCTAGCTAGCCAGATCTGAGCATTACTTTTCTCTGTTTCATTCTTCTTCAAAATGCCACCAAAACCCACGAACCCCTTCTCCCGCATAGCTCTCTTAGTTCCATTAATGGCGCTTTCCATTGTATCCTTAAACTCCATTTACGTGTCCTCCTCACATTCGGTAATACCCCAATTTTGGGTCAATTGTAGATCCTGAGTTTTAATTGGATTCTGTGAATTCAACAAAATCTGCTGATGAACAGACAGTCACGAGTGTGACTGTCAGTATGTCACGAGATTGGTTGTGAGATAGACCACGACTGTAGTCTGCATCAGTCACGATCGTGATGAGCTAGAGATCACGACCGCGAACATTAGTAGGTCATGGGCTTGGTTGTTAGGCAGTCACGAGCGTGCTGGTAAGTCAGCCACGGGCGTGACATGCTTATTATGAAAATAGAGTCGCGACCTGCAACTTAGATTACCGAAACCCAAAACCCAAAACTCAGAATCCTCTCTGATGAACGGCGATCAATTTTAGGAAGAGGAGAATGAAAACCATCTGATAACCTGGAAACATGAAAACATCTAAAACAAAGAAAAGGGATAATCGAGGTACATACTCCATACTAACTAAGTTTATTTTTTATCCCAAATGATGTAGTCGTTAAACAAATCAAGTAATAATAACATAGATGAGAAGTTAATCATCTAAGCATATTTGAACAGTTTAAAATATGATGAATGAAGATAAAATATTGGAGTTGACACTTGCAACTCCATAAAAAACAAATGATTTTTTTATCTAAATTGGATGACCTTAAATTGATTTTTCAATTATAGTTACTTGACTACCCACAACTATAAAAACCTTGTACTAGATTGATATTTGTTCTTATTTACTTGGGGTTTTTGTACTCTTCTGATATGTACTTGGTTTTTTTGTACACTCTTGTTTCGTTGTAATTGTTGCTTGTAGATTTAGAACTAGTATGAATATGAAAAAGTACATAAAACAAGAAACAAAGAAATCCAAAAAATTTGTACACGTCGTCAAATCCATACAATTCAGAGAATATCCACTTAAAACAAGTACATAACAACAATAACCAAACTATCAACACTACATCATGGAGGATGGGTTTCCTGATTTTCCCCAACACTTATGTCTTGTTCCATTCTGTGCTCATGTATGGCCTGTACTTGCCTTCCCAACCTTTACAAATATTAAGCACATATAGGCCAGTACAAGAATGGTAGTGCACCTTCATCCTCTGTTGTATGTTCTATTTCTAGGTGCTCAAATCCATTAACTTGTACCTCCTCCTGAAACCATTATGGATGGCATATGATTACAAATAATACATCAAACGTTCGCCAAATACTCCTTGAGTAACATCATAGTTGTTTGGACTTTATGGAGCAAAGAACTCATACCTTTTGTTGATGTTGTTGAGTTCAAAAGAATGTAATGCCCCCACAACTGAAATGGTACGAACCATGGCACACACAAAACCACATACACACGCATACCATGTCAATTGCTTTAAGGGAATCAGGTCGATGAAAACAAAACCAAGTACAACACACTAAAATGGGTAGAAAATAATAAACATCAACATACAAAGTCACCTTCATTGAAGTCAAGTGGTTGGACCCAAACGGGTATAATATTTTGGACTATCTGCGAAGCAACTTCAATTGGGCAAGGTGTTGCCATGGAATAACCGAACACATACTTCTGCAAATACTAACGAATAATTTAAGTACATTACTAACAAATAAAAATAAAATGAATAAAAATCAAGTACATATTAATGTGCTTACTGCAAAAGCCTCTTCAATCGCTTGACTCTCCCATCCATAATGTTAGATCAGTTCAAACAATATGTATAGATATAAAGTATATCCAAATTAACATCACTAGTAAGGTGAAATGATAAAACTAGAGTCCCAAGGCAACTCTACAAAAAGGTGGGAAGCTAGACATTCGAGCATTCGAGACGGAGACTTAGTCCACTTCCACTTAGAAGAAGAAGAAGAATTCCAAGAGCATTCGAGTGCCTTCCCTTTGGTATTCCAAGATAGAAAGAGAACTCCCTCTATCAAAGGCCTCTCGAAAGTGATTCAACTGATTCTATTGGGTAATACGCTTTCATTCATAGGGAATATGCTATTACAGAGAAGACTTAGTTAAGGAAATATGCAATATGTATAGCTTATACTAATATATTATGAGGTAAACTCACTCATATATTTTATATTTTATAGGCTGGTAATCCTATACAGGAACTGGAAGAGAGAAAGACTAGACAAAAAAACATAAAAAATAGCACTCCAACTTCTTCTACTGCAATTCACGTGGGAAGAAAGAAAACAGGTTATCTTCTTTATAGGGAGCAGCACAACTACCACTCAAAAAGGGACTTCAAGAGGAACGAAGTCTCGACCGATCCAAAATAAAGGGGGGCCCCACCATCAGAGGAAGAAGCTTTCTCGAAACTATTTTATCCCCTATGTAAGCTATTTCTTTTGCAGAAATCTTTTTTATATTAACGCTTGTCCTTCGCTTTGGACTCTTTCTCTTTCTTCTGGTCTGAATGGCTTCTGCACTCCCTAAAGACATCCATACCTCCTTTAGGGGATTCTCAGTTTCACTCATATAAAGTTCCCGATTCACTTCCTCGGGAGTAAGAAGTGATATCCGACTTTTGGTGGGGAGACCGTAGACTGAACTGAAACCAACATAGAGTATAGGTCAATGAAAATGCTCAAATAGGCCTTTAATAGCCATCTGCCCTGCCGGCCTTTCTGTTCCATAAATGGTCTAAGAGCTCTTGCTTTCCCTTCAAGCTAGCCGGAAAGAATAAGTCCTTGTTTCTGTAACAAAAAAGAAAGACAAGCTTATTGGCAGCTACCGATTTAACAAATGGTAAGAGATGCGTGCGCGGTCTTGTCTCCCGCCTTAATAACACTGCACAACAAAATTGATCGCAAGCGGGCTTCAAAGCTGCGAGTGCAGTTTCAGCTATTTTTTATTTTACAAGCAAGAGGATAAAACCTTATTCCACGAATGGGAGCACATACAACTTCATTCTCTGTTTCGTGTCCATAACCAGGTCAAGTGAACGAAGAATGCTTTGATTTAGAATCCTAATCTTTCTAAAACCATTGATTAGTAGGGCTCTATACCTAGAAGGATTCCTTTAGTTAGGGGCAGGGGCCTTGAGACGCTAGTACCCATTGTAAGACAAGTGACGAAGACGTGAACATTTACCTTTTAGTTTGCAAGAGTAGTTTTGTCGCTGGAAGGGAAGAAGGAGTAGGAGGCACCTATCTTTTTTTTATGCAGCAGTAGTAATATCAATAGGAGTCGCATGAGAAGTATAGGAAGCTCTAGGGAGTACAATTGGTAAGAATGAGGCCAAGCCAATCTTCCTACTTTCTTTGGATCTTTGTAGAAAGGTAGGCTGTGACGGTTGAATGATAGAGAAGACTTTCTTAGTATACCCGAAGTGAAGGAAAGTAAAGAGAAGAAGTGGTAGTTGTCCATGCAAGGAAGTGACACAAACTATTCACGGAAGTCTTCCGTAGAGGAAGGAAGCCAGGGAGTAGAACTAGTTGATTGAAAGGACACCACATCAGGAATAGATGGATAGTCGCATATCTGCTGCTGGAGTTCTTGACCCGATGCGATGAAGCAGCAACATACATAGGGAGTCGGTGGAGATCAAACAACGATCGTATATAAAAGATGCGCGAGCCGCTCGATTATATACGTGGCATAAATGGATTAAGAACATGGCGGAGATTCCTTATTTAATTGAATATGAAAAAGAAGTGCCCTAGATGGATTAGTAGATGCTTGATGAAAGGTTCAGGGCTCTCGTGCAACTTATTTTAGTTGAGCGGCAACAACATAGTCTGAAGTCTGTTTCTTTCTCTATCAGTAGAGCTTTACGGTAACGAGCTGACTACCCAAACAATCCAATAACCTACTACCAGACTAGGAATCTCTCCTTAGCAGTTTGATATATTCAACCCTGTAATCACATCGTTCATACTCTTTCATCATTTCGATCATCTTAGTGGGGTGGTTTTTCTCATTAAAATGATCTTTCCCTGATCCAATTAATTAATCTCTTAGTTGGTTAGAATTTGTATTTGGACTTTTTTCTTTCCGTTCGTTAACGACTTAGAACAAGCAAGGTAGTAGCCTACCTCAACTGAATGTTGGGACAACCAATAATAACTGTGATTATCATTTAATAAAGAAAGAAAAACTTACTGCTTCGCGGGAAACACTTGTTAGCTACAGTTCCTATAACCCTTTTACGAGCTTAGGCAAGAAACTCCAAAGGAAAACCTTTCTTTCTTCTCGCCTTTGTTCCTTATCCATTCAGAATGGGCTCGGGTGGGACTCTTATAGGTCGGATCGGTGAAGCCACTCCACATACTCTAGTATAATTGCTAGTGGGCGAAGATGCTTCCTCTCTCGTATCGGAGTCCAAATCTCCCTAAAAACTTCGTACGACAAGGACACTGAACTCCCCTCATCCCAATAGGAGGGAGCACCCACATCTCTCTGGAGGAGATATAGGGGAACAAACAACCAAATCGTTACGCCTCAAAATAAAAATAAACTATAGAACAACGCCTGATCGATTTGACCAAAGATCACATCGGTTGCTCAAATCTATTACGCTCCACGACAAGGAAGTAGGCACCTACTCTCCTATTCTGAATGATGTCAGGGTGGGTTCGGTCGAAGCAGCCTTGATTCGGTCTCCCTCCTTCCGGCCCCTATCCGGGTAGGCTGGGGGATGACCAATCCAAGAGCATGTTCCTAGATGGACCGGCTACCTTTGGTAGAGCAACATCATCCGGAATTGGCAGCTGGTTCAATCGGCATTGACATGACAAAACAATTATAGAGAGATCTTGTTTATTCGAGAGGCCAGGTAAAAAAAGTTAGAGGGGAGTCATCATAGGAAAGATATTGAACGGGGTCTATTCGGGAACTTGGAATGTTGGATGAGTTATGGTATGCGAGGGACTACAACCTCTCGCTATTTCCGTGATCATCCAAGGAAAAGGCTCGTTAAGACCTTTCCAGCCTCACCTTCTAGTACGAGTCCCTTGTTACGACTTCACTCCAGTCACTAACCCAGCCTTTGGCATGCCCCTCCTTGTGGATAAGTTAACTACTTCGGGAATGGCCAGCTCCCATAGTGTGGCGGGCAGTGTGTACAAGGCTCGGGCATGAATTCACCGCCATATGGCTTACCAGCGATTACTTGCGATTCTGACTTTATGCAGGCGAGTTATAGTCTGCAATCCAAACTGAGGACGGTTTCTTGGAGTTAACTCACCCTCGCAGGATCGTGACCTTTGTCTTGGCCATTGTAGCATGTGTATCACCCAGGGCATAAGGGGCATGATGACTTGACGTCATCCTCACCTTCCTCCAATTTATCACCGGTAGTCTGCTTAGGGTTCCAAACTCAACGGTGGCAACTAAACATGAGGGTTGCGCTCGTTGCGGGACTTAACCCAACACCTTATGGCACGAGCTTATGACAGCCAAGCACCCTCTGTGTATGCGTTCCCGAAGGCACCCCTCTAATTCAAGAGGATTCGCGACATGTCAAGTCCTGGTAAGGTTCTTTGCTTTGCATCGAATTAAACCACATGCTCCACCGCTTGTGTGGGCCCTAGCCAATTCCTTTGAGTTTCATTCTTGCGAACGTACTCCCCAGGCGGGACACTTAACGCATTCGCTATAGCACTGCACCGGTCAATACGCACAGTGCCTAGTATCCATCATTTACGGCTAGGACTACTAGGGTGGCTAATCCCATTCGATCCCCTAGCTTTTATCTCTTGAGTGTCAGTAGCGGCCTAGTAGAGTGCTTTTCCGTTGGTGTTATTTCTGATCTCAACGCATTTCACCGCTCCACCAGAAATTCCCTCTGCCCCTACCGTACTCCAGCTTAGCAAATTCCACCGCCTGTCCAAGATTGAGCCCTGGGATTTGACGGTGGACTTAACAATCCATCTACAGACGCTTTACGCCCAATCATTCCGGATAACGCTTGCATCCACTGTATTACCGCGGCTGTTGGCACAGAGTTAGCCGATGCTTATTCCCCAGATACCGTCATTGCTTCTTCTACGGGAAAAGAAGTTCACGACCCAAATGGTGATAGGCCAATCTCCCACCACTTTCTTATCCTTGTCTCGGTTCTGTACTTTATTCGCCAGGACCCTGTAAAAAGTTAAAAAAAAAAGAAATAAGAAATAGCAGGCTACATGGAGGACGATCTTCTCCAAATTCACTATTCGGGAGAAAGCCGCCCTGGGTGACATATTCGGGATTACTTAATAGGGTCTTTACAGAGAGCAAGGATTGAAGCTCTCTTGAGGGCTTGGTTGTTGCCGCCATCTCATTAGGATTCTTGTGCTTCTTGTTCTGAGAGCAACTGAAATCCGCAGAAAAGAGAGCTGGGATTCCAATGGCCATGCATTCTATCATAGAAAAATAGCTGCCTACTAGCTAACACTAAAGAGGAATAGCTAAGTATCGTTTGTGCCCTAAAACTAATAGTCTTTGGAAAGAACAAATAAGGAAGGGAAATATGAGCTACTATTAGCTATCAGTGGGATGAGTATGATTAACTAACCCCACGGAGAGACACAAAGTAGCTAGACCGTAAGGGAGAGGAACATCGTTTTTTCTTTTGTAACCATGTCATATAGTTTACTGGACACTTGAAGAGATCGGTTTAGGTGCTGGAGGAGACTTCGAGATGCATTTGACCGACCGCTAGGACTATGTTGAATGGTATGCGTTAGTGTCCACATGACCGATCCTTCCTCCATACACAGAACCTCGAGATATAGATCCTAAGTAAGATGGAACTGCGGGATATAGAACCTACCCCATACGGAGGTCAGGCTGCTTCACGGATTGTAGAGCTGTACCACTTATACTGCCATAACTTACGAGCTACTTATGTGGAGCTTCTTGGCTCATCACCTCTGCCTTCTCGAACTATAGCACACTTTTTGTTGTGAGATATCCCCTTGTACTTTCATACCTCCGCACAAGATATTAATCCAATCGGGCCTACCAGAGAAAGGATCTAGGAACTCCAGCTGGATAACTTCTGCTTCAAACAGGACTTTAAATATAGCTTTACTTTCATGGGCTTCAGATAAGTATCATTTTGCATCGACAAGCGAGTTCCAACATTTAAAGCCTTCCAATGATTTGGTAATGATTCACATCGGGTTCTTTTGTAAGCTACCTATCACTCTATCGATATTCCATATCTCCTTCGGCTGAATTTCTCTTATTTTTTATTTTGGCCATTATATACCATTGTTTCAAGCCAATAGAGACCTTAGAAAGGCGTAATAAGAATCTTTATCAGTGTTAATTACATCGAGCCTAGTTTCTATTTCTAGACCAACAACTTACCTTTGCCTAGCCATACGTCCTACTGCTTAGATGGGAGTGTGATTGACCGGGCTGCTTGGCACACTTTAACTAGCAACCCACCCTACCTACGGTCGTACCTTTCTGGGAATGAACTTCTGGATATTCACCTACCAACACAACCCGGGCCATGTCGGGACACTCTTTCGAAGGGGAATTGTGAAATTTGCAACTCATTTTGGCTTGCAACAAAAATTCCCGGGATACAGCAAAAAGTTTAATTCGAGAGTCATCCCCCATTCGTAAATTGAGGATACAACCCAAAAGCCCGGGTTTTTGGCTCCTATCCTCCATAAAACTAGCCAGGTGCTTGCTGCAGACTTGCTTACTGTCGGACTTACTCCCTATTTCTTTCTACAAGGCTAGGCGGCTTAGTTACAAACTAATAGCATAAGTAAAGAAAGAGGTGGCGGGCACTAATACTAATCATTGAGAAGTTCATGTTAAAGAATATCGGATGAGCCAAGCGCTTCAGTTAAGTTCTTAATCCGTCTTCACCTCTAGGCTCAGATTCTATTCTTCCTAGTTTTCTACTCTCAGGCTTGCGTCTAAGTAAAAGAGGTGGGTAGGTGGTATAGGCCATAGTCGTTCGAGTTCCTTCGTTCCCCAAAATGAACTAAAATGGGTTAGGCAAACCTTTATCTGACCAAACCACGCAGAAGGCACCTGTTCATCAGAACTATGACAATGAATGGGATTGGGATAAATCGGGGATAGGGAACATCCTTCAACTTGGAGACAAGATGGCTGGCTGTGATTGTGGAAGTAAGACCGTATGAATGCCAGTACAGTTACTAACCACATGGGGGGCTCCCTTCACTTAAGATCAGAAATGGATCCTATGTTAGCTTGACCTATAATTCACTTGTTGGCTTTGCCAGATGATAATTAGGATCAACAGCACATCCTAATTTTCTTGACAAGCTTAACTTGCAAGTAGAGAATTAAGGGTTTTCTCCACTTTTTGGGCCGGAAAAACTTCATGATTTTATGCTTGGAAAATGATATTGTATTGCTAGTCTGCACTGTTAGGAAAACAAGTCTTCTCCCAGCTCAACTATCCATTTAAGAAGTAGATCGAAAGAAAGGAAATTTTTATTATCCTTCAAACAGTCACCAATGTAATTGTGTTTCTCAATCAAATCAAATGGATTATAAAGTTTCCTATGAATCCTTTATATCTCTTGATTTAACATTCTTTTACAACACCTCCAACCTAAAATTAACTAGGAATCTTGATTTTGGTTGCCAAACCTAACATATAAAATAAATTCATCGCTCCATAGATCATAATTGATAGAGTAAAATTGGAAAATGAGAGAAAGTTAATGGATTCGTTTGCAGGTGAAGGAATCTCTAATGGATCATAATTGAAGGTGCAATGCAGGCTGAAGCCATCTCTAATACAAAACTCAAGATTGAAATTTACTTGCTAATCAACAGGTAAAAATAAAAGCAAGTCTAAGGTAACAACGTCTACAGATTTAGTTAATGTGATGGTGGAGTAAATTGCGAGATTATGGATAGAAAATATGCCGCCCTATGACCTTATGACATTACCACAAATGAGGATGATGGGCAGATACTAGCTTAAAGACTTTGCTCTCTCTTTTTCTCATTAGTTGGAGTTTCTTGCTTTTTCTCAATCTCTAACCTTGTTATCTCTTTGGTCCTACATGTTTTCTTCTTTTCGAAAGCAAATAGAAAATGTGACATTACGTCAAATGAATCGAAAGTGGCAAACTATGTTCCATAGAATGATGGTTATCTTTCCTTAGCCTTTTTTGAAAATTTTAGATGCACTTCTTAATGATGCATTCTTGAAATCTCACAAGCCTAGTTATTGACAGCTTCATCTGTTACTTCTTAAGTGAATGTGCAAGCTGCTAGGATTTTATCGTCAATATAGGAGCTGTCTTTTTATATAATGACAATAGGTATAGTTTATTTAGTCAAAGATATCAGTTCCTAATATTCAAGAGAAAAACAAGAATAATAAGCATTAACACCTAATGGGGGAATAGAATACAACAAAAGGGATGGAATAAGATATGATCGGGTAATTAAGAGCCTCACGTGTCACTAAATGGGGGGCGCAATTACCTGAATGAGAGATAAAATGTAGGGAAACTAGAGGGAGGGGAAAAGGAGGATTCGAAGTTTAGAAAGAAGCTTTCCAACACTAGCATCATTAACCGAGGAGTTGTTGAGATGCACAACTTCTGCAGAATCAGAGAAGATGATAGTCAAGTCATGAGGGGTCCACAATATGTTTAATGATGAGCCCAATAGTTGAAATTTTAAATCCACATCGTCTTAGTAGCACCACCCCAATCAACCCATAGTGAAGGTTGCCGGAAGGTGTACGGACAATAACATCAACGTAAAATTTCTAAGTCGGATTCTATGAACAGCGTCGAGGTGGGTGAAAGACTTCAGGCGAGGGAATAGTTGTTGAAGCAATTTCACATCGTCCTCCTTCCAGCCAATGTAAAAGAAACTATCAACATAGCGCCTAGATTGAGTGTTGCAAGTGCTCGAAACCCTCAAGTTCCTTGATTTCCAAACCCGCCACAACAAACAAACCATCTTGATAGCATTCCCTTTGATCGTAAAGCAATAGGACTTCCATAACACCACCAGATGACAGTTATCGACCAGAAACATGAGCATAGTTATGTAGGGTCTCATCCTCTAAACCACACACCTAACATAAAGGTTGAATCTCAACATTACGACTACTTAAACCATCAGCCATAAGGTAGGACATCATGAAGCAGTTTCCAGATAATTTTTTTTTTAAGTTTTGGGAGGATTGGCATTGCCGAATAAAATGCCCAAGTTAAGGGTGGCATTTCTGTTTTGATAAACCCAATTAACCAACCTAGTTGGTTAAAGGGCGGTTTAAAGGAACAACAGGTTGGTCGGGGAACGGTTAAAGGTAATGGCTTAATTTGGTTAAACGATGAATTAGTTAAATCATCAGTTAACTCGAGTTAATCGACTTTAACCGATAACAAACAGAAATACCCCAACACCCAAACGGTTTCATCACGCGTCAGCCTACACTACTACCTAGTACCCAAATTTTACGTAAAAAATTATAATTAATATCAAAGTTCCCAATCCCTTCCCCATTCCCGAGTTGTTCCCCAAGATTTCATGATAGTGGAGCATAGCCTCTTATACTCTTAGTTGTCTTCCCATTGCCAATTCCAAACGCCGAGCTACTCATTTACGACAGGGCTTATGAATAGAAACAAGCGTCGGGGAAATCTATAAGCACTCAGAGTCACATGTAAGTTGGCGCTAGGCATCAATCTTCTTCCACTCACACAAACAGTCAGTGAGCTACACCCACTCCATAGTCTCCGTCTCTACTCTCCTCTACCAACCAATAGCTGCTTAGTAGCACTAATTGTTAAGCTTATGGGGAAAACTGTCGATAGCCAGTACATGTATGATCGTCATAAAAGTCTATGGAGACTAGAAGGCAAGATGAGAATGATTGATGTTGATAATGATGTCTTCTTTATTTATTTTGATAATCCAAATGATTATGACTTTGCTCTTACTAGAGTACCGTGGATGATTTTGAATCACTACCTGGATTGTCATGGATGGGATCCTTCCTTTCGTGTTACTCCCGTTCTTCCACCTAAAATGGTTGTTTGGGTTCGCCTTCCTAAGTTACCAGTCCAATTCTATCACAAAGAGATCATATGGGGATTGGGCGACCTTATTGGACGTAAAGTTTGCATACATCAAAAAATGCTTACCACTGCTCGAAGTAAATTTACGTGTTTGGCTGTGGAAGTCAATCTTCGAGAGGCAGTTGAAACGAGTGTGTTTGTGGATGATGCTTGGCAATAAGTGGTTTACCAAAATCTGCCCTCCTAGTGCTTTGATTGTGGATGTATAGTTTATGAGACTGATGCGTGTCCCAAGAATCAATTACTTAAGTCAGATCAGGCGCTCAGCCAGCATCAGAGCTTGTCGGCAGGCTTTGCCTGCTGACCACTTGAAGCTCCCGACTAAGAAAAATGACCAAAGTTTGGCCCTTGGTTGACTTATCACAAAAAGACATGGAAATCTAAAAGGAAGGAAGGTGTTTGTCTACTAATCTCTACTTCTCCAATGGTCAATTAAGGAAACAAGGAAAGGAATTAACAGGTTTTGGGAAAGGAAAATTGATTAAATCTAACCTTGTTATCTCAAAGGTGAAAGCAGGGGAGAGTTCTCTTAATGATCCATCAACATCCAAAGGGGCGACTCACATTATTTTAACTAGGAGTACCTTTGGGATCCCTTCCAACCTAAATCCCATGTGAGCCCAACCAATTTTAAATATGGGTCGGGCCTTCTCACTAACCTGATTGCCCCTCATGCTTGACTGTTGATACTCACAAGGAGTCAAAACCTATTCCTAAGAATCAGGTCCAACGGTCAAGAACTTCTGTAATGGTTGCTCCAAATATTCTCCATGAACTGTCTCCCTCTCTTTTTTCAGTAGTCCTTCCTATAGCTCCCGTATCTCGAACTACTCAGACCAAGGTGGAACAATAGTTGGTGCCTACTCTAAAGTCAATTTCAAGTTTGAACTCTTCAATGGAGATTGGTATTGTCGCTGCTGGCAAACCCATGGTCTCACAAGCAGCAAATTCTTCTCCCGACAAGATGGAGATTGTGGCTATGTCAAGCCTGAGGTTTCCAAATTGCTTATGTGATGGGGCAAGTTTTGGTGAATTTTAAACCTACTTCTCCAACAAGGGTAGCTTCTCCGCATACAGGTGGAAATGCCTCGATTCTACACCATATTAAACGAAGCATTGATCTGCCGGCATTTAGTCCCCTGCAAATGAAGATTGGAAGGTGGAGAGACCTAGTATCAAACCCCAAAACAAAATTGGAGAAGAAGCACATGCTTTAGAAATGGTCAAGTAATATTAAATTGGAAGGCTTTCAGTTTGGAATGGTAGAGAAAAAGTCAAAAGCGATGGCGAAACTCCAACTGAAAGCTCCATCCCTTTCAGAGTTAGAGAACATCCCTGTGAATCAATTTGATTTTAATAAGCCACAGGCTAAAACTCTGCCTTCTGAAGTTATGGTGACTGCAGCCTCCATTACACCATAATGTTCCGGGTATTTTTCTGTTCGCCTTCTATCATATGTTAATGATTTGTTTTCTGTCATGGAATTACTAGGGTGCTAGCCACCAAAATTTTGTTACTACTATGTTTTATTATGTGCAGATACATCATCCCACTACCCTTGTTATTTTGGAACTAAAAATTAGTGGCGATACGGCGCCTGATGTCATCCAGAAATTACCCTCCTCGGACAGGTTTGTGGTGGATGCTATGGGGCGGGCGGGTGGTATTTGGGTATTGTAGAATAACTAGGAAATCCAACATAATGTGTTTCGACACTCTACACAAGCTGCTCATGGTTTCGAGCTTTCTCACTTGGAAATGGGGAATGAACGGTGGATACACAAAGGGGTGCTGAATTTTCAATTCCACGGGCTGAAGATTTCAAAAGTTGCTTGGATATGTGCTATAATTTTGATTTAGGGTTCATGGGTCCTTGACTTACATGGAGTCAGGGATCACTCTTTGTTTGCTTCGATCGTACCCTTATCAATGTGGACTGGCTCCTTAAGTTCCCTAAGTCCACCAACTTGCACCTTACGAAAATTAAGTTGGATCATCGACCTATCAAGGTTTTCCTTGAGAATCATAACTCTCAGATTCGATTAACTAGACCCATTCGTTTTAATGCGGCTTGGCTTAGCCATGAGGATCTCCATCGTCTCCTTTCTGAGGAATTGAATTCTTGGGGAGGTAATGCTGTTTCTTTATAGGACTTCAAGGAGAAACTTATTGCCTGGTATAAAGAAGTGTTTGGCAATAATTTCAAGAGGAAAAGGAAATTGGAAGGTCAACTTGATAGATTGGAAGCTAAAGCCGAGAGCAATCCTTCAATTCCACTTGTTCCTTATGAGATCAAAACTTGGAAAGAGCTCGAGGTTACCCTTTGGAAGGAGAATCTCATGTGCTTACAAAATTCTAAGCATCAATGGACTTTGAAAGGCACTAGGAACACGAGTTTTTTCCATACTGCCACTCTTCGAAGGCGTACTGTTAACCACATCAAGTGTCTCAAGACGTCTAGTGGTGAATGGGTCTGGGACCAATAAATGTTGATGACCATGGCGCGTGACTATTTCATTGAGTTATTTACTGCCAATGAGGGACCTCTGTTATAGCTTCATGATGTCACCATCGATCACTCTCGAAACTTGTTAGTCTCCCAATTGGCAGCCACTTTATAGCACATGAAATCCAGACTAGTTTGTAAGCTATGGGCGGTCTTTAATCACCAGAGAAGGATGGTTTTAACCCTTTTTCAGAAATTTTGGTCCATTATGGGTCATGATTTTGCTGATTTTGTGACAACTTGTTTCAAGAACGTGGCTTTGATTTCGAGCATTAATGAGACAGTTGTTTTCGTCATCCCCAAAGTCAACAAACTGATGAATATGACCCAGTTCCGCCCTATTTGCCTTTGTTCAGTGGTCTATAAAGCTCTGACTAAAAGCATGGCTAACCAAATTCGGGGATCCATGAAGAAGCTCATTGATCCCAACCAAACTAGTTTCGTTTCGGGTTTGCAAATTTCTGAAAAATACCATCATTTTGCAGAAAGTGGTCCACTCCCGCAGGCTCAAAACTGGCAAAAGGGGGCTTTTATTATAAAGTTTGATCTTTCAAAAGCTTATGATTGCTTGAATGGAGTTTGTGGAGGACACTCTACACAAAGCCAACCTTCTGGAGAGTTTCATTGGTGTTACCATGGCGTGTATTTCGACTCCTTCTACTTAGATTCAATGGAACGGTGGCGTTTCCGAGCCTTTCAAACCTGGGCGCGGGTTTCGGCAGGGATGTCCTCTTTCTCCCTGTCTTTTTACTTTATGTGTTGAATGTCTGAGTAATTTGATCATTGATAAAATTGACCATGGGGCTTGGAATACTCTCTCCCTTGGTAGAGGTGGCCCCCCCTTTGTCACACTTATTCTCTGCCGATGACTTGGTATTGTTTGGTCATGCTAATATGGCCCAATGTCTTGCTATTAGAGATTGTCTTAAGAATTTTAATGCGGCTTCAGGCCAAGTGGTTAGTAATGAGAAATCTAGAATTTTCTTTTGTAGGAATGCTTCTCCTGGTTTGAGGTGCACTATTTGTGGGACTCTTAACTTTTAAGAGACTTTAAATTTAGGGAAGTATCTTAGTGTGCCTATTTTGCATTGTTGTACTAGGAAGAATACTTACCAATATATCCTTAATCGTATTGATTGTAAATAGGCGGGTTGGAAGTGCAAGCCTCTCTTTTTAGCGGGCAGAGTGAGTCTTGTTGTTTCTATTTTTAATGCCATTCCTTCCTATGCCATGCAAGCTGTTGTCCTCCCTGTTCATACTGGTAACAAAATTGATATGTGCACTCATAACTTTGTGTGGGTTAGCCTCCTGAAGGACAGTAAACCCGACCTATTATCTTTGGATATCGTGTGCAGCCCAAAAGAACAAGGTGAGCATAGACTTCGGAAGGCTAAGCAAATGAATGAAGCCTTCTTGATGAAACTGGTTTGGAACATTCTTTCACATCCTGATGAGCTTTCAAAAACTGGTCAAAGTTATCATTTCAAAATATATAAAGGATGGGCCAGATAGAGCTATTCCAATACGTGTGGAAACTTCCTCGGGTCTATGGAGGGGTTTGTATAAGGTTTGGGAGGTGCTGCTTCATGGCATTCATATCATTGTCTAGGAAGGTAAGGACACAAAATTTTGGGACCGTGTGACCAACCTTTTCGCTCATCTTGGGCATTCCCTCCCTTTTAGAATGCATATTATTAGTTCTTTCCCTCTGAATGCTATTGAATGTGGTCGTGCTGATATGATTGGGGTATCCTTCCCATGATCCATTAGTATTAATAATTAGGACCTTGAGTCAAACATTTCTACCAAAAAAAAGAATGGGTGGAAAAATGATTGTTGGCGTTGGTAGGAAATGTTCTACCATGTATTACCCAGATCTTTGACTCAAACCATGTTTCCAGCTCAAGTACTTATTCTAGAAAACTTAAAGGATAATTGTATAATATACGTTCAATTAGTTTTAAAAACTATAAAGATGAATCTAAACAACCAGATCTAGGCTTTTACGTCAACTATTCGACGAGTTTCCAATGAATATTCTAGAAAAAAATCGTCTATAACATGTTCCACATGTAACATGTTGTAATCATTTAGAACAGGTTACACGAGTAACAAGTTAGAATCGCTTGTGATAGGTTATAATCGTCAGTAGTCAGTTATATGAGTAAGATGTTATAATTGCATGTAACATATCATAAGCATCTATAAAAAATTAAAATCATATGTAACTAGTGAATGGCCTATAACTAGTTATATACTTAATTACTCCATATATCATTCAACCTCTAAAATCGTTAAAAATATTCCATTAAAATTTTATTTAGTACACCTAATACCACTAATCTCATTAGGTGATTTCACCAACTACCACTAAGCTAAAATATTTGACTGAAATTTGATGTGGAATGAAAGGAAGTTGGTCAAGTCAGAATCTGATAGGGCAGCCACATCATACTGAATTTGTCCTTTATTCCCCTTCTATCTCTTCTTCTTATATTTTTCTTCTTGGTCGGACCTCAACAAACTTACTAGAACCAAAAGCCTTCATCCATCAGTATCTGGTCCTAACAAGATCCATCTTCCAACAAATGCATGTTCTCTTCCTTCCCTCTCAATTCCATCTCTTTCATCCCCATCACTTTTGGTGATTTATACGACTTAATAACTAGTTACACAAGTAACTCTTTATAATTATTTGCAACTATTTACACGACTTAATAACTAGTTATATGAGTAATTATTTGTAACTATTTACACAACTTAATAACTAGTTATAATCATCTGTAACTACTTGGGTCATAGATAAATAACTTATCACATAAGAGTAAATTAAATGACTAATTATGAAAGAAGATGATCCAATTGATATACCCACCAATCTTCCTCTCATTTGAAATCCCTAACCAAAATCAAATTATCCAAATCATTAGTTCATGATAGTAGCATTTTCATTCAGTATACTCTATATTGTTTGATTCACTATTCATTTCTGTCCTCGAATATGGCTCAAAACAACAATGGTTTATTGTTTGCATAGGGCAATGCAATCTGCTTCGTCACTCCATCGCTACCTCGCTTTTTTTATCTGCACCGCATTGTTGTTTAATATGCGGTGCTTTTTTTTGAATAAGCAATTTGTGATGAGGCTTTGAATCTTATGCCAGAGAACACTTACGTATATATGTATATTAAAATGTGGGTCCATCTACTGTTTATAATACTATTTGCTACATATGTCACTTATTTGATAAAGAGATTCATGGGTTAATTATTTGAATGGAACATGATAAATGAGTTTGAATGAAAGTTGTTAAATGAGTATTAATGGGGTGGGATTTGAGTTTAGTATGAAAGAAAGGGAGGATGGAAAAAGAAAAGAAACAACATAATGGAGAAGTGATTGCTCTATTTATTTTCATTGGTGGTAAAGATTTATGCTCTGTTATTGTTGGCAGATTCATTAGAGGTAAATTTTCATATAAAAATAAAAAAGGACGTTATGTTAATTGGAATGTTACCTAACCAACCACTCGATTGATGCTGAAGAGAGGGGCAAATTCTTAAATGTGAATAGTGCAACAAAGAGGGGGTGAGAACCCGACTATGACAAACCAGAATTCTCTAGCCTAGCAACGACGTGCTTCGAACAAAATAAATACAAAAGATAGCTCTAGGCCGAAATTTACTTAAAACTTTATTCTGGGTGTTCTACTTAACTATGATGGTTTATCCCTTTTTATATAGGAAAGAGAGTTTTTATATAGGATAGAGAGGCCATGAAATTACAAGGAAAATAAAGCCTTGTTCATGAATGAAAAGAAAGGAGAACGATTCCTTACTTGTCGACCCTTACTCGAATCGATGACATTCGGTGAACTCAGAACTTTGCACCTTCATTTTTTATTCAGCTATGATTTCTCTCAAACTTAATGGAGGGTCTCCTTGCATCATAATATAACTCTACTCCCAAGATAGGTTGAGAGTAGTCTGCTCCTTCTTGCGTTCTTGAAAAATCTTGATTTTGAAATGGCTTCAACATTGGTGCCACTCGTTTTGTTTGTAAATCGTCAAGTGCTCCATTATCTTCTTGAACCCAAGTTACGAGTGTTCTTTCATCCTCGTTTGAGTTCTCCTCTTCAAGATGGTTCAATTGATTCCAGGATTCCCCAAAATGGGTGGTCTATCAATTGAGTGCGATTGGTTGAGCTCGAGTGTTTGGACTCCTATGAACTTGGTAAGACACCACTGGGATAACTTCATCATGACCTCCCTCTTGAAAAATATTCTTCCTCAAATCTTCCCAATCATCAAACACACGAGTTATTTCATAATCATCACACAAAGATAGAAAATTATCATCATTAACTAAGTTGGGGTATGCTCTTTGCGTGGCTGTTCAATATGCATCTCATATGTCAATTGTGATTGTTCCCATGGCTCTTGGGATATTTCAACCACGAAATCCATGCTTTTATTACTCCAAGCAATCTTCCATTCCATGGTTGTTTTATGACTCTTTGGGATTACTACTCTCTCAACTTCTTTTTTACCTACAACGACATTATTTGGAGACCACATGTATACGAACAAGATATTATAGTATAATGTCATGTAGTCACTAAACAGAGATTTTAGGCAAAGCCTGCTAAGAAATTTATAGAGCACAATTTTAGTAGGCACAAAAAACCTACATATAATCATGCCCTCCAACATGATATGAGAATGCACATCTAAGAATTTTATGCTACTCCTAGCATTCTCTATCTGAAAACAAGCATTTCACATTCACTAATCAGATTCACATCTCTATGATAAAAAGTTCTATAACATGCTTTAAGGGAGCACTCAAATCAAATTATTTATTCTTATCCATAGGTTGTTTGATGTTATACTTTAAATGAGCAAAATGTAATACGATCTCAAAGTTAGAAATGATCCAACCAATCCTATATAACTAGTTATAATCATCAAACGCAAAAGTGATTCTTTATTCCTAACCCTAACAAGTTTTGTTTGCTGAAATTTCCAAGAAAATACTTGGTGATATTCCTCTTAGTAGCTCGACTTGAATCTTCATGTTGGACTCATTCATCAGGTGTAGTTGTAGCTCTTGTGTTCCCTCCAATTCATTCTCTTCTTGTTGGGATGGCCTAGGAACACATTCGATCTTAATAATATCAAGAGTTGAGGATGCTTCAGAATGATCTCCTTCAAATTCCTGAAACTTGGAAGAGACAACACTAGGAAGAGGGTGTGCCATGTTAGTTAAATCTAAACACTCCCTGTGGTGTGGCACCACACGGGATTTCCTATCCACTAATGTTTGGACATCCTCACTTAGTGTATCTGACCTTTTTCCTCTTCTCTCAATTTCTCTTGTTTTGAGCTCTTGATTTCAAACTTTTGTTGCCCTATATCTCTCTAATATATCTTCACGAACCTCGATTGGTTTAAGAGCTTTTCGGCTGAACCTCTTCGATCCATGGGTGATGACATAACGATTTGGCCTAAAGTAGTGGAGAGCACCTAATGGTAATTTCCATGGTTGACCAAAAACAATTAGGTAGTCTCCATTGGTACTACATCACTTAACACCTCGTCACAAAATTTTTAATACTAAAACGAATTAGGACTTGCCTCGACAGTCTTAACTCTACTCCATTGCTAAACCCTTGAAGCTTGTAGGGCTTCAGATGTCTTGTTGTGGGCAGCCCTATTTTATCCATGAGAATGGTGCTTTCTACGTTTGTAGAACTCTCTAAGTTGATGACTAAGCTACAGTCAAAATTGTTGATGAGGGAATTCGTGTAAAAAACATTCTCTCATTGATGTAGATCCTCAAAAGATGGGAAAATGAGAGCTAGGTAAAATTCACAAGAATATTGCAATAAAGCAACCGCAATACTTAATCTGATCTATGACTAGGTAAAATTTGTTTCTGAACTTTCAAAGTTTGAAAACTCGATTATAAGTTTGTAAACAACCAAAAATTGCCTGCCCTAGTCTTGAAATCAACTATACTAACCCAAGCTTTGAAAACGTGTGTGGTGGTGGTGGTTAGATACCAAACACAAGGATCCCCATCCCTAGATAGGCAAAAAACCAAAAATCACAAAGACCTAACCAAACTAGGATTTCGGCCGAGCAGCTCTCTTTAGGGTGTTTTCTTGATTGTTTTAACTATCAAAACTAAAGTCAGAAATTGAAAGGATACATATTTTTTAAAAGAAGAATGAGGCTTTCATACCAAAATGATATGAGGCGGAAGGCATAAACGACGACTGAGATAAGTTATCGGAAACAGGTTTCAAAACAACAAAAAAATCCAAAAAAACGGATGGAAAGTTACCTAGCCGACCAATTGATTGATGCCAAAGGGAGGGACCAAGTCTCAAACGTGAATGGTGCCAAGAAGAGGGGGTGCTAGCTCGATTACGATAAACCATAATCCTATAGCCTAGGAATGACGTGCTTCAAACAAGACAAATTAAAAAGACGGTTCTAGGCCGAGGAGCTCTTTAGGAGACCTTCTTTTGGCCTTAATTAAACCTACAAAGTGTGAATACAAATCCCAAATTAAACTACTACAACGCGAAAAAAAGATAAAGGGGCACTTAAGATCCAAAAGTGGGCTTAGTGTGTCGTAGTCGTGATGGCGGATAGTAGGCCTTTGCTGCGGCCATGAATACATCCGAGGAAGACCCATGGACTTAAGGTCAACCTATGGGTTGAGAAACATACGCCTGGGCTTGAACATATGCAAGATCGTAACCTCCATTGGTACTAAATCACATAACACCTCATCACAATATTTTTCAATACTAAAATGAATTAGGGAATGGCATACCATGGGAAAAGAGTAGGAAAGGACGTTACAAGAAGGATAGGAGAAAGAGGTGTTAAAAGGGTATGAGCTAAATATAGGAGAATGACCACGCTTTTCAGGACCATCGTTATCATATCAAGGGATGACGTGATGCAGGGAGTTCCACTAAGGTTCCAGTAGTACAATGTGGTTAGTATTACCTGACTCATTTGAAATTGAGCCAAGAGCATATAGGAAAACAAGGAACGGTAGTATATGCTGCAAGGTGAAAGGTACTAGGTTGAGCTACTCGCTTGACTTGCTGCATCGTTGAAGTAGCGCTACAAGGATTGGACTCAACATTTCCATGTCTGGAACATGGTAGTACATGTTGACGAACTAGCAATATTACATAAAGGATTTAGGAGCATAGTGCTGAGAGGGCATGCCCAAGGTATGAGCCTCTGATGCTCGAGCCAGAAGGAAGGAGAGTTAAGGGAATAAGAAGTGGAATAGAAGCAAAGGTATATGGGACGATAAGCATTATCCATGGCTTAACTTGTTGCTTTGAAGGTGTCACTTTTGAAAGGCGGATCCCTCCATTCGTTTTGGGTGTCCACTTCTGGGGATTTAAGTGAAAATTCAACATAAGGTTGGATCTTAAACTACCTTGAAGGTACTTTAATGTAGTAAGAAAATGTTCATGGGGTAATGAAGGCTCGTCCAAGGAAATATTGTGGATTGCTTGGGGATGAAAGGGGTGATAGTAGCAACTAGGTTACGGAATCCAGTGTTAGTAATAAGTTGGATGAACAAGGTGTATGACCAACATAGATTAAGAAGAGTGGAGGAAGCGAGCATCGCATGACGGGCAACCATCAAGGTTATTTGGTAAGCCACGTGCATGATGCGTTGTTGGTCACGGGATAGGTAATCAGTGGATCATAGGTGTGGTGCAAGGGGAACGATCGTGGTTAGTATGCTGACCACGTATGTGATAGTGTAAGTCACGAGCATGGCAAGAGAACTAGCACATGCATGGTCTAGTAAATCATGAGCGTGTTGTGTGAGGAATCCACGGGTGTGGTAGTCAATGACGTTACAGACCATGGGGAGTACGAAACTAGGTTGTCGATGGGGATTGGAGACAACATGAGATGTCTGATAGAGAAATCGTGGATGGATGGCTAACAACTGCGTGGCGGGCCTGCTGGTTGTCGGGAAGGTGCGCCGAGGGGCTATACTAGAGCACCTGATTTGGCATGGAGATAAGGTGTCATCCTTATTTGAAACCCAAATTCGTGCAAAAAGCTGGAGGATGCACATAGTTGGTCCTAGGTAGACTTAGAGGTGAGTTGGGATGGGAATAGTGGTATTGAGGCTTCGACTTTGGTTGTTTAGTGGCTTATAAGGAGGCTGCCAGGTAGTGGTGCTTGATGGGTAGCAAGCTTGAGGGGTCGGCTCTGTGTTGAGCATTGTTCATGGTGGCTTAAGGCAAGAGGGGATAGGCTTATGTTGGCAAGGCATGGCCAACCTAGCCTTGGAATCTCAGCTCGGGCAGGAGCGGGTTTTTAGGGCTGAGCTTGAAGGAGTTTAGTGGGGGCAAGAAATAAGCCTAGAGTTTCCGCTCAGGTGGGTGGAGCTAGATTAGGCAAGCTGAGGTGTGGATAATTTTCGAGGAGTGGACAAGTTGGGTCATTGAGGAGGAAGGCACGTAAGGGTCGTTTGCTACCAAGTAGGGGTGTAAGCGCGGATGTTCAAACACTTTTCTGTCGAATCTGCCCCGCTCAGTGGGGTAAGTTCAAGTTTTGAGACAAAACCTTTTATAGGAGGGGAGAATTCTGACCTCGCAATTTTGGCCAGCGGTTTAAATCGGTTTGATTAGAATCTTAATCGTTGAGTAGAAGTTCGGAGTGGGAAAACCAATTAATTTAATTAATTCATGGAGTTGACTCAGTAGTTGACCAAGTATCAAAGGCTTGCAAGGATCGGGATAGTTATCGGGTCCAATTGGTCAGACCTTTCATGTTGGCCATTAACTCAGGTGGGATGTTAGAAATAAGTTTCTTGCAATAAGGAATCATGTTAAGTAAGAATTAGAGATGTCAGCTCCCCTCTAAAGGTCATGGTTTAAGATTACGTTATGCTTTATAGGATGTTGGGGAATCCAATGATTGGATCCTCCATGTGATTCGGAGTGAAGCCTCTCAATTTGTACAGTAGTGTGATATACTATAAAGATGTTGTGACAGAATGATGAGTCAGGGCTCTCACGTTGTAAATTAGTGTGCGATCTACTGTACAAACAATTATTATATTTTGAGTATAAGCTCTTGGCGTTAGAATTGTGGCCTGTGATCCACAGTTCATGATAGGACAGGATATGCCTAGCTAGATTAGCTCATGATGATTATACATTGGTCACAAACCCTCAGATTGCGCAATCCCCAGTTAATGTTCAGGTTTCAGGAAAGACGTGTTAGGTATGCTTATAGATATTGCTCACACTATTTTCAGGGTGGTTTCATGGTCTGATCCACCATGAGGCTATCCACACAGTTAGGGGTGGCTGATGCTAGGTTGATGACTACAGGACCATATGGTCACTTTATTAGAGTAGGGACTAGGATGACTTCTATGTTCTATCATACGTTTCAGTCTATGTTATACGCGACTTCAAATAACCACTCAGTGCTGAGCACTGACCCCGTCAGATGTTTGTTTCCATATTGTATCTATGTGTGTACAGTCATAGGTGCAAGAGCTAGAGGTGGGATGAGCTGGTCGGCGGCAATGGGTGGCGGTGGTCAGAGGAGATGGGGGGGAGGGGGTACCCTCGCCCCAAACCCGCCAAACTGTCCGATTCGGGTACCGGTAAACGAAACTGATGTGTGAAGGGGCACCTGGTCAATGTTTACCAATGAGGAGAAAGTGTTATTTGGGTGAGAAATACGGATGTCGGTTCGATTTGATCAACATCCCATTCTTGGGAGTTATGATGTGATAAGTCGTCAATTATTAGGATCCACAGTTTGACTGCTGGCAGAAATTTTCGTAGCTCTTGACAGCTAGTACCAGCTAGCCAAAGAAACTCTATACGGAAGCGCTTCCTTGTTAGTCACATGGATCTTTGGGCATTTGAATCCATCACCACATTTGGGAATACCGAATGTCCATGATAACAAAGGTTTCCACAGATTAACCAGCACGATTAATGAGTTTATCCAAGCCGGAGGAGGGTACGAGAACGTCACAACAGGCTAATGGGAAAGGTATTTTGCCACCGTCTAAGAAAGTAAGCTCAACTACAAAGCCCCGTGGATGACAAACACGGATGTGATGTATAGATGTGGGGATAATCCATGGGTCGCTCTGCTAGGACTAAGGGGTTGCGCAACATATACTCCTCCCATGTTCATAAGACAAATGGGATGTCTACAGTTCATACCAGACACGAAAGGGATAGGGAAAGCTAATGGCGACCATAAAACCAATATAGAAGCAGTGCTCGTGAGATGGGAAAGGGCAAGGAGGATCGACTGCACGCTGAGTTGCACATAAACGAGGGATATCCATGACCGAGTGACTGATGATTATCCTAAATGGCAAGAGGACCGTGGGAGCAAACGATCCACGAGATTCCCAAGGGGAAGGCGTAAGAGGAGAATGGGTGCGTCTAGTTCTCGAGATGTCAGAGTCAGTGTAGAAGAGTTTGAAGAGATGAAGGGTAAGTTTGAAGACCTGCAGATTGAGAGTCACAAGTTGAAAGAGCAGCTGAAAGCTAAGGAGGGACAACTGAGTTTGGGAGAGGAGGATAATCGCAATCTGAATAGAATAATCATGAATTTATAAAAGGGAGACCCAAGGCATAGGGCCATTGAAAGCCAGAGAGATGCAATTCATCGGTTATGGGCGCAGGTCGGAATGCTTCAACAAAAAGTTAGGGAGTACGAGGAGCAAACCAGTTCACTAGAAAGAGAAATACAGGAGTGAAAGCCAAATGAAGATGATATTCACACAATGATGCAAGCTATGGGGAGGATGAATTCGATCATCAAAAAAAGTGTGCACTTTTTGGCAGTGGATGACGAATACAACATGGAGATGATGGAAGCCACGGGAAAAGAAGGCGGGGAGACATCAACCTTCTTAAGCCACCTCTACGAGGAGATAGCTTCTTACAAAAACATGTCTGGAATCATAGTTAAAATTTATGAGCTAGAGTTTGTAATTTCCTTCTGTCTAATAAATAAGCGATCAATGTGTCATATTTTGGGTTGTAAAAGTGGTGTAGTAGTAACCACCGCAGGTGTCAGTACTGTACTAGTAAGAGTGTGGTATGTAGAATGTTATTAGCATGTTGTATTGTTAAGATGATCCTGTTCATAAATCATTTTTTATGTGTTGATGATATTGTCCCTGCATCCATGCATGTTTTCAAAACTCATGCATCATGAACAAAGCTTTGTTTTTTAAGAGCAATGTCGAAAGATTTTCCTAGTGAACAAGCGGTACCAGTCTCCTTTTTTGAAGTAGTCCCGGCACACCAGTATTGGACTCGTCTTAAAGCTAGAATCATGACTGAACAAACACTGGAAAATCTCCAAAAAGAGATGGATGAGATAAAAGGACGGTTAGCTGGGTTTGATGAAATGAAGGAACAGATGAAGTTGCTCATAAGGTTGATGGGTGAAAAAAGGAAGGTCAGAGAATATGAAGACCAAAAGGTCGATTTAGAAGTTCCTTTCCTAGAGCCAACTGGTGAAGGACATTCAGAAAGGAGAGTCGTCGTGATCGGTAATGAACAATAGAAAACTGAAAGAGAAACCAGAGAGGCTAGTGGGGATAGTGTTCACACCAAGTTTGAGCACGTGAAACATTCTGAGTTTCACAAAGACACGCCATCTAAAGAATGGGGAGAATGCTTAGACGATAGATTGTGGGCTGTGGAGTGTGTTTACTCTTACGAGACCATCTGATAATTTACTGCAACAAGATGGAAAACCATACCTATGCTGATAAACTAATGATTCATTGCTTCCTGAATAGTACAGGAGGCTCAGCATTAAGACGGTACATGTAGCTCGAAAGAATGAAAGTGAGAAGGTGGCAGGATGTTTCTGATGCATTCATGAGGCATTATAAGCATAATCAAGATCTGACCCCATATAGGGAGGACTTGCGGAATATGGAGAAGAAAGAGAATGAATCGTTTCGCGAGTATGCCCATAGGTGGCTCGAAAAGGCCGCCGAGGTATAACCGCCTATGTCAGAGAAGGAGCTAGTCTGGATTTTCTTGGAGACTCTGAAGCCTCCCTTCTACAACAACATGTTGGGGATAATCATGATGAACTTCTCCAACATGTTGCTAATCGGAGAAAGAATTGAGAAGGGGATTAAGCATGGCAGAGTAGATGGTCATGATCCCCACTTAAGAAGCATAATGCCACCCATAAAAGGGAGGAGGTCAATGCCACACGAGGTGAAGCTCCAAGGGCTGGAGGATGGGTTCGACCGCCCACAAGCAACCAGGCACCGCCATATGTAGCTGCGGCCATTCCAGTGGTGCATAATCAACTGGTCACGCCCCCAACAAAGGGAGGCGCCCAATCCTGCTATTTAATCGGGAGGATACCAAGGTAATCAACCTAGGCCATACAAAAGAGGCCAGCCGGTTGGAATTTACGGGGAGAGCAGTTCTAACAATTACAGGATATCGGAACCATTTGACCCCAACCCAATGTCGTATACCGAGCTTTTCCCTCAGTTACCGAAAACCAAGCAGATCGTTCCAGTCCCACTCAAACCATTGCAACCACCGTACCCCAGCTTGTATGACCCAAAAGTCCGCTGTGAGTATCATGTTGGGGCACTAGGCCATGTGGTCGAAAACTACAAGAGCTTCAAATATAGAGTACAAAAGCTTCAAATATGACGGCCAGCCAAGCCGTTCGGACGTCAATAAGAATCCAGTCCCTAATCACGGGGGGTACAATGTTGTTATGGTCGAAAAGGAAGAATCTTATCAGGAGAAGCTCTATCTTGCTGAGATTAAAACACCGCTCAAATACCTGTGGACGGTTGCTACCTAAAAATCGGTCACGGGTGAAGTATTTCTATAGGGCCAAGTGTTTATACCACTGCGGCAATACTATGGATGAGTGTGTGACTTTCAAAGAAAAGCTATCGGCACTCATGGACTCCAAACTGGTAACTTTCGACTCAGAAGTCGAAGGAGCAGCTGACATTTGCATGGCATCACCGGAAAATCCAGAATTTGACTTTCCTAAGCTTGTGATTCGCTATCGTGCCGCCACAAGACCACCACCATCGTCTTCAGAATTAACACCATTGGTTATAAGGGTCCCGAGACCTTTCGAATATAAAAGCTCCAAAGCCGTCCCGTGGAAATATGAGTGTCAAGCTGGCGATGAACGCGATGCAGAATCTCCAGCTATAACCAATACAACCGGGTTAAGTCGGATCACAAGGAGCGGAAGGTACTATGGTGTGCCTGATGACCTAGACAAGACATAAAGGGTTAGAGGGGCAGAAATGAGGCAAGGGAAAAGATCATATTCCGAAATTGTTGAACTAGATTGTGTTCCTCCTCGAGATAAATACAAAGGGATGAAAGAAGATGAAGATTATAAACCAAGAGTTATTGATTAAGATGCATCTGAGTTCTTGAAGCTTGTAAGGCATAGTGAGTTCAAAGTAGTAGAGTAGCTTAACCGCACCCCTGCGAGGATTTCACTCCTGCCCCTGATGTTAACCTCGGATCCCCATCAATGAGCCTCATAAAAGTGTTGACCAAAGTGCACATCTGCCCCGATGTCTCGGTAGAGCATTTTGATGGGATAGTCAGAGCGGTTTTGGCAAACGGGAAAATCACTTTCGACGAAGATGAGATACATTCTAAAGGAATGGGCCACACTATGGCATTGCACATCTTTCTAAAGTGTAAGGATTTAATGATAGACCGATGCCTGGCTGATAACGGTTCGTCACTAAACGTTATCCCAAAATCTACCCTAAACAAGCTGTCCGTTGATGACTCAAACCTAAAGCCAAGCTTCACAGTGGTTAGGGCCTTTCATGGCACAAAACGCAAAGTCATAGGGGAAATCTTACTAGCCATTCAGGTGGGACCCAAGGCCTTCCAAATGGAATTCCATGTAATGGACATAAACCCTGCATACGGTCTGATGTTGGGATGCCCATGGCTCCACACAGCGGGGGTAGTGCCATCGTCAAGTTCGCAATCGATGGGAAGCTCGTTGAGGTTTTCAGATAGGAAGATATGCTGGTAACAAGAGTTTCGAACATACCCTACATTGATGCCGCAAGGGAAGGCTTAGAAAGCCCATTCCAGACCTTCAAGATCAAGGACGTTGCATATGTAGGGCGTAGTGCAGCTCACAAAGCTCACATCTCCCAAGCGACTCTGACATCACCAAAATGTCTGGTTAAGGACCTCCGCTACTCAGAATGGAAGGAGGTGCTGAAAGAACCCATCCAGGTCAAAGAAAACAAGAACTGTGCGGTATTGGGATACATTCCGAAGGGTGATGATATAAGTAGGATCCAAAGGGAACAGAAAAGGAGGAGGATGTCCAGGTTAAGTAGGACAGAAGATGATGAAGGCTTGACCTTCATACCACACATCACAAGCACATTCAGGAGCACTGGAGAGATAAATGTGAGGAAAAACTACATTGATCCGACAATTAAAGAGTTACGAGAATTACGACCGGAATAGAATGGGTGCCCCAGTTCCGTCCAGATGAAGAGCTGAGCAATTGGGTGTCTTTACAGTTACCTTCGCCATCGTAGATGTAATAACTCTAAAATATGACTACTAAATAAAAGAAGCGAGGGCCTCCTAGTGTTTTTTAAGTGATCCTTAATGCATGTATCATATTTTCTCAAGTTTAATAAAGCATGTTTTTATAAGTCTCAATCCATGTATCGTCCATATTAATCATTTTCACTTTTCTTGTTTTCCCCTTTTCTATCCCCCTTGAGCAACAGGGTTACATATGTGTTTGAAAACAATAAAGAGTTTCGAAACCTTAAAGTTAACTTTGACTGCCCAGTTTATGAGATGGAAACTAAGGAAGGCAGTGATGGTCTGACCTAGAACCATATTGGATGGCAGAACAAGAAGAGCGGTCCTTGGAGCCTTTCTACGAGTCGGTAGGGATCGTGATTTTGGGAACAGAGGAGAACCGGTGATAGGTTAAGGTAGGGGACAGTTTAGACCAAGCAGAAAAGGATAGGCTCGTCAAACTACTCCAGAACTTCCAGGACGTTTTCTCATGGTCTTATCAGGATATGCCAGGCCTCGATGAAGAAATAGTAACATAGCACTTGCCAATAAGGGAGGAGTGCAAGCTAGTAAATCAAAAGTTACGACGGATGAAACTAGAGTGGACGATCGGAGTCACCTCGGGAAAGCGGCTCGGTTTTGTGGTTAGCCAAAAAGGGATTGAAGTGGACCTTGACAAAGTGAAGGCGATAGTTGGCATGCCACCTTCCCAAACACAAAAAGAGGTGTAGGGATTCTTAGGACGCTTGAACTACATTAGTCGGTTTATATGGCATTTGACCCCAACATGTGAACCCATTTCAAGCTTGTAAAGAAGAACCGCCATGTCAAGTGGGATGAAGATTGTGATCATGCCTTTCAGAAAGTCAAAGAGTGTTTATCAAATCCCCTGGTTCAAGTCCCACCAACTTCAGAAAGGCCGCTAATATTGTACTTGACGGTATTTGAAAATCGGTGGGTCTGATGTTGGACCAACACGATGAATTGGGCAGGAAAGACCGCGCATTATACTACGTCAACAAGAAGTTCACTGACTATGAAACTCGATATACGCTGTTCGAGAAAACTTGTCGAGCACTTGCATGGGCAGCCAAAAGGCTAAGACAGTACATGTTGTATCACACTACGCCCCTAATATCCAAAATGGACCCCATCCGGTATGTCTTTGAAAAGTCGGCCCTCTCTGGACGAAGAGCCTAATGGCAAGTGCTGCTGACAGAGTATGACATCGTTTATACCCCCCAAGGAAGGCCATTAAAGGGAGTGTAGTGGCGGATCATCGGCTGAACATGCAATCTCGGACCCATATCTAATGTTGATGGACTTTCCGAATGAAAGTATAATGAACATCGAGAAATCAAAGGAAGGCTTTGTCCAAAAAACATGGGTGATGAATTTTGACGGTGCCTCAAACTCATTGGGCAGGGCGTCAGGGTCGTCTTCATCTCTCCCAAAGGAAACGTGTGCCCTATCACTGCTAAAATTTGCTTCGATTGCAGCAACAACATAGAAGAGTATGAAGTGTCACTTTCAAGATCTGAGTTGCACGTTATGGCATCGCCTTAGCCTTTTGGAGCATGGGGAATAGCCGTCATATGCATGATTGAACCAAAAGCATCTAATGGGCATCGTTTCATCCTAGTAGCCATCGACTACTTTATGAAATGGGGTCGAGGCTCTGTCATATAGGAACATCACCAAAAGAGTTGTAAAGAATGAAATCATTTGCCGGTATGGGCACCCGGAAAGAATAATAACTAACATTGCAAAAACTCTCGACAACAAGATGATGGATGAGCTTTGCAACCACAACTCGGTACCATACCGACCAAAGATGAACGGAGCGAACAAAAACCTCAAGAAATTCATAGAGAAAATGGCCGTTACCTACAACGATTGGCACGAAATGCTACCATTTGCCTTGCACGGTTACCAAACGTCAGTAAGAACCTCGACATGATCGATGCCTTACCAATTGGTTTATGGAATTGAGGTGGTGCTTCCCATAGATGTAGAAATACCTTCACTAAGGGTTATCATGGAGGCGATGTTAGAAGAGGCAGAGTGGATAAAAGCGCGGTACGACCAGTTAAATTTAGTTGATGAGAAAAGATTGGCAGCAATCCACAACGGACATCTATATCAGAGCAGATTGATCAGAGCTTTTAACAAAAACTATGAAGCTACGGGAATTCCGCGAAGGAGAGTTGGTAACAAAGAATATTTCCATTTGACAAGGGGGCTTAAGAGGAAAGTGGACGACAAACTATGAAGGGCCCTATATAGTGAGGAGGGCTTTCTCGGGAGGGGCTTTGATACTAACAAACATGGATGGACACGAGCTCCCTTTTCCAGTTAACTCCGATTTAGTGAACAAGTATTATGCTTAGAGTTCATGACAAGGATGTACATGATCCGTTTTCCATCAATAAAGTGAGGATTTAAGCCAACTTTATGTTTTGGATACTCATGAATTCTCAAATACTATTCTCCTAACCTTTGTTCACGCACCACAAAACCAAATGGATGATGCACAACACCCTAAAGGAACTTGAGGCAAACGTGTTCATGCCGACACTTTCAATCTAATTAATCATGACGAAGTCTTTTCAAATAGAATTTGTATTAAAGTGAAGAAAAAAGAAGAAAAATGATAGTAATAAAAGAATGGAAAAGTTTCAAAAAATGACTAAAAGAAAAGCAGCCAAGATGGCAGGATTGTTCCACTCATTCCTAACTGAAGAAAGCAATTTGCAAAGACCGTCATTATCTTACCATTTTACCTAGAAACAAAAACAAAGTGGGAAGGAGATCCTTCAAATCCAAAAACGTGAGCATAACATGAAGACGTTAGGAAGAAAAACGAAGGAAAAAGGGGTACATACGATAAAGGTTACCCAGCTATCAGCAGAGTTAACACCATTGCACCAGCACATAGTGCGAACGAAGCAGCAAGTTGGCTCTTAAAATTAAGAATCATGGACACTCGAGATGTTCCTACCTGTGTTTGGAGGCATCGCTCCAAGAAAAGGGGGCGATGGTTGGAAACTAGCGAAATTATTAAATCAAGCTTGGATTATCTCGTCAACATTTATTTTATGTCGTCATCCACGTAGAAGCCACCAAATAAATCTTCTATCGTCACTCACACCATAATAAAGGAGAGGAGGCGAAGGGTAAGGTGGCTGCCGCCGCTATCGTTGCTGTGAAATAGAGGAGGACAGAAGAGAGAGACAAGAGGGTGGAAGAGAAGGATAGGAGGAAGAGAAGAAGAAAAGAAAAAAAAGAAAACAGAGAACAAAAAAAGAAAAGAGAGAAATGAAGAGGGCACCGCCGCCACCGTCACCATTAGCCGAGAGAGAGGAGACGGCGTCGAGAGGAAGAATAATAAGAAAAGGAGAAGAAGGAGAAGAAAAAATAAAGAAGAAAACACGAAGAGCAAGCAGCGGCGGCGCGGTGGCGGCCGAGAGGGGAGAAGAGGAGGAAGAGAGGAGGGGAGTTAGAGAGAGGACAAAGGTTTTGGAGAGATAGGGGAGGAAGAGAGAGAGTGGAAAGTTGTAAGTGAGCCATTTTTCTATTTAAGAAGGCTTTTTATACGACCGATTAGAGTTAGGTGAAGTTATAAAATTGCCCCCTGGCTGCCTTGTTCACCGTGCAAACCTCCGGGGTATTTTGTCCTCTCAGGTGTCTGGTCGAACCATGGGTAACTGATTTGACCGATTTGACGCGCGCGGGCTGCCCTTCTCTTACCGGTCATTTCGGCCCATTATTCAGTTGGCCCCACCTCGAGCTTGGGCTCAATCGATTCAGTAGGCCAAGTCTTTCGTGTATTTAATTGTATTCATTTCTCATTAAGGCCATATTAAGAGTGGAATAAAACTGAATTAAGTGTGGAATAATAACTGAATAAACGTCATAACTTCTTTAATCCTATTCGATATTTATAAGTTAATGTTGTAAATATAAAAACTCAAAGCTTGCAATTATTCCAACAAGTGTAGCATTTTAATTAACATTAACATAACGACAATAGAATTACCAGATCACCAAAAGTACTTGTGTCATATTTATTTAAGTATAAGTTCATTACCCGTCCTGAAATGAGTTATTAATTATGTCAGATCAAGTTGATTGTTAGAAACCAATGAATTTGTCAATTGGCTATGAATGTAAATTCCTTAATAATAATCCTCACAAAAATATTATAGCAACGTTATATGGATTTTGTATCCGTGAGAAGAGTTTCGGATTTTGTAGAGTTATTAGTTAATCAAGAGTGGGAATATATAAATATCAAAATTACAAATCATTATAAATCTTTAGTACTCCCATAAATTTTAAAAATAAATAACCGGATTTCGAATTGAAAAGTACATTGAAACGTGTGTTTCTAATTCCTCGATCAACGTGTTAGCACCATCGATTTCGGAATACCGAAACACGAGGATTTTCTTTCTAAAAGTTCCAACATCAGAATACCCAAATAATATTATTTTAAATAATAAAAAACAAGCATGATAACGAGGTTTTTACAATAGTAAAAATTACGCAAAATCCTCATATCAACCTTTTCAAAGCGAACTACGTGGACTTTGATCCCAAAAAATTGGGTACGTAGGCAGTCATAAGACTTGAGTCGAAACAATTAAAATAAAATTTCAAAAGCATAATTAAGCCACTAAACTAAGAAAAATAAAACATAACTTATCGATTTCGTAGTACCGGTTTATCGGGCGCTGTGGGGTGCTAATCCTTCCCCGCATGTTGGAAACCGAGTTAATTTAACTAATTTGAGGAGTTGACTCAGTAGTTGACCAACTATCAAAGGCTTGTAAAGCACGGGGTAGTTATCGGGTACAACTGGTCGGACCTTTCATGTTGGCCATTAACTTAGGTAGGATGTTAGAAATAAGTTTCTTGCTTTTGAGAGATTTAGACTCATGATGATTATACATTGGTCACCCACCCTTGGATTGTGCAATCCCCAGTTGACATTTAGGTTTCAGGCAAGACGTGTTGAGTATGCTTATAGATGCTGCTCACACTATTTTCAGGGTGGTTTCATGGTTTGGTCCACTATGAGGCTATCCACACAGTCAAGGGTGGCTGATGCTAGGTTGATGCCTACAGGACCACATGGTAACTTTAAAGTAGTGCCTAGGATGACTTCTATGTTCAACCTTCAATTTCTGTCTAAGGATGCCATGTCTTCAAGGACGAGTGAGCCAAATCCACCCTATTTTTGCCGGTGTTACCGAGGTGTAACAACGAGCCAACTTATGCTTGCAAAGTAGCCCTTCGATGGTCAAATGATCCAAAAACTCTTTGTTTATCCCACTATTTACTAAATCATACCATTTGGTGAAGAACCCTTGGCTTGTTTTTAGCACTCAACACTCTCCCCACGGGCCTAATACAAAAGGCTCGGCTTTATCTCTACATCCCAACAACTTTGTTACTTTTTCTTCTATATTTCTCTTAATGTGTCGTACACAGAGGAAATGGTGCAAAAAGGGAAATGGTGCAACCAAGGCATTTGGGACCCGACTACCAAGAACAACCCGCACCTATTTCAGAACCCAAGTAAGTGTATGACTCCTTTATTTTTTCCTCCATGGGTGTCAACACAATGTTGAAGTTCTTCTTAACTAGTGTCACACCGATCAACTAAACTGCTGCCTTCTTGTAGAAGTTTCTATTGTATGTGGAGTCTATTAACACGACAAAATACCAAGCGTGGGCCAACTGAACGGCCTCCGGGTGACAGATGAAGAGGTTACTAACATGACGATACTCGCCTAGTATCCACTTAGTGAAGTACTTCCATTTTTTTGTTTGGTCAATGTCTATTTCAAAGCATTTATGCTACCGAATCTATGAAGCCTAATCTTCACTGTTTCATTATAAATATGTTTCATGTTGACCATACTGCCATAGGTATTGATGACTATGCTCGCGATCTGTCTAGACAACATGTGATTTTCTTACATCTGTCTAATGACCCTCTTCATGTCTTTTGTGAGCTATTTTCGTTGGCTAATTCTTTTAGCAAATAACTCAAACTTGTGGTTCTGGAAACCCCTAACTTCCCATGCTTACGCTTTTCTACAACACTGGTAATCAACCATTCCCAGCTAACACTTATGGGTATAGCCCTCAAACACACTTCGAACCTACAATCCGACTTATCAGTCTTTGTTGTACATTTAGAATCTTCGGACGATGTAGAAGTATATGACTCGCTCCTATAACTGTCCTTGCATATCATATATCAGGATTCCATTTATATGATTCCGAATTTAATGAAAACCATGAAACAAAGATGATATCCTTTACCGCCTCACCGGTTGCATCAACTGTGTCATACATAATATTCAACTCGAAAAATCTAGTGGAATCAATAGCCCCTTCCCCGTCATCACCGGCTACACTAGCATTTTCATCACTATCTACATAACTTACCTATGAAGTATAAAAAACCTATCAGTCGATCTAATATGTCCAACTTGTTCGTTCATCTAATTCCATCCAGTAAGTAAGCCTATGCGCTAGTCTAACATGTTTTATGAAAAAGATTATCACCGCAATCACTTAATTGAACAAATCCTCACTTGCAAAAATAGACTATGTGCATAATAATTAATATAAAATTATTTCATAATAATTAGTAGAAATGAACATACAAAAAATTAACCTAATCACCTAATTAATTTGGCTGTACAAGAAATTTTAAAATAAATCTTTTGTTTAATGGCTCAGACATCCAAAATGGACTGCTCGACACTTGATCTGGCCTTTGGACGCCCATTTGTAGGACCCAATAGTTCAAAGTGGATGGCCAGATCAAGTGTGTAGCAGTCAATTTTGGACGGCCGGGTCATACATATAATTGTCCACTTTGGACGGCTACATTATGTTTTGAGCGGTCTGGAATGGGTTGTCGGGATCAATTTTTAAAAGTTAGGTGGAGAAATACCGGTATTATAGCCATGATATATCCTTATAATTCTGTAAGACATTGTTAGTATGTCATTGATGGTATACGAGAATCATGTTCGAGAGAGATGCACAAATGTGCAAGTTAGTGATAAGATTTGTTCTTCCACATATTTCGAACTTTATAATCAAATAGATTTCAAAAAGATACATGACCCGTTAAAAACCATTGTAGATTTGACAAGATGAAGAAGTAAAGACATAAAACAAGTTTAGATACTTACTGGGAAGGGTGAAATCCTAATAAAATATAGCTGATTATAGTTTTTGAGCTTGGGAAAAAAGTAAGATACGCGGATGCATACCTGATTCCAAGCAGATTTGTGTTGATTGAGGTATTTTCGTGGATGCATGTCAATTTTCAGTAAAAACTGATGAGGATTTTAATTGATTAGCAGATTATTGAGAGAGAATAGGTTAAAGTTGAGGAAATTAAGAGGGAATCAAAGTGATTTCAGAATTTTGGAGGTTGGAATTGAAATCAAATTGAACGGACATAGTTTCAGAGTTTCCAAAAGTCTGGAGATGAAATGAAACTGACGGCGAAAATATCAAAACCTTAAAAATTAACTGAAACATAATATTTACCGTACTACATAATGAAGTCATTTTATCATCGGGGCGGATTCGGAGCGGATACCATAGTATCCGTGACCGCCCGTCGCTTGCTGGTCTCGAGCCTCGAATACACCTCAAGCTCGTTAAATATCCACCTCTCACAAGTTTTGGCCCACTCATTTCGGGTAGGCTTCAGTGGGTACCCGAAATCCAAGGACCTATTGTCAAGTCTATCTATACAACTGGCTTCATCTATTTCAATGAAAAAATTGTTCGATCCAGCTTAATCATATTTACATATTTAATAGATAATTAAAACGATCCGACCCTAGTAAAACCTTCAAATCTTAAACCTCTAGCCTACTAGCTCAATCTCTAATTTGATTTTCAGAACATTGGGTTTAAGTTATAACTTCCGGATTGGAGGCTAATAAAGCCCAACAAAATTTGAAAACCGGGCCCAAAATTGGTTTGGTCACATACAAAAACCTGATAATTGCCATTTGCTTTCGGTTAGGATTTTATGCCTCTTGAGAGAAAGGGAGAAAGAAAACAATGGCGAAGTTCAATGAAGTGCTCAACTGGAAGAGAGCAGCGATAGCTGAAAAAAAAAAGAGAATCGCTCACGGTGATCCACTTACCGCTAAATTGAAGGCTAAACTACAAAATCAATCTGTCTCTGGTAAACGAAAGCGCAAGATGTTGACAATATGGCGCAGAGTATGTTCGTCAATTCATTTTATTGTTGTCAGTTTTCTTATGCTTTAACTTGAACCTTTTTCTTTCCCTAATGCAGAAGCAAAGAGCATTTGTAGGTGAATTTACAGATTTTCTTCATTTTGGCTACTACATTATAGGACTAGAAAGAAGTTGTAGAAAAAGGACTTGTCATCATGGAAGATGTAGAGATGGCAGTTGCTGATGGTATTTTATCTTTTTTTGGAATACTTTTTTTAGTGCTTTACTTAGTTATTTGTGTACTACTGGTAACTGCCATTCTTCCATTCACATGCTTTGGAAAGGATTTTTTATTCTTAGAATATGTTTAGAATATGTATAATAATGCATCTACTTTTTTTGGATGCATAATGAGCCAGCGTAAGCCGATCGTCGCCTACTAGGCCTAATCAAGTCATACTTGGATGAACTTTTGTACCCTCTGTCCAAATGTACTGCCATAGTTCATAGTTTGCGATAAGACTTGGTTTGTCCATGACTAGGAGTGTGAGATTGCTGGTACATCTAGGTTTTGTATTTGTTAGTATGATTTTTAACCCTCTTTTCTCTTTGATATTCTACTTAGGCTGAAATTTTACTAGCTAGGTTTGATATCAAGAATTATGATTCCTATGAAAGTTGAGTTGAGACTAGTGTCAAAAAGTTGACTTGGAATAGAGAGGAGTTGTGAAAGATAACTTTGGATAAAGGAATACAAAGATTCCAACTGTAATTGTGTTTCCCAATCAAATCTAATGGATTATACACTTTCTTAAGAATCCTTTATATCTCTTGATTTAAGATTCTTTTACAACATCTCCAACTTCAAATTAACTAGGAATCTTGATTTTGATTGCCAAACCTAACATATAAAATAAAATCCTTGCTCCATGAATCATGATTGATAGAGTGAAATTGGAAAAGGAGAGAAAGTTAATGGATGCTCCCCATAATGGTTTTTTTTTCTTCAGAAAAACGGCCTAATGAGCTTCATACATGTTCTTTTGTGGGTGAAGGCACATCTAAAGATAGCCGTAAAGTTTCCACCAAGTTTAACAGAAAGAGGGGCTGAAGTTGAAGCAGTTAGATCGTAAAAAAGGTTAGATTCATATTTATTGTTTAGTCTGGCAGTAATAGAGAAAGTGTAATGCAGGTTGATGCCATATCTAATACAAAACTCTAGACTGACATTTACATGTTAATCAATAGGTAAAAACAAAAGCAAGTCTAAGCCAACAACATCTATAGATTCAGTTGATGTGATGGTGGAGTAAAGTGCGGGACCATGGATAGAAAATATGTCGCCCTATGACTTTATGGCATTACAAAAAATGAGGATGATGGGTAGATACTAGCTTAAGGAATTCGCTCTCTCTTTTTATCATTGGTTGCATTTTCTTTCTTCTTCTCAATCTCTAACCTTGTCATCTCCTTTGTCCTAGATATTTGCTTCTTTTTGAAAGCAAAGAGAAAATATGACATTAGGTCAAATGACGGTCAAGTGGTAAACTATGTTGCATGGAATGATGGCTATCTTTCCTTAGTCTGGTTTTGAAAATTTCAAATGCACTTCTTAATGATGCATTCTTGAAATCTCACAAGCCTAGTTATTGACAGCTTGCACTTGTTACTTCCTAAGTTAATGTGCCACTGCTTAGGGTTATGTCGTCAATATAGAAGTAGTCTTTTTAAATAATGACAATTTGTATAGTTTTTTTAGTCAAAGATATCAGGTCATGATATTCAAAGGAAACATGAGAATAACAAATGTTAACCCCTAAGGGAGGAATACAATACAAGAAAGGGATGGAATAGGATATGATCGGGTAATTAAGAGCCTCACGTATCACTGAATGGGAAGCGCAATTAACCGACCGAGAGATAAACTCTTGGGAAACTAGAGGGAGAGAACAAAGGAGGAATTGAAATTTAGAAAGAAGTTGTCTAACACTAGCATCATTGACCGAGGAGTTGATCAGATGCACAACTTCTACAGAATCGAAGAAGATGATAGTTGAGTCATCATGTTTTATATGAGGAGCGGAAAAAGCTTATCAGCTGGCCTGAAATTTTAAAATGAGGGGTCCACAATATGCTTGATGATGAGCCCTATAGCCGAAATTTTAAATCCACATTGTCTCAGTAGCACCACCCCAATTGACCAATAGAGATGGTTGTTGGAAGGTGGAAGTCGGATTCAGTGAAGAGCGTCGAGGTGGATGAAAGACTTGAGTCAAGGGAAAATTTGTTCAAGCAGCTTCACATTGTCCTCCTTCCAGCAAATGTAAAAGAAATTGTCGAAATAGCGCCTAGATTGAGTGTTGCAATTTCTCAAAACCCTCAAGCTCCTTGATTTCCAAACCTGCAACAAAAAAACCACCTTGATAGCATTCGCTTTGTTCATAAACCAATAGGATCTCCAAAGCGCCACCAGATGACAGTTATCAACTAGAAGACAAGAGCAGTCCTTATGAAAAGATTAAGTCATGTAGGGTCCCATCCTCCAAACCACACACATAACATAAAGGTGGAATCTCAACATTGCGACTGATTAAACCATCACCTAAAAGGTAGGATATTATGAGGCACTTTCTAGATAAAATTTTGAATTTTGGGAGGATTGGGAGTGGCCACAAAAATGCCCAAATTAAGGGTGGAATTTCTGTCTCGATAAAACCGATTAACTGACCGAGTCTGTTAGACGGCAGTTTAACCGAACAAGAGGTTGGTTGGGGAACGGTTGAAGGTAATGGCTGAATTCGCTTAAACGGTGAATTAGTTAAATCGTCGGTTAACTCGAGTTAACCGAATTTAACCGGCAACAAAAAGAATTACCCCAACACCCAAACAGTGCCGTCACGCGTCAGCCTACACTACTACCCAGTACCCTAATTTTAGGTTAACAAATTAATATAACATCAAAATTCCCAATCCTATCCCCATTCCCCAATTGTTCCCCAACATTTCATGATAGCGGAGCTGAGCCTCAATACTCTCAGTCTCCTTTCCTATTTCCAATTCCAACCGCCAAGCTACTCGTCTACGACGGCGACTAGGCATCGATCTTCTTCCACTCACAATCACAGTCGGCGAGCTACTCCTCGGCGACGGCGAGTCGGCAAGCAACAACTGACATCACTCACGCTCATCCCATTTTTCCCACTCTACCATCTACTCTCGGTCTCTACTCTCCTCTCCCAACTGAGAGTTACTCGGTAACGACGACTAATCATTCGTTTCTTCTGGAACTGAAAATGACAATGGTGATTGATCAGAATAGAATAATTCAGTCAGAGTAGGTTTGATAGTTAAATAGTCGGTTAGGTCTGTTATGAAGTTTAACCGACAAATCTGTCGGTTAAAAATTGGTGAATTAACCGTAGGATCTGTTAACGGTCGGTTATTTAACCATTGAGACAGGTCGGTCGGTTAAAAACGTTAACCGATTTGATGTTCAATTTATTTATCCTACCGTTAACTAACGGTTAATAACCAACTTAACCGCCTCTCACCCTTAGCCTAAATTGGGCTATCAAGAAAAGACATACCTGTTTTCACAACACGTGCCGGAGAGAGCAAATGATGGCTTAGACCGAGTAGTCCCTGGATTTAGAGACTGCCCAAATCCACCAATCGCAAACCAGAGATAATCGGAAGAGGAATGGATCTAATATGACGAACAAATTTTGGGATATAAAGGGATTACATAAGTGGAAGGTTCCATCTGCCATGGATGATTAAGCCATTGACAGATTCTAGAATCGTTAAGAGTTGTCAGGAATATATGCAGAGCCGACGGAGGTGAGGAAACTAGCTAAGGAGAACCAAGAGTTGGGACTCGAGGTGCCCGAACCAATTAGCCAACGATCGCCGGTAAGTAATAGTTCTTGGCCAAAAAGAATCCCAGTCCAACACCAACTATGAGACGAAACTTTTGTGGTTGTGAGAAAGTTACCAGTCTTAAAATATCTACCTTTAAGGATTTGAGAGACAAGAAGACTATCAATGGAGCACATTAGCATAAGAAGCAACTAATTGATAGAGGCTGATTTCCTATGGATATGACGAGTGGATTTAATCCCTCCCCACCAGAATCGAGCCACATGCTTATTCAGATGATGGCAAAGGCCGGCCGGAAGTTTGAAAATCGACATTACATAGCAGGGCAAGGTGGAAGCAACCGACTTCAACAGAACCTCCATTCCAGCAGGCGATGAACACTTCGCCTTCCACCCTTGCAGCCTGTCAGCAATATAGTCTTTAATGTAACAAAAAATAAAAGCACGTGAGCATGGAATATGCACAGGGAGACCAAGATACTGACCTAGTGATTGTTGTAAAGAAATGGGTGTATTTGAGTTGAAATAAACATCATAGTTTGTGAGATTTACCAGTTACTCACTAAGGGCCTCATAATGGTTAAGAATATTTATCAAGCTAGAGTAGCCACTTATAGAGGCTTCTAAGAAGAGAAAAGTATCATTGGCAAAAGGAATGTGAGAGAGGATAGGACACAAAGAGTTAAAGCGGATACCAGCAAGCTAATTAAAGGAGATTGCAGCAGAGATGAGTGAAACAAGACCTTTAGTACATTGACAATGTTGAGGAAGGACATCCGTTGACAAGGACAGAGAAAGAAGCCATGGATAGGTATGCACAAATCAAACCAATCCATTTGGAATTGAAACCAAGTTTGGAGAGCACAATTTCCAATTGCCCATGTTTAATTCATGTAACACCCTCATGTTTTCCAATTTATTAAATGACTAAAATGCCCTTAAACCAGTAGAAAACTCAAAATCACATAAGGGCTTTTAAGGTCTTTAAGACCATCTTGAATATTTATCAAAATGCCCGACTAGGGTACTTTAAATAAAATTAAATAAGAGAGAAAACTAATAAAATAAAAGCTTGCTTAACAACTACTACAATTAAATTATGAAGTTTATGAAAACAAGTCTCGTCAAACATCCATACACACTGTTCAAATCAAAGTCCACCATGTTACATCCCGAACTAGCTTCACCCTGCTCCTGCAACAACTATCAACACCATGGTGGGTGATTTATGGTAAGTCTTTCGAGCTCATATCATAAAAAGAATTTCAAGTAAACATTAGAATACAAGTCATGTAATTTCATAACAATCATTTCTATTTTCTAAATAAACACATCACATAAAGCAGTCATCTTTATGAAATCATTACGTATAAGTATGCTTAACACAACAAGTAATCATAAGAAATAATCAACATTGAAAATTGAAACTCAATTCGATCATGTTAGGTGTATTATCCATTCATGAGTATCATGGTTCTTGTAACTTGTTATATCCTAATCATCATGTTTGTACATGTCAATTATATTACATCAATTTGTGTCTTGTTCTTTGCCTTATCTAAGGTATCTTAATTCTTATGGGATGTCCCCCAACTCAACTAACTAGCCCTACCGCCCAAATCGTGAAAATCATGGATGTCTGGGAGAACGTATCTGTCAGACAACATATCTTTTAAATCGTGGATGTCTAGGAAAACATATCCGTCAGACAACATATAGTGTAAGTCGTGGATGTTTGGGAAGATGATTCAATTGAAACACCCACCAATCTTCTCTGAAAGACCTAACCAAAATCAAATTATCCAAATCATTAGTTCACGATAGTAGCATTTTCATTCATCATACTCTATATTGTTTGATTCACCATTCATTTCCTTCCTCGAATATGGCTCAAAACAACAATGACATATTGTTTGGATATGGCAAGGCAATCTGCTTCATCACTCTATCGCTACCTCGCTTTTTTTATCCGCATCGCATTGCAGTTTAATATGCGGTGCATTTTTTGAATAAGCAGTTTGTGATGAGGCTTTGAACCTTATGCCAAAGAAAACTTATGTATATATGTATATTAAAATGTTGGTACATTTACTATTTGCAATACTATTTGCTATATATGTCTCTTGTTTGATAAAGGGATTCATTGGTTACTTATTTGAATAGAAGATGTTAAATGAGTTTGAATGAAAGATGATAAATGAGTATTAATGGGGTGGGATTTTGATTTAGTATGAAAGAAAGGGAGGATGGAAAAAGAAAAGAAACAACAAAATGGAGAAGTGATTTCTCTATTTTTTGTGGTAAAGATTTATACTCTGTTATTGTTGGCAGCTTCATAAGATGTAAATTTTTCATGTAAAAAATTAAAAAAGGACGTTATTTTTTTTGGTAAATCTCAAATTTATTTCTACGAAATCGCCAAACAGCCAAAGTTTACAAGGATGTTATATTAATTGGAATGGAGTAGATTAATTATTTCGTTATTTGAATTTTTTTACGAAAACTTCGTTATTTGAATTTTGAATTATTTTAAATTTAGAAATTAATTAATTATTGATCCTTGAGATTATTTCTAAAAATTGAACAGTTTAGAGGAATTTAAATAGGTAGGAGTACTCAGTACTTTGAGAGTACCAAACTCCTCGCGTTATATTAATGGAATAATATTAAATTGATTACGAAATCATTTTGAGCATGCAATTAAATAACAGTTTATTGTTAAATACAAAAATACTAATTAGTAGTTGTTATCATTTAAATTCCATGCATAATTGATCACGATGTCAGAAGGAGATGGTGGAGGTTGGTGTTTGTTGCCACGGTTTGTCAACCGTGCTATTTTTACTTCAACTCGAAGGCTACAACCTAGTAAGAAGAAATCACAACATGAAGACTTTGGAGAGCCAATTGTCATGCCAAAACAATGAACGAAATCCAAAATATCGGATGGAAAGTTACCTAACCGACCACTCGATTGATTTCGAAGGGAGGGGCAAATTTTCAAACATGAATAGTGCAAAGAAGAGGAAGTGAGACCTCGACTATGACAAACCAGAATCCTCTAGCCCAGCAATGACATGCTTCAAACAAAATGAATTCAAAAGACAGCTCTAGGCCGAAATTTACTTGAACTTTATTCTTGGTGTTCTACCTAACTATGGTGGTTGTACCCTCTTTATATAAGATAGAGAGGCCATTAAATTATAAGGAAAACAAATCTTTGCTCGTCAATGGAACGAAAGGAGAAGGATTCCTTGCCTTGCAGGGAAATGAATCCTCCTTACTTAAGGACAAGTTTTGACTATGTCAACCCTTGCACCCTGTGGCTCGAATCGATGAAATTTGGTGAAATCAAAACTTTGCACCTTCATTTTTTATTCAGCTATGATTTCACGCAAACTTGATGGAGGGTCTCCTTCCATCATAATATAACTCTACTCCAAAGATAGGTCGAGAACAGTCGGCTCCTTCTTGCGTTCTTCAAGAATCTTGATTTTGAAGCTGCTTCGACATCGGTGCCACTCGTTTTGTTTGGAAACCTTCAAGTGCCCCATTATCTCCAGGAACCCAAGTTACGAGTGTTCTTTCATCCTCATTTGAGTGCTCCTTTTCGAGATGGTTGAATTGACCCCACGATTTCCTAACATTGGTGGACTCACTAATGAGTGTGATTGGTTGAGCTCGAGTGTTTGGATCCCTATGAAATTGGTTAGGCACCACTGAGATGACCTCATCATGCCCTCCCCCTTGAAATCATGGTGATGAATTGTTTAGGTCCATGACAAATAAGATGGGATTTCCGCCAGCAAGGAAACATCCTCTTCGTCGATTTACATGTTCTATCAGACTTATCATGTGACCTCTTTATCCCAAGGGATTTATGGTAATTTTCATATATTTTCGTCTCTCTTTCCTTTCTCTTCTAGAAATTGAGTAATTCGGTATTCAATTGAGTTTCAATTTTAGTACATGCAACCATCAGTGACTCTTATATCTCTCTTCATCTTCTTCCATCACCGATTTTGCTTCATTTCAATCTTAGTATCTTCCAATGAGTGAATCGGCTAATCAAGATCTATATAGTTTCCGCCTCATCCATCATCCATTTTATATTTCTATCTTCACTCACATTCTTGAATCCATCACTTCAATGAAGAAATGGTGCAAAATGGTCGAGGTCAAGGCCATTGAATTAACTCAAATCCTCGTCATTTGAATGATAGGTAAGGATTGTAGGTTCTTTTGTATTGATATTTGTTGTTAGGGTGATGTACTGGGTTTTCGGGGTAATAGGTTTTAGGGGTATTGGGTTTTGGGGGTTATGTACTGTGTTTGGGGGTACTATGTTTTGGGGGTTATGTACTAGGTTTTCTTTCTTGTTGTTATGTTGTTGTACTTGCTACTATAGGTTAGGGTTTGTTGTATTTATTTGTGGTAATTGTACCTTTTTGTCTTTCTCATTTGGGTTTTGCAGTGGTCCTACTGATTTGTTATCATCATCCGCTGATAATGATAGGAAGAAGAAAGGGAAGAGTTCTAGCTATATATATTAAGTTGATGTGCTCCAAACCGAATATGCAAGCGCTTTTCACACATTGATGCAACTAGGATTGCAGTTGCAGAAGAGTTTGGAGTGGGTGCATTTGCTTCTAGTTAGGTGCACCAAATATGCAGTCGGGTCTTGGATGAGTTACTATTATATCATGATGATAGGAGTAGTCCATTAAACTTCCTTCTGGTCAAGATTTGATGTTGACCGAAGCTGCAGTTCAGTTAGTTTATGGGCTTCCCGGAGTTAAAATTTCCTCTTGAAGATGTTGATTTTGAAAGTGCATTTCATATCACTATGGATCTTTTAGTTCATGAGCATGTTAAATATGGTCAGATCGGATTGAAGATACTAATATGTGTCGGTTCAATATGTGGATGGGATTGACTTTATTGATGCTGATTGGAGGTGTGTTCATGCCACATAATCACTATCGGGCAAATATTCGTTTTATTTTGCTTATTAGTAGAGGTAGTGAACACTTCAAAAAATACAACTGGTGTAAATTTATTCTTGGGTAGAGTGTTTATGCCTTGGATGAAATCTCTAGTAGGAAATAAATCCTTGGTGAACTACAATTCCTATTAGTAAGTGTCCTTTTTGCTGGTTTGATTTGTTGTACCTGTTTTCCAGTGTGTTTGTACCTATTTTCAAGTGTCTTGTACCTGATTTATATGTACTTCATTTTTCTTCTAGGTGTTTTCCTTTGAATTATATTCCCTGACGTACCTATTGGAAACCCCATATATTTGTCTTTGTACATTGATGTGTTGATTTGAAAAATGGGAATAAATTAAAGAATTTGTATTCTACTACTAAGGGTAATAGGGTTGCATTTGAGAAAGGTTTACGCTGAGCTTCTAGTGCTGGTATGGAGGCAAGATCAAAGTATTTTCATGACAATCTTTCCTCTTCTTTCCCATTGAAGTGGAAGGCCACAACTACCACTAATGAGAGTACACCTAAGTGTCCTAAGATCCAACCGATTTCGCTCTTTCTATCTTTGATTACTTCATTAATAGCTGTAACTACCCCCATTGTATCAGTGCATGCTTATATTTGTACTTGTATTACTTTTTAAGTGTTCTTTTCGTTATTTTGTTTTATGGCAGGCTACACGAAATAAGAATCAGATTATGGCTTTTAATGCTAAGTGCATCGAAGTTTTGACAAGTAACCGTCATTAATTGTAACAACTTGAAAGGCATATTATAAATTGGAACTAAACATCAAGAGAATTAGCTTTGTCATTTCACCTTACTAGTGATGTTAATTTGGATAAACTTGATCTCTGTACACATCGTTTGAACCGATCTAACATTGTGGATGGGAGAGTCAAGCGATGGATTTTTAAAGAGGCTTTTGCAGTAAGCACATTAATATGTACTTGATTTTTATTCATTTCTTTTTCTCAGTGATGTACTTAAATTATTCGTTATTTTTTGCAGAAGTATGTGTTCGGTTATTCCATGGAAACACCTTACCCAATTGAAGTTGCTTCCCAGATAATCCAAAATACTATACATGTTTGGGACCAACCAGTTGACTTCAATGAAGGTGACTTTGTATGTTGATGTTTATTATTTTCTACCCATTTTAGCGTGTTGTACTTGGTTTTGTTTTAATGTACCTGATTTTCCTACAGCAATTGACATGGTATGTGTGTGTATGTTTTTTTGTGTGTGTCGTGGTTCATACCATTTCAGTTGTGGGGGTATTACATTCTTCTGTTCTCAACAACATCGACAAAAAGTATGAGTTCTTTGCTCCATAAAGTCCAAACAACTATGATATTACTCATGGAGTAATTGGGGAACGTTTGATGCGTTATTTGAAATCATATGACATCCACAATGGTTTCAACAGGAGGTACAAGTTAATGGATTTGAGCTCCTACAAATACAACATACAACACAGGATGAAGGCGCACTACCTTTCTTGTACTAGCCTATATGTGATTAATATTTGCAAAGGTTTTGAAGGCAAGTACATGCCATACATGAGCATGGAATGGAACAAGACATAAGTGTTGGAGAAAATCAGGAAGCACATCCTCCATGATGTAGTGTTGATTGACTAAAATAAGTTGATGTATCGTATTGTATCCAAGGCTCTTGACCATGTGTAATAGTTTGGTTAATGTTGTTATGTACTTGTTTTAAGTGGATATTCTCTGAATTGTATGGATTTGACGACGTGTACAAATTTTGTTGATTTCTTTGTTTCTTGTTTCATGAACTTTTTCATATTCATACAAGTCCTAAATCTCCAAGCACCAATTAAAACAAAACAAGTGTGTACAAAAAAACCATGTACATATAAGAAGAGTACAAAAACCACAAATACATAAGAATAAATATCAATCTAATACAAGGTTTTTATAGTTGTGGGTAGTCAAATAACTATAATTGAAAAATCAATTTAAGGTCATCCAATTTAGATAAAAAATAATTTATTTTTTATGAAGTTGCAAGTGTCTAACTCCAATCTTTTATCTTCCTTTATCATATTTTAAACTGTTGAAATATGCTTAGATGATTAACTTCTCATCTAAGTTATTATCACTTGATTTGTTTAACGACTATATCATTTGGGATAAAAAATAAACCTAGTTGGTAGGCAGTATGTACCTCGATTATCCCTTTTCTTGTTTTCAGACGCATTGATGTTTCCAGTTGATCGGGTGGTTTTCATTCTCCTCTTCCCAAAATCGATCACCATTCGTTAGAGAGGATTGTGAGTTTTGGGTTTTGGTAATCTGAGTTGCAGGTCATGACTCTACCTTCATAATAAGCATGCGACGCCCGTGGCTGACTTACCAGCACACCCATGACAGTCTGACTACCACGCCCGTGACAGCCTGGCAACCACGCCCATGACCTACTAATGGTCACGGTTGTGATCTCCAGCTCATCACAGTCGTGACTGATGCGGACCACAGTCATGATCTATTTAACAACCAATCCCATGACAGACTGACGGTCACACCAAATCCAATTAAAACTCAGAATTAACAATTGACCCAAAATTGGGTGTTACCGAAAATGGAGGACGCGTAAATGGAGTTTGAGGATACAATGGAAAGCGCCATTAATGAAACTGAGAGAGCTATGCGGGAGAAGGGGTTCGTGGGTTTTGGTGGCATTTTGACGAAGAATGAGACAGAGAAAAGTAACTTAGATCTGGCTAGCTAGAGTTAGATTAGGGAGATACAGTTAGAACGGGAAAAGGAAGAACCAAGGAAGATGTATCTTCGAGGATGAAAGCAGAAGAAATTTACCCAAAGAAGAATATATCATTAATTTTTTATTACCCTTTGCTGACTATGTAATAGACCCGTTAAAAGTTTTTCGTAAGGATTCCATGTCATCATTTCATTAGTCGAACCAACTTCTGTTAATAGACCGTAAATTTTCAGTTGACGGAGTTGACAGAATTCCAAAGTTGTGCCACAAAAAGCATTTACAATAGGTTGTGCTATTTTTAGCAAAGGGATAATCATTATTCCAAAATATAATGAAGTTTTCTAAACAATATTATAACCCTATATATTACCACTTTTTAACTTATTGTCGAAATATACATAATCTTTAATTAGCCAATTGCTATTTGCAGTCCATACTTTAACAAAATAAATTAATATACACCTAGATAAAAAAGAATTATTAACGCCCAAAAACTCTAAAAAATAAATACTTATATTCCTAATTACCCAATTATTTTTATTTTTAAACCAAAAAAAAACTGTCCATAAAACTAAAATAAGTAAATCTGCATTATGAACCCAACGCCCCATTTACCTTCATCGCCAACATCAAATCCACTACATCGTACAAACCTTCCTCCCATCATCCCACCATCATTGCATACCGCCAAAAATCAATCTATGAAATCATTTCCCAATTTCGACACATGATTCCCATTTCCAACCATCCTCGTGTCGCTGGTTGCCGCATGAAGGAAGGCCGAATCGACACCATCGTCGTCACTATAATCGTACAGTTCCCATAAGGTCGCCTAGTTCATATTGGCTTCGTTGTCAAAAAAATTGTTTCATCCATCCAGTCACTTCTACATGAGTGATGTAACTGACTCGATTTAGGCGTTGTATGTTGAGTTGACAGTTTTTCACCTTTCAAATACATTGATTGAAATAGCCTAGTATAGTAAAAGCTTTGCAATACATTGGTTCATTTTTCTCCTTCACAAATTTCAATCCCATCTCCTCCTTCTCTAAAATTGTCGGCCCGAAACTAATTGAAGAGAAACTTGTGAATTAAAAAATAATGAACCTTTTTCTAAATTAATTTACCAGAGATGAAGAACGTAATCAATTATAACATAATTAAATCGTTGGAACAAATAACATGATTTTGTTGGAATGATTAGAAACTTGCAAATTTTTTTATTTATGATTTATGGTTGATTTGATAAGTACAGTTGATTTTTTCCTTCATTTATATTCTCCTTTTTTTCATTTGAAGGTAACAGGCCTTGGCACACAAAGATAGATTACAGAGAACAAGGAATAATATAGGGTTTGTTTGATATTGTTATCTCAAATATCATGATATTTGAGATATCACGATATTAAGTGTTATTGATATTGATAGGAGAAAATGCTAATATTTTTGTTTGGTAATGTGAGATGTATATTAAACTATAATTATACATATATCGTCACTTTACCCACACTTAATCTTTCAATAAATTTGCTTTTGCCTTGTTTATAAAATTATGGGGGAACTGGGTTTGTGATTGGTGGCAAATCAACACTTTGGGAGATCAAATATCATATTTTAATGATAGTTCACATCAATCCTATTTCGAGAGAAAGGATCAATTTTAAATTGGAGTTGAGAGAATCAACCTTGTTACACAATCATATCAATTTGAGTGCATGAAACCTAAACATGAAACTGCACAATAAACCCACCCTTTGGACAGTGCGGGCACACATCCAATGTCCATAAACTTTAAAGAAAAAGAACTTATCCCTAGCAACCCTGCATAAAATAAAAAATGCAGCAAACAACAGAACAAAGGGCAACCTCTCTTGGTCCGATACTCCCCCTCCGTCACAATCACTATCATCTTAATCTCATTGCCTCTCTAGACAACCATTGCTATCAACAACAATCGACAAAGCGCCTACTTTGAATCAATCACTATAGTCGTTCCTTCCATCTCTTTCCTCTGCTTCCCACTCGCTGAATCTTTCAACTTCCGGCGAACTAGAACTCCAACCTCATCGATTTCCTCCTTGATCTGGCCAGATCCAAGAGGATAAAAGCCCTCATCGGCGATTTCTTATGCAAATCCACGGTCAGTATAGATGGAGAAGGTGAGTGAACATTTTTGGGTTTCTCTTCCCTTAAAACGAGATAGATGGGGAAGGTGAGAGAAATTGGTACATGGGGTAATGATTAGGAGACAAAAGTTGCTAGGTGGCCCACAAATGGCATGTAATTTCAGCCAATAGTAAGGGTAAATTTGTCGGGCCGAAATGGTATTTGGGGATGGTATTGAATATCCTTCTTTTTGGAGGTTTTTTTGTGAATTTGATATTTTCAATATTGGGTGATATTGAATTCAATATCACTTCAATATCACTCATACCAAACAACCCAATAATAGATTTATGAGAAGACTTGTGTTTGGATAACAAAGAGCATTGGATGTCACTAAATAGGCCTGGTTCGTGCGAAGGAAGAAGGGAAGCAAGGCCAAGGGCAGGAACGAAGTCTCGAACGATCCATAATGGGAGGCAAGAAGTAGCTCGACCTTTGGGAGAGGTTTAAATATGCTTGATCGATCCATAATGGAGGGGGGCCTAGCCTATCCCACCTACTTTTGTCGATATTTTTCTTTTGAATAGACACGTGGCAAGCACCTACCTTAGTATCAGTAAAACGAAGAAATCCATTCATCAATGGAGCAGCATAGGGCATAGGTTATGATCTTACCAGGGACAACACTGCAGGGGGAAGAAATAAGCAAGAAAAAGGTAGACGGACTGGTATTGGTGGAGGCTAGTTGCCTATTATTACAGTAGAGTCCCAAGGCAACTCTACAAAAAGGTGGGAAGCTAGACATTCGAGCATTCAGGACGGAGACTCAGTCCACTTCCACTATGCAGAAAAAGAAGAATCAATCTCAATCGAGTGCCTTCCCTCCGTTAATCCAATATAGAAAGAGAACTACTCCCTCTAGCAAAGGCCTCTCAAAAGTTATTCGACTGATTCTATTGTGGTGTATGCTTTCATTCCTAGGGAATATGGTATTATAGAGAAGACTTAGTTAAGGAAATATGCCAATATGTATAACTTATAATAATATGCTATGAGGTAAACTGACTCATATATTTATATATTTTATAGGCTGGTAATCCTATACGGGAACTGGAAGAGAGAAAGACTAGACATAAAAACATAAAAAATAGCACTCCAACTTCTTCTACTGCAATTTACATGGGAAGAAAGAAAACGGGTTCTTTTCTTTTTAGGGAGTTGCACAACTACCACTCAAAAAGGGACTGTAAGAGGAACGAAGTCTCGACCAATCCATAATAAAGAGGGGCCCCACTATCAAAGGAAGCTTTCACAAAACTATTTTAGCCCTTACGTAAGCTATTTCTTTTGCAGAAATATTTTTTATATTAACGATTGTCCTTCACTCTGGATTCATTGTCCTCTTCCTTTCTTTCTCCTTCTTCCGTTTCGAACGGCTTCGGCACTCCCCAAAGACATCCGCACCTCCTTTAGGGGGTTCTCAGTTTTACCCATATAAAGTTCCTGATTCCCTTCCTCAAGAGTAAGAAGTGATATCCGACTTTTGGTGGGGAGACCGTAGACTGAACTGAAACCAACACAGAGTATAGGTCGATGAAAATGCTCAAATAGGCCTTTAGCGGCCATACGCCTGCCGGCCTTTCTGTTCCATAAATGGTCTAAGAGCTCTTGCTTTCCCTTCAAGCTAGCCTGAAGGAATAAGTCCTTTCTCTGTAACAAAAAAGAAAGACAAGCTCATTGGCAGCTTCCGACTTAATGAATGATAAGATATGCGTGCGCGTTCTTTTTCTCCCGCCTTAATAACACTACATAGCAAAACTGATCGCAAGCGGGCTTCAAAACTGCGAGCCCAGTTTCAGCTATTTTTTATTTTACAAGCAAGAAGATAAAACCGTATTCCATGAATCGGATCACATACGACTTCATTCTCTCTTCGTGTTTATAATCAGGTCAAGTGAACGAAGAATGCTTTGATTTATAATCCTAATCTTTCTAAAAGCATTGATTAGTAGGGCTCTTTCTATTTTCAGCTGCCCTATACCTAGAAGGATTCTTTTAGTTAGGGGCAGGGGCCTTGGGACGCTAGTACCCATTGTAAGACAAGTGACGAAGACGTGAACCTTTACCTTTTTAGTTTGCAAGAGTAGTTTTGCTGCTGGAAGGAAAGAAGGAGTAGGAGGCACCTATCTTTTTTTTATGTAGCAGTAGCAATAGCAATAGGAGTCGCAGGAGAATTATAGGAAGCTCCAGGGAATACCATTGGTAAGAATGAGGCCAAGCCAATCTTCCTACTTTCTTTCTTTGGATCTTTGTAGAAAGGCAGGCTATCACGATTGAATGATAGAGTAGACTTTCTTAGTATACCCGAAGCGAAGGAAAGTAAAGTGAAGAGGTGGTAGCTGTCCATGCAAGGAACTGACACAAGCTATGAACGCAAGTCTTCCGTAGAGGAAGGAAGCCAGGGAGTAGCATTAGTTGATTAAAAGGACACCACATCAGGAATAGATCGACAGTCGCATATCCGCTGCTGGAGTTCTTGACCCGATGCGATGTCGGAGCAACATACATAGGGGGTCGGTGGAGATCAAACAAAGATCGTATATAACATATGCGCGAGCCGCTCAATTATATACGTGGAATAAATGGATTCAGAACATGGTGGACATTCCTTATATAATTGAATATGAAAAAGAAGTGCCTAAGACGGATCAATAGATTCTTGATGTAATTTTAGTTGAGCGGCAAAAGCATAGTATGAAGTCTCTTTCTTTCTCTATCAGTAGAGCTTTACGGTAACGCGCTGACTAGCCAACTGATCTAATAACCTGCTACCAGACTAGGAATATCTCCTTAGCAGTTTGAGATATTCAACGCTGTAATCACATCGTTCTTACTCTATCATCATTTTGATCGTCTTAGTAGGATGCTTTTTCTCATTAAAATTATCCTTTCCCGAAGCAATTAATTAATCTCGCAGTTGGTTAGCGTCTGTATTTGGACTTTTTTCTTTCTGTTTGTTAATGACTTAAAACGAGAAAGGTAGTAGCCTACCGTAGCTGAATGTTGGGACAACCAATAATAACCGTGCATATCATTTAATAAAGAAACAAAACCTTACTGCTTCGTGGGAATGCAATACACCCATGACTGTTACTACTGAAGATCTATTAAGATGGCTACCTATAAGTTGCCTCGGGCCTCTGCCTCACAACTGAAAATAGAACCTCTAGCTTCATGCCCTAATCTGAACTATTACTGGTTTAGCTGCCTAGATACTAAGAACAAGGCATCTGTCCTGCTAATCTAGTAAAAAGAGTATAAGTAAGAAACCCCTCAGAAAATACTTGTTAGCTACAGTTCCTATAACCCTTTTACGAGCTCAGGCAAGAAACTCCAGAGGAAAACCTTTCTTTCAACTCGCCTTTGTTCCTTATCCATTCATAATGGGCTTGGGTGAACTCTTATAGGTCGGATCGGTGAAGCCACGCCACATTCTCCAATGCAATTGCTAGTGGGTGAAGATGCTTCCTCTCTCTTATAAGAGTCTAGATCTGCCTAAAAAATTCCTATGACAAGGAGACCTTACTCCCCTCATCCCAGCACGAGGGAGTACCCATATCTCTCTTGAGGTGATATCGGGGAATGAACAACCAAAGCGTTACGCCTCAAAATATAAAAAAAAATGTGGAGACCTTCTGAATGACCTATAGAACAACGCCCGATCGATTCATGAATTGACCAAAGATCACATTGGTTGCTCTCACTTATTCCGCTCCACAACAAGGAACTAGGCACCTGCTCTCCTATTTTGAATGAAGTAAGGGCCGGTTTGATCGAAGCAGCCTTGATTCGGTCTCCCTCCTTCCGGCCCCTATCCAGATAGGATGGGGTGGCCAATCCAAGAGCAGGTTCCTAGCTCGGTCGGCTTCCTTCGATAGAGCACCATCATCTAGAATTGGCAGTTGGTTCAATCGACATTGACAGGACAAAACAGTTATAGAAAGATCTCGTGTATTTGAGAGGCCAAGTAAAAAAACTTAGAGGGGAGTCAACATAGGAATGATATTGAACGTGATACGTTCGGGAACTTGGAATGTTGGATGATTTATGGCATGGGGGGACTACAACCTCTCGCTATTTTTGCGATCATCTGAAGAAAAGGATCGTTAAGACCTTTCCAGTCGAACCTTCTAGTACGACTACCTTGTTACGACTTCACTCCATACACTAGCCCAGCCTTCGGCATCCCCTCCTTGCGGTTAAGGTAATGACTTTGAGCATGGCCTATGAAGTAAAATTAATTTTTAAATGCATTCGACCATTATTTCCGACGGTTACCATGATGAAACTTGACATTTTAGCCATTTCCGGCATGCATGTCAATTATTTGCCGATTTGAAAGTTTTCATATTTTTTTATCTCCGAATGGTTCATTTCCATAGGTTAACCCCTTTGGAAATCGACAAATTTTGAAGAGAAAATTGAAAATTTTGAAATGGGATAATATTTGACGTGTATGTTGGAAATGGCTAAAAATTAAGGTTTCACCATGTTAAGCCATTGAAATAATAAGCAAATGAAGTTAAAAAATACTTTTTAACACGCTAAAACTATATCAAGTAAAATTAATTTTTAAATGCATTCGACCATTATTTCCGGCGGTTACCATGATGAAACTTGACATTTTAGCCATTTCCCAGCATGCATGTCAATTATTAGCCGATTTGAAAGTTTTCATATTTTTATCTCCAAATGGTTCATTTCCATAGGTTAACCCCTTTGGAAATCGACAAATTTTGAAGAGAAAATTGAAAATTTTGAAATGGGATAATATTTGACGTGTATGTTGGAAATGGCTAAAAATTAAGGTTTCACCATGTTAAGCCATTGAAATAATAAGCAAATGAAGTTAAAAAATACTTTTTAACACGCTAAAACTATATCAAGTAAAATTAATTTTTAAATGCATTCGACCATTATTTCCGGCGGTTACCATGATGAAACTTGACATTTTAGCCATTTCCGGCATGCATGTAAATTATTAGCCGATTTGAAAGTTTTCATATTTTTATCTCCAAATGGTTCATTTCCATAGGCTAACCCCTTTGGAAATCGACAAATTTTGAAGAAAATTGAAAATTTTGAAATGGGATAATATTTGACGTGTATGTTGGAAATGGCTAAAAATTAAGGTTTCACCATGTTAAGCCATTGAAATAATAAGCAAATGATGTTAAAAAATACTTTTTAACACGCTAAAACTATATCAAGTAAAATTAATTTTTAAATGCATTCGACCATTATTTCCGGCGGTTACCATGATGAAACTTGACATTTTAGCCATTTCCGGCATGCATGTAAATTATTAGCCGATTTGAAAGTTTTCATATTTTTATCTCCAAATGGTTCATTTCCATAGGTTAACCCCTTTGGAAATCGACAAATTTTGAAGAGAAAATTGAAAATTTTGAAATGGGATAATATTTGACGTGTATGTTGGAAATGGCTAAAAATTAAGGTTTCACCATGTTAAGCCATTGAAATAATAAGCAAATGAAGTTAAAAAATACTTTTTAACACGCTAAAACTATATCAAGTAAAATTAATTTTTAAATGCATTCGACCATTATTTCCAGCGGTTACCATGATGAAACTTGACATTTTAGCCATTTCCAGCATGCATGTAAATTATTAGCCGATTTGAAAGTTTTCATATTTTTATCTCCAAATGGTTCATTTCCATAGGTTAACCCCTTTGGAAATCGACAAATTTTGAAGAGAAAATTGAAAATTTTGAAATGGGATAATATTTGACGTGTATGTTGGAAATGGCTAAAAATTAAGGTTTCACCATGTTAAGCCATTGAAATAATAAGCAAATGAAGTTAAAAAATACTTTTTAACACGCTAAAACTATATCAAGTAAAATTAATTTTTAAATGCATTCGACCATTATTTCCGGCGGTTACCATGATGAAACTTGACATTTTAGCCATTTCCAGCATGCATGTAAATTATTAGCCGATTTGAAAGTTTTCATATTTTTATCTCCAAATGGTTCATTTCCATAGGTTAACCCCTTTGGAAATCGACAAATTTTGAAGAGAAAATTGAAAATTTTGAAATGGGATAATATTTGACGTGTATGTTGGAAATGGCTAAAAATTAAGGTTTCACCATGTTAAGCCATTGAAATAATAAGCAAATGAAGTTAAAAAATACTTTTTAACATGCTAAAACTATATCAAGTAAAATTAATTTTTAAATGCATTCGACCATTATTTCCAGCGGTTACCATGATGAAACTTGACATTTTAGCCATTTCCAACATGCATGTCAATTATTAGCCGATTTGAAAGTTTTCATATTTTTATCTCCAAATGGTTCATTTCCATAGGTTAACCCCTTTGGAAATCGACAAATTTTGAAGAGAAAATTGAAAATTTTGAAATGGGATAATATTTGACGTGTATGTTGGAAATGGCTAAAAATTAAGGTTTCACCATGTTAAGCCATTCAAATAATAAGCAAATGAAGTTAAAAAATACTTTTTAACACGCTAAAACTATATCAAGTAAAATTAATTTTTAAATGCATTCGACCATTATTTCCGGCGGTTACCATGATGAAACTTGACATTTTAGCCATTTCCGGCATGCATGTAAATTATTAGCCGATTTGAAAGTTTTCATATTTTTATCTCCAAATGGTTCATTTCCATAGGTTAACCCCTTTGGAAATCGACAAATTTTGAAGAGAAAATTGAAAATTTTGAAATGGGATAATATTTGACGTGTATGTTGGAAATGGCTAAAAATTAAGGTTTCACCATGTTAAGCCATTCAAATAATAAGCAAATGAAGTTAAAAAATACTTTTTAACACGCTAAAACTATATCAAGTAAAATTAATTTTTAAATGCATTCGACCATTATTTCCGGCGGTTACCATGATGAAACTTGACATCTTAACCATTTCGAGCATGCATGTAAATTATTAGCCGATTTGAAAGTTTTCATATTTTTATCTCCAAATGGTTAATTTCCATAGGTTAACCCCTTTGGAAATCGACAAATTTTGAAGAGAAAATTGAAAATTTTGAAATGGGATAATATTTGACGTGTATGTTGGAAATGGCTAAAAATTAAGGTTTCACCATGTTAAGCCATTGAAATAATAAGCAAATGAAGTTAAAAAATACTTTTTAACATGCTAAAACTATATCAAGTAAAATTAATTTTTAAATGCATTCGACCATTATTTCCAGCGGTTACCATGATGAAACTTGACATTTTAGCCATTTCCAGCATGCATGTAAATTATTAGCCGATTTGAAAGTTTTCATATTTTTATCTCCAAATGGTTCATTTCCATAGGTTAACCCCTTTGGAAATCGACAAATTTTGAAGAGAAAATTGAAAATTTTGAAATGGGATAATATTTGACGTGTATGTTGGAAATGGCTAAAAATTAAGGTTTCACCATGTTAAGCCATTGAAATAATAAGCAAATGAAGTTAAAAAATACTTTTTAACATGCTAAAACTATATCAAGTAAAATTAATTTTTAAATGCATTCGACCATTATTTCCAGCGGTTACCATGATGAAACTTGACATTTTAGCCATTTCCAGCATGCATGTAAATTATTAGCCGATTTGAAAGTTTTCATATTTTTATCTCCAAATGGTTCATTTCCATAGGTTAACCCCTTTGGAAATCGACAAATTTTGAAGAGAAAATTGAAAATTTTGAAATGGGATAATATTTGACGTGTATGTTGGAAATGGCTAAAAATTAAGGTTTCACCATGTTAAGCCATTCAAATAATAAGCAAATGAAGTTAAAAAATACTTTTTAACACGCTAAAACTATATCAAGTAAAATTAATTTTTAAATGCATTCGACCATTATTTCCAGCGGTTACCATGATGAAACTTGACATTTTAGCCATTTCTAGCATGCATGTAAATTATTAGCCGATTTGAAAGTTTTCATATTTTTATCTCCAAATGGTTCATTTCCATAGGTTAACCCCTTTGGAAATCGACAAATTTTGAAGAGAAAATTGAAAATTTTGAAATGGGATAATATTTGACGTGTATGTTGGAAATGGCTAAAAATTAAGGTTTCACCATGTTAAGCCATTGAAATAATAAGCAAATGAAGTTAAAAAATACTTTTTAACACGCTAAAACTATATCAAGTAAAATTAATTTTTAAATGCATTCGACCATTATTTCCACCGGTTACCATGATGAAACTTGGCATTTTAGCCATTTCCGGCATGCATGTAAATTATTAGCCGATTTGAAAGTTTTCATATTTTTATCTCCAAATGGTTCATTTCCATAGGTTAACCCCTTTGAAAATCGACAAATTTTGAAGAGAAAATTGAAAATTTTGAAATGGGATAATATTTGACGTGTATGTTGGAAATGGCTAAAAATTAAGGTTTCACCATGTTAAGCCATTGAAATAATAAGCAAATGAAGTTAAAAAATACTTTTTAACACGCTAAAACTATATCAAGTAAAATTAATTTTTAAATGCATTCGACCATTATTTCCGGCGGTTACCATGATGAAACTTGACATTTTAGCCATTTCCAGCATGCATGTCAATTATTAGCCGATTTGAAAGTTTTCATATTTTTATCTCCAAATGGTTCATTTCCATAGGTACTCTTTGGAAATCGACAAATTTTGAAGAGAAAATTGAAAATTTTGAAATGGGATAATATTTGACGTGTATGTTGGAAATGGCTAAAAATTAAGGTTTCACCATGTTAAGCCATTCAAATAATAAGCAAATGAAGTTAAAAAATACTTCTTAACACGCTAAAACTATATCAAGTAAAATTAATTTTTAAATGCATTCGACCATTATTTCCGGCGGTTACCATGATGAAACTTGACATTTTAGCCATTTCCGGCATGCATGTAAATTATTAGCCGATTTGAAAGTTTTCATATTTTTATCTCCAAATGGTTCATTTCCATAGGTTAACCCCTTTGGAAATCGACAAATTTTGAAGAGAAAATTGAAAATTTTGAAATGGGATAATATTTGACGTGTATGTTGGAAATGGCTAAAAATTAAGGTTTCACCATGTTAAGCCATTGAAATAATAAGCAAATGATGTTAAAAAATACTTTTTAACACGCTAAAACTATATCAAGTAAAATTAATTTTTAAATGCATTCGACCATTATTTCCGGTCGTTACCATGATGAAACTTGACATTTTAGCCATTTCTAGCATGCATGTCAATTATTAGCCGATTTGAAAGTTTTCATATTTTTATCTCCAAATGGTTCATTTCCATAGGTTAACTCCTTTGGAAATCGACAAATTTTGAAGAGAAAATTGAAAATTTTGAAATGGGATAATATTTGACGTGTATGTTGGAAATGGCTAAAAATTAAGGTTTCACCATGTTAAGCCATTGAAATAATAAGCAAATGAAGTTAAAAAATACTTTTTAACATGCTAAAACTATATCAAGTAAAATTAATTTTTAAATGCATTCGACCATTATTTCCAGCGGTTACCATGATGAAACTTGACATTTTAGCCATTTCTGGCATGCATGTCAATTATTAGCCGATTTGAAAGTTTTCATATTTTTATCTCCAAATGGTTCATTTCCATAGGTTAACCTCTTTGAAAATCGACAAATTTTGAAGAGAAAATTGAAAATTTTGAAATGGGATAATATTTGACGTGTATGTTGGAAATGGCTAAAAATTAAGGTTTCACCATGTTAAGCCATTCAAATAATAAGCAAATGAAGTTAAAAAATACTTCTTAACACGCTAAAACTATATCAAGTAAAATTAATTTTTAAATGCATTCGACCATTATTTCCGGCGGTTACCATGATGAAACTTGACATTTTAGCCATTTCCTGCATGCATGTAAATTATTAGCCGATTTGAAAGTTTTCATATTTTTATCTCCAAATGGTTCATTTCCATAGGTTAACCCCTTTGGAAATTGACAAATTTTGAAGAGAAAATTGAAAATTTTGAAATGGGATAATATTTGACGTGTATGTTGGAAATGGCTAAAAATTAAGGTTTCACCATGTTAAGCCATTCAAATAATAAGCAAATGAAGTTAAAATCCCAACACTTCTTAACTTGTTAAGACTTTATATCAAGTAAAATTAATTTTTAAATGCATTCGTCCATTATTTCCAACGGTTACCATGATGAAACTTGACATTTTAGCCATTTCAGGCATGGATGTAAATTATTAGCCGATTTGAAAGTTTTCATATTTTTTTATCTCGAAATGGTTCATTTCCATAGGTTAACCTCTTTGGAAATCGACAAATTTTGAAGAGAAAATTGAAAATTTTGAAATGGGATAATATTTGACGTGTATGTTGGAAATGGCTAAAAATTAAGGTTTCACCATGTTAAGCCATTCAAATAATAAGCAAATGAAGTTAAAAAATACTTTTTAACATGTTAAAACTATATCAAGTAAAATTAATTTTTAAATGGATTCGACCATTATTTCTAGCGGTTACCATGATGAAACTTGACATTTTAGCCATTTCCGGCTATGCATGTAAATTATTAGCCGATTTGAAAGTTTTCATATTTTTATCTCCAAATGGTTCATTTCCGTAGGTTAACCCCTTTGGAAATCGACAAATTTTGAAGAGAAAATTGAAAATTTTGAAATGGGATAATATTTGACGTGTATGTTGGAAATGGCTAAAAATTAAGGTTTCACCATGTTAAGCCATTGAAATAATAAGCAAATGAAGTTAAAAAATACTTTTTAACACGTAAAACTATATCAAGTAAAATTAATTTTTAAATGCATTCGACCATTATTTCCGGGTTACCATGATGAAACTTGACATTTTAGCCATTTCCGGTATGCATGTCAATTATTAGCCGATTTGAAAGTTTTCATATTTTTATCTCCAAATGGTTCATTTCCATAGGTTAACCCCTTTGGAAATCGACAAATTTTGAAGAGAAAATTGAAAATTTTGAAATGGGATAATATTTGACGTGTATGTTGGAAATGGCTAAAAATTAAGGTTTCACCATGTTAAGCCATTGAAATAATAAGCAAATGAAGTTAAAAAATACTTTTTAACATGCTAAAACTATATCAAGTAAAATTAATTTTTAAATGCATTCGACCATTATTTCCAGCGGTTACCATGATGAAACTTGACATTTTAGCCATTTCCAGCATGCATGTCAATTATTAGCCGATTTGAAAGTTTTCATATTTTTATCTCCAAATGGTTCATTTCCATAGGTTAACCCCTTTGGAAATCGACAAATTTTGAAGAGAAAATTGAAAATTTTGAAATGGGATAATATTTGACGTGTATGTTGGAAATGGCTAAAAATTAAGGTTTCACCATGTTAAGCCATTGAAATAATAAGCAAATGAAGTTAAAAAATACTTCTTAACACGCTAAAACTATATCAAGTAAAATTAATTTTTAAATGCATTCGACCATTATTTCAGGCGGTTACCATGATGAAACTTTACATTTTAGCCATTTCCAACATGCATCTAAATTATTAGCCGATTTGAAAGTTTTCATATTTTTATCTCCAAATGGTTCATTTCCATAGGTTAACCCCTTTGGAAATCGACAAATTTTGAAGAGAAAATTGAAAATTTTGAAATGGGATAATATTTGACGTGTATGTTGGAAATGGCTAAAAATTAAGGTTTCACCATGTTAAGCCATTGAAATAATAAGCAAATGAAGTTAAAAAATACTTTTTAACACGCTAAAACTATATCAAGTAAAATTAATTTTTAAATGCATTCGACCATTATTTCCGGCGGTTACCATGATGAAACTTGACATTTTAGCCATTTCCGGCATGCATGTCAATTATTAGCCGATTTGAAAGTTTTTCATATTTTTATCTCCAAATGGTTCATTTCCATAGGTTAACCCCTTTGGAAATCGACAAATTTTTGGAAGAGAAAATTGAAAATTTGGAAATGTGGATAATATTTGACGTGGTATGTTGGATATGGCTAAAAATTAAGCTTTCACCATGTTAAGCCATTGAAATAATAAGCAAATGAAGTTAAAATACTTCTTAACACGCTAAAACTATATCAAATAAAATTAATTTTTAAATGCATTCGACCATTACATTTCAAAACGGTTACTATGATGAAACTTGACATTTTAGCCATTTCCAGCATGCATGTAAATTATTCGCCGTGATTTTGAAAAGTTTTCTATATTTTTATCTCCAAATGGTTCATTTCCATAGGTTAACCCCTTTGAAAATCGACAAATTTTGAAGAGAAAATTGAAAATTTTGAAATGGGATAATATTTGACGTGTATGTTGGAAATGGCTAAAAATTAAGGTTTCACCATGTTAAGCCATTGAAATAATAAGCAAATGAAGTTAAAAAATACTTTTTAACACGCTAAAACTATATCAAGTAAAATTAATTTTTAAATGCATTCGACCATTATTTCCGGCGGTTACCATGATGAAACTTGACATTTTAGCCATTTCCAGCATGCATGTCAATTATTAGCCGATTTGGAAGCCCTTTTTTTTTTTATTTTTCATATTTTTATCTCCAAATGGTTCATTTCCATAGGTTAACCCCTTTGGAAATCGACAAATTTTGAAGAGAAAATTGAAAATTTTGAAATGGGATAATATTTGACGTGTATGTTGGAAATGGCTAAAAATTAAGGTTTCACCATGTTAAGCCATTGAAATAATAAGCAAATGAAGTTAAAAAATACTTTTTAACACGCTAAAACTATATCAAGTAAAATTAATTTTTAAATGCATTCGACTATTATTTCAGAGGGTTACCATGATGAAACTTGACATTTTAGCCATTTCAAAGCATGAATGTCAATTATTAGACGATTTGAAAGTTTTCGTATTTTTATCTCCAAATGGTTCATTTCCATAGGTTAACACCTTTGAAAATCGACAAATTTTGAAGAGAAAATTGAAAATTTTGAAATGGGATAATAGTTGACGTGTATGTTGGAAATGGCTAAAAATTAAGGTTTCACCATGTTAAGCCATTGAAATAATAAGCAAATGAAGTTAAAAAATACTTTTTAACATCCTAAAACTATATCAAGTAAAATTAATTTTTAAATGCATTCGACCATTATTTCCAGCGGTTACCATGATGAAACTTCGACATTTTTAGCCATTTACAACATATGAACGTCAATTATTAGACGATTTGAAAGTTTTCATATTTTTATCTCCAAATGGTTCATTTCCATAGGTTAACTCCTTTGGAAATCAGTACAAATTTTAAAGAGAAAATTGAAAATTTTGAAATGGGATAATATTTGACGTGTATGTTGAAAATGAGCTAGAAAATTAAGGTTTCACAATGTTAAGCCATTGAAATAATAAGCAAATGCAGTTAAAAAAATACTTTTTAACACTGCCCAAAACTATATCAAGTAAAATTAATTTTTTAAATGCATTCGACCATTATTTCCGTAGGTTACCATGATGAAACTTGACATTTTAGCCATTTTCGGCATGGATGTAAATTATTAGCCGATTTGAAAGTTTTCATATTTTTATCTCCCATTGGTTCAGTTCCATGGAGTGAAACCCTTTGGAAATCCAGCATATTTTGAAGAGAAAATTGAAAATTTTGAAATGGGATAATATTTGACGTGTATGTTGAAAATGGCTAAAAACAGAGGTTTCACCATGTTAAAAACAATCCAAATAATAAGCAAATAAAAGTTAAACAATACTTCTTCACACAATGAAAAACTATGTAAGTAAAATTAATTTTTAAATGCATTCGGCCATAGGTATTTCTAGCGGTTACCATGATGAAACTTGACATTTTAGCCATATCCAGCATGGATGTAAAATTATTAGCCGATTTGAAAGTTTTTTCATATTTTTATCTCCAAATGGTTCATTTCCATAGGTTAACCCCTTTGGAAATCGACAAATTTTGAAGAGAAAATTGAAAATTTTGAAATGGGATGATATTTGACGTGTATGTTGGAAGTGGCTAAAAGTTAAGGTTTCGCCATGTTAAGGCATTCAAATAATAAGCAAATAAAGTTAAACAATGCTTCTTCACTTACTTATAAAACTATATCAAGTAAAATTAATTTTTAAATACATTCGACTATTATTTCCGGCGGTTACCGTGATGAAACTTGCTAATTTAGCCATTTCCGGCAAACATGCGTAAATTATTGGCCGATTTGAAAGTTTTCATATTTTTATCTCCAATTGGTTCATTTCCGTAGGTTAACTCCTTTGGGAAATCGTGAATTTTTGAAGAGAAAGTTGACGGGTTTGAAATGGGATAATATTTGACGTGTATGTTAGAAATGGCTAAAAATTAAATTTTGACAATGTTAAGCCGGTGAAAGAAAAAGCAAATGAAGTTAAAAAATACTTTTTAACACGGTAAGACTATATCAAGTAATATTAATTTTTAAATGCATTCGACCATTATTTCCGGCGGTTACCATGATGAAACTTGACATTTTAGCCTTTCCGGCATGAATATCAATTATTAGACGATTTGAAAGTTTACACATTTTTATCTCAAAATGGTTCATTTCCATGAGTTAGCCCCTTTGAGAAATTGACAAATTTTGAAGTGAAAATTGAAATTTTAGAAATGGCATAATATTTGACGTGTATGTTGGAAATGGTTAAAGATTGAGGTTTCACCATGTTAAGCCATTGAAATAATAAGCAAATGAAGTTAAAAAATACTTTTTAACACACTAAAACTATATCGAGTAAAATTAATTTTTAAATGCATTCGATTATTATTTCCAGCGGTTACCACAATGAAACTTGACATTTTAGCCATTTCAGCCATGCATGTCAATTATTAGCCGGTTTGAAAGTTTTCATATTTTTATCTCCAAATGGTTCGTTTCCATAGGTCCACTTCGTTGGAAATCGACATATTTTGAAGAGAAAATTGAAAATTTTGAAATGGGATAATATTTGACATGCATGTTGGAAATGGCTAAAAATTAAGGTTTCACCATGTTAAGCCATTCAAATAATAAGCAAATGAAGTTAAACAATACTTGGCAGCATGCAGTAAAACTATATCGAAGTAAAATTAATTTTTAAATGCATTCGACCATTATTTCGGCGGTTACCATGATGAAACTTGACATTTTAGCCATTTCCGGTATGCATGTAAATTATTAGCCGATTTGAAAGTTTTCATATTTTTATCTCCAAATGGTTCGTTTCAATAGGTTAATCCACTTTGGAAATCGACAAATTTTGAAGAGAAAGTTGAAAATTTTGAAATGGGATGATATTTGACATGTATGTTTGAAATGGCTAAAGTATAAAGTTTCACAATGTCAAAACCATTGAAATAATGAGCAAATGAAGTTAAAAAATACTTTTTAACACATTTAAGACTATATCGAAGTAATATTAATTTTAAAATGCATTCGACCGTTTTTTCTGGCGGTTACGCCCGATGAAACCAGACATTTTAGCCATTTAAAACGGGAAAAATGTCAAATTATTAGACGATTTGAAAGTTTTCGTATTTTTTTATCTCCAAATGGTTCATTTCCATGAGTTAACTCTTTTGAAAATCGACAAATTTTGAAGAAAAAATTGAAAATTTTGAAATGGGATAATAGTTGACGTGTATGTTGTTAATGAATACAAAATTAAGGTTTCTCAATGTCCCAAATACGTTCAAATAATAAGCAAATGAAGTTAAAAAATACTTTTTAACAAATTAAAACACTATGTGAAGTAAAATTAATTAATAAATACATTTGATTATTATTTAAGTAGTTTTTCATAATGAAACTTGACCTTAGAGTGATTTCAATAATGCATGTCAGTCATTAGTAAATTTGAAAAGTTTCTTATTTTTATCTCTAGAAGTTTCATTTTCATAAGTCGACAAATATGGAAATCGACATATTTTGAAGAGAAAATTTAAAATTTTGAAATGGGATAATATTTGACGTGTATGTTGGAAATGGCTAAAAATTAAGGTTTCACCATGTTAAACCATTCAAATAATAAGCAAATAAAGTTAAACAATGCTTAATAACACGATAAAACTATATCAAGTAAAATTAATTTTTAAATGCATTCGACCATTATTTCCCTTGGTTACCATGATGAAACTTGACATTTTAGCCATTTCAAAGCATACCAGTAAATGATTAGCCGATTTGAAAGTTTTCATATTTTTATCTCCAAATGGTTCATTTCCGCTTAGGTTAACCCCTTTGGAAATCGACAAATTTAGAGGAGAAAATTGAAAATTTTGAAATGAGATAATATTTGACGTGTATGTTGGAAATGGCTAAAAATTACCCCATCACCATGTTAATCCATGAAAATAATAAGCAAATGAAGTTAAAAAATACTTTTTAACACATTAAAACTATATGTCAAGTAAAATTAATTTTTAAATGCATTTGACCATTATTTCCGGCGGTTACCATGATGAAACTTGACATTTTAGCCATTTCCGGCATGCGTATAAATTATTAGCATATTTGAAAGTTTTCATATTTTTATCTCCAAATATGGTTCATTTCCATAGGTTAACCCGCTTTGAAGTAATAGAAAAATTCTTCACAGAAAATTGAAAAATTGGAAATGGGATAATATTTGTACGTGTATGTTGGGAAATGGCTAAAAATTAAGGTTTCACCATGTTAAACCATTCAAATAATAAGCAAATAAAGTTAAAAAATACTTCGATAACACGCTAAAACTATATCAAGTAAAATTAATTTTTAAATGCATTCGACCATTATTTCCGGCGGTTACACATGATTTAAACTTGACATTTTAGCCATTTCCAGCATGCATGTAAATTATTAGCCGATTTGAAAGTTTTCATATTTTTATCTCCAAATGGTTCATTTCCGTAGGTTAACCCCTTTGGAAATCGACAAATTTTGAAGAGAAAACTGAAAATTTTGAAATAAGATAATATTTGACGTACAGTATGTTGGAAATGGCTAAAAATTAAGGTTTCACCATGTTAAGCCATTGAAATAATAAGCAAATGAAGTTAAAAAAAATACTTTTTAACACGCTAAAACTATATCAAGTAAAATTAATTTTTAAATGCATTCGACCATTATTTCTGGCACAAGCTACCATGATGAAACTTGACATTTTAGCCATTTCCGAGATGTATGTAAATTATTAGCCGATTTGAAAGTTTTCATATTTTTATCTCAAAATGGTTCATTTCCATAGGTTAACCCCTTTGGAAATCGACAAATTTTGAAGAGAAAATTGAAAATTTTGAAATGGGATAATATTTGACGTGTATGTTGGAAATGGCTAAAAATTAAGGTTTCACCATGTTAAGCCATTCAAATAATAAGCAAATGAAGTTAAAAAATACTTTTTAACACGCTAAAACTATATCAAGTAAAATTAATTTTCAAATGCATTCGAGCATTATTTCAAACGGTTACCATGATGAAACTTGACATTTTTAGCCATTTTCGAAGCATGCATGTCAATTATTAGCCGATTTGAAAGTTTTCATATTTTTATCTCCAAATGGTTCATTTCCATAGGTTAACCCCTTTGAAATCGACAAATTTTGAAGAGAAAATTGAAAATTTTGAAATGGGATAATATTTGACGTGTATGTTGGAAATGGCTAAAAATCAAGGTTTCACCATGTTAAGCCATTGAAATAATAAGCAAATGAAGTTAAAAAATACTTTTTAACACACTAAAACTATATCAAGTAAAATTAATTTTTAAATGCATTCGACCATTATTTAAGTTGGTTACCATGATGAAACTTGACATTTTAGCCATTTCTAAGATGCATGTAAATTATTAGCCGATTTGAAAGTTTTCATATTTTTATCTCCAAATGGTTCATTTCCATAGGTTAACCCCTTTGGAAATCGACAAATTTTGAAGAGAAAATTGAAAATTTTGAAATGGGATAATATTTGACGTGTATGTTGGAAATGGCTAAAAATTAAGGTTTCACCATGTTAAGCCATTGAAATAATAAGCAAATGAAGTTAAAAAATACTTTTTAACACGCTAAGACTATATCAAGTAAAATTAATTTTTAAATGCATTCGACCATTATTTCCGACGGTTAACATGATGAAACTTGACATTTTAGCCATTTCCGGCATGCATGTAAATTATTAGCCGATTTGAAAGTTTTCATATTTTTATCTCCAAATGGTTCATTTCCATAGGTTAACCCCTTTGGAAATCGACAAATTTTGAAGAGAAAATTGAAAATTTTGAAATGGGATAATATTTGACGTGTATGTTGGAAATGGCTAAAAATTAAGGTTTCACCATGTTAAGCCATTGAAATAATAAGCAAATGAAGTTAAAAAATACTTTTTAACACGCTAAAACTATATCAAGTAAAATTAATTTTTAAATGCATTCGAACATTATTTCAGACAATTACTATGATGAAACTTGACATTTTAGCCATTTCCAAGATGCATGTCAATTATTAGCCGATTTGAAAGTTTTCATATTTTTATCTCCAAATGGTTCATTTCCATAGGTTAACCCATTTGGAAATCGACAAATTTTGAAGAGAAAATTGAAAATTTTAAAATGGGATAATATTTGACGTGTATGTTGGAAGTGGCTAAAAATTAAGGTTTCACCATGTTAAGCCATTCAAATAATAAGCAAATGAAGTTAAAAAATACTTTTTAACACACTAAAAATATATCAAGTAAAATTAATTTTTAAATGCATTCGACCATTATTTCCAGCGGTTACCATGATGAAACTTGACATTTTAGCCATTTCCGAGATGCATGTCAATTTTTAGCCGATTTGAAAGTTTTCATATTTTTATCTCCAAATGGTTCATTTCCATAGGCTAACCCCTTTGGAAATCGACAATTTTGAAGAGAAAATTGAAAATTTTGAAATGGGATAATATTTGACGTGTATGTTTGAAAATGGCTAAAAATTAAGGTTTCACCATGTTAAGCCATTCAAATAATAAGCAAATGAAGTTAAAAAATACTTCTTTAACACGCTAATACTATATCAAGTAAAATTAATTTTTAAATGCATTCGACCATTATTTCTGGCCGTTACCATGATGAAACTTGACATTTTAGCCATTTCCAAGATGCATGTAAATTATTACCGATTTGAAATTTTCATATTTTTATCTCCAAATGGTTCATTTCCATAAGTTAACCCCTTTGGAAATCGACAAATTTTGAAGAGAAAATTGAAAATTTTGAAATGGGATAATATTTGACGTGTATGTTGGAAATGGCTAAAAATTAAGGTTTCACCATGTTAAGCCATTCAAATAATAAGCAAATGAAGTTAAAAAATACTTCTTAACACGCTAATACTATATCAAGTAAAATTAATTTTTAAATGCATTCGACCATTATTTCCGAGGCGGTATACTATGATGAAACTTCACATTTTAGCCATTTCGAAGATGCATGTAAATTATTAGCCGATTTGAAAGTTTTCATATTTTTATCTCCAAATGGTTCATTTCCATAGGTTAACTCCTTTGGAAATCGACAAATTTTGAAGAGAAAATTGAAAATTTTGAAATGGGATAATATTTGACGTGGATGTTGGAAATGGCTAAAAATTAAGGTTTCACCATGTTAAGCCATTCAAATAATAAGCAAATGAAGTTAAAAAATACTTTTTAACACGCTAAAACTATATCAAGTAAAATTAATTTTTTAAATGCATTCGACCATTATTTCCAACCGTTACTATGATGAAACTTGACATTTTAGCCATTTCCAGCATGCATGTAAATTATTAGCCGATTTGAAAGTTTTCATATTTTTATCTCCAAATGGTTCATTTCCATAGGTTAACCCCTTTGGAAATCGACAAATTTTGAAGAGAAAATTGAAAATTTTGAAATGGGATAATATTTGATGTGTATGTTGGAAATGGCTAAAAATTAAGGTTTCACCATGTTAAGCCATTCAAATAATAAGCAAATGAAGTTAAAAAATACTTTTTAACACGCTAAAACTATATCAAGTAAAATTAATTTTTAAATGCATTCGACCATTATTTCAAGCCGTTACCACTGATGAAACTTGACAGTTTAGCCATTTTCCAGCATGCATGTAAATTATTAGCCGATTTGAAAGTTTTCATATTTTTATCTCCAAATGGTTCATTTCCATAGGTTAACCCCTTTGGAAATCGACAAATTTTGAAGAGAAAATTGAAAATTTTGAAATGGGATAATATTTGACGTGTATGTTGGAAATGGCTAAAAATTAAGGTTTCACCATGTTAAGCCATTCAAATAATAAGCAAATGAAGTTAAAAAATACTTCTTAACACGCTAAAACTATATCAAGTAAAATTAATTTTTAAATGCATTCGACCATTATTTCCGACGGTTACCATGATGAAACTTGACATTTTAGCCATTTCCAGGATGCATGTAAATTATTAGCCGATTTGAAAGTTTTCATATTTTTATCTCCAAATGGTTCATTTCCATAGGTTAACCCCTTTGGAAATCGACAAATTTTGAAGAGAAAATTGAAAATTTTGAAATGGGATAATATTTGACGTGTATGTTGGAAATGGCTAAAAATTAAGGTTTCACCATGTTAAGCCATTCAAATAATAAGCAAATGAAGTTAAAAAATACTTCTTAACACGCTAATACTATATCAAGTAAAATTAATTTTTAAATGCATTCGACCATTATTTCCGGCGGTTACCATGATGAAACTTGACATTTTAGCCATTTCCGGCATGCATGTAAATTATTAGCCGATTTGAAAGTTTTCATATTTTTATCTCCAAATGGTTCATTTCCATAGGTTAACCCCTTTGGAAATCGACAAATTTTGAAGAGAAAATTGAAAATTTTGAAATGGGATAATATTTGACGTGTATGTTGGAAATGGCTAAAAATTAAGGTTTCACCATGTTAAGCCATTCAAATAATAAGCAAATGATGTTAAAAAATACTTTTTAACACGCTAAAACTATATCAAGTAAAATTAATTTTTAAATGCATTCGACCATTATTTCCGGCCGTTACCATGATGAAACTTGACATTTTAGCCATTTCCAGCATGCATGTAAATTATTAGCCGATTTGAAAGTTTTCATATTTTTATCTCCAAATGGTTCATTTCCATAGGTTAACCCCTTTGGAAATCGACAAATTTTGAAGAGAAAATTGAAAATTTTGAAATGGGATAATATTTGACGTGTATGTTGGAAATGGCTAAAAATTAAGGTTTCACCATGTTAAGCCATTCAAATAATAAGCAAATGAAGTTAAAAAATACTTCTTAACACGCTAAAACTATATCAAGTAAAATTAATTTTTAAATGCATTCGACCATTATTTCCGGCGGTTACCATGATCAAAACTTGACATTTTAGCCATTTCCAGCATGCATGTAAATTATTAGCCGATTTGAAAGTTTTCATATTTTTATCTCCAAATGGTTCATTTCCATAGGTTAACCCCTTTGGAAATCGACAAATTTTGAAGAGAAAATTGAAAATTTTGAAATGGGATAATATTTGACGTGTATGTTGGAAATGGCTAAAAATTAAGGTTTCACCATGTTAAGCCATTCAAATAATAAGCAAATGAAGTTAAAAAATACTTCTTAACACGCTAATACTATATCAAGTAAAATTAATTTTTAAATGCATTCGACCATTATTTCCGGCGGTTACCATGATGAAAACTTGACATTTTAGCCATTTCCGGCATGCATGTAAATTATTAGCCGATTTGAAAGTTTTCATATTTTTATCTCCAAATGGTTCATTTCCATAGGTTAACCCCTTTGGAAATCGACAAATTTTGAAGAGAAAATTGAAAATTTTGAAATGGGATAATATTTGACGTGTATGTTGGAAATGGCTAAAAATTAAGGTTTCACCATGTTAAGCCATTCAAATAATAAGCAAATGAAGTTAAAAAATACTTCTTAACACGCTAATACTATATCAAGTAAAATTAATTTTTAAATGCATTCGACCATTATTTCCGGCGGTTACCATGATGAAACTTGACATTTTAGCCATTTCCAGCATGCATGTAAATTATTAGCCGATTTGAAAGTTTTCATATTTTTATCTCCAAATGGTTCATTTCCATAGGTTAACCCCTTTGGAAATCGACAAATTTTGAAGAGAAAATTGAAAATTTTGAAATGGGATAATATTTGACGTGTATGTTGGAAATGGCTAAAAATTAAGGTTTCACCATGTTAAGCCATTCAAATAATAAGCAAATGAAGTTAAAAAATACTTTTTAACACACTAAAACTATATCAAGTAAAATTAATTTTTAAATGCATTCGACCATTATTTCCGGCGGTTACCATGATGAAACTTGACATTTTAGCCATTTCCAGCATGCATGTAAATTATTAGCCGATTTGAAAGTTTTCATATTTTTATCTCCAAATGGTTCATTTCCATAGGTTAACCCTTTGGAAATCGACAAATTTTGAAGAGAAAATTGAAAATTTTGAAATGGGATAATATTTGACGTGTATGTTGGAAATGGCTAAAAATTAAGGTTTCACCATGTTAAGCCATTCAAATAATAAGCAAATGAAGTTAAAAAATACTTCTTAACACGCTAATACTATATCAAGTAAAATTAATCTTTAAATGCATTCGACCATTATTTCCGGCCGTTACCATGATGAAACTTGACATTTTAGCCATTTCCAGCATGCATGTAAATTATTAGCCGATTTGAAAGTTTTCATATTTTTATCTCCAAATGGTTCATTTCCATAGGTTAACCCCTTTGGAAATCGACAAATTTTGAAGAGAAAATTGAAAATTTTGAAATGGGATAATATTTGACGTGTATGTTGGAAATGGCTAAAAATTAAGGTTTCACCATGTTAAGCCATTCAAATAATAAGCAAATGAAGTTAAAAAATACTTTTTAACACGCTAAAACTATATCAAGTAAAATTAATTTTTAAATGCATTCGACCATTATTTCCATGATGCGGTTACCATGATGAAACTTGACATTTTAGCCATTTCCAGCATGCATGTAAATTATTAGCCGATTTGAAAGTTTTCATATTTTTATCTCCAAATGGTTCATTTCCATAGGTTAACCCATTTGGAAAATCGACAAATTTTGAAGAGAAAATTGAAAATTTTGAAATGGGATAATATTTGACGTGTATGTTGGAAATGGCTAAAAATTAAGGTTTCACCATGTTAAGCCATTCAAATAATAAGCAAATGAAGTTAAAAAATACTTTTTAACATGCTAAAACTATATCAAGTAAAATTAATTTTTAAATGCATTCGACCATTATTTCCGGCGGTTACCATGATGAAACTTGACATTTTAGCCATTTCCAACATGCATGTAAATTATTAGCCGATTTGAAAGTTTTCATATTTTTATCTCCAAATGGTTCATTTCCATAGGTTAACCCCTTTGGAAATCGACAAATTTTGAAGAGAAAATTGAAAATTTTGAAATGGGATAATATTTGACGTGTATGTTGGAAATGGCTAAAAATTAAGGTTTCACCATGTTAAGCCATTCAAATAATAAGCAAATGAAGTTAAAAAATACTTCTTAACACGCTAAAACTATATCAAGTAAAATTAATTTTTAAATGCATTCGACCATTATTTCCGGCGGTTACCATGATGAAACTTGACATTTTAGCCATTTCCGGCATGCATGTATCAATTATTAGCCGATTTGAAAGTTTTCATATTTTTATCTCCAAATGGTTCATTTCCATAGGTAAACTCTTTTGGAAATCGACAAATTTTGAAGAGAAAATTGAAAATTTGGAAATGGGATAATATTTGACGTGTATGTTGGAAATGGCTAAAAATTAAGGTTTCACCATGTTAAGCCATTCAAATAATAAGCAAATGAAGTTAAAAAATACTTCTTAACACGCTAAAACTATATCAAGTAAAATTAATTTTTAAATGCATTCGACCATTATTTCCGGCGGTTACCATGATGAAACTTGACATTTTAGCCATTTCCGGCATGCATGTAAATTATTAGCCGATTTGAAAGTTTTCATATTTTTATCTCCAAATGGTTCATTTCCATAGGTTAACCCCTTTGGAAATCGACAAATTTTGAAGAGAAAATTGAAAATTTTGAAATGGGATAATATTTGACGTGTATGTTGGAAATGGCTAAAAATTAAGGTTTCACCATGTTAAGCCATTCAAATAATAAGCAAATGAAGTTAAAAAATACTTTTTAACACGCTAAAACTATATCAAGTAAAATTAATTTTTAAATGCATTCGACCATTATTTCCGGCGGTTACCATGATGAAACTTGACATTTTAGCCATTTCCAGCATGCATGTAAATTATTAGCCGATTTGAAAGTTTTCATATTTTTATCTCCAAATGGTTCATTTCCATAGGTTAACCCCTTTGGAAATCGACAAATTTTGAAGAGAAAATTGAAAATTTTGAAATGGGATAATATTTGACGTGTATGTTGGAAATGGCTAAAAATTAAGGTTTCACCATGTTAAGCCATTCAAATAATAAGCAAATGAAGTTAAAAAATACTTCTTAACACGCTAATACTATATCAAGTAAAATTAATTTTTAAATGCATTCGACCATTATTTCCGGCGGTTACCATGATGAAACTTGACATTTTAGCCATTTCCAACATGCATGTAAATTATTAGCCGATTTGAAAGTTTTCATATTTTTATCTCCAAATGGTTCATTTCCATAGGTTAACCCCTTTGGAAATCGACAAATTTTGAAGAGAAAATTGAAAATTTTGAAATGGGATAATATTTGACGTGTATGTTGGAAATGGCTAAAAATTAAGGTTTCACCATGTTAAGCCATTCAAATAATAAGCAAATGAAGTTAAAAAATACTTTTTAACACGCTAAAACTATATCAAGTAAAATTAATTTTTAAATGCATTCGACCATTATTTCCGGCGGTTACCATGATGAAACTTGACATTTTAGCCATTTCCAGCATGCATGTAAATTATTAGCCGATTTGAAAGTTTTCATATTTTTATCTCCAAATGGTTCATTTCCATAGGTAACCCCTTTGGAAATCGACAAATTTTGAAGAGAAAATTGAAAATTTTGAAATGGGATAATATTTGACGTGTATGTTGGAAATGGCTAAAAATTAAGGTTTCACCATGTTAAGCCATTCAAATAATAAGCAAATGAAGTTAAAAAATACTTCTTAACACGCTAAAACTATATCAAGTAAAATTAATTTTTAAATGCATTCGACCATTATTTCCGGCGGTTACCATGATGAAACTTGACATTTTAGCCATTTCCAGCATGCATGTAAATTATTAGCCGATTTGAAAGTTTTCATATTTTTATCTCCAAATGGTTCATTTCCATAGGTTAACCCCTTTGGAAATCGACAAATTTTGAAGAGAAAATTGAAAATTTTGAAATGGGATAATATTTGACGTGTATGTTGGAAATGGCTAAAAATTAAGGTTTCACCATGTTAAGCCATTCAAATAATAAGCAAATGAAGTTAAAAAATACTTTTTAACACGCTAAAACTATATCAAGTAAAATTAATTTTTAAATGCATTCGACCATTATTTCCGGCGGTTACCATGATGAAACTTGACATTTTAGCCATTTCCAGCATGCATGTAAATTATTAGCCGATTTGAAAGTTTTCATATTTTTATCTCCAAATGGTTCATTTCCATAGGTTAACCCCTTTGGAAATCGACAAATTTTGAAGAGAAAATTGAAAATTTTGAAATGGGATAATATTTGACGTGTATGTTGGAAATGGCTAAAAATTAAGGTTTCACCATGTTAAGCCATTCAAATAATAAGCAAATGAAGTTAAAAAATACTTTTTAACACGCTAAAACTATATCAAGTAAAATTAATTTTTAAATGCATTCGACCATTATTTCCGGCGGTTACCATGATGAAACTTGACATTTTAGCCATTTCCGGCATGCATGTAAATTATTAGCCGATTTGAAAGTTTTCATATTTTTATCTCCAAATGGTTCATTTCCATAGGTTAACCCCTTTGGAAATCGACAAATTTTGAAGAGAAAATTGAAAATTTTGAAATGGGATAATATTTGACGTGTATGTTGGAAATGGCTAAAAATTAAGGTTTCACCATGTTAAGCCATTCAAATAATAAGCAAATGAAGTTAAAAAATACTTTTTAACACGCTAAAACTATATCAAGTAAAATTAATTTTTAAATGCATTCGACCATTATTTCCGGCGGTTACCATGATGAAACTTGACATTTTAGCCATTTCCAGCATGCATGTCAATTATTAGCCGATTTGAAAGTTTTCATATTTTTATCTCCAAATGGTTCATTTCCATAGGTGTTCCCTTTGGAAATCGACAAATTTTGAAGAGAAAATTGAAAATTTTGAAATGGGATAATATTTGACGTGTATGTTGGAAATGGCTAAAAATTAAGGTTTCACCATGTTAAGCCATTCAAATAATAAGCAAATGAAGTTAAAAAATACTTCTTAACACGCTAAAACTATATCAAGTAAAATTAATTTTTAAATGCATTCGACCATTATTTCCGGCGGTTACCATGATGAAACTTGACATTTTAGCCATTTCCAGCATGCATGTAAATTATTAGCCGATTTGAAAGTTTTCATATTTTTATCTCCAAATGGTTCATTTCCATAGGTTAACCCCTTTTGGAAATCGACAAATTTTGAAGAGAAAATTGAAAATTTTGAAATGGGATAATATTTGACGTGTATGTTGGAAATGGCTAAAAATTAAGGTTTCACCATGTTAAGCCATTCAAATAATAAGCAAATGAAGTTAAAAAATACTTCTTAACACGCTAAAACTATATCAAGTAAAATTAATTTTTAAATGCATTCGACCATTATTTCCGGCGGTTACCATGATGAAACTTGACATTTTAGCCATTTCCGGCATGCATGTAAATTATTAGCCGATTTGAAAGTTTTCATATTTTTATCTCCAAATGGTTCATTTCCATAGGTTAACCCCTTTGGAAATCGACAAATTTTGAAGAGAAAATTGAAAATTTTGAAATGGGATAATATTTGACGTGTATGTTGGAAATGGCTAAAAATTAAGGTTTCACCATGTTAAGCCATTCAAATAATAAGCAAATGAAGTTAAAAAATACTTTTTAACACGCTAATACTATATCAAGTAAAATTAATTTTTAAATGCATTCGACCATTATTTCCGGCGGTTACCATGATGAAACTTGACATTTTAGCCATTTCCAGCATGCATGTCAATTATTAGCCGATTTGAAAGTTTTCATATTTTTATCTCCAAATGGTTCATTTCCATAAGTTACCCCTTTGGAAATCGACAAATTTTGAAGAGAAAATTGAAAATTTGGAAATGGGATAATATTTGACGTGTATGTTGGAAATGGCTAAAAATTAAGGTTTCACCATGTTAAGCCATTCAAATAATAAGCAAATGAAGTTAAAAAATACTTCTTAACACGCTAATACTATATCAAGTAAAATTAATTTTTAAATGCATTCGACCATTATTTCCGGCGGTTACCATGATGAAACTTGACATTTTAGCCATTTCCGGCATGCATGTAAATTATTAGCCGATTTGAAAGTTTTCATATTTTTATCTCCAAATGGTTCATTTCCATAGGTTAACCCCTTTGGAAATCGACAAATTTTGAAGAGAAAATTGAAAATTTTGAAATGGGATAATATTTGACGTGTATGTTGGAAATGGCTAAAAATTAAGGTTTCACCATGTTAAGCCATTCAAATAATAAGCAAATGAAGTTAAAAAATACTTTTTAACACGCTAAAACTATATCAAGTAAAATTAATTTTTAAATGCATTCGACCATTATTTCCGGCGGTTACCATGATGAAACTTGACATTTTAGCCATTTCCAGCATGCATGTCAATTATTAGCCGATTTGAAAGTTTTCATATTTTTATCTCCAAATGGTTCATTTCCATAGGTACTCTTTGGAAATCGACAAATTTTGAAGAGAAAATTGAAAATTTGGAAATGGGATAATATTTGACGTGTATGTTGGAAATGGCTAAAAATTAAGGTTTCACCATGTTAAGCCATTCAAATAATAAGCAAATGAAGTTAAAAAATACTTCTTAACACGCTAATACTATATCAAGTAAAATTAATTTTTAAATGCATTCGACCATTATTTCCGGCGGTTACCATGATGAAACTTGACATTTTAGCCATTTCCGGCATGCATGTAAATTATTAGCCGATTTGAAAGTTTTCATATTTTTATCTCCAAATGGTTCATTTCCATAGGTTAACCCCTTTGGAAATCGACAAATTTTGAAGAGAAAATTGAAAATTTTGAAATGGGATAATATTTGACGTGTATGTTGGAAATGGCTAAAAATTAAGGTTTCACCATGTTAAGCCATTCAAATAATAAGCAAATGAAGTTAAAAAATACTTTTTAACACGCTAAAACTATATCAAGTAAAATTAATTTTTAAATGCATTCGACCATTATTTCCGGCGGTTACCATGATGAAACTTGACATTTTAGCCATTTCCGGCATGCATGTAAATTATTAGCCGATTTGAAAGTTTTCATATTTTTATCTCCAAATGGTTCATTTCCATAGGTTAACCCCTTTGGAAATCGACAAATTTTGAAGAGAAAATTGAAAATTTTGAAATGGGATAATATTTGACGTGTATGTTGGAAATGGCTAAAAATTAAGGTTTCACCATGTTAAGCCATTCAAATAATAAGCAAATGAAGTTAAAAAATACTTCTTAACACGCTAAAACTATATCAAGTAAAATTAATTTTTAAATGCATTCGACCATTATTTCCGGCTGTTACCATGATGAAAACTTGACATTTTAGCCATTTCCGGCATGCATGTAAATTATTAGCCGATTTGAAAGTTTTCATATTTTTATCTCCAAATGGTTCATTTCCATAGGTTAACCCCTTTGGAAATCGACAAATTTTGAAGAGAAAATTGAAAATTTTGAAATGGGATAATATTTGACGTGTATGTTGGAAATGGCTAAAAATTAAGGTTTCACCATGTTAAGCCATTCAAATAATAAGCAAATGAAGTTAAAAAATACTTTTTAACACGCTAAAACTATATCAAGTAAAATTAATTTTTAAATGCATTCGACCATTATTTCCGGCGGTTACCATGATGAAACTTGACATTTTAGCCATTTCCGGCATGCATGTCAATTATTAGCCGATTTGAAAGTTTTCATATTTTTATCTCCAAATGGTTCATTTCCATAGGTTAACCCTTTGGAAATCGACAAATTTTGAAGAGAAAATTGAAAATTTTGAAATGGGATAATATTTGACGTGTATGTTGGAAATGGCTAAAAATTAAGGTTTCACCATGTTAAGCCATTCAAATAATAAGCAAATGAAGTTAAAAAATACTTCTTAACACGCTAAAACTATATCAAGTAAAATTAATTTTTAAATGCATTCGACCATTATTTCCGGCGGTTACCATGATCAAAACTTGACATTTTAGCCATTTCCAGCATGCATGTAAATTATTAGCCGATTTGAAAGTTTTCATATTTTTATCTCCAAATGGTTCATTTCCATAGGTTAACCCCTTTGGAAATCGACAATTTTCAAGAGAAAATTGAAAATTTTGAAATGGGATAATATTTGACGTGTATGTTGGAAATGGCTAAAAATTAAGGTTTCACCATGTTAAGCCATTCAAATAATAAGCAAATGAAGTTAAAAAATACTTTTTAACACTAAAACTATATCAAGTAAAATTAATTTTTAAATGCATTCGACCATTATTTCCAGCGGTTACCATAATGAAACTTGACATTTTAGCAATTTCCAGCATGCATGTCAATTATTAGCCGATTTGAAAGTTTTCATATTTTTATCTCCAAATGGTTCATTTCCATAGGTACTCTTTGGAAATCGACAAATTTTGAAGAGAAAATTGAAAATTTGGAAATGGGATAATATTTGACGTGTATGTTGGAAATGGCTAAAAATTAAGGTTTCACCATGTTAAGCCATTCAAATAATAAGCAAATGAAGTTAAAAAATACTTCTTAACACGCTAATACTATATCAAGTAAAATTAATTTTTAAATGCATTCGACCATTATTTCCGGCGGTTACCATGATGAAAACTTGACATTTTAGCCATTTCCGGCATGCATGTAAATTATTAGCCGATTTGAAAGTTTTCATATTTTTATCTCCAAATGGTTCATTTCCATAGGTTAACCCCTTTGGAAATCGACAAATTTTGAAGAGAAAATTGAAAATTTTGAAATGGGATAATATTTGACGTGTATGTTGGAAATGGCTAAAAATTAAGGTTTCACCATGTTAAGCCATTCAAATAATAAGCAAATGAAGTTAAAAAATACTTTTTAACACGCTAAAACTATATCAAGTAAAATTAATTTTTAAATGCATTCGACCATTATTTCCAGCGGTTACCATAATGAAACTTGACATTTTAGCAATTTCCGGCATGCATGTCAATTATTAGCCGATTTGAAAGTTTTCATATTTTTATCTCCAAATGGTTCATTTCCATAAGTTACCCCTTTGGAAATCGACAAATTTTGAAGAGAAAATTGAAAATTTGGAAATGGGATAATATTTGACGTGTATGTTGGAAATGGCTAAAAATTAAGGTTTCACCATGTTAAGCCATTCAAATAATAAGCAAATGAAGTTAAAAAATACTTCTTAACACGCTAATACTATATCAAGTAAAATTAATTTTTAAATGCATTCGACCATTATTTCCGGCGGTTACCATGATGAAAACTTGACATTTTAGCCATTTCCGGCATGCATGTAAATTATTAGCCGATTTGAAAGTTTTCATATTTTTATCTCCAAATGGTTCATTTCCATAGGTTAACCCCTTTGGAAATCGACAAATTTTGAAGAGAAAATTGAAAATTTTGAAATGGGATAATATTTGACGTGTATGTTGGAAATGGCTAAAAATTAAGGTTTCACCATGTTAAGCCATTCAAATAATAAGCAAATGAAGTTAAAAAATACTTTTTAACACGCTAAAACTATATCAAGTAAAATTAATTTTTAAATGCATTCGACCATTATTTCCGGCGGTTACCATGATGAAACTTGACATTTTAGCCATTTCCGGCATGCATGTCAATTATTAGCCGATTTGAAAGTTTTCATATTTTTATCTCCAAATGGTTCATTTCCATAGGTTAACCCCTTTGGAAATCGACAAATTTTGAAGAGAAAATTGAAAATTTTGAAATGGGATAATATTTGACGTGTATGTTGGAAATGGCTAAAAATTAAGGTTTCACCATGTTAAGCCATTCAAATAATAAGCAAATGAAGTTAAAAAATACTTTTTAACACGCTAAAACTATATCAAGTAAAATTAATTTTTAAATGCATTCGACCATTATTTCCGGCGGTTACCATGATGAAACTTGACATTTTAGCCATTTCCGGCATGCATGTAAATTATTAGCCGATTTGAAAGTTTTCATATTTTTATCTCCAAATGGTTCATTTCCATAGGTTAACCCCTTTGGAAATCGACAAATTTTGAAGAGAAAATTGAAAATTTTGAAATGGGATAATATTTGACGTGTATGTTGGAAATGGCTAAAAATTAAGGTTTCACCATGTTAAGCCATTCAAATAATAAGCAAATGAAGTTAAAAAATACTTTTTAACACGCTAAAACTATATCAAGTAAAATTAATTTTTAAATGCATTCGACCATTATTTCCGGCGGTTACCATGATGAAACTTGACATTTTAGCCATTTCCAGCATGCATGTCAATTATTAGCCGATTTGAAAGTTTTCATATTTTTATCTCCAAATGGTTCATTTCCATAGGTACTCTTTGGAAATCGACAAATTTTGAAGAGAAAATTGAAAATTTGGAAATGGGATAATATTTGACGTGTATGTTGGAAATGGCTAAAAATTAAGGTTTCACCATGTTAAGCCATTCAAATAATAAGCAAATGAAGTTAAAAAATACTTCTTAACACGCTAATACTATATCAAGTAAAATTAATTTTTAAATGCATTCGACCATTATTTCCGGCGGTTACCATGATGAAACTTGACATTTTAGCCATTTCCGGCATGCATGTAAATTATTAGCCGATTTGAAAGTTTTCATATTTTTATCTCCAAATGGTTCATTTCCATAGGTTAACCCCTTTGGAAATCGACAAATTTTGAAGAGAAAATTGAAAATTTTGAAATGGGATAATATTTGACGTGTATGTTGGAAATGGCTAAAAATTAAGGTTTCACCATGTTAAGCCATTCAAATAATAAGCAAATGAAGTTAAAAAATACTTTTTAACACGCTAAAACTATATCAAGTAAAATTAATTTTTAAATGCATTCGACCATTATTTCCGGCGGTTACCATGATGAAACTTGACATTTTAGCCATTTCCGGCATGCATGTCAATTATTAGCCGATTTGAAAGTTTTCATATTTTTATCTCCAAATGGTTCATTTCCATAGGTTAACCCCTTTGGAAATCGACAAATTTTGAAGAGAAAATTGAAAATTTTGAAATGGGATAATATTTGACGTGTATGTTGGAAATGGCTAAAAATTAAGGTTTCACCATGTTAAGCCATTCAAATAATAAGCAAATGAAGTTAAAAAATACTTTTTAACACGCTAAAACTATATCAAGTAAAATTAATTTTTAAATGCATTCGACCATTATTTCCGGCGGTTACCATGATGAAACTTGACATTTTAGCCATTTCCGGCATGCATGTAAATTATTAGCCGATTTGAAAGTTTTCATATTTTTATCTCCAAATGGTTCATTTCCATAGGTTAACCCCTTTGGAAATCGACAAATTTTGAAGAGAAAATTGAAAATTTTGAAATGGGATAATATTTGACGTGTATGTTGGAAATGGCTAAAAATTAAGGTTTCACCATGTTAAGCCATTCAAATAATAAGCAAATGAAGTTAAAAAATACTTTTTAACACGCTAAAACTATATCAAGTAAAATTAATTTTTAAATGCATTCGACCATTATTTCCGGCGGTTACCATGATGAAACTTGACATTTTAGCCATTTCCGGCATGCATGTAAATTATTAGCCGATTTGAAAGTTTTCATATTTTTATCTCCAAATGGTTCATTTCCATAGGTTAACCCCTTTGGAAATCGACAAATTTTGAAGAGAAAATTGAAAATTTTGAAATGGGATAATATTTGACGTGTATGTTGGAAATGGCTAAAAATTAAGGTTTCACCATGTTAAGCCATTCAAATAATAAGCAAATGAAGTTAAAAAATACTTTTTAACACGCTAAAACTATATCAAGTAAAATTAATTTTTAAATGCATTCGACCATTATTTCCGGCGGTTACCATGATGAAACTTGACATTTTAGCCATTTCCGGCATGCATGTAAATTATTAGCCGATTTGAAAGTTTTCATATTTTTATCTCCAAATGGTTCATTTCCATAGGTTAACTCCTTTGGAAATCGACAAATTTTGAAGAGAAAATTGAAAATTTTGAAATGGGATAATATTTGACGTGTATGTTGGAAATGGCTAAAAATTAAGGTTTCACCATGTTAAGCCATTCAAATAATAAGCAAATGAAGTTAAAAAATACTTTTTAACACGCTAAAACTATATCAAGTAAAATTAATTTTTAAATGCATTCGACCATTATTTCCGGCGGTTACCATGATGAAACTTGACATTTTAGCCATTTCCGGCATGCATGTAAATTATTAGCCGATTTGAAAGTTTTCATATTTTTATCTCCAAATGGTTCATTTCCATAGGTTAACCCCTTTGGAAATCGACAAATTTTGAAGAGAAAATTGAAAATTTTGAAATGGGATAATATTTGACGTGTATGTTGGAAATGGCTAAAAATTAAGGTTTCACCATGTTAAGCCATTCAAATAATAAGCAAATGAAGTTAAAAAATACTTTTTAACACGCTAAAACTATATCAAGTAAAATTAATTTTTAAATGCATTCGACCATTATTTCCGGCGGTTACCATGATGAAACTTGACATTTTAGCCATTTCCAGCATGCATGTAAATTATTAGCCGATTTGAAAGTTTTCATATTTTTATCTCCAAATGGTTCATTTCCATAGGTTAACCCCTTTGGAAATCGACAAATTTTGAAGAGAAAATTGAAAATTTTGAAATGGGATAATATTTGACGTGTATGTTGGAAATGGCTAAAAATTAAGGTTTCACCATGTTAAGCCATTCAAATAATAAGCAAATGAAGTTAAAAAATACTTTTTAACACGCTAAAACTATATCAAGTAAAATTAATTTTTAAATGCATTCGACCATTATTTCCGGCGGTTACCATGATGAAACTTGACATTTTAGCCATTTCCGGCATGCATGTAAATTATTAGCCGATTTGAAAGTTTTCATATTTTTATCTCCAAATGGTTCATTTCCATAGGTTAACCCCTTTGGAAATCGACAAATTTTGAAGAGAAAATTGAAAATTTTGAAATGGGATAATATTTGACGTGTATGTTGGAAATGGCTAAAAATTAAGGTTTCACCATGTTAAGCCATTCAAATAATAAGCAAATGAAGTTAAAAAATACTTTTTAACACGCTAAAACTATATCAAGTAAAATTAATTTTTAAATGCATTCGACCATTATTTCCGGCGGTTACCATGATGAAACTTGACATTTTAGCCATTTCCGGCATGCATGTCAATTATTAGCCGATTTGAAAGTTTTCATATTTTTATCTCCAAATGGTTCATTTCCATAGGTTAACCCCTTTGGAAATCGACAAATTTTGAAGAGAAAATTGAAAATTTTGAAATGGGATAATATTTGACGTGTATGTTGGAAATGGCTAAAAATTAAGGTTTCACCATGTTAAGCCATTCAAATAATAAGCAAATGAAGTTAAAAAATACTTTTTAACACGCTAATACTATATCAAGTAAAATTAATTTTTAAATGCATTCGACCATTATTTCCGGCGGTTACCATGATGAAACTTGACATTTTAACCATTTCCAGCATGCATGTAAATTATTAGCCGATTTGAAAGTTTTCATATTTTTATCTCCAAATGGTTCATTTCCATAGGTTAACCCCTTTGGAAATCGACAAATTTTGAAGAGAAAATTGAAAATTTTGAAATGGGATAATATTTGACGTGTATGTTGGAAATGGCTAAAAATTAAGGTTTCACCATGTTAAGCCATTCAAATAATAAGCAAATGAAGTTAAAAAATACTTTTTAACACGCTAAAACTATATCAAGTAAAATTAATTTTTAAATGCATTCGACCATTATTTCCGGCGGTTACCATGATGAAACTTGACATTTTAGCCATTTCCGGCATGCATGTAAATTATTAGCCGATTTGAAAGTTTTCATATTTTTATCTCCAAATGGTTCATTTCCATAGGTTAACCCCTTTGGAAATCGACAAATTTTGAAGAGAAAATTGAAAATTTTGAAATGGGATAATATTTGACGTGTATGTTGGAAATGGCTAAAAATTAAGGTTTCACCATGTTAAGCCATTCAAATAATAAGCAAATGAAGTTAAAAAATACTTCTTAACACGCTAAAACTATATCAAGTAAAATTAATTTTTAAATGCATTCGACCATTATTTCCGGCGGTTACCATGATGAAACTTGACATTTTAGCCATTTCCAGCATGCATGTAAATTATTAGCCGATTTGAAAGTTTTCATATTTTTATCTCCAAATGGTTCATTTCCATAGGTTAACCCCTTTGGAAATCGACAAATTTTGAAGAGAAAATTGAAAATTTTGAAATGGGATAATATTTGACGTGTATGTTGGAAATGGCTAAAAATTAAGGTTTCACCATGTTAAGCCATTCAAATAATAAGCAAATGAAGTTAAAAAATACTTCTTAACACGCTAATACTATATCAAGTAAAATTAATTTTTAAATGCATTCGACCATTATTTCCGGCGGTTACCATGATGAAAACTTGACATTTTAGCCATTTCCGGCATGCATGTAAATTATTAGCCGATTTGAAAGTTTTCATATTTTTATCTCCAAATGGTTCATTTCCATAGGTTAACCCCTTTGGAAATCGACAAATTTTGAAGAGAAAATTGAAAATTTTGAAATGGGATAATATTTGACGTGTATGTTGGAAATGGCTAAAAATTAAGGTTTCACCATGTTAAGCCATTCAAATAATAAGCAAATGAAGTTAAAAAATACTTTTTAACACGCTAAAACTATATGAAGTAAAATTAATTTTTAAATGCATTCGACCATTATTTCCAGCGGTTACCATGATGAAACTTGACATTTTAGCAATTTCCAGCATGCATGTCAATTATTAGCCGATTTGAAAGTTTTCATATTTTTATCTCCAAATGGTTCATTTCCATAGGTACTCTTTGGAAATCGACAAATTTTGAAGAGAAAATTGAAAATTTGGAAATGGGATAATATTTGACGTGTATGTTGGAAATGGCTAAAAATTAAGGTTTCACCATGTTAAGCCATTCAAATAATAAGCAAATGAAGTTAAAAAATACTTCTTAACACGCTAATACTATATCAAGTAAAATTAATTTTTAAATGCATTCGACCATTATTTCCGGCGGTTACCATGATGAAAACTTGACATTTTAGCCATTTCCGGCATGCATGTAAATTATTAGCAGATTTGAAAGTTTTCATATTTTTATCTCCAAATGGTTCATTTCCATAGGTTAACCCCTTTGGAAATCGACAAATTTTGAAGAGAAAATTGAAAATTTTGAAATGGGATAATATTTGACGTGTATGTTGGAAATGGCTAAAAATTAAGGTTTCACCATGTTAAGCCATTCAAATAATAAGCAAATGAAGTTAAAAAATACTTTTTAACACGCTAAAACTATATCAAGTAAAATTAATTTTTAAATGCATTCGACCATTATTTCCGGCGGTTACCATGATGAAACTTGACATTTTAGCCATTTCCGGCATGCATGTCAATTATTAGCCGATTTGAAAGTTTTCATATTTTTATCTCCAAATGGTTCATTTCCATAGGTTAACCCCTTTGGAAATCGACAAATTTTGAAGAGAAAATTGAAAATTTTGAAATGGGATAATATTTGACGTGTATGTTGGAAATGGCTAAAAATTAAGGTTTCACCATGTTAAGCCATTCAAATAATAAGCAAATGAAGTTAAAAAATACTTCTTAACACGCTAATACTATATCAAGTAAAATTAATTTTTAAATGCATTCGACCATTATTTCCGGCGGTTACCATGATGAAACTTGACATTTTAGCCATTTCCGGCATGCATGTAAATTATTAGCCGATTTGAAAGTTTTCATATTTTTATCTCCAAATGGTTCATTTCCATAGGTTAACCCCTTTGGAAATCGACAAATTTTGAAGAGAAAATTGAAAATTTTGAAATGGGATAATATTTGACGTGTATGTTGGAAATGGCTAAAAATTAAGGTTTCACCATGTTAAGCCATTCAAATAATAAGCAAATGAAGTTAAAAAATACTTTTTAACACGCTAAAACTATATCAAGTAAAATTAATTTTTAAATGCATTCGACCATTATTTCCGGCGGTTACCATGATGAAACTTGACATTTTAGCCATTTCCGGCATGCATGTAAATTATTAGCCGATTTGAAAGTTTTCATATTTTTATCTCCAAATGGTTCATTTCCATAGGTTAACCCCTTTGGAAATCGACAAATTTTGAAGAGAAAATTGAAAATTTTGAAATGGGATAATATTTGACGTGTATGTTGGAAATGGCTAAAAATTAAGGTTTCACCATGTTAAGCCATTCAAATAATAAGCAAATGAAGTTAAAAAATACTTTTTAACACGCTAAAACTATATCAAGTAAAATTAATTTTTAAATGCATTCGACCATTATTTCCGGCGGTTACCATGATGAAACTTGACATTTTAGCCATTTCCGGCATGCATGTAAATTATTAGCCGATTTGAAAGTTTTCATATTTTTATCTCCAAATGGTTCATTTCCATAGGTGTTCCCTTTGGAAATCGACAAATTTTGAAGAGAAAATTGAAAATTTTGAAATGGGATAATATTTGACGTGTATGTTGGAAATGGCTAAAAATTAAGGTTTCACCATGTTAAGCCATTCAAATAATAAGCAAATGAAGTTAAAAAATACTTCTTAACACGCTAAAACTATATCAAGTAAAATTAATTTTTAAATGCATTCGACCATTATTTCCGGCGGTTACCATGATGAAACTTGACATTTTAGCCATTTCCGGCATGCATGTAAATTATTAGCCGATTTGAAAGTTTTCATATTTTTATCTCCAAATGGTTCATTTCCATAGGTTAACCCCTTTGGAAATCGACAAATTTTGAAGAGAAAATTGAAAATTTTGAAATGGGATAATATTTGACGTGTATGTTGGAAATGGCTAAAAATTAAGGTTTCACCATGTTAAGCCATTCAAATAATAAGCAAATGAAGTTAAAAAATACTTTTTAACACGCTAAAACTATATCAAGTAAAATTAATTTTTAAATGCATTCGACCATTATTTCCGGCGGTTACCATGATGAAACTTGACATTTTAGCCATTTCCGGCATGCATGTAAATTATTAGCCGATTTGAAAGTTTTCATATTTTTATCTCCAAATGGTTCATTTCCATAGGTTAACCCCTTTGGAAATCGACAAATTTTGAAGAGAAAATTGAAAATTTTGAAATGGGATAATATTTGACGTGTATGTTGGAAATGGCTAAAAATTAAGGTTTCACCATGTTAAGCCATTCAAATAATAAGCAAATGAAGTTAAAAAATACTTCTTAACACGCTAAAACTATATCAAGTAAAATTAATTTTTAAATGCATTCGACCATTATTTCCGGCGGTTACCATGATGAAACTTGACATTTTAGCCATTTCCGGCATGCATGTAAATTATTAGCCGATTTGAAAGTTTTCATATTTTTATCTCCAAATGGTTCATTTCCATAGGTTAACCCCTTTGGAAATCGACAAATTTTGAAGAGAAAATTGAAAATTTTGAAATGGGATAATATTTGACGTGTATGTTGGAAATGGCTAAAAATTAAGGTTTCACCATGTTAAGCCATTCAAATAATAAGCAAATGAAGTTAAAAAATACTTTTTAACACGCTAAAACTATATCAAGTAAAATTAATTTTTAAATGCATTCGACCATTATTTCCGGCGGTTACCATGATGAAACTTGACATTTTAGCCATTTCCGGCATGCATGTAAATTATTAGCCGATTTGAAAGTTTTCATATTTTTATCTCCAAATGGTTCATTTCCATAGGTTAACCCCTTTGGAAATCGACAAATTTTGAAGAGAAAATTGAAAATTTTGAAATGGGATAATATTTGACGTGTATGTTGGAAATGGCTAAAAATTAAGGTTTCACCATGTTAAGCCATTCAAATAATAAGCAAATGAAGTTAAAAAATACTTTTTAACACGCTAAAACTATATCAAGTAAAATTAATTTTTAAATGCATTCGACCATTATTTCCGGCGGTTACCATGATGAAACTTGACATTTTAGCCATTTCCGGCATGCATGTAAATTATTAGCCGATTTGAAAGTTTTCATATTTTTATCTCCAAATGGTTCATTTCCATAGGTTAACCCCTTTGGAAATCGACAAATTTTGAAGAGAAAATTGAAAATTTTGAAATGGGATAATATTTGACGTGTATGTTGGAAATGGCTAAAAATTAAGGTTTCACCATGTTAAGCCATTGAAATAATAAGCAAATGAAGTTAAAAAATACTTTTTAACACGCTAAAACTATATCAAGTAAAATTAATTTTTAAATGCATTCGACCATTATTTCCGGCGGTTACCATGATGAAACTTGACATTTTAGCCATTTCCGACATGCATGTCAATTATTAGCCGATTTGAAAGTTTTCATATTTTTATCTCCAAATGGTTCATTTCCATAGGTTAACCCCTTTGGAAATCGACAAATTTTGAAGAGAAAATTGAAAATTTTGAAATGGGATAATATTTGACGTGTATGTTGGAAATGGCTAAAAATTAAGGTTTCACCATGTTAAGCCATTGAAATAATAAGCAAATGAAGTTAAAAAATACTTTTTAACACGCTAAAACTATATCAAGTAAAATTAATTTTTAAATGCATTCGACCATTATTTCCGGCGGTTACCATGATGAAACTTGACATTTTAGCCATTTCCGGCATGCATGTAAATTATTAGCCGATTTGAAAGTTTTCATATTTTTATCTCCAAATGGTTCATTTCCATAGGTTAACCCCTTTGGAAATCGACAAATTTTGAAGAGAAAATTGAAAATTTTGAAATGGGATAATATTTGACGTGTATGTTGGAAATGGCTAAAAATTAAGGTTTCACCATGTTAAGCCATTGAAATAATAAGCAAATGAAGTTAAAAAATACTTTTTAACACGCTAAAACTATATCAAGTAAAATTAATTTTTAAATGCATTCGACCATTATTTCCGGCGGTTACCATGATGAAACTTGACATTTTAGCCATTTCCAGCATGCATGTAAATTATTAGCCGATTTGAAAGTTTTCATATTTTTATCTCCAAATGGTTCATTTCCATAGGTTAACCCCTTTGGAAATCGACAAATTTTGAAGAGAAAATTGAAAATTTTGAAATGGGATAATATTTGACGTGTATGTTGGAAATGGCTAAAAATTAAGGTTTCACCATGTTAAGCCATTCAAATAATAAGCAAATGAAGTTAAAAAATACTTCTTAACACGCTAAAACTATATCAAGTAAAATTAATTTTTAAATGCATTCGACCATTATTTCCGGCGGTTACCATGATGAAACTTGACATTTTAGCCATTTCCGGCATGCATGTAAATTATTAGCCGATTTGAAAGTTTTCATATTTTTATCTCCAAATGGTTCATTTCCATAGGTTAACCCCTTTGGAAATCGACAAATTTTGAAGAGAAAATTGAAAATTTTGAAATGGGATAATATTTGACGTGTATGTTGGAAATGGCTAAAAATTAAGGTTTCACCATGTTAAGCCATTGAAATAATAAGCAAATGAAGTTAAAAAATACTTTTTAACACGCTAAAACTATATCAAGTAAAATTAATTTTTAAATGCATTCGACCATTATTTCCGGCGGTTACCATGATGAAACTTGACATTTTAGCCATTTCCGGCATGCATGTCAATTATTAGCCGATTTGAAAGTTTTCATATTTTTATCTCCAAATGGTTCATTTCCATAGGTTAACCCCTTTGGAAATCGACAAATTTTGAAGAGAAAATTGAAAATTTTGAAATGGGATAATATTTGACGTGTATGTTGGAAATGGCTAAAAATTAAGGTTTCACCATGTTAAGCCATTCAAATAATAAGCAAATGAAGTTAAAAAATACTTTTTAACACGCTAAAACTATATCAAGTAAAATTAATTTTTAAATGCATTCGACCATTATTTCCGGCGGTTACCATGATGAAACTTGACATTTTAGCCATTTCCGGCATGCATGTAAATTATTAGCCGATTTGAAAGTTTTCATATTTTTATCTCCAAATGGTTCATTTCCATAGGTTAACCCCTTTGGAAATCGACAAATTTTGAAGAGAAAATTGAAAATTTTGAAATGGGATAATATTTGACGTGTATGTTGGAAATGGCTAAAAATTAAGGTTTCACCATGTTAAGCCATTGAAATAATAAGCAAATGAAGTTAAAAAATACTTTTTAACACGCTAAAACTATATCAAGTAAAATTAATTTTTAAATGCATTCGACCATTATTTCCGGCGGTTACCATGATGAAACTTGACATTTTAGCCATTTCCGGCATGCATGTCAATTATTAGCCGATTTGAAAGTTTTCATATTTTTATCTCCAAATGGTTCATTTCCATAGGTTAACCCCTTTGGAAATCGACAAATTTTGAAGAGAAAATTGAAAATTTTGAAATGGGATAATATTTGACGTGTATGTTGGAAATGGCTAAAAATTAAGGTTTCACCATGTTAAGCCATTGAAATAATAAGCAAATGAAGTTAAAAAATACTTTTTAACACGCTAAAACTATATCAAGTAAAATTAATTTTTAAATGCATTCGACCATTATTTCCGGCGGTTACCATGATGAAACTTGACATTTTAGCCATTTCCGGCATGCATGTCAATTATTAGCCGATTTGAAAGTTTTCATATTTTTATCTCCAAATGGTTCATTTCCATAGGTTAACCCCTTTGGAAATCGACAAATTTTGAAGAGAAAATTGAAAATTTTGAAATGGGATAATATTTGACGTGTATGTTGGAAATGGCTAAAAATTAAGGTTTCACCATGTTAAGCCATTCAAATAATAAGCAAATGAAGTTAAAAAATACTTTTTAACACGCTAAAACTATATCAAGTAAAATTAATTTTTAAATGCATTCGACCATTATTTCCGGCGGTTACCATGATGAAACTTGACATTTTAGCCATTTCCGGCATGCATGTAAATTATTAGCCGATTTGAAAGTTTTCATATTTTTATCTCCAAATGGTTCATTTCCATAGGTTAACCCCTTTGGAAATCGACAAATTTTGAAGAGAAAATTGAAAATTTTGAAATGGGATAATATTTGACGTGTATGTTGGAAATGGCTAAAAATTAAGGTTTCACCATGTTAAGCCATTGAAATAATAAGCAAATGAAGTTAAAAAATACTTTTTAACACGCTAAAACTATATCAAGTAAAATTAATTTTTAAATGCATTCGACCATTATTTCCGGCGGTTACCATGATGAAACTTGACATTTTAGCCATTTCCGGCATGCATGTAAATTATTAGCCGATTTGAAAGTTTTCATATTTTTATCTCCAAATGGTTCATTTCCATAGGTTAACCCCTTTGGAAATCGACAAATTTTGAAGAGAAAATTGAAAATTTTGAAATGGGATAATATTTGACGTGTATGTTGGAAATGGCTAAAAATTAAGGTTTCACCATGTTAAGCCATTGAAATAATAAGCAAATGAAGTTAAAAAATACTTTTTAACACGCTAAAACTATATCAAGTAAAATTAATTTTTAAATGCATTCGACCATTATTTCCGGCGGTTACCATGATGAAACTTGACATTTTAGCCATTTCCGGCATGCATGTAAATTATTAGCCGATTTGAAAGTTTTCATATTTTTATCTCCAAATGGTTCATTTCCATAGGTTAACCCCTTTGGAAATCGACAAATTTTGAAGAGAAAATTGAAAATTTTGAAATGGGATAATATTTGACGTGTATGTTGGAAATGGCTAAAAATTAAGGTTTCACCATGTTAAGCCATTCAAATAATAAGCAAATGAAGTTAAAAAATACTTCTTAACACGCTAAAACTATATCAAGTAAAATTAATTTTTAAATGCATTCGACCATTATTTCCGGCGGTTACCATGATGAAACTTGACATTTTAGCCATTTCCGGCATGCATGTAAATTATTAGCCGATTTGAAAGTTTTCATATTTTTATCTCCAAATGGTTCATTTCCATAGGTTAACCCCTTTGGAAATCGACAAATTTTGAAGAGAAAATTGAAAATTTTGAAATGGGATAATATTTGACGTGTATGTTGGAAATGGCTAAAAATTAAGGTTTCACCATGTTAAGCCATTGAAATAATAAGCAAATGAAGTTAAAAAATACTTTTTAACACGCTAAAACTATATCAAGTAAAATTAATTTTTAAATGCATTCGACCATTATTTCCGGCGGTTACCATGATGAAACTTGACATTTTAGCCATTTCCGACATGCATGTAAATTATTAGCCGATTTGAAAGTTTTCATATTTTTATCTCCAAATGGTTCATTTCCATAGGTTAACCCCTTTGGAAATCGACAAATTTTGAAGAGAAAATTGAAAATTTTGAAATGGGATAATATTTGACGTGTATGTTGGAAATGGCTAAAAATTAAGGTTTCACCATGTTAAGCCATTGAAATAATAAGCAAATGAAGTTAAAAAATACTTTTTAACACGCTAAAACTATATCAAGTAAAATTAATTTTTAAATGCATTCGACCATTATTTCCGGCGGTTACCATGATGAAACTTGACATTTTAGCCATTTCCGGCATGCATGTAAATTATTAGCCGATTTGAAAGTTTTCATATTTTTATCTCCAAATGGTTCATTTCCATAGGTTAACCCCTTTGGAAATCGACAAATTTTGAAGAGAAAATTGAAAATTTTGAAATGGGATAATATTTGACGTGTATGTTGGAAATGGCTAAAAATTAAGGTTTCACCATGTTAAGCCATTGAAATAATAAGCAAATGAAGTTAAAAAATACTTTTTAACACGCTAAAACTATATCAAGTAAAATTAATTTTTAAATGCATTCGACCATTATTTCCGGCGGTTACCATGATGAAACTTGACATTTTAGCCATTTCCGGCATGCATGTAAATTATTAGCCGATTTGAAAGTTTTCATATTTTTATCTCCAAATGGTTCATTTCCATAGGTTAACCCCTTTGGAAATCGACAAATTTTGAAGAGAAAATTGAAAATTTTGAAATGGGATAATATTTGACGTGTATGTTGGAAATGGCTAAAAATTAAGGTTTCACCATGTTAAGCCATTGAAATAATAAGCAAATGAAGTTAAAAAATACTTTTTAACACGCTAAAACTATATCAAGTAAAATTAATTTTTAAATGCATTCGACCATTATTTCCGGCGGTTACCATGATGAAACTTGACATTTTAGCCATTTCCGGCATGCATGTAAATTATTAGCCGATTTGAAAGTTTTCATATTTTTATCTCCAAATGGTTCATTTCCATAGGTTAACCCCTTTGGAAATCGACAAATTTTGAAGAGAAAATTGAAAATTTTGAAATGGGATAATATTTGACGTGTATGTTGGAAATGGCTAAAAATTAAGGTTTCACCATGTTAAGCCATTGAAATAATAAGCAAATGAAGTTAAAAAATACTTTTTAACACGCTAAAACTATATCAAGTAAAATTAATTTTTAAATGCATTCGACCATTATTTCCGGCGGTTACCATGATGAAACTTGACATTTTAGCCATTTCCGGCATGCATGTAAATTATTAGCCGATTTGAAAGTTTTCATATTTTTATCTCCAAATGGTTCATTTCCATAGGTTAACTCCTTTGGAAATCGACAAATTTTGAAGAGAAAATTGAAAATTTTGAAATGGGATAATATTTGACGTGTATGTTGGAAATGGCTAAAAATTAAGGTTTCACCATGTTAAGCCATTGAAATAATAAGCAAATGAAGTTAAAAAATACTTTTTAACACGCTAAAACTATATCAAGTAAAATTAATTTTTAAATGCATTCGACCATTATTTCCGGCGGTTACCATGATGAAACTTGACATTTTAGCCATTTCCGGCATGCATGTAAATTATTAGCCGATTTGAAAGTTTTCATATTTTTATCTCCAAATGGTTCATTTCCATAGGTTAACCCCTTTGGAAATCGACAAATTTTGAAGAGAAAATTGAAAATTTTGAAATGGGATAATATTTGACGTGTATGTTGGAAATGGCTAAAAATTAAGGTTTCACCATGTTAAGCCATTGAAATAATAAGCAAATGAAGTTAAAAAATACTTTTTAACACGCTAAAACTATATCAAGTAAAATTAATTTTTAAATGCATTCGACCATTATTTCCGGCGGTTACCATGATGAAACTTGACATTTTAGCCATTTCCGACATGCATGTAAATTATTAGCCGATTTGAAAGTTTTCGTATTTTTATCTCCAAATGGTTCATTTCCATAGGTTAACCCCTTTGGAAATCGACAAATTTTGAAGAGAAAATTGAAAATTTTGAAATGGGATAATATTTGACGTGTATGTTGGAAATGGCTAAAAATTAAGGTTTCACCATGTTAAGCCATTGAAATAATAAGCAAATGAAGTTAAAAAATACTTTTTAACACGCTAAAACTATATCAAGTAAAATTAATTTTTAAATGCATTCGACCATTATTTCCGGCGGTTACCATGATGAAACTTGACATTTTAGCCATTTCCGGCATGCATGTAAATTATTAGCCGATTTGAAAGTTTTCATATTTTTATCTCCAAATGGTTCATTTCCATAGGTTAACCCCTTTGGAAATCGACAAATTTTGAAGAGAAAATTGAAAATTTTGAAATGGGATAATATTTGACGTGTATGTTGGAAATGGCTAAAAATTAAGGTTTCACCATGTTAAGCCATTGAAATAATAAGCAAATGAAGTTAAAAAATACTTTTTAACACGCTAAAACTATATCAAGTAAAATTAATTTTTAAATGCATTCGACCATTATTTCCGGCGGTTACCATGATGAAACTTGACATTTTAGCCATTTCCGGCATGCATGTAAATTATTAGCCGATTTGAAAGTTTTCATATTTTTATCTCCAAATGGTTCATTTCCATAGGTTAACCCCTTTGGAAATCGACAAATTTTGAAGAGAAAATTGAAAATTTTGAAATGGGATAATATTTGACGTGTATGTTGGAAATGGCTAAAAATTAAGGTTTCACCATGTTAAGCCATTGAAATAATAAGCAAATGAAGTTAAAAAATACTTTTTAACACGCTAAAACTATATCAAGTAAAATTAATTTTTAAATGCATTCGACCATTATTTCCGGCGGTTACCATGATGAAACTTGACATTTTAGCCATTTCCGGCATGCATGTAAATTATTAGCCGATTTGAAAGTTTTCATATTTTTATCTCCAAATGGTTCATTTCCATAGGTTAACCCCTTTGGAAATCGACAAATTTTGAAGAGAAAATTGAAAATTTTGAAATGGGATAATATTTGACGTGTATGTTGGAAATGGCTAAAAATTAAGGTTTCACCATGTTAAGCCATTGAAATAATAAGCAAATGAAGTTAAAAAATACTTTTTAACACGCTAAAACTATATCAAGTAAAATTAATTTTTAAATGCATTCGACCATTATTTCCGGCGGTTACCATGATGAAACTTGACATTTTAGCCATTTCCGGCATGCATGTAAATTATTAGCCGATTTGAAAGTTTTCATATTTTTATCTCCAAATGGTTCATTTCCATAGGTTAACCCCTTTGGAAATCGACAAATTTTGAAGAGAAAATTGAAAATTTTGAAATGGGATAATATTTGACGTGTATGTTGGAAATGGCTAAAAATTAAGGTTTCACCATGTTAAGCCATTGAAATAATAAGCAAATGAAGTTAAAAAATACTTTTTAACACGCTAAAACTATATCAAGTAAAATTAATTTTTAAATGCATTCGACCATTATTTCCGGCGGTTACCATGATGAAACTTGACATTTTAGCCATTTCCGGCATGCATGTAAATTATTAGCCGATTTGAAAGTTTTCATATTTTTATCTCCAAATGGTTCATTTCCATAGGTTAACCCCTTTGGAAATCGACAAATTTTGAAGAGAAAATTGAAAATTTTGAAATGGGATAATATTTGACGTGTATGTTGGAAATGGCTAAAAATTAAGGTTTCACCATGTTAAGCCATTCAAATAATAAGCAAATGAAGTTAAAAAATACTTTTTAACACGCTAAAACTATATCAAGTAAAATTAATTTTTAAATGCATTCGACCATTATTTCCGGCGGTTACCATGATGAAACTTGACATTTTAGCCATTTCCGGCATGCATGTAAATTATTAGCCGATTTGAAAGTTTTCATATTTTTATCTCCAAATGGTTCATTTCCATAGGTTAACCCCTTTGGAAATCGACAAATTTTGAAGAGAAAATTGAAAATTTTGAAATGGGATAATATTTGACGTGTATGTTGGAAATGGCTAAAAATTAAGGTTTCACCATGTTAAGCCATTGAAATAATAAGCAAATGAAGTTAAAAAATACTTTTTAACACGCTAAAACTATATCAAGTAAAATTAATTTTTAAATGCATTCGACCATTATTTCCGGCGGTTACCATGATGAAACTTGACATTTTAGCCATTTCCGGCATGCATGTAAATTATTAGCCGATTTGAAAGTTTTCATATTTTTATCTCCAAATGGTTCATTTCCATAGGTTAACCCCTTTGGAAATCGACAAATTTTGAAGAGAAAATTGAAAATTTTGAAATGGGATAATATTTGACGTGTATGTTGGAAATGGCTAAAAATTAAGGTTTCACCATGTTAAGCCATTGAAATAATAAGCAAATGAAGTTAAAAAATACTTTTTAACACGCTAAAACTATATCAAGTAAAATTAATTTTTAAATGCATTCGACCATTATTTCCGGCGGTTACCATGATGAAACTTGACATTTTAGCCATTTCCGGCATGCATGTAAATTATTAGCCGATTTGAAAGTTTTCATATTTTTATCTCCAAATGGTTCATTTCCATAGGTTAACCCCTTTGGAAATCGACAAATTTTGAAGAGAAAATTGAAAATTTTGAAATGGGATAATATTTGACGTGTATGTTGGAAATGGCTAAAAATTAAGGTTTCACCATGTTAAGCCATTCAAATAATAAGCAAATGAAGTTAAAAAATACTTTTTAACACGCTAAAACTATATCAAGTAAAATTAATTTTTAAATGCATTCGACCATTATTTCCGGCGGTTACCATGATGAAACTTGACATTTTAGCCATTTCCGGCATGCATGTAAATTATTAGCCGATTTGAAAGTTTTCATATTTTTATCTCCAAATGGTTCATTTCCATAGGTTAACCCCTTTGGAAATCGACAAATTTTGAAGAGAAAATTGAAAATTTTGAAATGGGATAATATTTGACGTGTATGTTGGAAATGGCTAAAAATTAAGGTTTCACCATGTTAAGCCATTGAAATAATAAGCAAATGAAGTTAAAAAATACTTTTTAACACGCTAAAACTATATCAAGTAAAATTAATTTTTAAATGCATTCGACCATTATTTCCGGCGGTTACCATGATGAAACTTGACATTTTAGCCATTTCCGGCATGCATGTAAATTATTAGCCGATTTGAAAGTTTTCATATTTTTATCTCCAAATGGTTCATTTCCATAGGTTAACCCCTTTGGAAATCGACAAATTTTGAAGAGAAAATTGAAAATTTTGAAATGGGATAATATTTGACGTGTATGTTGGAAATGGCTAAAAATTAAGGTTTCACCATGTTAAGCCATTGAAATAATAAGCAAATGAAGTTAAAAAATACTTTTTAACACGCTAAAACTATATCAAGTAAAATTAATTTTTAAATGCATTCGACCATTATTTCCGGCGGTTACCATGATGAAACTTGACATTTTAGCCATTTCCGGCATGCATGTAAATTATTAGCCGATTTGAAAGTTTTCATATTTTTATCTCCAAATGGTTCATTTCCATAGGTTAACCCCTTTGGAAATCGACAAATTTTGAAGAGAAAATTGAAAATTTTGAAATGGGATAATATTTGACGTGTATGTTGGAAATGGCTAAAAATTAAGGTTTCACCATGTTAAGCCATTCAAATAATAAGCAAATGAAGTTAAAAAATACTTTTTAACACGCTAAAACTATATCAAGTAAAATTAATTTTTAAATGCATTCGACCATTATTTCCGGCGGTTACCATGATGAAACTTGACATTTTAGCCATTTCCGGCATGCATGTCAATTATTAGCCGATTTGAAAGTTTTCATATTTTTATCTCCAAATGGTTCATTTCCATAGGTTAACCCCTTTGGAAATCGACAAATTTTGAAGAGAAAATTGAAAATTTTGAAATGGGATAATATTTGACGTGTATGTTGGAAATGGCTAAAAATTAAGGTTTCACCATGTTAAGCCATTGAAATAATAAGCAAATGAAGTTAAAAAATACTTTTTAACACGCTAAAACTATATCAAGTAAAATTAATTTTTAAATGCATTCGACCATTATTTCCGGCGGTTACCATGATGAAACTTGACATTTTAGCCATTTCCGGCATGCATGTAAATTATTAGCCGATTTGAAAGTTTTCATATTTTTATCTCCAAATGGTTCATTTCCATAGGTTAACCCCTTTGGAAATCGACAAATTTTGAAGAGAAAATTGAAAATTTTGAAATGGGATAATATTTGACGTGTATGTTGGAAATGGCTAAAAATTAAGGTTTCACCATGTTAAGCCATTGAAATAATAAGCAAATGAAGTTAAAAAATACTTTTTAACACGCTAAAACTATATCAAGTAAAATTAATTTTTAAATGCATTCGACCATTATTTCCGGCGGTTACCATGATGAAACTTGACATTTTAGCCATTTCCGGCATGCATGTAAATTATTAGCCGATTTGAAAGTTTTCATATTTTTATCTCCAAATGGTTCATTTCCATAGGTTAACCCCTTTGGAAATCGACAAATTTTGAAGAGAAAATTGAAAATTTTGAAATGGGATAATATTTGACGTGTATGTTGGAAATGGCTAAAAATTAAGGTTTCACCATGTTAAGCCATTGAAATAATAAGCAAATGAAGTTAAAAAATACTTTTTAACACGCTAAAACTATATCAAGTAAAATTAATTTTTAAATGCATTCGACCATTATTTCCGGCGGTTACCATGATGAAACTTGACATTTTAGCCATTTCCGGCATGCATGTAAATTATTAGCCGATTTGAAAGTTTTCATATTTTTATCTCCAAATGGTTCATTTCCATAGGTTAACCCCTTTGGAAATCGACAAATTTTGAAGAGAAAATTGAAAATTTTGAAATGGGATAATATTTGACGTGTATGTTGGAAATGGCTAAAAATTAAGGTTTCACCATGTTAAGCCATTGAAATAATAAGCAAATGAAGTTAAAAAATACTTTTTAACACGCTAAAACTATATCAAGTAAAATTAATTTTTAAATGCATTCGACCATTATTTCCGGCGGTTACCATGATGAAACTTGACATTTTAGCCATTTCCGGCATGCATGTAAATTATTAGCCGATTTGAAAGTTTTCATATTTTTATCTCCAAATGGTTCATTTCCATAGGTTAACCCCTTTGGAAATCGACAAATTTTGAAGAGAAAATTGAAAATTTTGAAATGGGATAATATTTGACGTGTATGTTGGAAATGGCTAAAAATTAAGGTTTCACCATGTTAAGCCATTGAAATAATAAGCAAATGAAGTTAAAAAATACTTTTTAACACGCTAAAACTATATCAAGTAAAATTAATTTTTAAATGCATTCGACCATTATTTCCGGCGGTTACCATGATGAAACTTGACATTTTAGCCATTTCCGGCATGCATGTAAATTATTAGCCGATTTGAAAGTTTTCATATTTTTATCTCCAAATGGTTCATTTCCATAGGTTAACCCCTTTGGAAATCGACAAATTTTGAAGAGAAAATTGAAAATTTTGAAATGGGATAATATTTGACGTGTATGTTGGAAATGGCTAAAAATTAAGGTTTCACCATGTTAAGCCATTGAAATAATAAGCAAATGAAGTTAAAAAATACTTTTTAACACGCTAAAACTATATCAAGTAAAATTAATTTTTAAATGCATTCGACCATTATTTCCGGCGGTTACCATGATGAAACTTGACATTTTAGCCATTTCCGGCATGCATGTAAATTATTAGCCGATTTGAAAGTTTTCATATTTTTATCTCCAAATGGTTCATTTCCATAGGTTAACCCCTTTGGAAATCGACAAATTTTGAAGAGAAAATTGAAAATTTTGAAATGGGATAATATTTGACGTGTATGTTGGAAATGGCTAAAAATTAAGGTTTCACCATGTTAAGCCATTGAAATAATAAGCAAATGAAGTTAAAAAATACTTTTTAACACGCTAAAACTATATCAAGTAAAATTAATTTTTAAATGCATTCGACCATTATTTCCGGCGGTTACCATGATGAAACTTGACATTTTAGCCATTTCCGGCATGCATGTAAATTATTAGCCGATTTGAAAGTTTTCATATTTTTATCTCCAAATGGTTCATTTCCATAGGTTAACCCCTTTGGAAATCGACAAATTTTGAAGAGAAAATTGAAAATTTTGAAATGGGATAATATTTGACGTGTATGTTGGAAATGGCTAAAAATTAAGGTTTCACCATGTTAAGCCATTGAAATAATAAGCAAATGAAGTTAAAAAATACTTTTTAACACGCTAAAACTATATCAAGTAAAATTAATTTTTAAATGCATTCGACCATTATTTCCGGCGGTTACCATGATGAAACTTGACATTTTAGCCATTTCCGGCATGCATGTAAATTATTAGCCGATTTGAAAGTTTTCATATTTTTATCTCCAAATGGTTCATTTCCATAGGTTAACCCCTTTGGAAATCGACAAATTTTGAAGAGAAAATTGAAAATTTTGAAATGGGATAATATTTGACGTGTATGTTGGAAATGGCTAAAAATTAAGGTTTCACCATGTTAAGCCATTGAAATAATAAGCAAATGAAGTTAAAAAATACTTTTTAACACGCTAAAACTATATCAAGTAAAATTAATTTTTAAATGCATTCGACCATTATTTCCGGCGGTTACCATGATGAAACTTGACATTTTAGCCATTTCCGGCATGCATGTAAATTATTAGCCGATTTGAAAGTTTTCATATTTTTATCTCCAAATGGTTCATTTCCATAGGTTAACCCCTTTGGAAATCGACAAATTTTGAAGAGAAAATTGAAAATTTTGAAATGGGATAATATTTGACGTGTATGTTGGAAATGGCTAAAAATTAAGGTTTCACCATGTTAAGCCATTGAAATAATAAGCAAATGAAGTTAAAAAATACTTTTTAACACGCTAAAACTATATCAAGTAAAATTAATTTTTAAATGCATTCGACCATTATTTCCGGCGGTTACCATGATGAAACTTGACATTTTAGCCATTTCCGGCATGCATGTAAATTATTAGCCGATTTGAAAGTTTTCATATTTTTATCTCCAAATGGTTCATTTCCATAGGTTAACCCCTTTGGAAATCGACAAATTTTGAAGAGAAAATTGAAAATTTTGAAATGGGATAATATTTGACGTGTATGTTGGAAATGGCTAAAAATTAAGGTTTCACCATGTTAAGCCATTGAAATAATAAGCAAATGAAGTTAAAAAATACTTTTTAACACGCTAAAACTATATCAAGTAAAATTAATTTTTAAATGCATTCGACCATTATTTCCGGCGGTTACCATGATGAAACTTGACATTTTAGCCATTTCCGGCATGCATGTAAATTATTAGCCGATTTGAAAGTTTTCATATTTTTATCTCCAAATGGTTCATTTCCATAGGTTAACCCCTTTGGAAATCGACAAATTTTGAAGAGAAAATTGAAAATTTTGAAATGGGATAATATTTGACGTGTATGTTGGAAATGGCTAAAAATTAAGGTTTCACCATGTTAAGCCATTGAAATAATAAGCAAATGAAGTTAAAAAATACTTTTTAACACGCTAAAACTATATCAAGTAAAATTAATTTTTAAATGCATTCGACCATTATTTCCGGCGGTTACCATGATGAAACTTGACATTTTAGCCATTTCCGGCATGCATGTAAATTATTAGCCGATTTGAAAGTTTTCATATTTTTATCTCCAAATGGTTCATTTCCATAGGTTAACCCCTTTGGAAATCGACAAATTTTGAAGAGAAAATTGAAAATTTTGAAATGGGATAATATTTGACGTGTATGTTGGAAATGGCTAAAAATTAAGGTTTCACCATGTTAAGCCATTGAAATAATAAGCAAATGAAGTTAAAAAATACTTTTTAACACGCTAAAACTATATCAAGTAAAATTAATTTTTAAATGCATTCGACCATTATTTCCGGCGGTTACCATGATGAAACTTGACATTTTAGCCATTTCCGGCATGCATGTAAATTATTAGCCGATTTGAAAGTTTTCATATTTTTATCTCCAAATGGTTCATTTCCATAGGTTAACCCCTTTGGAAATCGACAAATTTTGAAGAGAAAATTGAAAATTTTGAAATGGGATAATATTTGACGTGTATGTTGGAAATGGCTAAAAATTAAGGTTTCACCATGTTAAGCCATTGAAATAATAAGCAAATGAAGTTAAAAAATACTTTTTAACACGCTAAAACTATATCAAGTAAAATTAATTTTTAAATGCATTCGACCATTATTTCCGGCGGTTACCATGATGAAACTTGACATTTTAGCCATTTCCGGCATGCATGTAAATTATTAGCCGATTTGAAAGTTTTCATATTTTTATCTCCAAATGGTTCATTTCCATAGGTTAACCCCTTTGGAAATCGACAAATTTTGAAGAGAAAATTGAAAATTTTGAAATGGGATAATATTTGACGTGTATGTTGGAAATGGCTAAAAATTAAGGTTTCACCATGTTAAGCCATTGAAATAATAAGCAAATGAAGTTAAAAAATACTTTTTAACACGCTAAAACTATATCAAGTAAAATTAATTTTTAAATGCATTCGACCATTATTTCCGGCGGTTACCATGATGAAACTTGACATTTTAGCCATTTCCGGCATGCATGTAAATTATTAGCCGATTTGAAAGTTTTCATATTTTTATCTCCAAATGGTTCATTTCCATAGGTTAACCCCTTTGGAAATCGACAAATTTTGAAGAGAAAATTGAAAATTTTGAAATGGGATAATATTTGACGTGTATGTTGGAAATGGCTAAAAATTAAGGTTTCACCATGTTAAGCCATTGAAATAATAAGCAAATGAAGTTAAAAAATACTTTTTAACACGCTAAAACTATATCAAGTAAAATTAATTTTTAAATGCATTCGACCATTATTTCCGGCGGTTACCATGATGAAACTTGACATTTTAGCCATTTCCGGCATGCATGTCAATTATTAGCCGATTTGAAAGTTTTCATATTTTTATCTCCAAATGGTTCATTTCCATAGGTTAACCCCTTTGGAAATCGACAAATTTTGAAGAGAAAATTGAAAATTTTGAAATGGGATAATATTTGACGTGTATGTTGGAAATGGCTAAAAATTAAGGTTTCACCATGTTAAGCCATTGAAATAATAAGCAAATGAAGTTAAAAAATACTTTTTAACACGCTAAAACTATATCAAGTAAAATTAATTTTTAAATGCATTCGACCATTATTTCCGGCGGTTACCATGATGAAACTTGACATTTTAGCCATTTCCGGCATGCATGTAAATTATTAGCCGATTTGAAAGTTTTCATATTTTTATCTCCAAATGGTTCATTTCCATAGGTTAACCCCTTTGGAAATCGACAAATTTTGAAGAGAAAATTGAAAATTTTGAAATGGGATAATATTTGACGTGTATGTTGGAAATGGCTAAAAATTAAGGTTTCACCATGTTAAGCCATTGAAATAATAAGCAAATGAAGTTAAAAAATACTTTTTAACACGCTAAAACTATATCAAGTAAAATTAATTTTTAAATGCATTCGACCATTATTTCCGGCGGTTACCATGATGAAACTTGACATTTTAGCCATTTCCGGCATGCATGTAAATTATTAGCCGATTTGAAAGTTTTCATATTTTTATCTCCAAATGGTTCATTTCCATAGGTTAACCCCTTTGGAAATCGACAAATTTTGAAGAGAAAATTGAAAATTTTGAAATGGGATAATATTTGACGTGTATGTTGGAAATGGCTAAAAATTAAGGTTTCACCATGTTAAGCCATTGAAATAATAAGCAAATGAAGTTAAAAAATACTTTTTAACACGCTAAAACTATATCAAGTAAAATTAATTTTTAAATGCATTCGACCATTATTTCCGGCGGTTACCATGATGAAACTTGACATTTTAGCCATTTCCGGCATGCATGTCAATTATTAGCCGATTTGAAAGTTTTCATATTTTTATCTCCAAATGGTTCATTTCCATAGGTTAACCCCTTTGGAAATCGACAAATTTTGAAGAGAAAATTGAAAATTTTGAAATGGGATAATATTTGACGTGTATGTTGGAAATGGCTAAAAATTAAGGTTTCACCATGTTAAGCCATTGAAATAATAAGCAAATGAAGTTAAAAAATACTTTTTAACACGCTAAAACTATATCAAGTAAAATTAATTTTTAAATGCATTCGACCATTATTTCCGGCGGTTACCATGATGAAACTTGACATTTTAGCCATTTCCGGCATGCATGTAAATTATTAGCCGATTTGAAAGTTTTCATATTTTTATCTCCAAATGGTTCATTTCCATAGGTTAACCCCTTTGGAAATCGACAAATTTTGAAGAGAAAATTGAAAATTTTGAAATGGGATAATATTTGACGTGTATGTTGGAAATGGCTAAAAATTAAGGTTTCACCATGTTAAGCCATTGAAATAATAAGCAAATGAAGTTAAAAAATACTTTTTAACACGCTAAAACTATATCAAGTAAAATTAATTTTTAAATGCATTCGACCATTATTTCCGGCGGTTACCATGATGAAACTTGACATTTTAGCCATTTCCGGCATGCATGTAAATTATTAGCCGATTTGAAAGTTTTCATATTTTTATCTCCAAATGGTTCATTTCCATAGGTTAACCCCTTTGGAAATCGACAAATTTTGAAGAGAAAATTGAAAATTTTGAAATGGGATAATATTTGACGTGTATGTTGGAAATGGCTAAAAATTAAGGTTTCACCATGTTAAGCCATTGAAATAATAAGCAAATGAAGTTAAAAAATACTTTTTAACACGCTAAAACTATATCAAGTAAAATTAATTTTTAAATGCATTCGACCATTATTTCCGGCGGTTACCATGATGAAACTTGACATTTTAGCCATTTCCGGCATGCATGTAAATTATTAGCCGATTTGAAAGTTTTCATATTTTTATCTCCAAATGGTTCATTTCCATAGGTTAACCCCTTTGGAAATCGACAAATTTTGAAGAGAAAATTGAAAATTTTGAAATGGGATAATATTTGACGTGTATGTTGGAAATGGCTAAAAATTAAGGTTTCACCATGTTAAGCCATTGAAATAATAAGCAAATGAAGTTAAAAAATACTTTTTAACACGCTAAAACTATATCAAGTAAAATTAATTTTTAAATGCATTCGACCATTATTTCCGGCGGTTACCATGATGAAACTTGACATTTTAGCCATTTCCGGCATGCATGTAAATTATTAGCCGATTTGAAAGTTTTCATATTTTTATCTCCAAATGGTTCATTTCCATAGGTTAACCCCTTTGGAAATCGACAAATTTTGAAGAGAAAATTGAAAATTTTGAAATGGGATAATATTTGACGTGTATGTTGGAAATGGCTAAAAATTAAGGTTTCACCATGTTAAGCCATTGAAATAATAAGCAAATGAAGTTAAAAAATACTTTTTAACACGCTAAAACTATATCAAGTAAAATTAATTTTTAAATGCATTCGACCATTATTTCCGGCGGTTACCATGATGAAACTTGACATTTTAGCCATTTCCGGCATGCATGTAAATTTTTAGCCGATTTGAAAGTTTTCATATTTTTATCTCCAAATGGTTCATTTCCATAGGTTAACCCCTTTGGAAATCGACAAATTTTGAAGAGAAAATTGAAAATTTTGAAATGGGATAATATTTGACGTGTATGTTGGAAATGGCTAAAAATTAAGGTTTCACCATGTTAAGCCATTGAAATAATAAGCAAATGAAGTTAAAAAATACTTTTTAACACGCTAAAACTATATCAAGTAAAATTAATTTTTAAATGCATTCGACCATTATTTCCGGCGGTTACCATGATGAAACTTGACATTTTAGCCATTTCCGGCATGCATGTAAATTATTAGCCGATTTGAAAGTTTTCATATTTTTATCTCCAAATGGTTCATTTCCATAGGTTAACCCCTTTGGAAATCGACAAATTTTGAAGAGAAAATTGAAAATTTTGAAATGGGATAATATTTGACGTGTATGTTGGAAATGGCTAAAAATTAAGGTTTCACCATGTTAAGCCATTGAAATAATAAGCAAATGAAGTTAAAAAATACTTTTTAACACGCTAAAACTATATCAAGTAAAATTAATTTTTAAATGCATTCGACCATTATTTCCGGCGGTTACCATGATGAAACTTGACATTTTAGCCATTTCCGGCATGCATGTAAATTATTAGCCGATTTGAAAGTTTTCATATTTTTATCTCCAAATGGTTCATTTCCATAGGTTAACCCCTTTGGAAATCGACAAATTTTGAAGAGAAAATTGAAAATTTTGAAATGGGATAATATTTGACGTGTATGTTGGAAATGGCTAAAAATTAAGGTTTCACCATGTTAAGCCATTGAAATAATAAGCAAATGAAGTTAAAAAATACTTTTTAACACGCTAAAACTATATCAAGTAAAATTAATTTTTAAATGCATTCGACCATTATTTCCGGCGGTTACCATGATGAAACTTGACATTTTAGCCATTTCCGGCATGCATGTAAATTATTAGCCGATTTGAAAGTTTTCATATTTTTATCTCCAAATGGTTCATTTCCATAGGTTAACCCCTTTGGAAATCGACAAATTTTGAAGAGAAAATTGAAAATTTTGAAATGGGATAATATTTGACGTGTATGTTGGAAATGGCTAAAAATTAAGGTTTCACCATGTTAAGCCATTGAAATAATAAGCAAATGAAGTTAAAAAATACTTTTTAACACGCTAAAACTATATCAAGTAAAATTAATTTTTAAATGCATTCGACCATTATTTCCGGCGGTTACCATGATGAAACTTGACATTTTAGCCATTTCCGGCATGCATGTAAATTATTAGCCGATTTGAAAGTTTTCATATTTTTATCTCCAAATGGTTCATTTCCATAGGTTAACCCCTTTGGAAATCGACAAATTTTGAAGAGAAAATTGAAAATTTTGAAATGGGATAATATTTGACGTGTATGTTGGAAATGGCTAAAAATTAAGGTTTCACCATGTTAAGCCATTGAAATAATAAGCAAATGAAGTTAAAAAATACTTTTTAACACGCTAAAACTATATCAAGTAAAATTAATTTTTAAATGCATTCGACCATTATTTCCGGCGGTTACCATGATGAAACTTGACATTTTAGCCATTTCCGGCATGCATGTAAATTATTAGCCGATTTGAAAGTTTTCATATTTTTATCTCCAAATGGTTCATTTCCATAGGTTAACCCCTTTGGAAATCGACAAATTTTGAAGAGAAAATTGAAAATTTTGAAATGGGATAATATTTGACGTGTATGTTGGAAATGGCTAAAAATTAAGGTTTCACCATGTTAAGCCATTGAAATAATAAGCAAATGAAGTTAAAAAATACTTTTTAACACGCTAAAACTATATCAAGTAAAATTAATTTTTAAATGCATTCGACCATTATTTCCGGCGGTTACCATGATGAAACTTGACATTTTAGCCATTTCCGGCATGCATGTAAATTATTAGCCGATTTGAAAGTTTTCATATTTTTATCTCCAAATGGTTCATTTCCATAGGTTAACCCCTTTGGAAATCGACAAATTTTGAAGAGAAAATTGAAAATTTTGAAATGGGATAATATTTGACGTGTATGTTGGAAATGGCTAAAAATTAAGGTTTCACCATGTTAAGCCATTGAAATAATAAGCAAATGAAGTTAAAAAATACTTTTTAACACGCTAAAACTATATCAAGTAAAATTAATTTTTAAATGCATTCGACCATTATTTCCGGCGGTTACCATGATGAAACTTGACATTTTAGCCATTTCCGGCATGCATGTAAATTATTAGCCGATTTGAAAGTTTTCATATTTTTATCTCCAAATGGTTCATTTCCATAGGTTAACCCCTTTGGAAATCGACAAATTTTGAAGAGAAAATTGAAAATTTTGAAATGGGATAATATTTGACGTGTATGTTGGAAATGGCTAAAAATTAAGGTTTCACCATGTTAAGCCATTGAAATAATAAGCAAATGAAGTTAAAAAATACTTTTTAACACGCTAAAACTATATCAAGTAAAATTAATTTTTAAATGCATTCGACCATTATTTCCGGCGGTTACCATGATGAAACTTGACATTTTAGCCATTTCCGGCATGCATGTAAATTATTAGCCGATTTGAAAGTTTTCATATTTTTATCTCCAAATGGTTCATTTCCATAGGTTAACCCCTTTGGAAATCGACAAATTTTGAAGAGAAAATTGAAAATTTTGAAATGGGATAATATTTGACGTGTATGTTGGAAATGGCTAAAAATTAAGGTTTCACCATGTTAAGCCATTGAAATAATAAGCAAATGAAGTTAAAAAATACTTTTTAACACGCTAAAACTATATCAAGTAAAATTAATTTTTAAATGCATTCGACCATTATTTCCGGCGGTTACCATGATGAAACTTGACATTTTAGCCATTTCCGGCATGCATGTCAATTATTAGCCGATTTGAAAGTTTTCATATTTTTATCTCCAAATGGTTCATTTCCATAGGTTAACCCCTTTGGAAATCGACAAATTTTGAAGAGAAAATTGAAAATTTTGAAATGGGATAATATTTGACGTGTATGTTGGAAATGGCTAAAAATTAAGGTTTCACCATGTTAAGCCATTGAAATAATAAGCAAATGAAGTTAAAAAATACTTTTTAACACGCTAAAACTATATCAAGTAAAATTAATTTTTAAATGCATTCGACCATTATTTCCGGCGGTTACCATGATGAAACTTGACATTTTAGCCATTTCCGGCATGCATGTAAATTATTAGCCGATTTGAAAGTTTTCATATTTTTATCTCCAAATGGTTCATTTCCATAGGTTAACTCCTTTGGAAATCGACAAATTTTGAAGAGAAAATTGAAAATTTTGAAATGGGATAATATTTGACGTGTATGTTGGAAATGGCTAAAAATTAAGGTTTCACCATGTTAAGCCATTCAAATAATAAGCAAATGAAGTTAAAAAATACTTTTTAACACGCTAAAACTATATCAAGTAAAATTAATTTTTAAATGCATTCGACCATTATTTCCAGCGGTTACCATGATGAAACTTGACATTTTAGCCATTTCCGGCATGCATGTAAATTATTAGCCGATTTGAAAGTTTTCATATTTTTATCTCCAAATGGTTCATTTCCATAGGTTAACCCCTTTGGAAATCGACAAATTTTGAAGAGAAAATTGAAAATTTTGAAATGGGATAATATTTGACGTGTATGTTGGAAATGGCTAAAAATTAAGGTTTCACCATGTTAAGCCATTGAAATAATAAGCAAATGAAGTTAAAAAATACTTTTTAACACGCTAAAACTATATCAAGTAAAATTAATTTTTAAATGCATTCGACCATTATTTCCGGCGGTTACCATGATGAAACTTGACATTTTAGCCATTTCCGGCATGCATGTAAATTATTAGCCGATTTGAAAGTTTTCATATTTTTATCTCCAAATGGTTCATTTCCATAGGTTAACCCCTTTGGAAATCGACAAATTTTGAAGAGAAAATTGAAAATTTTGAAATGGGATAATATTTGACGTGTATGTTGGAAATGGCTAAAAATTAAGGTTTCACCATGTTAAGCCATTGAAATAATAAGCAAATGAAGTTAAAAAATACTTTTTAACACGCTAAAACTATATCAAGTAAAATTAATTTTTAAATGCATTCGACCATTATTTCCGGCGGTTACCATGATGAAACTTGACATTTTAGCCATTTCCGGCATGCATGTAAATTATTAGCCGATTTGAAAGTTTTCATATTTTTATCTCCAAATGGTTCATTTCCATAGGTTAACTCCTTTGGAAATCGACAAATTTTGAAGAGAAAATTGAAAATTTTGAAATGGGATAATATTTGACGTGTATGTTGGAAATGGCTAAAAATTAAGGTTTCACCATGTTAAGCCATTCAAATAATAAGCAAATGAAGTTAAAAAATACTTCTTAACACGCTAAAACTATATCAAGTAAAATTAATTTTTAAATGCATTCGACCATTATTTCCGGCGGTTACCATGATGAAACTTGACATTTTAGCCATTTCCGGCATGCATGTAAATTATTAGCCGATTTGAAAGTTTTCATATTTTTATCTCCAAATGGTTCATTTCCATAGGTTAACCCCTTTGGAAATCGACAAATTTTGAAGAGAAAATTGAAAATTTTGAAATGGGATAATATTTGACGTGTATGTTGGAAATGGCTAAAAATTAAGGTTTCACCATGTTAAGCCATTGAAATAATAAGCAAATGAAGTTAAAAAATACTTTTTAACACGCTAAAACTATATCAAGTAAAATTAATTTTTAAATGCATTCGACCATTATTTCCGGCGGTTACCATGATGAAACTTGACATTTTAGCCATTTCCGGCATGCATGTCAATTATTAGCCGATTTGAAAGTTTTCATATTTTTATCTCCAAATGGTTCATTTCCATAGGTTAACCCCTTTGGAAATCGACAAATTTTGAAGAGAAAATTGAAAATTTTGAAATGGGATAATATTTGACGTGTATGTTGGAAATGGCTAAAAATTAAGGTTTCACCATGTTAAGCCATTCAAATAATAAGCAAATGAAGTTAAAAAATACTTTTTAACACGCTAAAACTATATCAAGTAAAATTAATTTTTAAATGCATTCGACCATTATTTCCGGCGGTTACCATGATGAAACTTGACATTTTAGCCATTTCCGGCATGCATGTAAATTATTAGCCGATTTGAAAGTTTTCATATTTTTATCTCCAAATGGTTCATTTCCATAGGTTAACCCCTTTGGAAATCGACAAATTTTGAAGAGAAAATTGAAAATTTTGAAATGGGATAATATTTGACGTGTATGTTGGAAATGGCTAAAAATTAAGGTTTCACCATGTTAAGCCATTCAAATAATAAGCAAATGAAGTTAAAAAATACTTTTTAACACGCTAAAACTATATCAAGTAAAATTAATTTTTAAATGCATTCGACCATTATTTCCGGCGGTTACCATGATGAAACTTGACATTTTAGCCATTTCCGGCATGCATGTAAATTATTAGCCGATTTGAAAGTTTTCATATTTTTATCTCCAAATGGTTCATTTCCATAGGTTAACCCCTTTGGAAATCGACAAATTTTGAAGAGAAAATTGAAAATTTTGAAATGGGATAATATTTGACGTGTATGTTGGAAATGGCTAAAAATTAAGGTTTCACCATGTTAAGCCATTGAAATAATAAGCAAATGAAGTTAAAAAATACTTTTTAACACGCTAAAACTATATCAAGTAAAATTAATTTTTAAATGCATTCGACCATTATTTCCGGCGGTTACCATGATGAAACTTGACATTTTAGCCATTTCCGGCATGCATGTAAATTATTAGCCGATTTGAAAGTTTTCATATTTTTATCTCCAAATGGTTCATTTCCATAGGTTAACCCCTTTGGAAATCGACAAATTTTGAAGAGAAAATTGAAAATTTTGAAATGGGATAATATTTGACGTGTATGTTGGAAATGGCTAAAAATTAAGGTTTCACCATGTTAAGCCATTGAAATAATAAGCAAATGAAGTTAAAAAATACTTTTTAACACGCTAAAACTATATCAAGTAAAATTAATTTTTAAATGCATTCGACCATTATTTCCGGCGGTTACCATGATGAAACTTGACATTTTAGCCATTTCCGGCATGCATGTCAATTATTAGCCGATTTGAAAGTTTTCATATTTTTATCTCCAAATGGTTCATTTCCATAGGTTAACCCCTTTGGAAATCGACAAATTTTGAAGAAAAAATTGAAAATTTTGAAATGGGATAATATTTGACGTGTATGTTGGAAATGGCTAAAAATTAAGGTTTCACCATGTTAAGCCATTGAAATAATAAGCAAATGAAGTTAAAAAATACTTTTTAACACGCTAAAACTATATCAAGTAAAATTAATTTTTAAATGCATTCGACCATTATTTCCGGCGGTTACCATGATGAAACTTGACATTTTAGCCATTTCCGGCATGCATGTAAATTATTAGCCGATTTGAAAGTTTTCATATTTTTATCTCCAAATGGTTCATTTCCATAGGTTAACCCCTTTGGAAATCGACAAATTTTGAAGAGAAAATTGAAAATTTTGAAATGGGATAATATTTGACGTGTATGTTGGAAATGGCTAAAAATTAAGGTTTCACCATGTTAAGCCATTGAAATAATAAGCAAATGAAGTTAAAAAATACTTTTTAACACGCTAAAACTATATCAAGTAAAATTAATTTTTAAATGCATTCGACCATTATTTCCGGCGGTTACCATGATGAAACTTGACATTTTAGCCATTTCCGGCATGCATGTAAATTATTAGCCGATTTGAAAGTTTTCATATTTTTATCTCCAAATGGTTCATTTCCATAGGTTAACCCCTTTGGAAATCGACAAATTTTGAAGAGAAAATTGAAAATTTTGAAATGGGATAATATTTGACGTGTATGTTGGAAATGGCTAAAAATTAAGGTTTCACCATGTTAAGCCATTGAAATAATAAGCAAATGAAGTTAAAAAATACTTTTTAACACGCTAAAACTATATCAAGTAAAATTAATTTTTAAATGCATTCGACCATTATTTCCGGCGGTTACCATGATGAAACTTGACATTTTAGCCATTTCCGGCATGCATGTAAATTATTAGCCGATTTGAAAGTTTTCATATTTTTATCTCCAAATGGTTCATTTCCATAGGTTAACCCCTTTGGAAATCGACAAATTTTGAAGAGAAAATTGAAAATTTTGAAATGGGATAATATTTGACGTGTATGTTGGAAATGGCTAAAAATTAAGGTTTCACCATGTTAAGCCATTCAAATAATAAGCAAATGAAGTTAAAAAATACTTTTTAACACGCTAAAACTATATCAAGTAAAATTAATTTTTAAATGCATTCGACCATTATTTCCGGCGGTTACCATGATGAAACTTGACATTTTAGCCATTTCCGGCATGCATGTAAATTATTAGCCGATTTGAAAGTTTTCATATTTTTATCTCCAAATGGTTCATTTCCATAGGTTAACCCCTTTGGAAATCGACAAATTTTGAAGAGAAAATTGAAAATTTTGAAATGGGATAATATTTGACGTGTATGTTGGAAATGGCTAAAAATTAAGGTTTCACCATGTTAAGCCATTCAAATAATAAGCAAATGAAGTTAAAAAATACTTCTTAACACGCTAAAACTATATCAAGTAAAATTAATTTTTAAATGCATTCGACCATTATTTCCGGCGGTTACCATGATGAAACTTGACATTTTAGCCATTTCCGGCATGCATGTAAATTATTAGCCGATTTGAAAGTTTTCATATTTTTATCTCCAAATGGTTCATTTCCATAGGTTAACCCCTTTGGAAATCGACAAATTTTGAAGAGAAAATTGAAAATTTTGAAATGGGATAATATTTGACGTGTATGTTGGAAATGGCTAAAAATTAAGGTTTCACCATGTTAAGCCATTGAAATAATAAGCAAATGAAGTTAAAAAATACTTTTTAACACGCTAAAACTATATCAAGTAAAATTAATTTTTAAATGCATTCGACCATTATTTCCGGCGGTTACCATGATGAAACTTGACATTTTAGCCATTTCCGGCATGCATGTAAATTATTAGCCGATTTGAAAGTTTTCATATTTTTATCTCCAAATGGTTCATTTCCATAGGTTAACCCCTTTGGAAATCGACAAATTTTGAAGAGAAAATTGAAAATTTTGAAATGGGATAATATTTGACGTGTATGTTGGAAATGGCTAAAAATTAAGGTTTCACCATGTTAAGCCATTGAAATAATAAGCAAATGAAGTTAAAAAATACTTTTTAACACGCTAAAACTATATCAAGTAAAATTAATTTTTAAATGCATTCGACCATTATTTCCGGCGGTTACCATGATGAAACTTGACATTTTAGCCATTTCCGGCATGCATGTAAATTATTAGCCGATTTGAAAGTTTTCATATTTTTATCTCCAAATGGTTCATTTCCATAGGTTAACCCCTTTGGAAATCGACAAATTTTGAAGAGAAAATTGAAAATTTTGAAATGGGATAATATTTGACGTGTATGTTGGAAATGGCTAAAAATTAAGGTTTCACCATGTTAAGCCATTCAAATAATAAGCAAATGAAGTTAAAAAATACTTCTTAACACGCTAAAACTATATCAAGTAAAATTAATTTTTAAATGCATTCGACCATTATTTCCGGCGGTTACCATGATGAAACTTGACATTTTAGCCATTTCCGGCATGCATGTAAATTATTAGCCGATTTGAAAGTTTTCATATTTTTATCTCCAAATGGTTCATTTCCATAGGTTAACCCCTTTGGAAATCGACAAATTTTGAAGAGAAAATTGAAAATTTTGAAATGGGATAATATTTGACGTGTATGTTGGAAATGGCTAAAAATTAAGGTTTCACCATGTTAAGCCATTGAAATAATAAGCAAATGAAGTTAAAAAATACTTTTTAACACGCTAAAACTATATCAAGTAAAATTAATTTTTAAATGCATTCGACCATTATTTCCGGCGGTTACCATGATGAAACTTGACATTTTAGCCATTTCCGGCATGCATGTAAATTATTAGCCGATTTGAAAGTTTTCATATTTTTATCTCCAAATGGTTCATTTCCATAGGTTAACCCCTTTGGAAATCGACAAATTTTGAAGAGAAAATTGAAAATTTTGAAATGGGATAATATTTGACGTGTATGTTGGAAATGGCTAAAAATTAAGGTTTCACCATGTTAAGCCATTGAAATAATAAGCAAATGAAGTTAAAAAATACTTTTTAACACGCTAAAACTATATCAAGTAAAATTAATTTTTAAATGCATTCGACCATTATTTCCGGCGGTTACCATGATGAAACTTGACATTTTAGCCATTTCCGGCATGCATGTAAATTATTAGCCGATTTGAAAGTTTTCATATTTTTATCTCCAAATGGTTCATTTCCATAGGTTAACCCCTTTGGAAATCGACAAATTTTGAAGAGAAAATTGAAAATTTTGAAATGGGATAATATTTGACGTGTATGTTGGAAATGGCTAAAAATTAAGGTTTCACCATGTTAAGCCATTGAAATAATAAGCAAATGAAGTTAAAAAATACTTTTTAACACGCTAAAACTATATCAAGTAAAATTAATTTTTAAATGCATTCGACCATTATTTCCGGCGGTTACCATGATGAAACTTGACATTTTAGCCATTTCCGGCATGCATGTAAATTATTAGCCGATTTGAAAGTTTTCATATTTTTATCTCCAAATGGTTCATTTCCATAGGTTAACCCCTTTGGAAATCGACAAATTTTGAAGAGAAAATTGAAAATTTTGAAATGGGATAATATTTGACGTGTATGTTGGAAATGGCTAAAAATTAAGGTTTCACCATGTTAAGCCATTGAAATAATAAGCAAATGAAGTTAAAAAATACTTTTTAACACGCTAAAACTATATCAAGTAAAATTAATTTTTAAATGCATTCGACCATTATTTCCGACGGTTACCATGATGAAACTTGACATTTTAGCCATTTCCGGCATGCATGTAAATTATTCGCCGATTTGAAAGTTTTCATATTTTTATCTCCAAATGGTTCATTTCCATAGGTTAACCCCTTTGGAAATCGACAAATTTTGAAGAGAAAATTGAAAATTTTGAAATGGGATAATATTTGACGTGTATGTTGGAAATGGCTAAAAATTAAGGTTTCACCATGTTAAGCCATTGAAATAATAAGCAAATGAAGTTAAAAAATACTTTTTAACACGCTAAAACTATATCAAGTAAAATTAATTTTTAAATGCATTCGACCATTATTTCCGGCGGTTACCATGATGAAACTTGACATTTTAGCCATTTCCGGCATGCATGTAAATTATTAGCCGATTTGAAAGTTTTCATATTTTTATCTCCAAATGGTTCATTTCCATAGGTTAACCCCTTTGGAAATCGACAAATTTTGAAGAGAAAATTGAAAATTTTGAAATGGGATAATATTTGACGTGTATGTTGGAAATGGCTAAAAATTAAGGTTTCACCATGTTAAGCCATTGAAATAATAAGCAAATGAAGTTAAAAAATACTTTTTAACACGCTAAAACTATATCAAGTAAAATTAATTTTTAAATGCATTCGACCATTATTTCCGGCGGTTACCATGATGAAACTTGACATTTTAGCCATTTCCGGCATGCATATAATGTCAATTATTAGCCGATTTGAAAGTTTTCATATTTTTATCTCCAAATGGTTCATTTCCATAGGTACTCTTTGGAAATCGACAAATTTTGAAGAGAAAATTGAAAATTTGGAAATGGGATAATATTTGACGTGTATGTTGGAAATGGCTAAAAATTAAGGTTTCACCATGTTAAGCCATTCAAATAATAAGCAAATGAAGTTAAAAAATACTTCTTAACACGCTAATACTATATCAAGTAAAATTAATTTTTAAATGCATTCGACCATTATTTCCGGCGGTTACCATGATGAAACTTGACATTTTAGCCATTTCCGGCATGCATGTAAATTATTAGCCGATTTGAAAGTTTTCATATTTTTATCTCCAAATGGTTCATTTCCATAGGTTAACCCCTTTGGAAATCGACAAATTTTGAAGAGAAAATTGAAAATTTTGAAATGGGATAATATTTGACGTGTATGTTGGAAATGGCTAAAAATTAAGGTTTCACCATGTTAAGCCATTGAAATAATAAGCAAATGAAGTTAAAAAATACTTTTTAACACGCTAAAACTATATCAAGTAAAATTAATTTTTAAATGCATTCGACCATTATTTCCGGCGGTTACCATGATGAAACTTGACATTTTAGCCATTTCCGGCATGCATGTCAATTATTAGCCGATTTGAAAGTTTTCATATTTTTATCTCCAAATGGTTCATTTCCATAGGTTAACCCCTTTGGAAATCGACAAATTTTGAAGAGAAAATTGAAAATTTTGAAATGGGATAATATTTGACGTGTATGTTGGAAATGGCTAAAAATTAAGGTTTCACCATGTTAAGCCATTGAAATAATAAGCAAATGAAGTTAAAAAATACTTTTTAACACGCTAAAACTATATCAAGTAAAATTAATTTTTAAATGCATTCGACCATTATTTCCGGCGGTTACCATGATGAAACTTGACATTTTAGCCATTTCCGGCATGCATGTAAATTATTAGCCGATTTGAAAGTTTTCATATTTTTATCTCCAAATGGTTCATTTCCATAGGTTAACCCCTTTGGAAATCGACAAATTTTGAAGAGAAAATTGAAAATTTTGAAATGGGATAATATTTGACGTGTATGTTGGAAATGGCTAAAAATTAAGGTTTCACCATGTTAAGCCATTGAAATAATAAGCAAATGAAGTTAAAAAATACTTTTTAACACGCTAAAACTATATCAAGTAAAATTAATTTTTAAATGCATTCGACCATTATTTCCAGCGGTTACCATGATGAAACTTGACATTTTAGCCATTTCCGGCATGCATGTCAATTATTAGCCGATTTGAAAGTTTTCATATTTTTATCTCCAAATGGTTCATTTCCATAGGTTAACCCCTTTGGAAATCGACAAATTTTGAAGAGAAAATTGAAAATTTTGAAATGGGATAATATTTGACGTGTATGTTGGAAATGGCTAAAAATTAAGGTTTCACCATGTTAAGCCATTCAAATAATAAGCAAATGAAGTTAAAAAATACTTCTTAACACGCTAAAACTATATCAAGTAAAATTAATTTTTAAATGCATTCGACCATTATTTCCGGCGGTTACCATGATGAAACTTGACATTTTAGCCATTTCCGGCATGCATGTAAATTATTAGCCGATTTGAAAGTTTTCATATTTTTATCTCCAAATGGTTCATTTCCATAGGTTAACCCCTTTGGAAATCGACAAATTTTGAAGAGAAAATTGAAAATTTTGAAATGGGATAATATTTGACGTGTATGTTGGAAATGGCTAAAAATTAAGGTTTCACCATGTTAAGCCATTGAAATAATAAGCAAATGAAGTTAAAAAATACTTTTTAACACGCTAAAACTATATCAAGTAAAATTAATTTTTAAATGCATTCGACCATTATTTCAGCCGGTTACCATGATGAAACTTGACATTTTAGCCATTTCCGGCATGCATGTCAATTATTAGCCGATTTGAAAGTTTTCATATTTTTATCTCCAAATGGTTCATTTCCATAGGTTAACCCCTTTGGAAATCGACAAATTTTGAAGAGAAAATTGAAAATTTTGAAATGGGATAATATTTGACGTGTATGTTGGAAATGGCTAAAAATTAAGGTTTCACCATGTTAAGCCATTCAAATAATAAGCAAATGAAGTTAAAAAATACTTTTTAACACACTAAAACTATATCAAGTAAAATTAATTTTTAAACGCATTCGACCATTATTTCAGCGGTTACCATGATGAAACTTGACATTTTAGCCATTTCCGGCATGCATGTAAATTATTAGCCGATTTGAAAGTTTTCATATTTTTATCTCCAAATGGTTCATTTCCATAGGTTAACCCCTTTGGAAATCGACAAATTTTGAAGAGAAAATTGAAAATTTTGAAATGGGATAATATTTGACGTGTATGTTGGAAATGGCTAAAAATTAAGGTTTCACCATGTTAAGCCATTGAAATAATAAGCAAATGAAGTTAAAAAATACTTTTTAACACGCTAAAACTATATCAAGTAAAATTAATTTTTAAATGCATTCGACCATTATTTCCAACGGTTACCATGATGAAACTTGACATTTTAGCCATTTCCGGCATGCATGTAAATTATTAGCCGATTTGAAAGTTTTCATATTTTTATCTCCAAATGGTTCATTTCCATAGGTTAACCCCTTTGGAAATCGACAAATTTTGAAGAGAAAATTGAAAATTTTGAAATGGGATAATATTTGACGTGTATGTTGGAAATGGCTAAAAATTAAGGTTTCACCATGTTAAGCCATTGAAATAATAAGCAAATGAAGTTAAAAAATACTTTTTAACACGCTAAAACTATATCAAGTAAAATTAATTTTTAAATGCATTCGACCATTATTTCCGGCGGTTACCATGATGAAACTTGACATTTTAGCCATTTCCAGCATGCATGTAAATTATTAGCCGATTTGAAAGTTTTCATATTTTTATCTCCAAATGGTTCATTTCCATAGGTACTCTTTGGAAATCGACAAATTTTGAAGAGAAAATTGAAAATTTGGAAATGGGATAATATTTGACGTGTATGTTGGAAATGGCTAAAAATTAAGGTTTCACCATGTTAAGCCATTCAAATAATAAGCAAATGAAGTTAAAAAATACTTCTTAACACGCTAAAACTATATCAAGTAAAATTAATTTTTAAATGCATTCGACCATTATTTCCAGCGGTTACCATGATGAAACTTGACATTTTAGCCATTTCCAGCATGCATGTAAATTATTAGCCGATTTGAAAGTTTTCATATTTTTATCTCCAAATGGTTCATTTCCATAGGTTAACTCCTTTGAAAATCGACAAATTTTGAAGAGAAAATTGAAAATTTTGAAATGGGATAATATTTGACGTGTATGTTGGAAATGGCTAAAAATTAAGGTTTCACCATGTTAAGCCATTGAAATAATAAGCAAATGAAGTTAAAAAATACTTTTTAACACGCTAAAACTATATCAAGTAAAATTAATTTTTAAATGCATTCGACCATTATTTCCGGCGGTTACCATGATGAAACTTGACATTTTAGCCATTTCCGGCATGCATGTAAATTATTAGCCGATTTGAAAGTTTTCATATTTTTATCTCCAAATGGTTCATTTCCATAGGTTAACCCCTTTGGAAATCGACAAATTTTGAAGAGAAAATTGAAAATTTTGAAATGGGATAATATTTGACGTGTATGTTAGAAATGGCTAAAAATTAAGGTTTCACCATGTTAAGCCATTGAAATAATAAGCAAATGAAGTTAAAAAATACTTTTTAACACGCTAAAACTATATCAAGTAAAATTAATTTTTAAATGCATTCGACCATTATTTCCGGCGGTTACCATGATGAAACTTGACATTTTAGCCATTTCCGGCATGCATGTCAATTATTAGCCGATTTGAAAGTTTTCATATTTTTATCTCCAAATGGTTCATTTCCATAGGTTAACCCCTTTGGAAATCGACAAATTTTGAAGAGAAAATTGAAAATTTTGAAATGGGATAATATTTGACGTGTATGTTGGAAATGGCTAAAAATTAAGGTTTCACCATGTTAAGCCATTCAAATAATAAGCAAATGAAGTTAAAAAATACTTCTTAACACGCTAAAACTATATCAAGTAAAATTAATTTTTAAATGCATTCGACCATTATTTCAGCGGTTACCATGATGAAACTTGACATTTTAGCCATTTCCAGCATGCATGTAAATTATTAGCCGATTTGAAAGTTTTCATATTTTTATCTCCAAATGGTTCATTTCCATAGGTTAACTCCTTTGAAAATCGACAAATTTTGAAGAGAAAATTGAAAATTTTGAAATGGGATAATATTTGACGTGTATGTTGGAAATGGCTAAAAATTAAGGTTTCACCATGTTAAGCCATTGAAATAATAAGCAAATGAAGTTAAAAAATACTTTTTAACACGCTAAAACTATATCAAGTAAAATTAATTTTTAAATGCATTCGACCATTATTTCAGCGGTTACCATGATGAAACTTGACATTTTAGCCATTTCCGGCATGCATGTCAATTATTAGCCGATTTGAAAGTTTTCATATTTTTATCTCCAAATGGTTCATTTCCATAGGTTAACCCCTTTGGAAATCGACAAATTTTGAAGAGAAAATTGAAAATTTTGAAATGGGATAATATTTGACGTGTATGTTGGAAATGGCTAAAAATTAAGGTTTCACCATGTTAAGCCATTGAAATAATAAGCAAATGAAGTTAAAAAATACTTTTTAACACGCTAAAACTATATCAAGTAAAATTAATTTTTAAATGCATTCGACCATTATTTCCGGCGGTTACCATGATGAAACTTGACATTTTAGCCATTTCCGGCATGCATGTCAATTATTAGCCGATTTGAAAGTTTTCATATTTTTATCTCCAAATGGTTCATTTCCATAGGTTAACTCCTTTGGAAATCGACAAATTTTGAAGAGAAAATTGAAAATTTTGAAATGGGATAATATTTGACGTGTATGTTGGAAATGGCTAAAAATTAAGGTTTCACCATGTTAAGCCATTGAAATAATAAGCAAATGAAGTTAAAAAATACTTTTTAACACACTAAAACTATATCAAGTAAAATTAATTTTTAAATGCATTCGACCATTATTTCCGGCGGTTACCATGATGAAACTTGACATTTTAGCCATTTCCGGCATGCATGTCAATTATTAGCCGATTTGAAAGTTTTCATATTTTTATCTCCAAATGGTTCATTTCCATAGGTTAACTCCTTTGGAAATCGACAAATTTTGAAGAGAAAATTGAAAATTTTGAAATGGGATAATATTTGACGTGTATGTTGGAAATGGCTAAAAATTAAGGTTTCACCATGTTAAGCCATTCAAATAATAAGCAAATGAAGTTAAAAAATACTTCTTAACACGCTAAAACTATATCAAGTAAAATTAATTTTTAAATGCATTCGACCATTATTTCCGGCGGTTACCATGATGAAACTTGACATTTTAGCCATTTCCGGCATGCATGTAAATTATTAGCCGATTTGAAAGTTTTCATATTTTTATCTCCAAATGGTTCATTTCCATAGGTTAACCCCTTTGGAAATCGACAAATTTTGAAGAGAAAATTGAAAATTTTGAAATGGGATAATATTTGACGTGTATGTTGGAAATGGCTAAAAATTAAGGTTTCACCATGTTAAGCCATTGAAATAATAAGCAAATGAAGTTAAAAAATACTTTTTAACACGCTAAAACTATATCAAGTAAAATTAATTTTTAAATGCATTCGACCATTATTTCGGCGGTTACCATGATGAAACTTGACATTTTAGCCATTTCCGGCATGCATGTCAATTATTAGCCGATTTGAAAGTTTTCATATTTTTATCTCCAAATGGTTCATTTCCATAGGTTAACCCCTTTGGAAATCGACAAATTTTGAAGAGAAAATTGAAAATTTTGAAATGGGATAATATTTGACGTGTATGTTGGAAATGGCTAAAAATTAAGGTTTCACCATGTTAAGCCATTGAAATAATAAGCAAATGAAGTTAAAAAATACTTTTTAACACGCTAAAACTATATCAAGTAAAATTAATTTTTAAATGCATTCGACCATTATTTCCACAGTTACCATGATGAAACTTGACATTTTAGCCATTTCCGCATGCATGTAAATTATTAGCCGATTTGAAAGTTTTCATATTTTTATCTCCAAATGGTTCATTTCCATAGGTTAACCCCTTTGGAAATCGACAAATTTTGAAGAGAAAATTGAAAATTTTGAAATGGGATAATATTTGACGTGTATGTTGGAAATGGCTAAAAATTAAGGTTTCACCATGTTAAGCCATTGAAATAATAAGCAAATGAAGTTAAAAAATACTTTTTAACACGCTAAAACTATATCAAGTAAAATTAATTTTTAAATGCATTCGACCATTATTTCCGGCGGTTACCATGATGAAACTTGACATTTTAGCCATTTCCGGCATGCATGTAAATTATTAGCCGATTTGAAAGTTTTCATATTTTTATCTCCAAATGGTTCATTTCCATAGGTTAACCCCTTTGGAAATCGACAAATTTTGAAGAGAAAATTGAAAATTTTGAAATGGGATAATATTTGACGTGTATGTTGGAAATGGCTAAAAATTAAGGTTTCACCATGTTAAGCCATTGAAATAATAAGCAAATGAAGTTAAAAAATACTTTTTAACACGCTAAAACTATATCAAGTAAAATTAATTTTTAAATGCATTCGACCATTATTTCCGGCGGTTACCATGATGAAACTTGACATTTTAGCCATTTCCAGCATGCATGTAAATTATTAGCCGATTTGAAAGTTTTCATATTTTTATCTCCAAATGGTTCATTTCCATAGGTTAACCCCTTTGGAAATCGACAAATTTTGAAGAGAAAATTGAAAATTTTGAAATGGGATAATATTTGACGTGTATGTTGGAAATGGCTAAAAATTAAGGTTTCACCATGTTAAGCCATTGAAATAATAAGCAAATGAAGTTAAAAAATACTTTTTAACACGCTAAAACTATATCAAGTAAAATTAATTTTTAAATGCATTCGACCATTATTTCCGGCGGTTACCATGATGAAACTTGACATTTTAGCCATTTCCGGCATGCATGTAAATTATTAGCCGATTTGAAAGTTTTCATATTTTTATCTCCAAATGGTTCATTTCCATAGGTTAACCCCTTTGGAAATCGACAAATTTTGAAGAGAAAATTGAAAATTTTGAAATGGGATAATATTTGACGTGTATGTTGGAAATGGCTAAAAATTAAGGTTTCACCATGTTAAGCCATTGAAATAATAAGCAAATGAAGTTAAAAAATACTTTTTAACACGCTAAAACTATATCAAGTAAAATTAATTTTTAAATGCATTCGACCATTATTTCCGGCGGTTACCATGATGAAACTTGACATTTTAGCCATTTCCGGCATGCATGTAAATTATTAGCCGATTTGAAAGTTTTCATATTTTTATCTCCAAATGGTTCATTTCCATAGGTTAACCCCTTTGGAAATCGACAAATTTTGAAGAGAAAATTGAAAATTTTGAAATGGGATAATATTTGACGTGTATGTTGGAAATGGCTAAAAATTAAGGTTTCACCATGTTAAGCCATTGAAATAATAAGCAAATGAAGTTAAAAAATACTTTTTAACACGCTAAAACTATATCAAGTAAAATTAATTTTTAAATGCATTCGACCATTATTTCCGGCGGTTACCATGATGAAACTTGACATTTTAGCCATTTCCGGCATGCATGTAAATTATTAGCCGATTTGAAAGTTTTCATATTTTTATCTCCAAATGGTTCATTTCCATAGGTTAACCCCTTTGGAAATCGACAAATTTTGAAGAGAAAATTGAAAATTTTGAAATGGGATAATATTTGACGTGTATGTTGGAAATGGCTAAAAATTAAGGTTTCACCATGTTAAGCCATTGAAATAATAAGCAAATGAAGTTAAAAAATACTTTTTAACACGCTAAAACTATATCAAGTAAAATTAATTTTTAAATGCATTCGACCATTATTTCCGGCGGTTACCATGATGAAACTTGACATTTTAGCCATTTCCGGCATGCATGTCAATTATTAGCCGATTTGAAAGTTTTCATATTTTTATCTCCAAATGGTTCATTTCCATAGGTTAACCCCTTTGGAAATCGACAAATTTTGAAGAGAAAATTGAAAATTTTGAAATGGGATAATATTTGACGTGTATGTTGGAAATGGCTAAAAATTAAGGTTTCACCATGTTAAGCCATTGAAATAATAAGCAAATGAAGTTAAAAAATACTTCTTAACACGCTAAAACTATATCAAGTAAAATTAATTTTTAAATGCATTCGACCATTATTTCCGGCGGTTACCATGATGAAACTTGACATTTTAGCCATTTCCAGCATGCATGTAAATTATTAGCCGATTTGAAAGTTTTCATATTTTTATCTCCAAATGGTTCATTTCCATAGGTTAACCCCTTTGGAAATCGACAAATTTTGAAGAGAAAATTGAAAATTTTGAAATGGGATAATATTTGACGTGTATGTTGGAAATGGCTAAAAATTAAGGTTTCACCATGTTAAGCCATTGAAATAATAAGCAAATGAAGTTAAAAAATACTTTTTAACACGCTAAAACTATATCAAGTAAAATTAATTTTTAAATGCATTCGACCATTATTTCCGGCGGTTACCATGATGAAACTTGACATTTTAGCCATTTCCGGCATGCATGTCAATTATTAGCCGATTTGAAAGTTTTCATATTTTTATCTCCAAATGGTTCATTTCCATAGGTTAACCCCTTTGGAAATCGACAAATTTTGAAGAGAAAATTGAAAATTTTGAAATGGGATAATATTTGACGTGTATGTTGGAAATGGCTAAAAATTAAGGTTTCACCATGTTAAGCCATTCAAATAATAAGCAAATGAAGTTAAAAAATACTTTTTAACACGCTAAAACTATATCAAGTAAAATTAATTTTTAAATGCATTCGACCATTATTTCCGGCGGTTACCATGATGAAACTTGACATTTTAGCCATTTCAGCATGCATGTAAATTATTAGCCGATTTGAAAGTTTTCATATTTTTATCTCCAAATGATTCATTTCCATAGGTTAACCCTTTGGGAAATCGACAAATTTTGAAGAGAAAATTGAAAATTTTGAAATGGGATAATATTTGACGTGTATGTTGGAAATGGCTAAAAATTAAGGTTTCACCATGTTAAGCCATTGAAATAATAAGCAAATGAAGTTAAAAAATACTTTTTAACACGCTAAAACTATATCAAGTAAAATTAATTTTTAAATGCATTCGACCATTATTTCCGGCGGTTACCATGATGAAACTTGACATTTTAGCCATTTCCGGCATGCATGTCAATTATTAGCCGATTTGAAAGTTTTCATATTTTTATCTCCAAATGGTTCATTTCCATAGGTTAACCCCTTTGGAAATCGACAAATTTTGAAGAGAAAATTGAAAATTTTGAAATGGGATAATATTTGACGTGTATGTTGGAAATGGCTAAAAATTAAGGTTTCACCATGTTAAGCCATTGAAATAATAAGCAAATGAAGTTAAAAAATACTTTTTAACACGCTAAAACTATATCAAGTAAAATTAATTTTTAAATGCATTCGACCATTATTTCCAGCGGTTACCATGATGAAACTTGACATTTTAGCCATTTCCGGCATGCATGTCAATTATTAGCCGATTTGAAAGTTTTCATATTTTTATCTCCAAATGGTTCATTTCCATAGGTTAACCCCTTTGGAAATCGACAAATTTTGAAGAGAAAATTGAAAATTTTGAAATGGGATAATATTTGACGTGTATGTTGGAAATGGCTAAAAATTAAGGTTTCACCATGTTAAGCCATTGAAATAATAAGCAAATGAAGTTAAAAAATACTTTTTAACACGCTAAAACTATATCAAGTAAAATTAATTTTTAAATGCATTCGACCATTATTTCCAACGGTTACCATGATGAAACTTGACATTTTAGCCATTTCCGGCATGCATGTAAATTATTAGCCGATTTGAAAGTTTTCATATTTTTATCTCCAAATGGTTCATTTCCATAGGTTAACCCCTTTGGAAATCGACAAATTTTGAAGAGAAAATTGAAAATTTTGAAATGGGATAATATTTGACGTGTATGTTAGAAATGGCTAAAAATTAAGGTTTCACCATGTTAAGCCATTGAAATAATAAGCAAATGAAGTTAAAAAATACTTCTAAACACGCTAATACTATATCAAGTAAAATTAATTTTTAAATGCATTCGACCATTATTTCCGGCGGTTACCATGATGAAACTTGACATTTTAGCCATTTCCGGCATGCATGTCAATTATTAGCCGATTTGAAAGTTTTCATATTTTTATCTCCAAATGGTTCATTTCCATAGGTTAACCCTTTGGAAATCGACAAATTTTGAAGAGAAAATTGAAAATTTTGAAATGGGATAATATTTGACGTGTATGTTGGAAATGGCTAAAAATTAAGGTTTCACCATGTTAAGCCATTCAAATAATAAGCAAATGAAGTTAAAAAATACTTCTTAACACGCTAAAACTATATCAAGTAAAATTAATTTTTAAATGCATTCGACCATTATTTCCGCGGTTACCATGATGAAACTTGACATTTTAGCCATTTCCGGCATGCATGTAAATTATTAGCCGATTTGAAAGTTTTCATATTTTTATCTCCAAATGGTTCATTTCCATAGGTTAACCCCTTTGGAAATCGACAAATTTTGAAGAGAAAATTGAAAATTTTGAAATGGGATAATATTTGACGTGTATGTTGGAAATGGCTAAAAATTAAAGTTTCACAATGTTAAGCCATTGAAATAATAAGCAAATGAAGTTAAAAAATACTTTTTAACACGCTAAAACTATATCAAGTAAAATTAATTTTTAAATGCATTCGACCATTATTTCCGGCGGTTACCATGATGAAACTTGACATTTTAGCCATTTCCGGCATGCATGTCAATTATTAGCCGATTTGAAAGTTTTCATATTTTTATCTCCAAATGGTTCATTTCCATAGGTTAACCCCTTTGGAAATCGACAAATTTTGAAGAGAAAATTGAAAATTTTGAAATGGGATAATATTTGACGTGTATGTTGGAAATGGCTAAAAATTAAGGTTTCACCATGTTAAGCCATTGAAATAATAAGCAAATGAAGTTAAAAAATACTTTTTAACACGCTAAAACTATATCAAGTAAAATTAATTTTTAAATGCATTCGACCATTATTTCCGGCGGTTACCATGATGAAACTTGACATTTTAGCCATTTCCAGCATGCATGTAAATTATTAGCCGATTTGAAAGTTTTCATATTTTTATCTCCAAATGGTTCATTTCCATAGGTTAACCCCTTTGGAAATCGACAAATTTTGAAGAGAAAATTGAAAATTTTGAAATGGGATAATATTTGACGTGTATGTTGGAAATGGCTAAAAATTAAGGTTTCACCATGTTAAGCCATTGAAATAATAAGCAAATGAAGTTAAAAAATACTTTTTAACACGCTAAAACTATATCAAGTAAAATTAATTTTTAAATGCATTCGACCATTATTTCCGGCGGTTACCATGATGAAACTTGACATTTTAGCCATTTCCAGCATGCATGTAAATTATTAGCCGATTTGAAAGTTTTCATATTTTTATCTCCAAATGGTTCATTTCCATAGGTTAACCCCTTTGGAAATCGACAAATTTTGAAGAGAAAATTGAAAATTTTGAAATGGGATAATATTTGACGTGTATGTTAGAAATGGCTAAAAATTAAAGTTTCACAATGTTAAGCCATTGAAATAATAAGCAAATGAAGTTAAAAAATACTTTTTAACACGCTAAGACTATATCAAGTAATATTAATTTTTAAATGCATTCGACCATTTTTCCAGCGGTTACCACGATGAAACTTGACATTTTAGCCATTTCCAGCATGCATGTAAATTATTAGCCGATTTGAAAGTTTTCATATTTTTATCTCCAAATGGTTCATTTCCATAGGTTAACCCTTTGGAAATCGACAAATTTTGAAGAGAAAATTGAAAATTTTGAAATGGGATAATATTTGACGTGTATGTTGGAAATGGCTAAAAATTAAGGTTTCACCATGTTAAGCCATTGAAATAATAAGCAAATGAAGTTAAAAAATACTTCTTAACACGCTAAAACTATATCAAGTAAAATTAATTTTTAAATGCATTCGACCATTATTTCATCGGTTACCATGATGAAACTTGACATTTTAGCCATTTCCAGCATGCATGTCAATTATTAGCCGATTTGAAAGTTTTCATATTTTTATCTCCAAATGGTTCATTTCCATAGGTTAACCCCTTTGGAAATCGACAAATTTTGAAGAGAAAATTGAAAATTTTGAAATGGGATAATATTTGACGTGTATGTTGGAAATGGCTAAAAATTAAGGTTTCACCATGTTAAGCCATTGAAATAATAAGCAAATGAAGTTAAAAAATACTTTTTAACACGCTAAAACTATATCAAGTAAAATTAATTTTTAAATGCATTCGACCATTATTTCCGGCGGTTACCATGATGAAACTTGACATTTTAGCCATTTCCAGCATGCATGTAAATTATTAGCCGATTTGAAAGTTTTCATATTTTTATCTCCAAATGGTTCATTTCCATAGGTTAACCCCTTTGGAAATCGACAAATTTTGAAGAGAAAATTGAAAATTTTGAAATGGGATAATATTTGACGTGTATGTTGGAAATGGCTAAAAATTAAGGTTTCACCATGTTAAGCCATTCAAATAATAAGCAAATGAAGTTAAAAAATACTTTTTAACACGCTAAAACTATATCAAGTAAAATTAATTTTTAAATGCATTCGACCATTATTTCCAGCGGTTACCATGATGAAACTTGACATTTTAGCCATTTCCAGCATGCATGTAAATTATTAGCCGATTTGAAAGTTTTCATATTTTTATCTCCAAATGGTTCATTTCCATAGGTTAACCCCTTTGGAAATCGACAAATTTTGAAGAGAAAATTGAAAATTTTGAAATGGGATAATATTTGACGTGTATGTTGGAAATGGCTAAAAATTAAGGTTTCACCATGTTAAGCCATTGAAATAATAAGCAAATGAAGTTAAAAAATACTTTTTAACACGCTAAAACTATATCAAGTAAAATTAATTTTTAAATGCATTCGACCATTATTTCCGGCGGTTACCATGATGAAACTTGACATTTTAGCCATTTCCGGCATGCATGTAAATTATTAGCCGATTTGAAAGTTTTCATATTTTTATCTCCAAATGGTTCATTTCCATAGGTTAACCCCTTTGGAAATCGACAAATTTTGAAGAGAAAATTGAAAATTTTGAAATGGGATAATATTTGACGTGTATGTTGGAAATGGCTAAAAATTAAGGTTTCACCATGTTAAGCCATTGAAATAATAAGCAAATGAAGTTAAAAAATACTTTTTAACACGCTAAAACTATATCAAGTAAAATTAATTTTTAAATGCATTCGACCATTATTTCCAGCGGTTACCATGATGAAACTTGACATTTTAGCCATTTCCAGCATGCATGTCAATTATTAGCCGATTTGAAAGTTTTCATATTTTTATCTCCAAATGGTTCATTTCCATAGGTTAACTCCTTTGAAAATCGACAAATTTTGAAGAGAAAATTGAAAATTTTGAAATGGGATAATATTTGACGTGTATGTTGGAAATGGCTAAAAATTAAGGTTTCACCATGTTAAGCCATTGAAATAATAAGCAAATGAAGTTAAAAAATACTTTTTAACACGCTAAAACTATATCAAGTAAAATTAATTTTTAAATGCATTCGACCATTATTTCCAGCGGTTACCATGATGAAACTTGACATTTTAGCCATTTCCAAGCATGCATGTCAATTATTAGCCGATTTGAAAGTTTTCATATTTTTATCTCCAAATGGTTCATTTCCATAGGTTAACTCCTTTGGAAATCGACAAATTTTGAAGAGAAAATTGAAAATTTTGAAATGGGATAATATTTGACGTGTATGTTGGAAATGGCTAAAAATTAAGGTTTCACCATGTTAAGCCATTCAAATAATAAGCAAATGAAGTTAAAAAATACTTCTTAACACGCTAAAACTATATCAAGTAAAATTAATTTTTAAATGCATTCGACCATTATTTCGGCGGTTACCATGATGAAACTTGACATTTTAGCCATTTCCAGCATGCATGTAAATTATTAGCCGATTTGAAAGTTTTCATATTTTTATCTCCAAATGGTTCATTTCCATAGGTTAACCCCTTTGGAAATCGACAAATTTTGAAGAGAAAATTGAAAATTTTGAAATGGGATAATATTTGACGTGTATGTTGGAAATGGCTAAAAATTAAGGTTTCACCATGTTAAGCCATTGAAATAATAAGCAAATGAAGTTAAAAAATACTTTTTAACACGCTAAAACTATATCAAGTAAAATTAATTTTTAAATGCATTCGACCATTATTTCCGGCGGTTACCATGATGAAACTTGACATTTTAGCCATTTCCAAGCATGCATGTCAATTATTAGCCGATTTGAAAGTTTTCGTATTTTTATCTCCAAATGGTTCATTTCCATAGGTTAACTCCTTTGAAATCGACAAATTTTGAAGAGAAAATTGAAAATTTTGAAATGGGATAATATTTGACGTGTATGTTGGAAATGGCTAAAAATTAAGGTTTCACCATGTTAAGCCATTGAAATAATAAGCAAATGAAGTTAAAAAATACTTTTTAACACGCTAAAACTATATCAAGTAAAATTAATTTTTAAATGCATTCGACCATTATTTCCGGCGGTTACCATGATGAAACTTGACATTTTAGCCATTTCCAAGCATGCATGTAAATTATTAGCCGATTTGAAAGTTTTCATATTTTTATCTCCAAATGGTTCATTTCCATAGGTGTTCCCTTTGGAAATCGACAAATTTTGAAGAGAAAATTGAAAATTTTGAAATGGGATAATATTTGACGTGTATGTTGGAAATGGCTAAAAATTAAGGTTTCACCATGTTAAGCCATTGAAATAATAAGCAAATGAAGTTAAAAAATACTTTTTAACACGCTAAAACTATATCAAGTAAAATTAATTTTTAAATGCATTCGACCATTATTTCCAGCGGTTACCATGATGAAACTTGACATTTTAGCCATTTCCGGCATGCATGTCAATTATTAGCCGATTTGAAAGTTTTCATATTTTTATCTCCAAATGGTTCATTTCCATAGGTTAACCCCTTTGGAAATCGACAAATTTTGAAGAGAAAATTGAAAATTTTGAAATGGGATAATATTTGACGTGTATGTTGGAAATGGCTAAAAATTAAGGTTTCACCATGTTAAGCCATTGAAATAATAAGCAAATGAAGTTAAAAAATACTTTTTAACACGCTAAAACTATATCAAGTAAAATTAATTTTTAAATGCATTCGACCATTATTTCCAGCGGTTACCATGATGAAACTTGACATTTTAGCCATTTCCAGCATGCATGTAAATTATTAGCCGATTTGAAAGTTTTCATATTTTTATCTCCAAATGGTTCATTTCCATAGGTTAACCCCTTTGGAAATCGACAAATTTTGAAGAGAAAATTGAAAATTTTGAAATGGGATAATATTTGACGTGTATGTTGGAAATGGCTAAAAATTAAGGTTTCACCATGTTAAGCCATTGAAATAATAAGCAAATGAAGTTAAAAAATACTTTTTAACACGCTAAAACTATATCAAGTAAAATTAATTTTTAAATGCATTCGACCATTATTTCCAGCGGTTACCATGATGAAACTTGACATTTTAGCCATTTCCGGCATGCATGTAAATTATTAGCCGATTTGAAAGTTTTCATATTTTTATCTCCAAATGGTTCATTTCCATAGGTTAACCCCTTTGGAAATCGACAAATTTTGAAGAGAAAATTGAAAATTTTGAAATGGGATAATATTTGACGTGTATGTTGGAAATGGCTAAAAATTAAGGTTTCACCATGTTAAGCCATTGAAATAATAAGCAAATGAAGTTAAAAAATACTTTTTAACACGCTAAAACTATATCAAGTAAAATTAATTTTTAAATGCATTCGACCATTATTTCCGGCGGTTACCATGATGAAACTTGACATTTTAGCCATTTCCAGCATGCATGTAAATTATTAGCCGATTTGAAAGTTTTCATATTTTTATCTCCAAATGGTTCATTTCCATAGGTTAACCCCTTTGGAAATCGACAAATTTTGAAGAGAAAATTGAAAATTTTGAAATGGGATAATATTTGACGTGTATGTTGGAAATGGCTAAAAATTAAGGTTTCACCATGTTAAGCCATTGAAATAATAAGCAAATGAAGTTAAAAAATACTTTTTAACACGCTAAAACTATATCAAGTAAAATTAATTTTTAAATGCATTCGACCATTATTTTAAAGCTTACCATGATGAAACTTGACATTTTAGCCATTTCCAGCATGCATGTAAATTATTAGCCGATTTGAAAGTTTTCATATTTTTATCTCCAAATGGTTCATTTCCATAAGTTAACCCCTTTGAAATCGACAAATTTTGAAGAGAAAATTGAAAATTTTGAAATGGGATAATATTTGACGTGTATGTTGGAAATGGCTAAAAATTAAGGTTTCACCATGTTAAGCCATTGAAATAATAAGCAAATGAAGTTAAAAAATACTTTTTAACACGCTAAAACTATATCAAGTAAAATTAATTTTTAAATGCATTCGACCATTATTTCCAGCGGTTACCATGATGAAACTTGACATTTTAGCCATTTCCAAGATGCATGTAAATTATTAGCCGATTTGAAAGTTTTCATATTTTTATCTCCAAATGGTTCATTTCCATAGGTTAACCCCTTTGGAAATCGACAAATTTTGAAGAGAAAATTGAAAATTTTGAAATGGGATAATATTTGACGTGTATGTTAGAAATGGCTAAAAATTAAGGTTTCACCATGTTAAGCCATTGAAATAATAAGCAAATGAAGTTAAAAAATACTTTTTAACACGCTAAAACTATATCAAGTAAAATTAATTTTTAAATGCATTCGACCATTATTTCCAGCGGTTACCATGATGAAACTTGACATTTTAGCCATTTCCAACATGCATGTAAATTATTAGCCGATTTGAAAGTTTTCATATTTTTATCTCCAAATGGTTCATTTCCATAGGTTAACCCCTTTGGAAATCGACAAATTTTGAAGAGAAAATTGAAAATTTTGAAATGGGATAATATTTGACGTGTATGTTGGAAATGGCTAAAAATTAAGGTTTCACCATGTTAAGCCATTGAAATAATAAGCAAATGAAGTTAAAAAATACTTTTTAACACGCTAAAACTATATCAAGTAAAATTAATTTTTAAATGCATTCGACCATTATTTCCAAATGGTTACCATGATGAAACTTGACATTTTAGCCATTTCCAAGATGCATGTAAATTATTAGCCGATTTGAAAGTTTTCATATTTTTATCTCCAAATGGTTCATTTCCATAGGTTAACTCTTTGGAAATCGACAAATTTTGAAGAGAAAATTGAAAATTTTGAAATGGGATAATATTTGACGTGTATGTTGGAAATGGCTAAAAATTAAGGTTTCACCATGTTAAGCCATTCAAATAATAAGCAAATGAAGTTAAAAAATACTTTTTAACACGCTAAAACTATATCAAGTAAAATTAATTTTTAAATGCATTCGACCATTATTTCGGCGGTTACCATGATGAAACTTGACATTTTAGCCATTTCCAAGATGCATGTAAATTATTAGCCGATTTGAAAGTTTTCATATTTTTATCTCCAAATGGTTCATTTCCATAGGTTAACCCCTTTGGAAATCGACAAATTTTGAAGAGAAAATTGAAAATTTTGAAATGGGATAATATTTGACGTGTATGTTGGAAATGGCTAAAAATTAAGGTTTCACCATGTTAAGCCATTGAAATAATAAGCAAATGAAGTTAAAAAATACTTTTTAACACGCTAAAACTATATCAAGTAAAATTAATTTTTAAATGCATTCGACCATTATTTCCGGCGGTTACCATGATGAAACTTGACATTTTAGCCATTTCCAAGATGCATGTAAATTATTAGCCGATTTGAAAGTTTTCATATTTTTATCTCCAAATGGTTCATTTCCATAGGTTAACCCCTTTGAAATCGACAAATTTTGAAGAGAAAATTGAAAATTTTGAAATGGGATAATATTTGACGTGTATGTTGGAAATGGCTAAAAATTAAGGTTTCACCATGTTAAGCCATTGAAATAATAAGCAAATGAAGTTAAAAAATACTTTTTAACACGCTAAAACTATATCAAGTAAAATTAATTTTTAAATGCATTCGACCATTATTTCCAACGGTTACCATGATGAAACTTGACATTTTAGCCATTTCCAACATGCATGTCAATTATTAGCCGATTTGAAAGTTTTCATATTTTTATCTCCAAATGGTTCATTTCCATAAGTTAACCCCTTGGAAATCGACAAATTTTGAAGAGAAAATTGAAAATTTTGAAATGGGATAATATTTGACGTGTATGTTGGAAATGGCTAAAAATTAAGGTTTCACCATGTTAAGCCATTGAAATAATAAGCAAATGAAGTTAAAAAATACTTTTTAACACGCTAAAACTATATCAAGTAAAATTAATTTTTAAATGCATTCGACCATTATTTCCGCGTTACCATGATGAAACTTGACATTTTAGCCATTTCCAAGATGCATGTAAATTATTAGCCGATTTGAAAGTTTTCATATTTTTATCTCCAAATGGTTCATTTCCATAGGTGTTCCCTTTGGAAATCGACAAATTTTTAAGAGAAAATTGAAAATTTTGAAATGGGATAATATTTGACGTGTATGTTGGAAATGGCTAAAAATTAAGGTTTCACCATGTTAAGCCATTCAAATAATAAGCAAATGAAGTTAAAAAATACTTTTTAACACGCTAAAACTATATCAAGTAAAATTAATTTTTAAATGCATTCGACCATTATTTCCGGCGGTTACCATGATGAAACTTGACATTTTAGCCATTTCCAAGATGCATGTAAATTATTAGCCGATTTGAAAGTTTTCATATTTTTATCTCCAAATGGTTCATTTCCATAGGTTAACCCCTTTGGAAATCGACAAATTTTGAAGAGAAAATTGAAAATTTTGAAATGGGATAATATTTGACGTGTATGTTGGAAATGGCTAAAAATTAAGGTTTCACCATGTTAAGCCATTGAAATAATAAGCAAATGAAGTTAAAAAATACTTTTTAACACGCTAAAACTATATCAAGTAAAATTAATTTTTAAATGCATTCGACCATTATTTCCAGCGGTTACCATGATGAAACTTGACATTTTAGCCATTTCCAAGATGCATGTAAATTATTAGCCGATTTGAAAGTTTTCATATTTTTATCTCCAAATGGTTCATTTCCATAGGTTAACCCCTTTGGAAATCGACAAATTTTGAAGAGAAAATTGAAAATTTTGAAATGGGATAATATTTGACGTGTATGTTGGAAATGGCTAAAAATTAAGGTTTCACCATGTTAAGCCATTGAAATAATAAGCAAATGAAGTTAAAAAATACTTTTTAACACGCTAAAACTATATCAAGTAAAATTAATTTTTAAATGCATTCGACCATTATTTCCAGCGGTTACCATGATGAAACTTGACATTTTAGCCATTTCAAAGATGCATGTCAATTATTAGCCGATTTGAAAGTTTTCATATTTTTATCTCCAAATGGTTCATTTCCATAGGTTAACCCCTTTGGAAATCGACAAATTTTGAAGAGAAAATTGAAAATTTTGAAATGGGATAATATTTGACGTGTATGTTGGAAATGGCTAAAAATTAAGGTTTCACCATGTTAAGCCATTGAAATAATAAGCAAATGAAGTTAAAAAATACTTTTTAACACGCTAAAACTATATCAAGTAAAATTAATTTTTAAATGCATTCGACCATTATTTCCAGCGGTTACCATGATGAAACTTGACATTTTAGCCATTTCCAAGATGCATGTAAATTATTAGCCGATTTGAAAGTTTTCATATTTTTATCTCCAAATGGTTCATTTCCATAGGTTAACCCCTTTGGAAATCGACAAATTTTGAAGAGAAAATTGAAAATTTTGAAATGGGATAATATTTGACGTGTATGTTGGAAATGGCTAAAAATTAAGGTTTCACCATGTTAAGCCATTGAAATAATAAGCAAATGAAGTTAAAAAATACTTTTTAACACGCTAAAACTATATCAAGTAAAATTAATTTTTAAATGCATTCGACCATTATTTCCAGCGGTTACCATGATGAAACTTGACATTTTAGCCATTTCCAAGATGCATGTAAATTATTAGCCGATTTGAAAGTTTTCATATTTTTATCTCCAAATGGTTCATTTCCATAGGTTAACCCCTTTGGAAATCGACAAATTTTGAAGAGAAAATTGAAAATTTTGAAATGGGATAATATTTGACGTGTATGTTAGAAATGGCTAAAAATTAAGGTTTCACCATGTTAAGCCATTGAAATAATAAGCAAATGAAGTTAAAAAATACTTTTTAACACGCTAAAACTATATCAAGTAAAATTAATTTTTAAATGCATTCGACCATTATTTCCACGGTTACCATGATGAAACTTGACATTTTAGCCATTTCCACAGCATGCATGTCAATTATTAGCCGATTTGAAAGTTTTCATATTTTTATCTCCAAATGGTTCATTTCCATAGGTTAACTCCTTTGAAAATCGACAAATTTTGAAGAGAAAATTGAAAATTTTGAAATGGGATAATATTTGACGTGTATGTTGGAAATGGCTAAAAATTAAGGTTTCACCATGTTAAGCCATTGAAATAATAAGCAAATGAAGTTAAAAAATACTTTTTAACACGCTAAAACTATATCAAGTAAAATTAATTTTTAAATGCATTCGACCATTATTTCTAGCGGTTACCATGATGAAACTTGACATTTTAGCCATTTCCAGCATGCATGTAAATTATTAGCCGATTTGAAAGTTTTCATATTTTTATCTCCAAATGGTTCATTTCCATAGGTTAACCCCTTTGGAAATCGACAAATTTTGAAGAGAAAATTGAAAATTTTGAAATGGGATAATATTTGACGTGTATGTTGGAAATGGCTAAAAATTAAGGTTTCACCATGTTAAGCCATTGAAATAATAAGCAAATGAAGTTAAAAAATACTTTTTAACACGCTAAAACTATATCAAGTAAAATTAATTTTTAAATGCATTCGACCATTATTTCCAATCAGTTACCATGATGAAACTTGACATTTTAGCCATTTCCAAGTGCATGTAAATTATTAGCCGATTTGAAAGTTTTCATATTTTTATCTCCAAATGGTTCATTTCCATAGGTTAACCCCTTTGGAAATCGACAAATTTTGAAGAGAAAATTGAAAATTTTGAAATGGGATAATATTTGACGTGTATGTTGGAAATGGCTAAAAATTAAGGTTTCACCATGTTAAGCCATTGAAATAATAAGCAAATGAAGTTAAAAAATACTTTTTAACACGCTAAAACTATATCAAGTAAAATTAATTTTTAAATGCATTCGACCATTATTTCCGGTTTACCATGATGAAACTTGACATTTTAGCCATTTCCAAGATGCATGTCAATTATTAGCCGATTTGAAAGTTTTCATATTTTTATCTCCAAATGGTTCATTTCCATAGGTTAACTCCTTTGGAAATCGACAAATTTTGAAGAGAAAATTGAAAATTTTGAAATGGGATAATATTTGACGTGTATGTTGGAAATGGCTAAAAATTAAGGTTTCACCATGTTAAGCCATTCAAATAATAAGCAAATGAAGTTAAAAAATACTTTTTAACACGCTAAAACTATATCAAGTAAAATTAATTTTTAAATGCATTCGACCATTATTTCCAGCGGTTACCATGATGAAACTTGACATTTTAGCCATTTCCAAAGATGCATGTAAATTATTAGCCGATTTGAAAGTTTTCATATTTTTATCTCCAAATGGTTCATTTCCATAGGTTAACCCCTTTGGAAATCGACAAATTTTGAAGAGAAAATTGAAAATTTTGAAATGGGATAATATTTGACGTGTATGTTAGAAATGGCTAAAAATTAAAGTTTCACAATGTTAAGCCATTGAAATAATAAGCAAATGAAGTTAAAAAATACTTTTTAACACGCTAAGACTATATCAAGTAATATTAATTTTTAAATGCATTCGACCATTATTTCCAACGGTTACCATGATGAAACTTGACATTTTAGCCATTTCCAAGCATGCATGTCAATTATTAGCCGATTTGAAAGTTTTCATATTTTTATCTCCAAATGGTTCATTTCCATAGGTTAACCCTTTTGGAAATCGACAAATTTTGAAGAGAAAATTGAAAATTTTGAAATGGGATAATATTTGACGTGTATGTTGGAAATGGCTAAAAATTAAGGTTTCACCATGTTAAGCCATTGAAATAATAAGCAAATGAAGTTAAAAAATACTTTTTAACACGCTAAAACTATATCAAGTAAAATTAATTTTTAAATGCATTCGACTATTATTTCTAGCGGTTACCATGATGAAACTTGACATTTTAGCCATTTCCAAAGATGCATGTCAATTATTAGCCGATTTGAAAGTTTTCATATTTTTATCTCCAAATGGTTCATTTCCATAGGTTAACCCTTTGGAAATCGACAAATTTTGAAGAGAAAATTGAAAATTTTGAAATGGGATAATATTTGACGTGTATGTTGGAAATGGCTAAAAATTAAGGTTTCACCATGTTAAGGCATTGAAATAATAAGCAAATGAAGTTAAAAAATACTTTTTAACACGCTAAAACTATATCAAGTAAAATTAATTTTTAAATGCATTCGACCATTATTTCCGGCGTTACCATGATGAAACTTGACATTTTAGCCATTTCCAAGATGCATGTAAATTATTAGCCGATTTGAAAGTTTTCATATTTTTATCTCCAAATGGTTCATTTCCATAGGTTAACCCCTTTGGAAATCGACAAATTTTGAAGAGAAAATTGAAAATTTTGAAATGGGATAATATTTGACGTGTATGTTGGAAATGGCTAAAAATTAAAGTTTCACCATGTTAAGCCATTGAAATAATAAGCAAATGAAGTTAAAAAATACTTTTTAACACGCTAAAACTATATCAAGTAAAATTAATTTTTAAATGCATTCGACTATTATTTCCAAATGGTTACCATGATGAAACTTGACATTTTAGCCATTTCCAAGATGCATGTCAATTATTAGCCGATTTGAAAGTTTTCATATTTTTATCTCCAAATGGTTCATTTCCATAGGTTAACCCCTTTGGAAATCGACAAATTTTGAAGAGAAAATTGAAAATTTTGAAATGGGATAATATTTGACGTGTATGTTGGAAATGGCTAAAAATTAAGGTTTCACCATGTTAAGCCATTGAAATAATAAGCAAATGAAGTTAAAAAATACTTTTTAACACGCTAAAACTATATCAAGTAAAATTAATTTTTAAATGCATTCGACCATTATTTCCACGGTTACCATGATGAAACTTGACATTTTAGCCATTTCCAAGATGCATGTAAATTATTAGCCGATTTGAAAGTTTTCATATTTTTATCTCCAAATGGTTCATTTCCATAGGTTAACCCCTTTGGAAATCGACAAATTTTGAAGAGAAAATTGAAAATTTTGAAATGGGATAATATTTGACGTGTATGTTGGAAATGGCTAAAAATTAAGGTTTCACCATGTTAAGCCATTGAAATAATAAGCAAATGAAGTTAAAAAATACTTTTTAACACGCTAAAACTATATCAAGTAAAATTAATTTTTAAATGCATTCGACCATTATTTCCAACGGTTACCATGATGAAACTTGACATTTTAGCCATTTCCAAGATGCATGTAAATTATTAGCCGATTTGAAAGTTTTCATATTTTTATCTCCAAATGGTTCATTTCCATAGGTTAACCCCTTTGGAAATCGACAAATTTTGAAGAGAAAATTGAAAATTTTGAAATGGGATAATATTTGACGTGTATGTTGGAAATGGCTAAAAATTAAGGTTTCACCATGTTAAGCCATTGAAATAATAAGCAAATGAAGTTAAAAAATACTTTTTAACACGCTAAAACTATATCAAGTAAAATTAATTTTTAAATGCATTCGACCATTATTTCCAGCGGTTACCATGATGAAACTTGACATTTTAGCCATTTCCAAGATGCATGCATGTCAATTATTAGCCGATTTGAAAGTTTTCATATTTTTATCTCCAAATGGTTCATTTCCATAGGTTAACCCCTTTGGAAATCGACAAATTTTGAAGAGAAAATTGAAAATTTTGAAATGGGATAATATTTGACGTGTATGTTGGAAATGGCTAAAAATTAAGGTTTCACCATGTTAAGCCATTGAAATAATAAGCAAATGAAGTTAAAAAATACTTTTTAACACGCTAAAACTATATCAAGTAAAATTAATTTTTAAATGCATTCGACCATTATTTCCGCGGTTACCATGATGAAACTTGACATTTTAGCCATTTCCAAGATGCATGTAAATTATTAGCCGATTTGAAAGTTTTCATATTTTTATCTCCAAATGGTTCATTTCCATAGGTTAACCCCTTTGGAAATCGACAAATTTTGAAGAGAAAATTGAAAATTTTGAAATGGGATAATATTTGACGTGTATGTTGGAAATGGCTAAAAATTAAGGTTTCACCATGTTAAGCCATTGAAATAATAAGCAAATGAAGTTAAAAAATACTTTTTAACACGCTAAAACTATATCAAGTAAAATTAATTTTTAAATGCATTCGACCATTATTTCCACGGTTACCATGATGAAACTTGACATTTTAGCCATTTCCAAGATGCATGTAAATTATTAGCCGATTTGAAAGTTTTCATATTTTTATCTCCAAATGGTTCATTTCCATAGGTTAACCCCTTTGGAAATCGACAAATTTTGAAGAGAAAATTGAAAATTTTGAAATGGGATAATATTTGACGTGTATGTTGGAAATGGCTAAAAATTAAGGTTTCACCATGTTAAGCCATTGAAATAATAAGCAAATGAAGTTAAAAAATACTTTTTAACACGCTAAAACTATATCAAGTAAAATTAATTTTTAAATGCATTCGACCATTATTTCCAGCGGTTACCATGATGAAACTTGACATTTTAGCCATTTCAAAGCATGCATGTAAATTATTAGCCGATTTGAAAGTTTTCATATTTTTATCTCCAAATGGTTCATTTCCATAGGTTAACCCCTTTGGAAATCGACAAATTTTGAAGAGAAAATTGAAAATTTTGAAATGGGATAATATTTGACGTGTATGTTGGAAATGGCTAAAAATTAAGGTTTCACCATGTTAAGCCATTGAAATAATAAGCAAATGAAGTTAAAAAATACTTTTTAACACGCTAAAACTATATCAAGTAAAATTAATTTTTAAATGCATTCGACCATTATTTCCGGCGGTTACCATGATGAAACTTGACATTTTAGCCATTTCCAAGATGCATGTAAATTATTAGCCGATTTGAAAGTTTTCATATTTTTATCTCCAAATGGTTCATTTCCATAGGTTAACCCCTTTGGAAATCGACAAATTTTGAAGAGAAAATTGAAAATTTTGAAATGGGATAATATTTGACGTGTATGTTGGAAATGGCTAAAAATTAAGGTTTCACCATGTTAAGCCATTGAAATAATAAGCAAATGAAGTTAAAAAATACTTTTTAACACGCTAAAACTATATCAAGTAAAATTAATTTTTAAATGCATTCGACCATTATTTCCAGCGGTTACCATGATGAAACTTGACATTTTAGCCATTTCCAGCATGCATGTAAATTATTAGCCGATTTGAAAGTTTTCATATTTTTATCTCCAAATGGTTCATTTCCATAGGTTAACCCTTTGGAAATCGACAAATTTTGAAGAGAAAATTGAAAATTTTGAAATGGGATAATATTTGACGTGTATGTTGGAAATGGCTAAAAATTAAGGTTTCACCATGTTAAGCCATTGAAATAATAAGCAAATGAAGTTAAAAAATACTTTTTAACACGCTAAAACTATATCAAGTAAAATTAATTTTTAAATGCATTCGACCATTATTTCCAGCGGTTACCATGATGAAACTTGACATTTTAGCCATTTCCAGCATGCATGTAAATTATTAGCCGATTTGAAAGTTTTCATATTTTTATCTCCAAATGGTTCATTTCCATAGGTTAACCCCTTTGGAAATCGACAAATTTTGAAGAGAAAATTGAAAATTTTGAAATGGGATAATATTTGACGTGTATGTTGGAAATGGCTAAAAATTAAGGTTTCACCATGTTAAGCCATTGAAATAATAAGCAAATGAAGTTAAAAAATACTTTTTAACACGCTAAAACTATATCAAGTAAAATTAATTTTTAAATGCATTCGACCATTATTTCCAGCGGTTACCATGATGAAACTTGACATTTTAGCCATTTCCAAGATGCATGTAAATTATTAGCCGATTTGAAAGTTTTCATATTTTTATCTCCAAATGGTTCATTTCCATAGGTTAACCCCTTTGGAAATCGACAAATTTTGAAGAGAAAATTGAAAATTTTGAAATGGGATAATATTTGACGTGTATGTTGGAAATGGCTAAAAATTAAGGTTTCACCATGTTAAGCCATTGAAATAATAAGCAAATGAAGTTAAAAAATACTTTTTAACACGCTAAAACTATATCAAGTAAAATTAATTTTTAAATGCATTCGACCATTATTTCCAAGTGTTACCATGATGAAACTTGACATTTTAGCCATTTCCAAAGATGCATGTAAATTATTAGCCGATTTGAAAGTTTTCATATTTTTATCTCCAAATGGTTCATTTCCATAGGTTAACCCCTTTGGAAATCGACAAATTTTGAAGAGAAAATTGAAAATTTTGAAATGGGATAATATTTGACGTGTATGTTGGAAATGGCTAAAAATTAAGGTTTCACCATGTTAAGCCATTGAAATAATAAGCAAATGAAGTTAAAAAATACTTTTTAACACGCTAAAACTATATCAAGTAAAATTAATTTTTAAATGCATTCGACCATTATTTCCAATGCGGTTACCATGATGAAACTTGACATTTTAGCCATTTCCAAGATGCATGTAAATTATTAGCCGATTTGAAAGTTTTCATATTTTTATCTCCAAATGGTTCATTTCCATAGGTTAACCCCTTTGGAAATCGACAAATTTTGAAGAGAAAATTGAAAATTTTGAAATGGGATAATATTTGACGTGTATGTTGGAAATGGCTAAAAATTAAGGTTTCACCATGTTAAGCCATTGAAATAATAAGCAAATGAAGTTAAAAAATACTTTTTAACACGCTAAAACTATATCAAGTAAAATTAATTTTTAAATGCATTCGACCATTATTTCCAATGGCTACCATGATGAAACTTGACATTTTAGCCATTTCCAAGATGCATGTAAATTATTAGCCGATTTGAAAGTTTTCATATTTTTATCTCCAAATGGTTCATTTCCATAGGTTAACCCCTTTGGAAATCGACAAATTTTGAAGAGAAAATTGAAAATTTTGAAATGGGATAATATTTGACGTGTATGTTGGAAATGGCTAAAAATTAAGGTTTCACCATGTTAAGCCATTGAAATAATAAGCAAATGAAGTTAAAAAATACTTTTTAACACGCTAAAACTATATCAAGTAAAATTAATTTTTAAATGCATTCGACCATTATTTCCAAGTTACCATGATGAAACTTGACATTTTAGCCATTTCCAAAGATGCATGTAAATTATTAGCCGATTTGAAAGTTTTCATATTTTTATCTCCAAATGGTTCATTTCCATAGGTTAACCCCTTTGGAAATCGACAAATTTTGAAGAGAAAATTGAAAATTTTGAAATGGGATAATATTTGACGTGTATGTTGGAAATGGCTAAAAATTAAGGTTTCACCATGTTAAGCCATTGAAATAATAAGCAAATGAAGTTAAAAAATACTTTTTAACACGCTAAAACTATATCAAGTAAAATTAATTTTTAAATGCATTCGACCATTATTTCCAATGTTACCATGATGAAACTTGACATTTTAGCCATTTCCAAAGATGCATGTCAATTATTAGCCGATTTGAAAGTTTTCATATTTTTATCTCCAAATGGTTCATTTCCATAGGTTAACCCCTTTGAAATCGACAAATTTTGAAGAGAAAATTGAAAATTTTGAAATGGGATAATATTTGACGTGTATGTTGGAAATGGCTAAAAATTAAGGTTTCACCATGTTAAGCCATTGAAATAATAAGCAAATGAAGTTAAAAAATACTTTTTAACACGCTAAAACTATATCAAGTAAAATTAATTTTTAAATGCATTCGACCATTATTTCCGGCGGTTACCATGATGAAACTTGACATTTTAGCCATTTCCAAGATGCATGTAAATTATTAGCCGATTTGAAAGTTTTCATATTTTTATCTCCAAATGGTTCATTTCCATAGGTTAACCCCTTTGGAAATCGACAAATTTTGAAGAGAAAATTGAAAATTTTGAAATGGGATAATATTTGACGTGTATGTTGGAAATGGCTAAAAATTAAGGTTTCACCATGTTAAGCCATTGAAATAATAAGCAAATGAAGTTAAAAAATACTTTTTAACACGCTAAAACTATATCAAGTAAAATTAATTTTTAAATGCATTCGACCATTATTTCCAACGTTACCATGATGAAACTTGACATTTTAGCCATTTCCAAGATGCATGTAAATTATTAGCCGATTTGAAAGTTTTCATATTTTTATCTCCAAATGGTTCATTTCCATAGGTTAACCCCTTTGGAAATCGACAAATTTTGAAGAGAAAATTGAAAATTTTGAAATGGGATAATATTTGACGTGTATGTTGGAAATGGCTAAAAATTAAGGTTTCACCATGTTAAGCCATTGAAATAATAAGCAAATGAAGTTAAAAAATACTTTTTAACACGCTAAAACTATATCAAGTAAAATTAATTTTTAAATGCATTCGACCATTATTTCCAACGGTTACCATGATGAAACTTGACATTTTAGCCATTTCCAAGATGCATGTAAATTATTAGCCGATTTGAAAGTTTTCATATTTTTATCTCCAAATGGTTCATTTCCATAGGTTAACCCCTTTGGAAATCGACAAATTTTGAAGAGAAAATTGAAAATTTTGAAATGGGATAATATTTGACGTGTATGTTGGAAATGGCTAAAAATTAAGGTTTCACCATGTTAAGCCATTGAAATAATAAGCAAATGAAGTTAAAAAATACTTTTTAACACGCTAAAACTATATCAAGTAAAATTAATTTTTAAATGCATTCGACCATTATTTCCAGCGGTTACCATGATGAAACTTGACATTTTAGCCATTTCCAAGATGCATGTAAATTATTAGCCGATTTGAAAGTTTTCATATTTTTATCTCCAAATGGTTCATTTCCATAGGTTAACCCCTTTGGAAATCGACAAATTTTGAAGAGAAAATTGAAAATTTTGAAATGGGATAATATTTGACGTGTATGTTGGAAATGGCTAAAAATTAAGGTTTCACCATGTTAAGCCATTGAAATAATAAGCAAATGAAGTTAAAAAATACTTTTTAACACGCTAAAACTATATCAAGTAAAATTAATTTTTAAATGCATTCGACCATTATTTCCAAATGGTTACCATGATGAAACTTGACATTTTAGCCATTTCCAACATGCATGTAAATTATTATCCGATTTGAAAGTTTTAATATTTTTATCTCCAAATGGTTCATTTCCATAAGTTAACCCCTTGGAAATCGACAAATTTTGAAGAGAAAATTGAAAATTTTGAAATGGGATAATATTTGACGTGTATGTTGGAAATGGCTAAAAATTAAGGTTTCACCATGTTAAGCCATTGAAATAATAAGCAAATGAAGTTAAAAAATACTTTTTAACACGCTAAAACTATATCAAGTAAAATTAATTTTTAAATGCATTCGACCATTATTTCCGGCGGTTACCATGATGAAACTTGACATTTTAGCCATTTCCAAGATGCATGTAAATTATTAGCCGATTTGAAAGTTTTCATATTTTTATCTCCAAATGGTTCATTTCCATAGGTTAACCCCTTTGAAAATCGACAAATTTTGAAGAGAAAATTGAAAATTTTGAAATGGGATAATATTTGACGTGTATGTTGGAAATGGCTAAAAATTAAGGTTTCACCATGTTAAGCCATTGAAATAATAAGCAAATGAAGTTAAAAAATACTTTTTAACACGCTAAAACTATATCAAGTAAAATTAATTTTTAAATGCATTCGACCATTATTTCCAGCGGTTACCATGATGAAACTTGACATTTTAGCCATTTCCAAAGATGCATGTAAATTATTAGCCGATTTGAAAGTTTTCATATTTTTATCTCCAAATGGTTCATTTCCATAGGTTAACCCCTTTGGAAATCGACAAATTTTGAAGAGAAAATTGAAAATTTTGAAATGGGATAATATTTGACGTGTATGTTGGAAATGGCTAAAAATTAAGGTTTCACCATGTTAAGCCATTGAAATAATAAGCAAATGAAGTTAAAAAATACTTTTTAACACGCTAAAACTATATCAAGTAAAATTAATTTTTAAATGCATTCGACCATTATTTCCAGCGGTTACCATGATGAAACTTGACATTTTAGCCATTTCCAAAGATGCATGTCAATTATTAGCCGATTTGAAAGTTTTCATATTTTTATCTCCAAATGGTTCATTTCCATAGGTTAACCCCTTTGGAAATCGACAAATTTTGAAGAGAAAATTGAAAATTTTGAAATGGGATAATATTTGACGTGTATGTTGGAAATGGCTAAAAATTAAGGTTTCACCATGTTAAGCCATTGAAATAATAAGCAAATGAAGTTAAAAAATACTTTTTAACACGCTAAAACTATATCAAGTAAAATTAATTTTTAAATGCATTCGACCATTATTTCCGGCGGTTACCATGATGAAACTTGACATTTTAGCCATTTCCAAGATGCATGTAAATTATTAGCCGATTTGAAAGTTTTCATATTTTTATCTCCAAATGGTTCATTTCCATAGGTTAACCCCTTTGGAAATCGACAAATTTTGAAGAGAAAATTGAAAATTTTGAAATGGGATAATATTTGACGTGTATGTTGGAAATGGCTAAAAATTAAGGTTTCACCATGTTAAGCCATTGAAATAATAAGCAAATGAAGTTAAAAAATACTTTTTAACACGCTAAAACTATATCAAGTAAAATTAATTTTTAAATGCATTCGACCATTATTTCCAGCGGTTACCATGATGAAACTTGACATTTTAGCCATTTCCAAGATGCATGTAAATTATTAGCCGATTTGAAAGTTTTCATATTTTTATCTCCAAATGGTTCATTTCCATAGGTTAACCCCTTTGGAAATCGACAAATTTTGAAGAGAAAATTGAAAATTTTGAAATGGGATAATATTTGACGTGTATGTTGGAAATGGCTAAAAATTAAGGTTTCACCATGTTAAGCCATTGAAATAATAAGCAAATGAAGTTAAAAAATACTTTTTAACACGCTAAAACTATATCAAGTAAAATTAATTTTTAAATGCATTCGACCATTATTTCCAGCGGTTACCATGATGAAACTTGACATTTTAGCCATTTCCAAGATGCATGTAAATTATTAGCCGATTTGAAAGTTTTCATATTTTTATCTCCAAATGGTTCATTTCCATAGGTTAACCCCTTTGGAAATCGACAAATTTTGAAGAGAAAATTGAAAATTTTGAAATGGGATAATATTTGACGTGTATGTTGGAAATGGCTAAAAATTAAGGTTTCACCATGTTAAGCCATTGAAATAATAAGCAAATGAAGTTAAAAAATACTTTTTAACACGCTAAAACTATATCAAGTAAAATTAATTTTTAAATGCATTCGACCATTATTTCCAGCGGTTACCATGATGAAACTTGACATTTTAGCCATTTCCAAGATGCATGTAAATTATTAGCCGATTTGAAAGTTTTCATATTTTTATCTCCAAATGGTTCATTTCCATAGGTTAACCCCTTTGGAAATCGACAAATTTTGAAGAGAAAATTGAAAATTTTGAAATGGGATAATATTTGACGTGTATGTTGGAAATGGCTAAAAATTAAGGTTTCACCATGTTAAGCCATTGAAATAATAAGCAAATGAAGTTAAAAAATACTTTTTAACACGCTAAAACTATATCAAGTAAAATTAATTTTTAAATGCATTCGACCATTATTTCCGGCGGTTACCATGATGAAACTTGACATTTTAGCCATTTCCAAGATGCATGTAAATTATTAGCCGATTTGAAAGTTTTCATATTTTTATCTCCAAATGGTTCATTTCCATAGGTTAACCCCTTTGATAATCGACAAATTTTGAAGAGAAAATTGAAAATTTTGAAATGGGATAATATTTGACGTGTATGTTGGAAATGGCTAAAAATTAAGGTTTCACCATGTTAAGCCATTGAAATAATAAGCAAATGAAGTTAAAAAATACTTTTTAACACGCTAAAACTATATCAAGTAAAATTAATTTTTAAATGCATTCGACCATTATTTCCAGCGGTTACCATGATGAAACTTGACATTTTAGCCATTTCCAAAGCATGCATGTAAATTATTAGCCGATTTGAAAGTTTTCATATTTTTATCTCCAAATGGTTCATTTCCATAGGTTAACCCCTTTGGAAATCGACAAATTTTGAAGAGAAAATTGAAAATTTTGAAATGGGATAATATTTGACGTGTATGTTGGAAATGGCTAAAAATTAAGGTTTCACCATGTTAAGCCATTGAAATAATAAGCAAATGAAGTTAAAAAATACTTTTTAACACGCTAAAACTATATCAAGTAAAATTAATTTTTAAATGCATTCGACCATTATTTCCAACGGTTACCATGATGAAACTTGACATTTTAGCCATTTCCAAGATGCATGTCAATTATTAGCCGATTTGAAAGTTTTCATATTTTTATCTCCAAATGGTTCATTTCCATAGGTTAACCCCTTTGGAAATCGACAAATTTTGAAGAGAAAATTGAAAATTTTGAAATGGGATAATATTTGACGTGTATGTTGGAAATGGCTAAAAATTAAGGTTTCACCATGTTAAGCCATTGAAATAATAAGCAAATGAAGTTAAAAAATACTTTTTAACACGCTAAAACTATATCAAGTAAAATTAATTTTTAAATGCATTCGACCATTATTTCCGGCGGTTACCATGATGAAACTTGACATTTTAGCCATTTCCAAGATGCATGTAAATTATTAGCCGATTTGAAAGTTTTCATATTTTTATCTCCAAATGGTTCATTTCCATAGGTTAACTCCTTTGAAAATCGACAAATTTTGAAGAGAAAATTGAAAATTTTGAAATGGGATAATATTTGACGTGTATGTTGGAAATGGCTAAAAATTAAGGTTTCACCATGTTAAGCCATTGAAATAATAAGCAAATGAAGTTAAAAAATACTTTTTAACACGCTAAAACTATATCAAGTAAAATTAATTTTTAAATGCATTCGACCATTATTTCCGGCGGTTACCATGATGAAACTTGACATTTTAGCCATTTCCAAGATGCATGTAAATTATTAGCCGATTTGAAAGTTTTCATATTTTTATCTCCAAATGGTTCATTTCCATAGGTTAACCCCTTTGGAAATCGACAAATTTTGAAGAGAAAATTGAAAATTTTGAAATGGGATAATATTTGACGTGTATGTTGGAAATGGCTAAAAATTAAGGTTTCACCATGTTAAGCCATTGAAATAATAAGCAAATGAAGTTAAAAAATACTTTTTAACACGCTAAAACTATATCAAGTAAAATTAATTTTTAAATGCATTCGACCATTATTTCCAGCGGTTACCATGATGAAACTTGACATTTTAGCCATTTCCAAGATGCATGTAAATTATTAGCCGATTTGAAAGTTTTCATATTTTTATCTCCAAATGGTTCATTTCCATAGGTTAACCCCTTTGGAAATCGACAAATTTTGAAGAGAAAATTGAAAATTTTGAAATGGGATAATATTTGACGTGTATGTTGGAAATGGCTAAAAATTAAGGTTTCACCATGTTAAGCCATTGAAATAATAAGCAAATGAAGTTAAAAAATACTTTTTAACACGCTAAAACTATATCAAGTAAAATTAATTTTTAAATGCATTCGACCATTATTTCCAGCGGTTACCATGATGAAACTTGACATTTTAGCCATTTCCAAGATGCATGTAAATTATTAGCCGATTTGAAAGTTTTCATATTTTTATCTCCAAATGGTTCATTTCCATAGGTTAACCCCTTTGAAAATCGACAAATTTTGAAGAGAAAATTGAAAATTTTGAAATGGGATAATATTTGACGTGTATGTTGGAAATGGCTAAAAATTAAGGTTTCACCATGTTAAGCCATTGAAATAATAAGCAAATGAAGTTAAAAAATACTTTTTAACACGCTAAAACTATATCAAGTAAAATTAATTTTTAAATGCATTCGACCATTATTTCCAGCGGTTACCATGATGAAACTTGACATTTTAGCCATTTCCAAGATGCATGTAAATTATTAGCCGATTTGAAAGTTTTCATATTTTTATCTCCAAATGGTTCATTTCCATAGGTTAACCCCTTTGGAAATCGACAAATTTTGAAGAGAAAATTGAAAATTTTGAAATGGGATAATATTTGACGTGTATGTTGGAAATGGCTAAAAATTAAGGTTTCACCATGTTAAGCCATTGAAATAATAAGCAAATGAAGTTAAAAAATACTTTTTAACACGCTAAAACTATATCAAGTAAAATTAATTTTTAAATGCATTCGACCATTATTTCCAGCGGTTACCATGATGAAACTTGACATTTTAGCCATTTCCAAAGATGCATGTCAATTATTAGCCGATTTGAAAGTTTTCATATTTTTATCTCCAAATGGTTCATTTCCATAGGTTAACTCCTTTGAAAATCGACAAATTTTGAAGAGAAAATTGAAAATTTTGAAATGGGATAATATTTGACGTGTATGTTGGAAATGGCTAAAAATTAAGGTTTCACCATGTTAAGCCATTGAAATAATAAGCAAATGAAGTTAAAAAATACTTTTTAACACGCTAAAACTATATCAAGTAAAATTAATTTTTAAATGCATTCGACCATTATTTCCGGCGGTTACCATGATGAAACTTGACATTTTAGCCATTTCCAAAGATGCATGTAAATTATTAGCCGATTTGAAAGTTTTCATATTTTTATCTCCAAATGGTTCATTTCCATAGGTTAACCCCTTTGGAAATCGACAAATTTTGAAGAGAAAATTGAAAATTTTGAAATGGGATAATATTTGACGTGTATGTTGGAAATGGCTAAAAATTAAGGTTTCACCATGTTAAGCCATTGAAATAATAAGCAAATGAAGTTAAAAAATACTTTTTAACACGCTAAAACTATATCAAGTAAAATTAATTTTTAAATGCATTCGACCATTATTTCCGGCGGTTACCATGATGAAACTTGACATTTTAGCCATTTCCAAAGATGCATGTAAATTATTAGCCGATTTGAAAGTTTTCATATTTTTATCTCCAAATGGTTCATTTCCATAGGTTAACCCCTTTGGAAATCGACAAATTTTGAAGAGAAAATTGAAAATTTTGAAATGGGATAATATTTGACGTGTATGTTGGAAATGGCTAAAAATTAAGGTTTCACCATGTTAAGCCATTGAAATAATAAGCAAATGAAGTTAAAAAATACTTTTTAACACGCTAAAACTATATCAAGTAAAATTAATTTTTAAATGCATTCGACCATTATTTCCAGCGGTTACCATGATGAAACTTGACATTTTAGCCATTTCCAAGATGCATGTAAATTATTAGCCGATTTGAAAGTTTTCATATTTTTATCTCCAAATGGTTCATTTCCATAGGTTAACCCCTTTGGAAATCGACAAATTTTGAAGAGAAAATTGAAAATTTTGAAATGGGATAATATTTGACGTGTATGTTGGAAATGGCTAAAAATTAAGGTTTCACCATGTTAAGCCATTGAAATAATAAGCAAATGAAGTTAAAAAATACTTTTTAACACGCTAAAACTATATCAAGTAAAATTAATTTTTAAATGCATTCGACCATTATTTCCGGCGGTTACCATGATGAAACTTGACATTTTAGCCATTTCCAAGATGCATGTAAATTATTAGCCGATTTGAAAGTTTTCATATTTTTATCTCCAAATGGTTCATTTCCATAGGTTAACCCCTTTGGAAATCGACAAATTTTGAAGAGAAAATTGAAAATTTTGAAATGGGATAATATTTGACGTGTATGTTGGAAATGGCTAAAAATTAAGGTTTCACCATGTTAAGCCATTGAAATAATAAGCAAATGAAGTTAAAAAATACTTTTTAACACGCTAAAACTATATCAAGTAAAATTAATTTTTAAATGCATTCGACCATTATTTCCGGCGGTTACCATGATGAAACTTGACATTTTAGCCATTTCCAAGATGCATGTAAATTATTAGCCGATTTGAAAGTTTTCATATTTTTATCTCCAAATGGTTCATTTCCATAGGTTAACCCCTTTGGAAATCGACAAATTTTGAAGAGAAAATTGAAAATTTTGAAATGGGATAATATTTGACGTGTATGTTGGAAATGGCTAAAAATTAAGGTTTCACCATGTTAAGCCATTGAAATAATAAGCAAATGAAGTTAAAAAATACTTTTTAACACGCTAAAACTATATCAAGTAAAATTAATTTTTAAATGCATTCGACCATTATTTCCGGCGGTTACCATGATGAAACTTGACATTTTAGCCATTTCCAAAGCATGCATGTAAATTATTAGCCGATTTGAAAGTTTTCATATTTTTATCTCCAAATGGTTCATTTCCATAGGTTAACCCCTTTGGAAATCGACAAATTTTGAAGAGAAAATTGAAAATTTTGAAATGGGATAATATTTGACGTGTATGTTGGAAATGGCTAAAAATTAAGGTTTCACCATGTTAAGCCATTGAAATAATAAGCAAATGAAGTTAAAAAATACTTTTTAACACGCTAAAACTATATCAAGTAAAATTAATTTTTAAATGCATTCGACCATTATTTCCGGCGGTTACCATGATGAAACTTGACATTTTAGCCATTTCCAAGATGCATGTAAATTATTAGCCGATTTGAAAGTTTTCATATTTTTATCTCCAAATGGTTCATTTCCATAGGTTAACCCCTTTGGAAATCGACAAATTTTGAAGAGAAAATTGAAAATTTTGAAATGGGATAATATTTGACGTGTATGTTGGAAATGGCTAAAAATTAAGGTTTCACCATGTTAAGCCATTGAAATAATAAGCAAATGAAGTTAAAAAATACTTTTTAACACGCTAAAACTATATCAAGTAAAATTAATTTTTAAATGCATTCGACCATTATTTCCAGCGGTTACCATGATGAAACTTGACATTTTAGCCATTTCCAACATGCATGTCAATTATTAGCCGATTTGAAAGTTTTCATATTTTTATCTCCAAATGGTTCATTTCCATAGGTTAACTCCTTTGAAAATCGACAAATTTTGAAGAGAAAATTGAAAATTTTGAAATGGGATAATATTTGACGTGTATGTTGGAAATGGCTAAAAATTAAGGTTTCACCATGTTAAGCCATTGAAATAATAAGCAAATGAAGTTAAAAAATACTTTTTAACACGCTAAAACTATATCAAGTAAAATTAATTTTTAAATGCATTCGACCATTATTTCCAGCGGTTACCATGATGAAACTTGACATTTTAGCCATTTCCAAGATGCATGTAAATTATTAGCCGATTTGAAAGTTTTCATATTTTTATCTCCAAATGGTTCATTTCCATAGGTTAACCCCTTTGGAAATCGACAAATTTTGAAGAGAAAATTGAAAATTTTGAAATGGGATAATATTTGACGTGTATGTTGGAAATGGCTAAAAATTAAGGTTTCACCATGTTAAGCCATTGAAATAATAAGCAAATGAAGTTAAAAAATACTTTTTAACACGCTAAAACTATATCAAGTAAAATTAATTTTTAAATGCATTCGACCATTATTTCCAGCGGTTACCATGATGAAACTTGACATTTTAGCCATTTCCAAAGATGCATGTAAATTATTAGCCGATTTGAAAGTTTTCATATTTTTATCTCCAAATGGTTCATTTCCATAGGTTAACCCCTTTGGAAATCGACAAATTTTGAAGAGAAAATTGAAAATTTTGAAATGGGATAATATTTGACGTGTATGTTGGAAATGGCTAAAAATTAAGGTTTCACCATGTTAAGCCATTGAAATAATAAGCAAATGAAGTTAAAAAATACTTTTTAACACGCTAAAACTATATCAAGTAAAATTAATTTTTAAATGCATTCGACCATTATTTCCGGCGGTTACCATGATGAAACTTGACATTTTAGCCATTTCCAAAGATGCATGTAAATTATTAGCCGATTTGAAAGTTTTCATATTTTTATCTCCAAATGGTTCATTTCCATAGGTTAACCCCTTTGGAAATCGACAAATTTTGAAGAGAAAATTGAAAATTTTGAAATGGGATAATATTTGACGTGTATGTTGGAAATGGCTAAAAATTAAGGTTTCACCATGTTAAGCCATTGAAATAATAAGCAAATGAAGTTAAAAAATACTTTTTAACACGCTAAAACTATATCAAGTAAAATTAATTTTTAAATGCATTCGACCATTATTTCCAAATGTTACCATGATGAAACTTGACATTTTAGCCATTTCCAAGATGCATGTAAATTATTAGCCGATTTGAAAGTTTTCATATTTTTATCTCCAAATGGTTCATTTCCATAGGTTAACCCTTTTGAAAATCGACAAATTTTGAAGAGAAAATTGAAAATTTTGAAATGGGATAATATTTGACGTGTATGTTGGAAATGGCTAAAAATTAAGGTTTCACCATGTTAAGCCATTGAAATAATAAGCAAATGAAGTTAAAAAATACTTTTTAACACGCTAAAACTATATCAAGTAAAATTAATTTTTAAATGCATTCGACCATTATTTCCAGCGGTTACCATGATGAAACTTGACATTTTAGCCATTTCCAAGATGCATGTAAATTATTAGCCGATTTGAAAGTTTTCATATTTTTATCTCCAAATGGTTCATTTCCATAGGTTAACCCCTTTGGAAATCGACAAATTTTGAAGAGAAAATTGAAAATTTTGAAATGGGATAATATTTGACGTGTATGTTGGAAATGGCTAAAAATTAAGGTTTCACCATGTTAAGCCATTGAAATAATAAGCAAATGAAGTTAAAAAATACTTTTTAACACGCTAAAACTATATCAAGTAAAATTAATTTTTAAATGCATTCGACCATTATTTCCAGCGGTTACCATGATGAAACTTGACATTTTAGCCATTTCCAACATGCATGTCAATTATTAGCCGATTTGAAAGTTTTCATATTTTTATCTCCAAATGGTTCATTTCCATAGGTTAACTCCTTTGAAAATCGACAAATTTTGAAGAGAAAATTGAAAATTTTGAAATGGGATAATATTTGACGTGTATGTTGGAAATGGCTAAAAATTAAGGTTTCACCATGTTAAGCCATTGAAATAATAAGCAAATGAAGTTAAAAAATACTTTTTAACACGCTAAAACTATATCAAGTAAAATTAATTTTTAAATGCATTCGACCATTATTTCCAGCGGTTACCATGATGAAACTTGACATTTTAGCCATTTCCAACATGCATGTAAATTATTAGCCGATTTGAAAGTTTTCATATTTTTATCTCCAAATGGTTCATTTCCATAGGTTAACCCCTTTGGAAATCGACAAATTTTGAAGAGAAAATTGAAAATTTTGAAATGGGATAATATTTGACGTGTATGTTGGAAATGGCTAAAAATTAAGGTTTCACCATGTTAAGCCATTGAAATAATAAGCAAATGAAGTTAAAAAATACTTTTTAACACGCTAAAACTATATCAAGTAAAATTAATTTTTAAATGCATTCGACCATTATTTCCAGCGGTTACCATGATGAAACTTGACATTTTAGCCATTTCCAATATGCATGTCAATTATTAGCCGATTTGAAAGTTTTCATATTTTTATCTCCAAATGGTTCATTTCCATAGGTTAACCCCTTTGGAAATCGACAAATTTTGAAGAGAAAATTGAAAATTTTGAAATGGGATAATATTTGACGTGTATGTTGGAAATGGCTAAAAATTAAGGTTTCACCATGTTAAGCCATTGAAATAATAAGCAAATGAAGTTAAAAAATACTTTTTAACACGCTAAAACTATATCAAGTAAAATTAATTTTTAAATGCATTCGACCATTATTTCCAATGGTTACCATGATGAAACTTGACATTTTAGCCATTTCCAAAGATGCATGTCAATTATTAGCCGATTTGAAAGTTTTCATATTTTTATCTCCAAATGGTTCATTTCCATAGGTTAACCCCTTTGAAAATCGACAAATTTTGAAGAGAAAATTGAAAATTTTGAAATGGGATAATATTTGACGTGTATGTTGGAAATGGCTAAAAATTAAGGTTTCACCATGTTAAGCCATTGAAATAATAAGCAAATGAAGTTAAAAAATACTTTTTAACACGCTAAAACTATATCAAGTAAAATTAATTTTTAAATGCATTCGACCATTATTTCCAGCGGTTACCATGATGAAACTTGACATTTTAGCCATTTCCAAAGATGCATGTCAATTATTAGCCGATTTGAAAGTTTTCATATTTTTATCTCCAAATGGTTCATTTCCATAAGTTAACCCCTTGGAAATCGACAAATTTTGAAGAGAAAATTGAAAATTTTGAAATGGGATAATATTTGACGTGTATGTTGGAAATGGCTAAAAATTAAGGTTTCACCATGTTAAGCCATTGAAATAATAAGCAAATGAAGTTAAAAAATACTTTTTAACACGCTAAAACTATATCAAGTAAAATTAATTTTTAAATGCATTCGACCATTATTTCCAAGCGGTTACCATGATGAAACTTGACATTTTAGCCATTTCCAAGATGCATGTAAATTATTAGCCGATTTGAAAGTTTTCATATTTTTATCTCCAAATGGTTCATTTCCATAGGTTAACCCCTTTGGAAATCGACAAATTTTGAAGAGAAAATTGAAAATTTTGAAATGGGATAATATTTGACGTGTATGTTGGAAATGGCTAAAAATTAAGGTTTCACCATGTTAAGCCATTGAAATAATAAGCAAATGAAGTTAAAAAATACTTTTTAACACGCTAAAACTATATCAAGTAAAATTAATTTTTAAATGCATTCGACCATTATTTCCAACGGTTACCATGATGAAACTTGACATTTTAGCCATTTCCAAGATGCATGTAAATTATTAGCCGATTTGAAAGTTTTCATATTTTTATCTCCAAATGGTTCATTTCCATAGGTTAACCCCTTTGGAAATCGACAAATTTTGAAGAGAAAATTGAAAATTTTGAAATGGGATAATATTTGACGTGTATGTTGGAAATGGCTAAAAATTAAGGTTTCACCATGTTAAGCCATTGAAATAATAAGCAAATGAAGTTAAAAAATACTTTTTAACACGCTAAAACTATATCAAGTAAAATTAATTTTTAAATGCATTCGACCATTATTTCCAGCGGTTACCATGATGAAACTTGACATTTTAGCCATTTCCAAAGATGCATGTCAATTATTAGCCGATTTGAAAGTTTTCATATTTTTATCTCCAAATGGTTCATTTCCATAGGTTAACTCCTTTGAAAATCGACAAATTTTGAAGAGAAAATTGAAAATTTTGAAATGGGATAATATTTGACGTGTATGTTGGAAATGGCTAAAAATTAAGGTTTCACCATGTTAAGCCATTGAAATAATAAGCAAATGAAGTTAAAAAATACTTTTTAACACGCTAAAACTATATCAAGTAAAATTAATTTTTAAATGCATTCGACCATTATTTCCAGCGGTTACCATGATGAAACTTGACATTTTAGCCATTTCCAAGCATGCATGTCAATTATTAGCCGATTTGAAAGTTTTCATATTTTTATCTCCAAATGGTTCATTTCCATAGGTTAACTCCTTTGAAAATCGACAAATTTTGAAGAGAAAATTGAAAATTTTGAAATGGGATAATATTTGACGTGTATGTTGGAAATGGCTAAAAATTAAGGTTTCACCATGTTAAGCCATTCAAATAATAAGCAAATGAAGTTAAAAAATACTTTTTAACACGCTAAAACTATATCAAGTAAAATTAATTTTTAAATGCATTCGACCATTATTTCCGGCGGTTACCATGATGAAACTTGACATTTTAGCCATTTCCAGCATGCATGTAAATTATTAGCCGATTTGAAAGTTTTCATATTTTTATCTCCAAATGGTTCATTTCCATAGGTTAACCCCTTTGGAAATCGACAAATTTTGAAGAGAAAATTGAAAATTTTGAAATGGGATAATATTTGACGTGTATGTTGGAAATGGCTAAAAATTAAGGTTTCACCATGTTAAGCCATTGAAATAATAAGCAAATGAAGTTAAAAAATACTTTTTAACACGCTAAAACTATATCAAGTAAAATTAATTTTTAAATGCATTCGACCATTATTTCCAATGGTTACCATGATGAAACTTGACATTTTAGCCATTTCCAAGATGCATGTAAATTATTAGCCGATTTGAAAGTTTTCATATTTTTATCTCCAAATGGTTCATTTCCATAGGTTAACCCCTTTGGAAATCGACAAATTTTGAAGAGAAAATTGAAAATTTTGAAATGGGATAATATTTGACGTGTATGTTGGAAATGGCTAAAAATTAAGGTTTCACCATGTTAAGCCATTGAAATAATAAGCAAATGAAGTTAAAAAATACTTTTTAACACGCTAAAACTATATCAAGTAAAATTAATTTTTAAATGCATTCGACCATTATTTCCAACGGTTACCATGATGAAACTTGACATTTTAGCCATTTCCAAGATGCATGTCAATTATTAGCCGATTTGAAAGTTTTCATATTTTTATCTCCAAATGGTTCATTTCCATAGGTTAACCCCTTTGGAAATCGACAAATTTTGAAGAGAAAATTGAAAATTTTGAAATGGGATAATATTTGACGTGTATGTTGGAAATGGCTAAAAATTAAGGTTTCACCATGTTAAGCCATTGAAATAATAAGCAAATGAAGTTAAAAAATACTTTTTAACACGCTAAAACTATATCAAGTAAAATTAATTTTTAAATGCATTCGACCATTATTTCCAGCGGTTACCATGATGAAACTTGACATTTTAGCCATTTCCAAGATGCATGTAAATTATTAGCCGATTTGAAAGTTTTCATATTTTTATCTCCAAATGGTTCATTTCCATAGGTTAACCCCTTTGGAAATCGACAAATTTTGAAGAGAAAATTGAAAATTTTGAAATGGGATAATATTTGACGTGTATGTTGGAAATGGCTAAAAATTAAGGTTTCACCATGTTAAGCCATTGAAATAATAAGCAAATGAAGTTAAAAAATACTTTTTAACACGCTAAAACTATATCAAGTAAAATTAATTTTTAAATGCATTCGACCATTATTTCCAACGGTTACCATGATGAAACTTGACATTTTAGCCATTTCCAAAGATGCATGTCAATTATTAGCCGATTTGAAAGTTTTCATATTTTTATCTCCAAATGGTTCATTTCCATAGGTTAACCCCTTTGGAAATCGACAAATTTTGAAGAGAAAATTGAAAATTTTGAAATGGGATAATATTTGACGTGTATGTTGGAAATGGCTAAAAATTAAGGTTTCACCATGTTAAGCCATTGAAATAATAAGCAAATGAAGTTAAAAAATACTTTTTAACACGCTAAAACTATATCAAGTAAAATTAATTTTTAAATGCATTCGACCATTATTTCCGGCGGTTACCATGATGAAACTTGACATTTTAGCCATTTCCAAAGATGCATGTCAAATTATTAGCCGATTTGAAAGTTTTCATATTTTTATCTCCAAATGGTTCATTTCCATAGGTTAACCCCTTTGGAAATCGACAAATTTTGAAGAGAAAATTGAAAATTTTGAAATGGGATAATATTTGACGTGTATGTTGGAAATGGCTAAAAATTAAGGTTTCACCATGTTAAGCCATTGAAATAATAAGCAAATGAAGTTAAAAAATACTTTTTAACACGCTAAAACTATATCAAGTAAAATTAATTTTTAAATGCATTCGACCATTATTTCCAGCGGTTACCATGATGAAACTTGACATTTTAGCCATTTCCAAGATGCATGTAAATTATTAGCCGATTTGAAAGTTTTCATATTTTTATCTCCAAATGGTTCATTTCCATAGGTTAACCCCTTTGGAAATCGACAAATTTTGAAGAGAAAATTGAAAATTTTGAAATGGGATAATATTTGACGTGTATGTTGGAAATGGCTAAAAATTAAGGTTTCACCATGTTAAGCCATTGAAATAATAAGCAAATGAAGTTAAAAAATACTTTTTAACACGCTAAAACTATATCAAGTAAAATTAATTTTTAAATGCATTCGACCATTATTTCCAGCGGTTACCATGATGAAACTTGACATTTTAGCCATTTCCAGCATGCATGTCAATTATTAGCCGATTTGAAAGTTTTCATATTTTTATCTCCAAATGGTTCATTTCCATAGGTTAACCCCTTTGGAAATCGACAAATTTTGAAGAGAAAATTGAAAATTTTGAAATGGGATAATATTTGACGTGTATGTTGGAAATGGCTAAAAATTAAGGTTTCACCATGTTAAGCCATTGAAATAATAAGCAAATGAAGTTAAAAAATACTTTTTAACACGCTAAAACTATATCAAGTAAAATTAATTTTTAAATGCATTCGACCATTATTTCCGCGGTTACCATGATGAAACTTGACATTTTAGCCATTTCCAAGATGCATGTAAATTATTAGCCGATTTGAAAGTTTTCATATTTTTATCTCCAAATGGTTCATTTCCATAGGTTAACCCCTTTGGAAATCGACAAATTTTGAAGAGAAAATTGAAAATTTTGAAATGGGATAATATTTGACGTGTATGTTGGAAATGGCTAAAAATTAAGGTTTCACCATGTTAAGCCATTGAAATAATAAGCAAATGAAGTTAAAAAATACTTTTTAACACGCTAAAACTATATCAAGTAAAATTAATTTTTAAATGCATTCGACCATTATTTCCAAATGTTACCATGATGAAACTTGACATTTTAGCCATTTCCAAGATGCATGTAAATTATTAGCCGATTTGAAAGTTTTCATATTTTTATCTCCAAATGGTTCATTTCCATAGGTTAACCCCTTTGGAAATCGACAAATTTTGAAGAGAAAATTGAAAATTTTGAAATGGGATAATATTTGACGTGTATGTTGGAAATGGCTAAAAATTAAGGTTTCACCATGTTAAGCCATTGAAATAATAAGCAAATGAAGTTAAAAAATACTTTTTAACACGCTAAAACTATATCAAGTAAAATTAATTTTTAAATGCATTCGACCATTATTTCCGGCGGTTACCATGATGAAACTTGACATTTTAGCCATTTCCAAGATGCATGTAAATTATTAGCCGATTTGAAAGTTTTCATATTTTTATCTCCAAATGGTTCATTTCCATAGGTTAACCCCTTTGGGAAATCGACAAATTTTGAAGAGAAAATTGAAAATTTTGAAATGGGATAATATTTGACGTGTATGTTGGAAATGGCTAAAAATTAAGGTTTCACCATGTTAAGCCATTGAAATAATAAGCAAATGAAGTTAAAAAATACTTTTTAACACGCTAAAACTATATCAAGTAAAATTAATTTTTAAATGCATTCGACCATTATTTCCAACGGTTACCATGATGAAACTTGACATTTTAGCCATTTCAGCATGCATGTAAATTATTAGCCGATTTGAAAGTTTTCATATTTTTATCTCCAAATGGTTCATTTCCATAGGTTAACCCCTTTGGAAATCGACAAATTTTGAAGAGAAAATTGAAAATTTTGAAATGGGATAATATTTGACGTGTATGTTGGAAATGGCTAAAAATTAAGGTTTCACCATGTTAAGCCATTGAAATAATAAGCAAATGAAGTTAAAAAATACTTTTTAACACGCTAAAACTATATCAAGTAAAATTAATTTTTAAATGCATTCGACCATTATTTCCGCGGTTACCATGATGAAACTTGACATTTTAGCCATTTCCAGCATGCATGTAAATTATTAGCCGATTTGAAAGTTTTCATATTTTTATCTCCAAATGGTTCATTTCCATAGGTTAACCCCTTTGGAAATCGACAAATTTTGAAGAGAAAATTGAAAATTTTGAAATGGGATAATATTTGACGTGTATGTTGGAAATGGCTAAAAATTAAGGTTTCACCATGTTAAGCCATTGAAATAATAAGCAAATGAAGTTAAAAAATACTTTTTAACACGCTAAAACTATATCAAGTAAAATTAATTTTTAAATGCATTCGACCATTATTTCCAGCGGTTACCATGATGAAACTTGACATTTTAGCCATTTCCAAGATGCATGTCAAATTATTAGCCGATTTGAAAGTTTTCATATTTTTATCTCCAAATGGTTCATTTCCATAGGTTAACCCCTTTGGAAATCGACAAATTTTGAAGAGAAAATTGAAAATTTTGAAATGGGATAATATTTGACGTGTATGTTGGAAATGGCTAAAAATTAAGGTTTCACCATGTTAAGCCATTGAAATAATAAGCAAATGAAGTTAAAAAATACTTTTTAACACGCTAAAACTATATCAAGTAAAATTAATTTTTAAATGCATTCGACTATTATTTCTAGCGGTTACCATGATGAAACTTGACATTTTAGCCATTTCCAGCATGCATGTCAATTATTAGCCGATTTGAAAGTTTTCATATTTTTATCTCCAAATGGTTCATTTCCATAGGTACTCTTTTGGAAATCGACAAATTTTGAAGAGAAAATTGAAAATTTTGAAATGGGATAATATTTGACGTGTATGTTGGAAATGGCTAAAAATTAAGGTTTCACCATGTTAAGCCATTCAAATAATAAGCAAATGAAGTTAAAAAATACTTCTTAACACGCTAAAACTATATCAAGTAAAATTAATTTTTAAATGCATTCGACCATTATTTCCAGCGGTTACCATGATGAAACTTGACATTTTAGCCATTTCCAGCATGCATGTAAATTATTAGCCGATTTGAAAGTTTTCATATTTTTATCTCCAAATGGTTCATTTCCATAGGTTAACCCCTTTGGAAATCGACAAATTTTGAAGAGAAAATTGAAAATTTTGAAATGGGATAATATTTGACGTGTATGTTGGAAATGGCTAAAAATTAAGGTTTCACCATGTTAAGCCATTGAAATAATAAGCAAATGAAGTTAAAAAATACTTTTTAACACGCTAAAACTATATCAAGTAAAATTAATTTTTAAATGCATTCGACCATTATTTCCAACGGTTACCATGATGAAACTTGACATTTTAGCCATTTCCAAGATGCATGTAAATTATTAGCCGATTTGAAAGTTTTCATATTTTTATCTCCAAATGGTTCATTTCCATAGGTTAACCCCTTTGGAAATCGACAAATTTTGAAGAGAAAATTGAAAATTTTGAAATGGGATAATATTTGACGTGTATGTTGGAAATGGCTAAAAATTAAGGTTTCACCATGTTAAGCCATTGAAATAATAAGCAAATGAAGTTAAAAAATACTTTTTAACACGCTAAAACTATATCAAGTAAAATTAATTTTTAAATGCATTCGACCATTATTTCCGCCGGTTACTATGATGAAACTTGACATTTTAGCCATTTCCAACATGTAAATTATTAGCCGATTTGAAAGTTTTCATATTTTTATCTCCAAATGGTTCATTTCCATAGGTTAACCCCTTTGGAAATCGACAAATTTTGAAGAGAAAATTGAAAAT